>CM070581.1:41755196-42427748 GCA_036346355.1 Rhipidocladum racemiflorum
ACGTGAGTATGGTAGGGTTGCCATACGCGTGCAAGAGTTGTACTCGGCCAGGTTGGGCCAATAGGAGTTGTATACATACTCTTTCTAGATTAGGAATTGTATTCAGAACTCCTTGTGTTTTGCTCCTTTAAATAGGAGGGGTGTCTCCTGTTGAAGGGCATCAATCGAATCAATCTGAGCTGAGCGCATTGAGAGCCTCAAGCTCAGTTTTAGGGTTTGTACTCTTTTGATGAGAGTACTTTAGACAAAAGAAATAAAGATCAATTCTTCCAAGATTCTTGCGTGCTACAGTAACCACGTTGCTACAGTATTTTCTGTTTTGTTTGTTGTTTGCATGGTTGCTCTAATTCTAGATTGGTTTTTGATTCTTAAGTTTCATCATGATTTGATCCATCAAAAACCTTTCTAAGGTATTGATTTAGAGTTCCTCAAAGTCTAGTTGATTAATCTTTTGAAGATCTTGTTTAATCTTGAAGTTTTGATTAGATTAGTTTTCGTCAAGTTCTGGAACAGCATGCTTGCGAAGCTCATAACTTTTGATCCGTAAGTTCGATCGAGCTGATTCATTTTGAGTTAGATTCGTATTGGTATCTAGTTTCTTGTGTCCAAATTTCAGATCGTTCCAACGGTTGGATCTCCGGGAATTCGCGTTTTACCGAACCTCTGTCATTCTGTTTTTGTCGAAAACGAGGCAATTATTTGGTTCTGGTTTGGGGTGAACTTTTAATAGATCAAGAATTTGGTTTTAACTTCCACACAATCATTCACCCCCCTCTGATTGCTATATTCGTATACTTCGATCCTACAAGTGAAGATAAGGCTGGAACATCGGGTAGCTCAATGTTAAGATCAGAAACATCTCGACTAGCTGATAGCCGATGCAAAGGCCCAAAAGGCTAGATATGATGAAGGCATAAAGGAGCGCAAGGCCACCAAGAAATCTTGCGCAAAATTTGAGTCGATAAAGAAGTTTTTAGAAGAAGACTTGGCCAAGGTAAATGCCTAGCTATCCGGCTCTCAAGAACCCTTGGCTAAGTCTTTGTCAGCTCTCAAGACCCAAAAGGCTTCTCTAGCCCAAACAATGGATGCAGTTAAGGAGCAATAGGTCAAGGTCTCTCTAGTGCTCGGGACCCAAGAGGAAGACAAAGAAACCCTTAATGACCTAGACATAACCATTGTCAACGTTGTAGTCATGCTATCTAGTCTTGTGCTGGTGTCTAAATGCGCTTTGTAATATCATTGGCTTTACTTATGGAACAATGTTTATTATCAGTCATAATTTATTTATGTTCATAGCCAAAATTAACTGCACTGAGTTAATATAGCTTCTTAGATTGGTAATCGAACAAATCATATACTTGTAGTTGATAGAGACGCATCGATTTGAACCTTTTTTCTAAAGGAAAAATGATGCAAACCAAACACACCTAAAGGCTAAAGCCACCAAGCTGGGAAATCAGAAATGTCATTAGGCGCAAGACTTTCCAAGTTCAAACAGCCAGAAAGACCCACAACCACATCCAGTACAAACGAGAGACTCCAGAGCCCAGACCCCGGAGTTCCTGTCCAGTCACCGAGAACCTGAGCTATCTTATCTTAACTATTTGAAAGAATGAGTTTACCCCACTCAAGTTGGACTATTCCCCTCCCTCCTCACTAGTGCAGTGTCCCCAACCTATCCCCTAAAAACCGATGCCGATAGGTGGAGCCATCCAAGCAGCAAGGTATTGTCGTTTCTCGTGCTCACTCCAATGCTCCATGCCTCCATCCCCTCCTCCCACTTCTCCCAAACTTCAACTACTCCATGCCCCCAAATCTAACCCATGGTTGCCTCCACGCTCCATACCAATGTCTCCCATGGTTGCCATCGCCCGTTGGGAGCATCTTGCATTGCCACCGTCTTCTGATGCCACCACTAGGAGGTCCCTTGTAGCCGTCCCCAGTAACCGTGTTTCGGATCCACCTCAAGCAGCCGCCTGTGAGCCTACAAAACAAGATGCGCTTGCTCGAGCTGTGCATAAACTTCAAGTGTGTCCAGTTGCAGCCATGAGTGCTAGCGACGCTATGGTTGCGGCATTGATTGGTGGTAGTGCTTGCGGGGAAACGAGCGCGCACTAGTAGAAACTTCACTTTCTATGATGAAGAAAATGCGTCATAATATGTTAAAAAATTGTCGTAGTTAGGTTTTTATGACGTACTTATGATGAAATAGCAAGCGTCATAGTATCCACATCATAGAAAGTTTTTGGTGATGAAACCTATGATGTTCGTCATAGAATGTCATAATAATCCCTAACGCTTCAGTTTTCATCATGGAATGTCCAATTCTATGACGATTTGTTCTGTCATACAAGGTTATAAAATTGTCATTCATAAGATCCATTTCATCATAAAAAGAGTCTCACGATGGCCATACCGGGTCATTGACCGACTATTTTGTGATGATTTTTTTTCATCATTGATGCTTGCCACGTATGAAATTTTTTTGTCACTAACACATCAATGACATGTTAGAATCATATGCGTCAGCTGATGCGGCAATTGTTTAGTGACGATTTTGGTCGTCATAGAAGGACAAGCTGGCTAGTAGGAAACCAGCGTGTAGGATGAGTGGGTGACATGGCATGTTTTTAGTGAGGAAATTTGTCATCATTTAAAGGTTTCCAGGTGATTGTTTTTTGACACGTTCATCATCATGACATAGTAGAATAGGCACATATTGACATAAACTAGTACTTTATACAATATCACAGATCATAATTGTCTCAAGGTGACTTCAATACATAGCAAGGATAAGTTCACATGCATCCAAACACATAATAGATGTCTGACTTATGTAGTGTTTGAACCACTTCCAACAGTTAACTAAAATAAGTTGACATGCATCCAGACACATAACTGATAAGTCTAACTTATATATCTTGTTGTACTACTTCTAATAGGTAACCAAAATGAGTGATCATATGCCTGGTTTGAAACAGGCTAAGCAGCAAGGTAAGTGTCGACGTTTGGTGTTGGCAATAATCTTAGGGGGGTGTGAATTTGTGGGGCAAGGCGCTGGATCTGTGTAACACCCCAAAATTTTGCTTTTCTTAAATTCATGTGTGATTTGGCACTTTCGTGAATTTTTGGAATTTTCTGGAATTTATTTGGATTTATTTGGAATTTATTTGAATTTATTCCATTTTGAAATAATTAAAGAATTAAACTTTGCAAATAAAATTTTGTTGGAAATATTTTATTTGAGTCCAAAATGATCCAAAATATTTTCCAGAATTTTTCTGGAATTTTTCTGAGTCTTTTGCTATTTTTAATAAATTAAATGAATTACTGGGAATTATTTTAATTATTAAATCGCTGGAAAATGCGAGTGGGTTTGTACTGTTCATCCGACCGAGCCCGAGTCAGACTCGAGTTCGAGTCCGACCCGAACCCGACCCGAGCCACGCGATCCGATCGAACCTCGATCAATCCGGACCGTTGGATCGGAATCCAACGGTCGGATTTAGTCCGCACCGGTCCAACCGGGTTCGACCCGGACCCGTGGCGCCGTGCGATTTGGACCGTTGATCATCCACGTGTACGGCCACGATTTCGTCTCCCCCGCCGAATCCGAGCCGGATTCCTCCGCCGCCGCGCCGTGGCCGAGCTCGGTAGGGTTTCGATTTGAGCCCGGAAGCCGAGGCTATTTAAAGCGTGGGTGGTCGCCCGAGAACCCCCGTTTCCGTGCGCACCCGTGCCCCTCACCTTTCACGCTTGAGCCGCCGCCGTTTAGCCGCACGAGCTCGCCGTAGTTGGGGAAGCTTTCCGCCGCGGTTAACTCCGGATTCCGCCGCCGTCAAGCCGTCTCCGCCGTGCTTGAGCTCGGATCCAAGATTCCCAGGTCAAGGCGCACCAGATAGGACCTTTCACCTCGCCGGAAGGACGCGGTTACGCCGTTGCAATCGCTGCCGTCTTCACCTCCGATGCGCCCTCGCCGCCGCTATATCGCCGTCGCAAGCTCCATCCACCGTCCGATCTAATCGAGCGGCAACGGTGAGATCACGTGTTTCCGAACCCGTAAAACCCAGATCTGTTCTAGACCGTTAGATCTAGATCCTACGGTGAGGTTAGTTGCGTTGTAGCTTTAGGGTTAGATCTGGACCGTCCGATCTAGATCGAGCACGGCCCGGTCGGCAGTCGATTTAGAACGAGTAAATCCTAGATCTAATCGCGCCGTTGATTTTCAAATCAACGGCACGATCGAGCCACGCGGTGCCTAGCCGAGCCGCGGCGACGCTGAAAGACGTGTCTCGACACGCGGGCCCAGTGTCGGAGGGGCCGCTGTCGGCCGATGCGAGCCGCGTGGGCCGAGCCCACGGTGGACCGAGCCGAGGCCGTGCGCCGGGTCCGTGGACCCGAGGCCACGTGTCATCACCCGATTGGTCCACGTGTCCAGGCTGACGCAATAATTAATTTCCGAAAAAGAAAATGATTTATTAATTCGAAATAATGATTTCAGATTTTGATTCAAACTTCAAACGCTTATAACTTTTGCGTTTCAACTCCGATTTGAGTGATTCAAATTTCTAAATTTGTATAAAATTGAGACCTACCTAAATATGAATTTTAATTAATTTTTGGACTAAAGTTTTTCTCTGTAAAATTATTTAATTGATTATTTAAACTTTAAATAATTATAACTTTTGCATTTTAACTCCAAATTTGACGATTCCAGTTTCTAAAAATTCATAAAATTATGTTCTCTCTATTCATGGATTTTATTTGGATGTTTGGACACTTTTTGCCTATTGTTTATTCGTGTATTTGCTATTTGCACGCTTTACGAGTAGACGTTGAAGTGCCGGAAGGATTCGAAGGAGAAGTATTAACTCAGGATCCAACTCAAGACCAAGAACAAGTACTTTTTGAAGGCAAGTTGTGCTTTGACCATGTTGATCCTATTTTGAAACTTATTTTGATTTAACTTATTGCATGCTAGTTCAATTAGAAAATACTTTATTTAAATATGGGGGATTAGATAAACACCAATTTGCTGTATGACACCTTGATTATTTAATTATGTGCCATGACCCTTGTCACCCTAGTTGTGGATTACTAGTTGGACATTACTAAAATTGCCAACATGGGTTTAGATCGTAGTAGTATACTGCTTAGACCTGCTACGTGCTCATGACATGATTTTGGACAATCAAATGTTAATATTGACTTAATGATATATTGAACCTGTTTTGGAAAGGTATCATGTGATGTTGATGGCACGTGGTGCATGGTAATCAACTGGGGTTTGATAAATAGTTTTCGACCGGGGCATGTGGCAAGAATGATCAGGTGGGCCAGTTGTGGCATTGGGGATGTTGATTTGGTTCTTCGGGTAGTCTTGCCTGGTCACCCTAAGGACTTAACCTTGCAAGCCTTTGAACTGGGTCTAACGTGCAACCACATGTCCAGAATGGGACGGACCTAGTTGACTAAGTTGCTAATAACGCACTGTGGGACCTCGTGAGGTCAACTACACCCTTTGTGTAAGTTGTACGGGGAGCGTCGTCTGGCCGAGGCCAGGTACCCATCTAACGGTTGATTGGCCTAGACTTCGCCTTAGCTAAGGGAAGGGTTAGTGCGCAATAACCGGGGAGGACCACTTGTATTGTTAGAGGTTTCCGAAAGACTTTGTTACGGGAACTCGCCTTTGTGGTGTTTGACTGTATCTTGTGGGTAAAGTGAATAACCTCTGCAGAGTGTAGAATCTATTCGAATAGCCGTGTCCGCGGTATTGGACATCGCTCGGGAATTACAGTCAAGGGTTAGATTTTCTCAAAAATAACTTGGATTTGAAAGGTTGGGTTGGATTAATAATGATGTTGATGGAAATGTGGATTAGGATGGGAAAGATGTTTATTAAACTCCTTGAAAAGTTACCTATGCTATACTTGTTTCTCTTGCTTTGAGTCTACTTATGTTACTTGTCAAATGTCATTTCGCAAATATACCTTGAGCTATTCCTTTGTACCAAGCCATGCATATAGTATATTAGCCTGCATTCTCGTGCATGACTTGCCGAGTACCAAGTACTCACCCTTGCCACAATACAACACAGTTGAAGAGGAGACTACACCGGCTTTGGAGGAGGAGCTCCAATAGGATCCGTCTACTTAGGGAGCGAGCCCGGTCGGTTACTGTGGTATCTTGGATGGCGCCACGAAGTTATTTGATTTTCCGCTGCTACTATTTCTCTCTTAATAAGTTTCGCCCTGCGAGGCGTGCATTTGTAACTTGACCATAAGGTCGAGTAACCAGTTTGACTATTTAATTAAAGTACTTTACTAATATCGAGTGGTATGATTGTGATATTTACCGATGTTAAGACTGTGTGCACTAAGCTGCGTTCTGGACTAGTGCTGAATACACAGAGGGTCCGGATTTGCAAATTCGGGGTCCCGACAGAGGTGGTATCAGAGCCATACTGACCGTAGGCTCAACCCTAGATAGAATGGTCGTAGGGAGGATAAAACCTATTTTCTAAAAGAATAAAAATTTGTCAAGATAAGAAATGACATCTCGACTTATCCCATTCTTTCCTTTCTTGTCTCTTGCTGAATTTTCCTTACCTTGTCACAATTTGAAAAAAAATCCGAGTTCTTACGTGAGCACTCTTGTGACAGATGGAGGGAGAGTTCAACTACGTTGATCTGGAGGTTGGTCATGCTGCAGAACTTTGGCATATGCTACAAACTCTCGGAGATTTTGAGAAGCCGCAATACCAAGTGGAAGTGATCAGACAAGCAGGATTGATCAAGGCTTGTGACGTGAAGATTGAGGTACCTGCTAGGAAGAAGGGCCAGTGCAATCGCTCGATACACCGTGACCGCCAGGAGGTCTACAATGCAGATGGGTATCCAAGAAGTATCACGACGAGCAATGCGACACATTAACCGTATCTACGCCAGAGAGTTGGAGAGCACGGTGTTCCGTTATCACCCGCGCAGCAATAACCTTCTTGACCCGAAGGCGATTCAGGATGAGGATGCCATGGTTACACAGTTGGCACGACTTGTTGTCGCCCAGGAGGATGTACTCGATGATACAAGCAAAGAGCTACAGAAGGCCCGCAAGGAGATCACGACAGAGAAGAATAGATGGCGGGAAGCTCAAGAGTATGTGTCACACCTTCTGCGAAGGATTGACGAGTTGGAGATGGCTTTATACGGACCAGAACCAGAGCCAGTACTCGAGCTACACGAGCCAGATCCGGAGGAGTCAGATCTCGATGAGGACACTGCTTCTTCGACTACCACAGATGACACAGTTGCTGGACATGGCAATCGTTTCGCGCCTATGCCGCAGCATCCGTACCCAGGCCGTGGAGGTTTTCTTGATGAGTGAGCATAGGTTCTATAGTGAGACTCCTTCGCCGAGTCGCGTCATAGAATAAAGAGTCACCTTTAGGCGTTAGACTCCAGTGTTAGTTCGATTTGGATTTTCATTGTTTGCTGAGTGTGCAGTATGTGTTGCAAGGCCCTTAGGCATTGTAAGCAGCCATACCAAGTTATTAATATCAATAATAAAGTTGGACCTTAAAGTTACACCCTTCGCCCCGCATAAGTTCCATATTACTTGTCTATTCTTGTTTCCCTCTCATCTCTAAAACTTAGAGCAAATCGACAGATGGTGAACACCGCGAAACTTTGGAAGCAATGGAAGTGGTTCGCCCGCCAGAAAATCCCAATGATGGAGCACCAGACCGCCAATTGATATGCAGAATTGTGGAGCATTTCTTGCTGCTCAGACTCGATTGATGCATGCTATGATGCAACAAATGCAACACGTCACCGCCAGGCCACGCCTAATCAAGTCAATCGGGACAACGCCGAATACAAGACTGTCGAGTTCATGAGGACTCACCCACCCACTTTCTCCGGAATGCCAATCCATTGGAGGCCGATGATTGGTTAAGGTCAATTGAGAGGAAGCTACACATAGCTCAATGCATAGGAAATGAGAAGGTACTCTACGCTTCTCATCGGTTGGAAGGAAACGGCCGAATGGTGGGAGAACTTCATGCCACGCAAGAGAACCCTCAAGATATCACTTGGGAAGAGTTCACAATGCATTCCGTCAAGATCACGTGCGGAAGGAATCATGGACCTTAAGAAGGAGGAGTTCAGAGCATCAAGCAAGGTAATCAGCCGATGGTCGACTACCGAACAAGTTCACACAGCTAGCACGCTACGCACCGAGGATGTAGCAACAGATAAAGCCAGGCGCCTCGCTTCATGAAGGGACTTAACTCAGACTACAAGTAGGACTGATCACCCACACCTTTCAGATTTTCAAGAATTGGTGAATAAGGCGCTTATTCTTGAGGACAAGCGCAAGGAACCGGATGAGAACAGAAGCGCAGAATGCAACAAAGCAGGATCACGTCGAGGAACGCATAGCGGCGCTGAGAGTTGCACCAAATCAATTCTTGATTCCAGCCACAAAATGCAACAAGGACACCGTCACCAAGCACCAAGACATGTCAATCGTAACTACTGCACCCAGCCCCGCTAGAAACACTACTCGAGCAATCAAGAAGGAACAGTGAGACGCTGCTACAAGCGCAACGAGCCAGACACTTTGCCAACAGCTTGTCCAAGAAGACAGCAAGTGACCCCGATTCGCTTCAATCTAGGAACCACCCAGCTAGGACGCCCGGCACTGTGAGCCACACCCCCAGGCCGTGGTGAGAGGCCGAGTCAACCATGTCACCGCAGATGCACTACAGAATGCTACGGACGTCGTCTTGGGTAAGTTACTTGTTAACTCGATACACTGCTTGATTTTGTTTGATTACGGAGCTTCGCATTCGTTTGTTTCGCAAGGCTTTGCTACTAGAAATGATTTGAGGATTGCAAGACTTAGATGCATGCTTTTAGTTCAAACCCACTGGTTCCGAACTCCGAATCGAAAGTAGGATGTTCCGGGTGAGAATACTAATAGATGGAATAGAGTTCCTAGCGAACCTTATTATTTTGGAGACCTGCACCTTAGACGTTATTTTGGGAATGGATTGGTTATCCAAGCACAAGGCCGTATTGGATTGTGGACGAAGAACTATCTCGATTGAGAGCCCGTGTGGAAAGAAAGTGGAATTTCAAGCTCACCGCCGTTAGAGAAGGACAGTTGATGGTTAACAAAGACCAAGGCAATCAAGCATAGAGGATGTCTCGATGGTGAATGAGTACCCGGATGTTTTTCCCGAAGATCTACCTGGTATGCCGCCAGACAGACATAGAGTTTGTGATAGAGCTTGTACACGGTACAAAGACCGATAGCAAAGAGACCTTATCGGATGTCCACCGAGGAGTTGGTAGAGATGAAGAAACAGCTAGAGGAGTTAATGGAGAAAGGATTTATCGCACCGAGCTCATCGCCGTGGGAGCACCGGTTTTGTTTGTCAAGAAGAAGGACGGGAGTTTCGTGGATGTGCATCGACTACCGTGCACTCAATGAAGTCACCGTGAAGAATAAGTATCCGCTACCCAGGATTGATGATTTGTTTGATCACCGAGAGGAGCCGGAGTTTTCTCCATGATTGATCTCGAGATCGATACCATCGATTGAAGATCCGATCGTAAGATATTCAAGATCGCATTCTCGTCAAGATATGGACATTACGAGTTTCTGATTATGTCTTTTGGATCGATTTAATGCGCCAAAGATATTTCATGAATATGATGAATAAGGTGTTCATGGAATATTTGGACAAGTTTGTTGTCGTGTTCATAGATGATATCCTAATCTACTCCAAGACAGAGGATGAACATGCCGAACACTTGAGGCGAGTTTTGGAAAAGCTGAGGGAACAGCAACTCTTCGCCAAGTTCAGTAAGTGTGATTTTTGGAAGGACAAGGTGGAGTTTCTTGGACATGTAATGACCGCAGAAGGAGTCGCCGTTGATCCAAGCAAAGTAGAAGCTGTGTTACATTGGGAGCAGCCGAAGACTGTGACCCAGATCCGGAGTTTCCTTAGAATGGCAAGATACTACCGCCGTTTCATTGAAGGCTTTTCGACAATTGCGAAACCTCTTACGCAATTGCTGAAAAGGGAGAAGAAGTTTGCATGGACGTCAGAATGTGAGAAAGGATTTCAGGAGCTGAAGAAGCGATTGACATCAGCACCGGTGTTAGTTCTACCGGATGTTAATCAAAGCTTTGATATTTATTGTGACGCATCGCGCCAAGGACTTGGATGTGTGCTTGATGAAGAATGGAAGGGTCGTCGCTTATGCATCAAGGCAGTTGAGGCCGCATGAGGAAAATTATCCGACACATGACCTAGAGTTAGCTGCCGTAGTGCATGCCTTGAAGATATGGCGTCACTATCTGATCGAGAACAGATGTGAAGTGTATACGGATCATAAGAGCCTTAAGTACATATTCACCCAGTCGGATCTGAACATGAGGCAGAGGAGATGGTTAGAGTTGATCAAGGACTACAATGTTGGAATCCATTACCATCCCGAGAAAGCCAATGTAGTTGCCGATGCCTTGAGTCGGAAAAGCCATACCGTGAGTATGTTGCTAGCCACAAATCAGGATGAGTTATGTGAGGATTTTCAGAGAATGAAGATTGAGGTGGTACCTAGTGGATTCTTGGCCGCATTAGAAGTAAAGCCTACCCTAGAGGATCAGATCCGAGAAGGGCAGAAGGATGATGGCAAGATCCGCAGGATTAAGACCATCAAGGAGGAAGGCAAGGCAGAGGACTTCAAGTTGGATGAGCAAGGCACGTTATGGATGAAGGATCGCATTTGTGTGCCGAACAAAAAGGAGCTAAAGCAGTTGATTCTAGAAGAAGCCCATGACTCCAAGTATTCAATTCATCCTGGAAGCGCCAAAATGTATCAGGATTTGAAAGAAAGATTCTGGTGGCCGAGCATGAAGCGTGAAGTTGCCGAGCATGTTGCATTGTGCGACGTATGCCAGAGAGTCAAGGCAATGCATCAGAGACTAGCCGGATTGTTGCATTACCAAGATACCTGAGTGGAAGTGGGAGGAAATCGGAATGGATTTCATTACCGGTTTGCCTAAGACTCAAGGAGGTTACGACTCCATATGGGTTATAGTGGATCGCTTGACCAAGGTCGCCCATTTCATCCCCGTGAAGACCACTTACTCGGGAGATAAATTAGCAGAGTTGTACATGATCAGGATCGTCTGTTTGCACGGAGTGCCAAAGAGGATTGTATCGGACGAAGGTACCCAATTTACCTCAAGATTACGGAATAAGTTGCATGAAGCCATGGGAACCCGTTTAAACTTCAAGATGCCTTATCATCCACAGACGGATGGACAGACCGAAAGAGTCAACCAGATTCTGGAGGATACGTTAAGAGCATGTGCATTGGCTTATGCTACCTCTTGGGATAAGAGTTTGCCGTATGCCGAGTTCAGTTACAATAATAGTTACCAAGCTAGTTTACAGATGTCACCTTTTGAGGCACTGTATGGTCGACCCTGTCGGACGCCATTGAATTGGAATGAGACCGGCGAGCGCCGTGTCTTCGGGCCTAATATTCTCCAAGAAGCTGAAGAACAGATTGCCATGATCAGGGAGAGATTGAAGATAGCCCAATCATGACAGAAGAGTTATGCTGACAACCGTCGCCGAGACTTGAGTTTTGAACCAGAAGACTTTGTATACCTCAGAGTTACGCCTCTTAGGGGAGTTAAGAGGTTCCATGCCAAAGGGAAACTTGCACCCCGTTATGTTGGACCATTTAAGATTTTGAGCCGTAGAGGCGAAGTTGCTTATCAGCTGGAGTTGCCACAGTTGTTAGCAGGAGTGCATGACGTATTCCATGTGTCCCAGTTGAAGAAGTGTCTCCGAGTTCCTGAGGAACATGCATAATCGCTAGAGTCAATTGAGTTGCAAGAAGATTTGACTTACAAGGAGCATCCTGTGAGGATTCTAGACACAATGGATCGAGAAACTAGAAACAAGTCAACCCGTTTCTGTAGAGTTCAGTGGAGCAACCATGCAGAGAGCGAAGCGACTTGGGAGCGCGAAGAGGATTTGAAGAAAGAGTTTCCAAGCCTATTCTGTAGTGAGCCCTGAATCTCGGGGATGAGATTCTATTAAGGGGGGGAGGTTTGTAACACCCCAAAATTTTGCTTTTCTTAAATTCATGTGTGATTTGGCACTTTGGTGAATTTTTGGAATTTTCTGGAATTTATTTGGATTTATTTGGAATTTATTTGAATTTATTCCATTTTGAAATAATTAAATAATTAAACTTTGCAAATAAAATTTTGTTGGAAATATTTGATTTGAGTCCAAAATGATCCAAAATATTTTCCAGAATTTTTCTGGAATTTTTCTGAGTCTTTTGCTATTTTTAATAAATTAAATGAATTACTGGGAATTATTTTAATTATTAAATCAATGGAAAATGCGAGTGGGTTTGTTCTGTTCATCCGACCGAGCCCGAGTCAGACTCGAGTTCGAGTCCGACCCGAACCCGACCCGAGCCACGCGATCCGATCGAACCTCGATCAATCCGGACCGTTGGATCGAAATCCAACGGTCGGATTTAGTCCGCACCGATCCAACCGGGTTCGACCCGGACCCGTGGCGCCGTGCGATTTGGACCGTTGATCATCCACGTGTACGGCCACGATTTCGTCTCCCCCGCCGAATCCGAGCCGGATTCCTCCGCTGCCGCGCCGTGGCCGAGCTCGGTAGGGTTTCGATTTGAGCCCGGAAGCCGAGGCTATTTAAAGTGTGGGTGGTCGCCCGAGAACCCCCGTTTCCGTGCGCACCCATGCCCCTCACCTTTCACGCTTGAGCCGCCGCCGTTTAGCCGCACGAGCTCGCCGTAGTTGGGGAAGCTTTCCGCCGCGGTTAACTCCGGATTCCGCTGCCGTCAAGCCGTCTCCGCCGTGCTTGAGCTCGGATCCGAGATTCCCAGGTCAAGGTGCACCAGATAGGACCTTTCACCTCGCCGGAAGGACGCGGAAACACCGTTGCAATTGTCGTCGTCTTCACCTCCGGTCTGCCCTCGCCGCCGCGCTGCCATCGCCGTCCGCAAGCTCCATCCACCGTTCGATCTAATCGAACGGCAACGGTGAGATCACGTGTTTCCCGAACCCGTAAAACCCAGATCTGTTCTAGACCGTTAGATCTAGATCCTACGGCTGAGGTTAGTTGCGTTGTAGCTTTAGGGTTAGATCTGGACCGTCCGATCTAGATCGAACGGCCCAGATCGACGGTGCTGATTTAGAACGCGTAAATCCTAGATCTAATCGCGGCCGTTGATTTTCAAATCAACGGGCACGATCGAGCCACGTGTGCCTAGCCGAGCCGTGCGCACGCGAGCGCGTGTCTCTGACACGCGGGGCCCGCGTGTCAGAGGGCCCGCCTGTCGGCCGATCATGGCCGTGGCCGAGCCCACGGTGGACCGAGCCGAGGCCGTGCGCCGGGTCCGTGGACCCGAGGCCACGTGTCATTACCCGATTGGTCCACGTGTCCAGGCTGACGCAATAATTAATTTCCGAAAAAGAAAATGATTTATTAATTCGAAATAATGATTTCAGATTTTGATTCAAACTTCAAACGCTTATAACTTTTGCGTTTCAACTCCGATTTGAGTGATTCAAATTTCTAAATTTGTATAAAATTGAGACCTAGCTAAATATGAATTTTAATTAATTTTTGGACTAAAGTTTTTCTCTGTAAAATTATTTAATTGATTATTTAAACTTTAAATAATTATAACTTTTGCATTTTAACTCCAAATTTGACGATTCCAGTTTCTAAAAATTCATAAAATTATGTTCTCTCTGTTCATGGATTTTATTTGGATGTTTGGACACTTTTTGCCTATTGTTTATTCGTGTATTTGCTATTTGCATGCTTTACGAGTAGACGTTGAAGTGCCGGAAGGATTCGAAGGAGAAGTATTAACTCAGGATCCAACTCAAGACCAAGAACAAGTACTTTTTGAAGGCAAGTTGTGCTTTGACCATGTTGATCCTATTTTGAAACTTATTTTGATTTAACTTATTGCATGCTAATTCAATTAGAAAATACTTTATTTAAATATGGGGGATTAGATAAACACCAATTTGCTGTATGACACCTTGATTATTTAAATATGTGCCATGACCCTTGTCACCCTAGTTGTGGATTACTAGTTGGACATTACTAAAATTGCCAACATGGGTTTAGATCGTAGTAGTATCTTGCTTAGACACCTTTCGTGCTCATGACATGATTTTGGACAATCAAATGTTAATATTGACTTAATGATATATTGAACCTGTTTTGGAAAGGTATCATGTGATGTTGATGGCACGTGGTGCATGGTAATCAAGCGGGGTTTGATAAATAGTTTTCGGCCAGGGGCATGTGGCAAGAATGATCAGTGGGCCGGTTGTGGCATTGGGGATGTTGATTTGGTTCTTCTGTAGTCTTGCCTGGTCACCCTAAGGACTTAACCTTGCAAGTCTTTGAACTGGGTCTAACGTGCAACCACATGTCTCAGTAATGGGACGGACCTAGTTGACTAAGTTGCTAATAACGTACTGTGGGACCTCGGGAGGTCAACTACACCCTTTGTGTAAGTTGTATGCGGGGAGCGTCTTGGGTGAGGCCAGTACCCATCTAACGGTTGATTGGCCTAGACTTCGCCTTAGCTAAGGGAAGGGTTAGTGTGCAATAACCGGGAGGACCACTTGTATTGTTAGAGGTTTCCGAAAGACTTTATTCACGGGGAACTCGCCTTTGTGGTGTTTGACTGTATCTTGTGGGTAAAGTGCATAACCTCTGCAGAGTGTAGAATCTATTCGAATAGCCGTGTCCGCGGTATTGGACATCACTCGGGAATTACAGTCAAGGGTTAGATTTTCTCAAAAATAACTTGGATTTGAAAGGTTGGGTTGGATTAATAATGATGTTGATGGAAATGTGGATTAGGATGGGAAAGATGTTTATTAAACTCCTTGAAAAGTTACCTATGCTATACTTGTTTCTACTGCTTTTGAGTCTACTTATGTTACTTGTCAAATGCTGTTTACTGCAAATATACCTTGAGCTATTCCTTTGTACCAAGCCATGCATATAGTATATTAGCCTGCATTCTGTGCATGATTTGCTGAGTACCAAGTACTCACCCTTGCCACAATACAACACCAGTTGAAGAGGAGACTACACCAGCTTTGGAGGAGGAGCTCCAAGAGGATCCGTCTACTTAGGGAGCGAGCCCAGTCAGTTGCCTGTGGTATACTGGATGGCGCCACGAAGTTATTTGATTTTCCGCTGCTACTATTTCTCTCTTAATAAGTTTCGCCCTGCGAGGCGTGCATTTGTAACTTGACCATAAGGTCGAGTAACCAGTTTGACTATTTAATTAAAGTACTTTACTAATATCGAGTGGTATGATTGTGATATTTACCGATGTTAAGACTGTGTGCACTAGCGTGTTCCTGGACTAGTGCTGAATACACAGAGGGTCCGAATTTGCAAATTCGGGGTCCCGACAATCTGGATCTTGATGGTAACACAAGACAAGAAATTATACAGGTTCGGGCCCTCGACGGTGGAGGTAATACCCTAGTCTTGTGTTATGGAATTATATGTTGTATGACCCTTCTTTTTCTCTCCCTCCCCCCTTGGAGGGCCCTCCCCCTCCTCTTATATACGGGGAGGGGGTGGAATCCAACTCGGTTACTAGAGCATGAGTCCGAGTTGATTACAAGCAAGGGGATCGTATCTAACGAATACACATACCATGGGTACCCCCACGGCCCAGAACGACAGATGGGCCGATCCAGGCCCAATAATGGCCGAAGGGCAAGTAGGCCACCAAGTGCGGCTCAACCCCGATCGAGACGACCGGGAGGGCCTCCCCCCAATGGTCGGACGCCTCATGGCGTTCGACCCGACCAAGACTCCCACAAAGGGCGCCGGTGCTGGGTGCCAGTCGGAGGTCATCTGCCCCACGAACGCGACTACTCACTGCGACCGTACGGGGGTAGGTGGCCCCTTCCATAGAAGGTCACCAAAAGTCAAGACATCCGCCCTGTCACCCAGACAGGCACAGCAGGCAGGCGCGCTCCCTCCCGAGACAGCACTGGAGTCAAAGCCTCACCTCAGCATCTGACAGATGTACAGGGGTAGGTACGCCACTTCCCAACGGAGCAGAAAACCTAACCACCCGTTGTGTCTATCGACCCAGCACAGGACGGACAGGCAACCGTCATTCACAAGAGACTAGGACTCCCGGGCCTGGGAGATTCCGTCCTCTTTTTCCCTTTTCTTTTAGACCCCCATGTCGCCTGCCCCCTCCGGCTATATAAAGGGAGGCAGGACCCTCGCAAGGGGGGAGATCGATCGATTCAAGCTAAGAGAGTTAGAGGATCGGCCACTAAATTCTTCTTCCTCTCGAGGCTAGAAACACTTGTAAATCTCATGACCGAAAGCAATACAGAACCCCACATGAACTGGAGTAGGGACATTTGGCCCGAACCAGTATACCTCTTGGGCTCCTTGAGTCAACCATCGAGGAGAGGGAACGCCAACCCCCTAGACTTACAAATCATACTTGCCGGTACTAGAAACACCGACAGTTGGCGCGCCAGGTAGGGGTCCCGCGCGTCATCACTGTCGCCTTCAGACTCCCATCTCGCCTCCTCGATGGCCTCTTCCATACGTGGCGGTGCCCTTGCGTCAAGGGGCTGGATCCGCTTCGGCGCCCTTGACTTTATCGCCACTTCTACAGGAGAGCTCATGCTCGTCCCCGCCACATTCTGGGACCAGGCATCCACCAGGAGCCTGGATTCTGTTGCCGACGTCCTCGGCAACCTTTAGCTCGAGGCCCCCGCGCGGACCTCGATGCCGGGGCACGTCGTGAGCCACACTTCCCCCGACGGCCGCACGTCGGCACCCACGGGCTCGCGGCTCGTGGCGAAGGCCAGCTTTGTGCCGGTCTCCATCCATGATTTGCTGGAGGACTCTTCCAGCCACGGCTCCAGCTCCGACATGGAGCACGCCGTGCGCAGACCGCACTCTCGTGAGTGCAACATGGCGGGCGTTGCGGATCCATCTGCAACCCCCGCAACTCTTGGAACTCTCCTCCCGCGCACCGAACAGCGGGATATGGAGCGCCGACATGAAGGCGTTGACCACCTCCTGGCTCGTCTCGCTGAACTCCAGCGACAGCGCGATGAGCTGGAGGCACGGAGGGCCGAACTTGACAAACTCCAGGCTGACCTGGAGCACGTTAGTCCAAGTCCCCACCTACACACGGCGGTGCGCGCTCACGCGCGCGCCAAGTTCACCACCAGCTGGCCCAGGTGTCGGACGGTCTTCCGTTCTTCCCCCATGCAAGCCAAAACGTCACCGCGGCTGCGATGCTGCTACGCAGCCTCCGTGAACCAGTGGACCCGGAGGACAAGGTCGCGTACCAAAACCTCCGAGGACTGGTGGAACGTGCTGCCGTCCAGCACACGCAGGGCTCCGGCTCCCACCACTCGGGTGCCTCCTCCAGCCACCCAAGCCGCCCCTCAGCACGGGGACAGCAGAGCCTGGCAAAGACAGTGCCGCAACCTGAGCAGTCCCAGGCCACGCTCACCCCGGTGCATCGTCGCCTGGGAGACAACCGCGATCTCCGCGCCACCCTCGAGGCATGGAGGAGAGCGATCGATGCGGCGGCTCAGTCGTGGGTCATGGACAGCGGTCGGTGCGATGACCGCAGTCCGACCCCCAATGGGCCAGGGCCACGCGCGTTCGGTCGCGCCATCCGCAATGCGGACTTCCCGGCCAGATTCTAGGCTCCGGTCAACATAACCAAATACACGGGGGCAACAAACCCCAGTGTCTGGCTAGAGGACTACCGGCTCGCCTGTCGGGCGGGGGGAGCTACAGATGATCTCTTCATCATCTAGTACATCCCCATCTACCGCGCGGACTCGGCTCGAGCCTGGCTCAAGTACTTGCCCGCAGACACTAACAGCAGCTGGACGGACCTAACGAACCTCTTCGTTGGCAACTTCCAGGGCACGTACAAACGCCCTGGCAACTCCTGGGACTTGAAGAGCTGCAAACAGCAGCCAGGGGAAACGCTTCGGGATTACATCCGGCGCTTCTCCCAGCAGTGCAATGAGCTCCCCGACGTCCGTGACGCCGACGTTGTCGGAGCTTTCATCTACGGCACTACCTGCGAGGCCTTGGTGCACAAACTGGGCTGCGCCAAGCCCAGGACCACCAAGGAATTCCTTGACATGGCCACCAACCACGCCTTCGGCGAAGAGGCTGTGGGGCCATCTTCGATAAGAAGAAGGCCAAGCAAGCGCCTGGCAACGAAGTCGGTGCCGTCTCTGATCGCTTTAACAAGCAGATGCGGAAGGGGAAGCAAGGCCGCGAAGGCCGCATGGTCGCCGCCGCCAACCGCCCTGCCAAGCAACAGGCTCGGCAGGCGCCGGACCACTTCGAAAAGCTGATGGATAGCCCGTGTCCAAATCACACCTACCCCGTCAATCACAAGTACCGGGACTGCGAAGTCCTGAAGCGCTTCCTCTCGGGAAACCCCATGACATCGTGGGGCAAAGGGAAGAAACATGACCCGGCATCAGATGCCGGGGGCAAGGAGGAGACAGGCGACGAGTTCCCACAACTCGACGGCTGCCTCATGATCTTCGGCAGACCGGCGTCCTATGCCGACAAGCGGCGGCTCAAGCTCGCCTTCCGCGAGGTCCACACAGTGACCCCCGCCGTGCCCAGCTACCTCCAGTGGTCGGAGTCCCCGATCACGTTTGATCGGGCCGACCACCCCGACCACGTCCCGTAGCCGGGACGCTATCCGCTCATCATCGACCCCATCATGGGGAAGAAGCACCTGACCAAGGTGCTCATGGACGGTGGCAGCGGCCTTAACATCCTGTATGTTGAGACCCTCGACGCCCTGGCGGTCCCTCGCTAGAGTCTCCGACCAAGAAAGGCGCCTTTCCATGGCATCGTCCTAGGCCAACAAGCCCATCCGCTCGGGCAGGTCGACCTGCCCATCACCATCAGGGGCCCGGATAACTTCCGCACCGAAAACCTCACCTTTGAGATTGTGGAATTTCCTGGCTCCTACCATGCCATCTTGGGGAGGCCGTGCTACGCCAAGTTCATGGCGATCCCTAACTACACATACTTGAAGCTGAAGATGCTGGGACCACAGGGAGTCATCACTGTGGCTTCGTCTTTTCAGCTTGCCTACAACTACGAACGGAGCAGTTGCGAGTTGGCTTCGGCGGTCGTCGCGTCCGCCGAGCTCGCTGGCCTTCATGGCCGGGTCTCCGACTCCGCCCCCGACTCTAGCAAGTCGGGGCCAAGCTCCTTCAAGTCCGTCGAGGACACAAAAGAGGTTGCGGTCGATCCCGAGGATCCCGCAAAGACTGTGCAGGTCGGACCCACGCTCCCCGCCAAATAGGAAAGCGCGCTCGTCGACTTCCTCCGCGCCAATCGGGACGTCTTTGCAAGCCTTCCGACATGCCGGGAATCCCGAGGGAGGTTGCCGAGCACTCCCTAAACATTCGACCAGGCTCAAGGCCAGTCGCCCAACGCTTGCGCCGTTTCGACAACAAAAAGCGCAAGGCCATTGGGGAGGAGATCGCCAAACTTTTGGCTGCAGGGTTTGTAAAAGAGGTGCGCTACCCCGAGTGGCTGGCAAACCCTGTCCTTGTAAAAAAGAAAAATGCGCAATGGAGGATGTGTGTTGACTACACGAGCCTGAATAAGGCATGTCCCAAAGACCCTTTTCCATTGCCCCGTATCGACCAAGTTGTCGACTCCACCGCGGGGTGTGAATCCCTGTCTTTTCTGGATGCCTACTCAGGCTACCACTAGATAGCGATGAAAAAGTTCGACCAGCTCGCGACTTCCTTCATCACTCTGTTCGGCTCGTTCTGTTACCTAACGATGCTGTTTGGTCTAAAGAATGCGGGCGCTACATACCAGCGATGTATGCAAACGTATTTCAACAACCAAATAGGCCGTAACATCGAGGCGTACGTCGACGACATCGTTGTCAAGGCAAGGAAGGCTGACAACCTCGTCGCCAACCTAGAAGAAACCTTTGTGAACCTTCGACGGTTTAGCATAAAACGCAACCCCGAAAAGTGCGTTTTCGGGGTCCCCAAGGGAAAGCTGCTCGGCTTCATTATCTCCGAGCGCGGCATCGAAGCCAACCAGGAGAAGATCTCTGCCATCATGAGGATGGGCCCAATCAGCAACCTGAAGGGAGTCCAGAAGCTGACGGGATGCCTTGCGGCCCTGAGCCGCTTCGTCTCCCGCCTCGGCGAACGAGGGATGCCACTCTACAAGATGCTCAAGAAGTCCGACCAGTTCAGCTGGACGCAAGAAGCGCAGGAAGCCCTCAGTCGACTGAAGACATTCCTGACCTTGCCCCCAATACTGGTCACCCCGGCGCTGGGGGAACCACTGCTCCTCTACATCGCCACCACCACCCAGGTCGCTAGTGCTGCCCTTGTCGTAGAGCGGTAGAAGAGGGCCGAGTGTTCAAGGTGCAACGGCCAGTCTACTTCGTTAGCAAAGTATTCTCTGAGACCAAGGCCCAGTACCCGCAGGTGCAGAAGCTGCTCTATGTAGTACTTATCGCGAAGAGGAAGCTGCTCCACTATTTCTATCGGCATCCTGTCTCCATGGTGACCTCCTCACCACTCGGCGAGATCGTCCACAACCGTGATGCCTCGGGGAGGATAGCCAAGTGGGCGCTCGAGCTCAACGGCCACGACATATCATACGTTCCTAAAACGGCGATCAAATCACAAATCCTGGCCGACTTCATCGCCGAGTGGACCGAGGCACAGGAGCCACCTACCCTCGAAGACCCCGAGTACTGGACGATGTACTTTGATGGGTCCTACACCAAGAACGGAGCGGGTGCTGGAGTCATCATCATCTCCCCACTTGGGAACATGCTTCAGTACGCCATCCGACTACTCTTTGATGTGACAAACAACGTCGCCAAGTACGAAGCCCTCATCAACGGTCTCCGGATCGCTGCCAACCTTGGCGCCCTGTGGCTATACGTACACGGCGACTCCAAGCTCATCGTCAACCAAGTAATGAAAGCCACGGAGCCTCGCGACACCAGCATGGCGGCCTATTGCTTGGAAGTGCGCAAGCTCGAGGTAAGGTTCAAAGGTTTCGAACTTCACCATAGCTATAGGCGCAACAACGGTGAGGCTAACTCCCTGGCCAACCTCGCCTCTGGCAAGGGACCGATTCCCCCGGGAATCTTCGTCTCTGACCTGCACAAACCCTCCATCCAGTTGGACTCGACGAGTGAGAACACATCTGACCCCCTGAAAGCGACCGCCTCGACTGCGGTCGGTTGGACGCGGATCCGCCTGGGTCAGACCGAAATGTGCTCGCAATCGATTTCGACTGGAGGCAGCCTTTCGTCGACCGATTGACGGACAGATCACTCCCCGCCGACCCGACCGAGACCCGACGCCTTGCTCGATGGGTGAAGTCCTTTCTCCTTATTGAGAAAGATCTGTACAAGAGGAGCCCTTCCGGAGTCCTCCAAAAGTGCATCTCGGCCGACCAAGGGAGGCAACTGCTGCTCGATATCCACGGTCCCTCGTAGGAAAAGCCTTCCGACAAGGCTTCTACTAGCCGACAGACAAGGCTTCTACTAGCTGACCGCCGTGGCCGACGCCAAGCAAATCATGGCCGACGCCAAGCAAATCGTCCGCTAGTAGAAGCCTTGGAGGTTAGGGAGTCCGCAGTCTTCTTTCTTTTTGTCTCTGACTTTTGTCCGGTCTTCTCAGTTAGGGACACCGCTTGTGCGCAACTCCAGGACTAGCTCATGGCCTCGGAGGAACGCTGTGAGGCCTTGGAGGTGCAACTCCATGCTTCAGAGGAGAGACTCCAAGGGGCGGAGGCCCGCGAGCTCCAGGCCAGATCTGAGTAGGATAGGTTGTCGGGGGAGCTTGAAGGTTTGCCTCTGGTCCTTGTCCTCTCGCTTTGTCGAGTTGTGGGGTGTCCGGGGCTGTTGACCCGCTCTGTGTGCAGAGCATCGGAGGAGGGCGCAAGCACAATTTGACGACCTTGAAGGTAGGATTCAGCGAGCTGATGCGCTAAGTTCAGCCTTCCAACAAGCTTCTACGTCAGTGTTGGCCTTCCTTCCTCCTTGCGATCTGAGCAGCAGGGACCAGGTTCTTCAGTGCCTGCGAGCAGCCCCCGAGAAGCTTAGGGCCCACGTGCAAGAAAGAGCGATTACGAGCTCTAATCAAGCGCTAGCGATTGTGATGTCATTGTATCCCCGAGTGGAACTTGAAGCCGTCAAGGAGGGTTTTGCTTGTAATGTGGATGACGAGCAGGCCGCTGTTCTTCTGAAGGAAGTCGAGAGTGTCTCAGAGGCTTTAGCTGAAAATTTGGACTTGGGTCCTATGTAGACGTAAGTACAAGCTTTTCTGGTCGGGAATGAATGCGAATTTTTGGCGTTTTGCCCCTCTGTCTCTCGACGTGTTAGCACTTGTTGTTTCGTCCAACTAGAAAGTCGTCCGAGTGCTTTGTGTCCGAGTGGTGAGGTTCCCGAGTGCTTGACGGGCTGACTGCCTGGCATTTCTTCCGACTGGAGTGCTATCCGAGTTCCTTTGCCCGACCACTCTACCGTCCGAGTGCTTTTCCGGTCGCTCCTGGAATTAAGGAGAGACGTCTTGCGAGAGCGCTTAGCGTTCACTTATTAAGTGTTACAACCATTAGGCCGAGTGATTTTAAGTTGGGGACTAATGCACATGCGAACGCACACTTATTAAGTGTAGCCCCTGGCTTACTGCCTAGTTGGGAAGCAACTAGGTCGTAAGGCAAGAAATAAAGTGATTAAAAGTGTAGGGGGATTATGACGTCACTAGGCTGTTTTCGTCATGCTGCTTGCATGGCCGGTTCAAACTTTCCATGGGGCTGTTGCTGAGTCGTTCTGGCTTCCCGCCCCTTCCTTTAATCTCATGCTGTTCGTCTTCTGCCCCTGTTGGTATAAGAGGGGTCAGGAAGAGCCTCTTGTGGCAACTCTTTCTTGCATCCTTCGTCTTCTTCTTCTCGCACCCTGCAAAGGCAAGCTGTTGGTGGTTGGGGCCCGAAGGCCACTGGTATTACAGGCAGCCGGGGCTGGAGGAGGAAACGCTATGGCGGCAGTTCGACGCCGTGCTGGAGGAGCTTGAGGAGGCGCGATCCGTTGACCGCGACGTGGCGGCCATCGACGCCCTTCTTGAGGCCATTCCTCGCCTTTTTAGGGCGAGGGATGCTCTCATTGGGGCGGTTGGATGAGTGCGCCATGGCGAGGTCTGAGCGGGCGGCGCCCCTGCTCTCTCTTTTTTAAATATGTAATGTGTAATAGAATGAAATTAAATGCTATGTTTCCCTTGCAATGTCCTATGTACCTTCCTTTTTTCCATTTTAGCGCGGTTTTTTGAATTCATCCAAGCGTCGTGTCCTTTGTCACTTACGCGTTCCGCCCGACTATGCCCAGCCCTCGAGTGCCAGTAGTTTGCTAGTTTCTTTTCTTCCCGAGCACCTCTCGCGGGGGATTCGGGCTTTATCGTGTACGGTTTTGCGTTTTCATGAATTAGGATTTACATGTGCTTGGAAGTCTTTGCCAACACCTCAAGGGTAAAAAAGGAGTATTCAGGGAACTTGCGAAATATTTCATTTAAAATGATGCAATGAGTATACAAGATTTAAGTGTAGAAGCGACGTAGTTGTTCTATGTTCCAGGTGTTGCTGATGACTGCGCCGTCTTCTCGTTTAAGTTGATAAGTCCCAGGCCGCACCACTTCATGGACAATATAGGGACCCTCCCAACTTGGGGAGAGCTTGTGCTCGCACTTCTGGTTTTTTCTTAGAACCAGATCTCCTTTGGAAAAAGCGCGGTACCTAACATTGCGGTCATGATAGCGGCGCAAATCTTGAAGATATCTTGCGGATCAGATCGCAGCTGCGTCCCTTGCTTCTTCCAGCTGATCGAGATCGTCCAATCTGCTTTCTTCTGATCTAGCCTCGCTGTGGTTCCGAACCCTTGGGGATCCGAATTTCAGCTCGGTGGGCAGGATCGCCTCAGACCCATATACCAGGAAGAAGGGTGACTGCCCGGTTGCCCGACTGGGGGTGGTTCTTAGCCCCCAGAGCACCGAAGGCAATTCCTTTACCCATCGGGTGGCATAGGGATTAAGGTGATCGAAGATCCTTGCCTTCAGTCCTTGAAGCACCATGCCGTTTGCTCATTCAACCTGACCAGTGCTCTGCGGGTGTGCCACAGAAGCAAAGCAAATTTTAATTCCAAGCTCCTCGCACCAATCCTGGAATTCCTCCCCTCTGAATTGGGTGCCGTTGTCGGTGATGATTCTATTTGGCGTGCCGAAGCAAACCACAATGTCTTGGAAGAAGTCCTTGGCCTTTGCTGCTGTTATGGTGGTGACTGGCTTGGCTTCGATCCACTTTGTGAACTTGTCCACCGCGACGAAAAGATGTGTAAATACCCCTTGTGCTTTTTTCAGTGGGCCTACCATGTCTAACTCCCAGGATGCGAACGGCAAAGTGATTGGTATTGTCTGCAACTCTTGAGCTGGCATGTGGATTTGTCGAGGAATGAATTGACAGCCCTTGAAGGTGCGAACGATGCCCTCTGCGTCCGTTACTGCAGTCAGCCAGAAGAATCCTTGGCGGTAAGCCTTTCCGACTAGGGTTCTTGATGGCGCGTGGTGTCCGCAAATTCCGCATGGATTTCCTTGAGGAGATCCTTTCCTTCTTGCTCCGAGATGCAACGTCTGAGTGTTCTTGAGGCGCTCTTCCGGAAGAGTTCCCCTTCGACGACTGTGTAGATTTTGCTTCTGCGCGCGATGCGCTCTACTTCGGTACGATCTTCTGCGAGTTCGTTAGTTGTCAGGTAATCTAAGTAGGGTTTTGTCTAGTCGACACCAATGACCAACACCTGTGCGTCAGCTGGGGGGATGCTTCCTACTCTCTTTGGCGTAGGGTGGCTGAGGGTTAGTGAAGTTCTTCCACAAATACACCTGCTGGTACATCTGCCCGACTAGAGCCCAGCTTGGCAAGCTCGTCGGCAGCTTTGTTGTCCCGTCTGAGCACATGGGATAGCTCCAGTTCGTCGAACTTGTCTTCCAATCTCCGTACCTCTTGGCAGTATGCGGTCATCACGTCGTCAACGCATGACCAATCCTTTTGTACCTGGTTGATTACGAGCTGGGAATCTCCGCGAACTGCCAATCGTTGAATTCCGAGTGATACGGCGATACAGAGCCCGTGGCTGAGTGCTTCGTACTCGGCGGCGTTGTTTGATGCTGGGAAATGGATCTGCAAGACGTACTTCATCTTTTCCCCTTTTGGGGATGTGAGTATGACGCCGGCCCCCGCGCCACTGAGCATGAGGGAACCATCAAAGTGCATCGTCCAGTGCTCAAATTCGTTGCTGGTCGATGGATTCTGTAGTTCCGTCCATTCGGCGGTGAAGTCGGCTAGTGCCTGTGATTTTATGGCTGTGCTCGGTTTGAACGTAATTTTGAAGGCTCCCAGCTCAGCTGCCCACTTGGCAATTCTTCCGGTGGACTCTCGGTTATGGAGTATGTCTCTGATCGGGAAAGAAGTGACCACTGAAATTGCGTGTTTCTGGAAGTAATGTTTGAGCTTTCGGGAGGTGATCAACACTGCATAGATAAGCTTCTGAATTTGCGGGTACCACATTTTAGATTTGCCCAATACTTTGTTGATGAAGTAAACCGGGCGTTGCACCTTTTGCTGGTGCTCGTCTTCTTTGCGCTCAACAACAATTGCTACGCTAACCACATGGGTCGTCGCGGCTATGTAGAGCATGAGTGGCTCCTCCGGCAATGGGGATGCCAGTATCAGGGGCTTTGTCAAAAAGGTCTTGAGGTCGTCGAAGGCTTGTTGTGCTTCGGTGGTCCATTCAAACTGGTCTTGCTTTTTCAGGAGTTTGAAGAACGGTATTCCCCTCATCTCTAAGCGAGAGACGAATCTGCTGAGTGCTACCATGCACCCTGTAAGCTTCTGGACATCCTTTTGATTCATTGGTGGCTTCATCTTTAGGATGGCGCTGACTTTCACTGGATTTGCTTCGATGCCACGGTGTGACACGATGAACCCGAGAAGCTTTCCCGAAGGGACTCCGAAAGTGCACTTCTCGGGGTTGAGTTTCATCCGATAAGCCCTTAGGCTTTCGAATGTTTCGGTTAAATTAGAGATGAGGTCTCCTTTCAACCGAGACTTCACCACAATATCATCCACGTAGGCCTCCACGTTGCATCCAAGTTGCTTGTGAAAGCACCATTGTATTGCACGCTGGTAAGTCGCGCCGGTGTTCTTCAACCCGAATGGCATCGTGACGTAGCAGAAAGCTCCAAACGGTGTGATGAACGAAGTTTTGATGCAATCTTCCTCCTTGAGGCTGATCTGGTGGTACCCTGAGTAGGCGTCCAGGAAGCTCAGAAGTTCACACCCGGCGGTGGAGTCCACCACTTGGTCGATGCGAGGTAGTCCAAATGGATCTTTAGGATAGGCTTTGTTGAGATCGGTATAATCAACACACATACGCCAGCTTTTATTCTTTTTGCAAACCAGAACCGAATTCGCTAACCAGTCGGGATGATATACTTCTCTTATAAAGCCTGCAGCTAAGAGTTTAGCAATCTCTTCTTTGATTGCATCACGTCGATCTTGAGTGAAATGTCGAAGGCGCTGCTTAATGGGTTTCGCGCTCTGATTTACATTTAGTGCGTGCTCAATCACCTCCCTCGGAACACCAGGCATGTTCGAAGGTTTCCAGGCAAAGATGTCCTGGTTAGCCCGGAGAAAGGTGACGAGCGCGCTTTCCAATTCCTGACCGAGCCCTGTCCCGATCAAAGCTGTTTTAGGCAGATTGGACGGGTCGAGTGCTATTTTCTTGACTTCTTTGCCAGGTTGGATCCCTGCTTTCGCTTGTTTTTTTGGCTGGTACGTCTTCGTCCTGCGAAGCGGATGCCACCAGTCGGATCTTTTGCAAGTCGGCTGATGCCCGTAGGACCTCGGTCAACTCGCAACTCTCCTTGTCGCATTGAAAAGATTGTTGTACGTCTCCATGGATAGTGATGACTCCTTTGGGTCCTGGCATCTTGAGCATTGAATTGGTGTAGTGAGGAACTGCCATAAATTTTGCCAAGCCGGGTCTTCCCAAGATAGCGTGGTACGCTGTCTCGAAATCGGCTACTTCAAAGTTCATGTACTCTATCCTGTAATTGTCTTTCGTGCCAAACGTGATGGGCAAAACAATCTACCCGAGTGGCACAAAGGAAGTCCTAGGGATTACTCCATGGAATGGTGATGAACTTTGCTTGAGCTCGGTCCGTGGTATCTTCATGTCATCAAGAGTTTTGGCAAATAGAATATTGATCCCACTACCTCCATCGATCAGCACCCTCTTGAGTTTTACGCTGCGGATGACTGGATCCAGCACCAAGGGGTATCTACCAGGAAAAGGTATGTGGTCGGGGTGATCTGAGCGATCAAAGGTGATGGGAGCTTCTGACCACTTCAGATATTGGGGGGTCGCTGGTGTGATCGCATTGATATCCCAAGCGGTAAGCTTTTGTTTCCACTTGGACTCATATGCGCTCGAGCCCCCAAATATGATGTTGAGCTCTTGTTCGATCTCCGGGAACTCGCCCTCTGCTGAGGGGTCGTTTTTCCTTCCAACTTCCTTCTTACCTTTGGGTTTTGACCGGTTCCAATTTTCCCATGCGAATCTTTTCAAAATGAAGCAATCTTTTGCCGTGTGCTTTCCCTTCGGGTGGAAAGGACACTGGGCATTCATTACTTCGTCGTATTCTTTGTTCTGGGGAGCTCTCGTCCTTCCACACTCGGTTGTTGCGACTAGATCTTCTCCCTTTCACTTTTTCTCCTTTTGTTTCGGGGGTTCAGTGTGATCTTTTTTGTCTTTCTGCGGGGGTCAATCCTCCCGTCGTTCTGCTAACGTGTCCGACGCGGCTGCATAGCGGTCAGCCAAGGCGAACATCTCCCGGGAAGTGGTTGGAGGTTTTTGGGACATCTTTTTGATGAGATCGGGGTCGTTGACGCCTTTCTGGAAGGCCGCGATGACGACCGCATCCGAGACATCTCGGACGGTATTCTTTTTCTGCGTGAAGCGCCGGATGAATTCCTTCAGGGATTCGTTCTTCTTTTGATGGAGCGGGTAGAGGTCCCAGGGGGTTCCAGGCTTCTCGAAAGTGCCCTGGAAATTCGTGATGAATTGGTCATAGAGGTCTCCCCAAGAGTCGATGGAATCTCTTGGAAGCCCTGTAAGCCATGCTTGGGCCGAAGGAGCCGACATGACCGGCAGATAATTTGACATCACGTTGTGGTCGCCTCCGGCCGCCTTGACGACGAGGGAATAGACCTGCAGCCAGGCCTCTGGGTCTCTCTCTCCGTCAAACTTGGCAATGCCTTTCGGATTGAATATGTCTAGCCACTGCACTCGACGGAGGCGAGCAGTAAATGCTCTGATCCCGTCAATAGGCCGTTCTTGCATTGAGGACGATGGCGGTGCGGTGAAGAATCCACTCGGCGATCATCATCTCGGTGCGGGCTTGTGAGGGCCCCTTGTCCTATACCGTACTGTACGCCGTCTACTGTAGCGTATAGCACCGTATAGCAACATGAAGCCTCGATACCGAAAATCTGAACCCAAAAATTCGATCGACGGAATCGAACCCTTAGCTTCTCGCACTGCACTGTGACGCATCCGATCTTTGGTTCCCTGGATCAATAGCCCGATGTCGCGTACCAACAACACAAGTATCAACGCACAAACGAACTAAGTTAACTTAATTTACATAATCAAGCGTAAATCTTACAATATCCTCACAGTAGATTACAAAAGAAAGAACGACAACGAAACCAAAAGTGACATCAAACCGGTCTGAGCCCGAACACACCCTAAGGCAAATGGATCGAGGGAGGACTCACGGCACAAAGACTCGCAGAATCAAGCTCAAGATCACCAGGACATCATCACCGTACCTTCCTCTCTGTTGGAAAAAGGTTAGCGACAACGATGAGTACACGTATTTACTCTCAAGAATTTAGTGTAAGAAAATAAAAATCTAATTAAGGATGATTAAATGAAAGGCTGCTACACTAAGTCTATTGCGAAAAGCAAGAGTTGAATCAATTCATCGAAAAGTAATACATAATTTGAAAGACAGCAGTTTGACTAAAACATATTTACAGTATATATATATAACATTTGAGCTTCTCAACTGCCGCCATACATGATCGCAGTTGAGATAAGATTTGACATCCATATATGCATAAATCCACCAAGTGTTATATCCACACATCCATAGTTCCATCAAGTACCATATCAAACCACATGTAAATCCACCAAGTTTCATATCGATTCATATACTTTAGTTAGACTCCGAAATAGATTTTCATTTTCAAAACCAAACCAAACGTCTATACTTGAAACAAAAACTGAGTTAATTGCTCATGTCCGTGAGCACGGCTAATCGATCAAATTTATTTTAAGACTCTGCAGAGTATGTACACTTTATCCCCCGCAAACCAGACTTGCACCCCTGTCATCCAGGGAACACGCGATACCAAAGGTACCCGTTGTACAAGCCCGAAACACATTCTTTCCCATCGTTGAGGTTTTAGCCACACCCAAAGACCGGTGACGATATCCACCACTATGGCGATAAGGAGCCAACCGCACACACAGCGCCACCTTCTCGTGACGGCGGGTAATCTGTAAGTCTGTGCTGCGGCCCTTATCCCATAGCAAGGCGTACACCGTTGTATCACCCGATGTGATATCGAAGCGATTTCATTTGCTAAGACCAAGCGCACTCACGAAGGTGCAAGCGGCGGGTCGTGGGGACACTCACACCCGCTTGACTTGCTCATCACGGAAAAAGGTCCACACAGGCCTACCAACAGCGCGGCTAAACCCTCACACTTCAAGTACTCAATTGCGGCTGCCCCATCCCGGCATGCGCGGTTGCACGTAATGTCGGTCGAATTATGGTTTCAAGGCTTCGGTCCTTATAGTTTTCTCCTAGTGACTCAAGCGGGGTACTCCACTTAACTCGTCAACCAATCGCCACCAGTTTAACTAGCACATATTATACCTCCCGCTCGGTCTAATTACCAACTAGACACTTTACATTTTTACCAAATTACTTTCTCATGTCACATTTCTAAAACCACTTAAAAATGTCATAGTTGAAAATGTATGGTACAAGACTGCCATTGTAATCACTTCTATTGCAATGTCTAAGCATATGCAGTTACTAGTTCGTTTATACCCAAGTGACATTTATTAAGTTGTCTAACCTCTACTAGGGTTATCAATGTGTGGAAGGGAAATTAGATTAAGGAAAACCACCAATTTGGATTATATCTACCATTCCCACAAACTAGCGCTTTATTGAATTTAAAGCGATGCATATTAGTTTGAGAAATCAAAGTAAACATTGTGAAATATAGGATTCAAGATGGTCAAATGAGGTTCTTGCCTTGTTGTTGCACTTGGTGATGTCCGGATGATGTTCGGTCGTTCGAGGCGAAGCCCGACTCGCTAGCCTCTAATCGGTCAAAGCAACAAAAGCGACAAAAGAAATACAACTTAGCAAAAGAAGGATTTAAATGCACAAATGCCAACTAAACATCAAATAAGACCCACTTAAATATTTAAAGGAGAAAGAAATGAAGAAAACGAAGAAAATGTGAAACTATGACCTATTATGTCCATTTCGGCCGAACAAGTGCCAAAATGGATTAAAACGTGCAAAATGAAGTAAAACCCAACTAAACTTAGTGAAATACCTAAAAATAGGTATAACATACCTAATGGGACTTATTGGAACTTGTTTGAAGTTGAAATGATCAACCGAGCTAAAGCAGCCCAGCAGCGTATTCTTTACCTACGTGAATAAAAATACGTAAATTGAAGACAAATGCAATTAAATTTGCATGTGGAGCCTCAATATGGCCTCAGGTACATAACTAGGTGCTAAAACGCTCGAAAGATCGAAAAAAAAAACCTTTCGGCCCTAAAAGCGACAAATTTGCCGAAACGGCCGAAAACGATCGTTTTGTCGGAAATCCGTTAAACGGCCAATTTTGCGGATTTTTGCGCAAAACAGGTTTCCGACAACGCAACAAGCTAAAGCAAGATATTTAGGACTTAGTTGGATCGGTTGCAAAGCAATTCCTAATGAAATTGACCAAAATTGAATCAAAATGAAAAACCGCGGAGTAATTTCCGACAAAACCGTTTTGAGTCCGTATTGAGTCCAAACGCGATCGAATCCGCGTGTGGGTTCCCGATCTGAGTTCGAACACTCAACACCTAACTAAAGCGCTCGGTAGATTAGCAATTTGCATCGAATTCAAAAGCGGCCAAAAGCGATCAAAGCGATCGTTAACGACCAAAAGCGATCAAAACCGGCGGAAGGTCGTTTTGATCAAGAATGTCGTTAAACTTCGTTCTGGACCCGCAGCTAGACACTTGGAGGTAATAATGACTTATCGGAGCCAATCACCGCCAAAATTGACTTAACCTACTCGGACTTTTGATCAAGCGTCAGCGTAACTCGGTATTTACCAAGAAATGCGACAAAAGTCAGGAAAAGGGCCAAAATGGGATCTAAAGCACACGTGAAGCATGCTTTCAACCTTAGGGACCTTAAACGAGGCGAACTGAGCGAAAAGCCAAGAACGGCTTTGGGCCCTCTAATTATTAAAATAAAATGCGAAGTGCTAAAATGCAAATCTAGCATTTTTAGCCACTTTATTTAGCCTCTAAGAAGACTAATGGTGAAGTCGATTCGTGCTCAGGAGCTCTAGGATTTTATTCAACCAATTGAGACCTAGAGTAGCAAAGTATCTTTGCAAAATGGTCAAAACTAAACTCCGTATTTTTATCGGGGTTTCTACTAGCTAGAAAGCTATAGGGGCTATCCATTCGGTCATCGGACCTCTAGGATTTTTCGCAAATAGAGTGACCTAGAGTGACAACTTTGTGTAGGATGCGACAAATTGAATTCGACTCTTTTGATCGCGACTACGGCTATCGAAGAGCTAATAGAATCGTCGATTCAAGCTACGGACTCCTAGTATTTTGTGAAAACACTTAACACCTAATTAAATAAAATAAAATCCGACTTATCGAATTGAATTCGATTCTTCTAATAGCGGCTCTAGCTACCGAAGTGCCCACAAAAATTACTATCCATGCTTTGCTCCACTAGAACTCCGACAAATCGAAAACCTAGCATTAGGTTGCTAGATTTCAAGGTGGTCAAATGCTAGGTCGATAGTAGAGTTAAATGGACCTAACGATGACCTGAGTCTTGTTTTCAAGCACAAGTGCCATGCGATGTTCCTAACACATGGTACCTAGACTTGACCTAGGCTAGGGTTTAGAAGAACTTGATGAAATGCGATGCTACGATGGGGATAGTCGTAGCAATGGCTAGAGGGAAGTCCCGGGAGTTTAGAAATCAACCTAGAACTCAAAAACCCCATGCAAGCTCAAGGAAACATCCATGGGAGATGTTGGAATACTCACTTGAGAGGGTTCAGAAGGTGGGGAACGCGATGGTGGTGTCGATTCCCGCCTCCGAATCAAGTTTCGTCGATCGATTCGCCCTCAAACTCCGGATTTGGGTGCTCCTTGCCTTCTTCTTCCTCTCTTTCTCCTTCTCCTTCTTTGCTTAGCACGTGAGGGAGGTGAGCAAAGGGAGTGGCTATTGGTTTTGGGGGCAAGGAGGCAATAAAAGGGTATAAAGACACTATGCACTTACAAGGGGCATTATGGTCAAGTGACAAATCTTGAAGAATTAAACTTCCAAAGTTGATTTTTATTGATTCTAAGATATTTAGGAAGGTTTTTAGGTCAATTTAACACCTTTCCAACTCAATTTGCAATTACTCATGAGAGTGCAATTAATTTAGTCGGGTAGTCTAATGACCGCGATCAAATGGGAAATTGATTTTGAGCGAAGTTAAATAAGTTGTAGGGCTCTTTTTGATGCCAATCAAGTATACTCATCTCAAAATACAGAAATACATAAGAGCAGTGTATTATTAAACAGTGCTTGAGTACAAATGTACAGTGATTCGAGTATAGAAATACCCGGGATATTACAGGGCTGTGTCGGCTTTTGTAATTACCGTAATCGGAGGCCCGATTGCGGAGATGGCGGCTGTTCTGGTCGCGGTCAATGCCAAAACGTTCACGGTCATCGTCCCGGTGGTGCCGCTCATCGTCATCCTGTTCCAGTCTCCTAGCATCGAGGTCTTGGCGAAGGTCGTGGTGGATGGTGGAGCGAACGTCCCAGTCGCCAGGGGACTTATGCCGACTGCTTTTTGTCCGACTGCGGCCAGTCCGACTGCTAGCCGTGTGGGTGTCTTCTCCTGTACATGGGGGTTTATTTGTCTTGCCCTGCTGGCTATGCTGAATCGCCGCAGCTGTCACCATGGCTTTCACTTGCGCCATGATCGGTGCAGTTGGGCTATCGGATTCGATCATAGGTCCCAAGGTATCAAGGAGTGTCTTGGTGGCCATGATATTCTGCTGCGGAGTTTGGAAAACCGACTGGTTCCCCATTCTAGCATGCAATATATCGTCGTTGACGTTGCGCGCCCAATTTTGAAGTGACCGGACGTGGTCGTCTGGGTCTTGAAAGGACCAACGATGTCGCCTAGAGGGGGGGTGAATAGGCGGATTTAAAAAACGCAGCGGAATTAAAACTGGCCGAGCAGGTCAACCCGGAGTCTCCGGGTCTTTGGTCCGGAGTCTCCGGCTTGTCCGGAGTGTCCGGTATGAAATCCAGATACTCCGGGTTAGCTGGCACGGGAACGTGACTAGGATTACTCTAAAAAGCACAAGAAACTTCAAAAATAGATAGCAAGAGCAACCTAGATCAAAAGCTAGTGTGGATTTGAATTAAAGCTAAGCAAAGAGTTAGATCCGAGCTTTACAAAGACAAATCCACACAAGCAAGAAAAAGTAAAAGAGAGAGAGACGATTTTTCACCGAAGTTCGGATTCTTGAAGGGAATCCTATGTCTCCGTTGAGGCGGCTCGGTCGCACTTGAGCCGGGGTCTCTTCCAACCCGCTTTCCTCCCGGTGTTGCACAAATGCACTCGCCAGCTTTACTTCTTGTCTCTTTCCTTTCGGAGGCGAGACTCGCCTTCACAAACGACCGGGGCTCACCACACGCGTTGGTAGCTCCCGGTGACTCCTAGCCGTCTAGGAGACCTTCAACCTCCAAGAGTAATAGCACCACAGAAGTCGCTTGGAGGATGAACTAGTGCTCAACAACTCGAATTGAATGCACCTAGCACTTTACTTCTTCCTCTCCTCACCAAAATGGATCAACAACCAAATCAAATGGTGGGAGGAAGTGGGGGCTCTATTGAATGCTTTGAGAGTGTTAGAGAAGGCTTGAATGCTGCAATGAATGAGCTCTATCCAGATCCAAGCCGTTGGGAGAGAGTGGAGGCTTTAAATAGTCTTTTCAAAAACTAGCCGTCACTCTCGTTTTTGTACAGGCCGGAGTGTCCGGACAAATAACCCGGAGACTCCGGACAAAATGTCCGGATACTCCGGACGACTGGAATTTAAAAGTGACCGAGGGGTCCAACCCGGAGACTCCAGACATATTGTCCGGATACTCCGGATTGAATGTCCGGAGAGTCTGGGTTACCCAGATCGGTTTCAATTTAAAACTTTTCCAAATAAAATGCAGGAGGGCTAATTTTAGATGCAAGACTTGACGTTGAGCACATGCACATCCTAAAAGCGATTTCACGTCAAACCCTCTTAATAGTACGACTGTCCTTAAGACACAAATATAAAACAAAGTTACAAAACTTGTCTTGATGCCGTCATTTCAACTTTTAAGAGGTTGTGGGGGCATCCAATCCCATTCCAACTTGATATGATCTCGATATCTGCATTAATCTTAGTTGAAGCATTAGATCACTTTAATTGTGTCATCATTAATCACCAAAATAATTTAAGGGGCCTAGATGCACTTTCAATCTCCCCCTTTTTGGTGAATTGATGACAACACAATTAACAGCAAATAAAATGGAGTTAATATTCTAAACAGAATAGAGGAGCTCCCCCTAAATGTGTGCATTAGAAGTATTGAGTGGAATCAAATGCACATATTTAACGAGAATTAACCAAGAGCTCCCCCTCAAACATTGCATCCGAGAATACATTACAATTAACTGAAAGTAATCCATGCATAAGATAAACATAATGTCATTACATGGAAGAAGAGGAATAACAGAGTTCACGACATCATAAAAAACAACAATAGAAAGCAACACAAAACAAATCCACGAGCGACAGCAAAGGAAAAACGCGACAACTCGACAACTAAACGACAACGCTAAAGATATCACTCCCCCTTTGGCATCAAGACACCAAAAGAGGGAGGACACGAGAAATCACTCGTCGTCGCCTTCGTCGTCAGACGCTGAGTACTCGCTGCCGGGGTCATCTCCAGGAGGAGGAGGAGGAGAAGAAGAGGTGATGCCAAAAAGCTGATCTGCAGAGGTGGCATCGCTACTCTCCTCGGAAGACCCGAAGGAGTCGCTAGGAGAGACTGCCTCGCCATTGTGGCGGCGGATGCTGCGAATGTCTTGACCATTCTTCTTTATCTGCCTACTCATCACCTTCTGCCTGGTGGAGATGTCGCGGTAAAGACAGAAGACATGCTTCAACATCCTCTGGAGCACGCTACCTGGAACCTCAGTCTGCTCAGAAGGAATGGCCGGAGCCACAGCAGGAGCAGGAGCAGAAGAGGAACTCGAAGCGCGACCTCGTCGAGTCCTAGGAGGAACAGGACCAGGGGCGGCTGGAGCAGCAGGAGTAGTAGGAGGTCGGACCTTGTAAGAAAGATGCTCCTCATCCCTGACAAACTTCAGACCATTGACCGAAGTGATCAAAGCCATCACAAAAGGAGCATAGCTGCAGCTGGCCATGTTGCTCTGCGCATTCTGCCTCATTGTCTCCCACATGAAGTCGACAATGTCAAAGGAGTGGGTGCGCTCGACAAGGTGGTAAAGCAAGATCCTTCCATAGGAACTGATGGTAAAGCATCTCCCTCCTTGGGCCAAAGAGTGACCCTCAGCATCCTGTTGAGCACGGCAGGCACATCCTTTAGACCCTTGATGGTCCCCACTGTGAAGCTCCTGGATGTGTCATACAGTGACTCAATCTCCTCAGGAGTCAAAACCTTCTTTGCGTGAAGCTTTGGGCTGTCATTGTATCGAAGGTTAAGCACTTTAGCAAACCTCTTCTGGTTGGCGATGTACTGCACTCATGCATCATCCACCAAATGGCATCAACTGTCTTGTCAAAGTACAAGGTGGCATAGAACTGCATGATCACCTCGTTGTTCCAATCAAACTTGAAAGACAGGATGTCCTTGATCTGATGCAGCTCACAGATCTCAACTATCTGATCAAACACTGGGTTCTGAGCTGCTGCCATGTACTCCCAGTCAATGGTCTTCATCCTGACCACTGGGTGCTCAAGCGGGTAGAGGACCATCTCATAGTAGTCTGACTGAAACCGGTTCCAAAACCGGCGGTCCACATACTCATCCTGATGATAGTCGAGCGGATCTTTCTTTCTTTGCTCAACTATCGCCTTGCCCTTGCCAGAACCCATCCTGTAGTCAATAACTCTCATTGGGTTGACTCCCATAGGATAGGTCCACACGGGCTTGGCTTTGGCCAACGGACCAATGAAGTACCCAGAAGCACGGAAGTCTCTCCTCTTCTGATCTCTCAGCCTAGCATGAGTGGATCGCTTCGGTGCTCCTCCGATCAGCCGAGGCCGAGGAGGAGATCACGCCGAGATCGCGCTGAGGCTGCGGCCGAGGTCAGCGCCCAATCATCAGCGGACCCTTTGAGGTGGGTCGCTTCTTCGCAACCCGTCTCTGTCTTTTTGGAGCTGGAGCTGCAGACGGAGAGCCAGGGGGTGTATCCGGCGGAGGAGAGCCCCGAGGAGGATCACCACCACCCGAGGTACCCTGAGACGGATCCATCTGACTAGACAAAGCGAGGGAAAAAGATTAGCCGCGAGGCGACTTGAAATTCAGCGAATAGAGAATTCTGGCTGAGACCCCCAACCCGGAGAGTCCGGACAAATTGTCCGGATACTCGGGATTAACCCGGAGACTCCGGACAAATTGTCCGGATACTCCGGATGCGCCAGAACACGCGCAAGGGCGGCCCAAAAATCAGGGAATCCAATTCACAAAAATGACAAGAAGTGAATCTAGATTGCCACAAGAATAGGAATGAAGTCTAGGGCACAATCTAGCAAAGAAAATCGCGGGATTAGGGCACGAACAAGAACTCACCACAAGAAGATTTGAGAAACGAAGAACGTGGGTGAGTGAATCTCCGATCTTGAGGGCAACGATGAGTCAATTGGCACCCTAAAGAAGATGAAGCACACGGAGAGACCCTAAGAACCGCGAGATTGGATCCAAACCCGTAAGGAAAAGGATTAGGGCAAAAGGATTCTTACCAAGATCTCCAAACCGAGGAAGAGGAGGGATCCAAGGACCTTGGAGAGGGAGGAGAAGGTGAGAATCACACCCTAGCCTCGAGAGGAACACGGGAGAGGGAGAGACGCAAGGTGGGAATAGGAAAAAGAAACCGCGCGGGATGGGGGAGACTTAAACCGTCCGCCCCAACCCGGAGACTCCGGGTTTTAGTCCGGAGACTCCGGCCCAACCTGGAGAGTCCGGTCAAATAGTCCGAATACTCCGGATTATCTGGAGAGTCCGGATTAAATACCGGATACTCCGGGTTCCCCAGCTCGGTTAGGAATGAAGCAATTCACACGAGGTCTCAAGGAATTTGACGGAAAGAGAGGGAGAAAGAGACCTTAAGTTGTCAACTTGATACATGACCAGCAAAACAAAGAATCAACCAAGCTATGGTCACACATCAATGACAAGATCGTAGGATCAAGAGCCAAAAACATAGGATAATTTCAAAGAAAAGGATGAATAAAATTTTGAAATTCATTTTTCATTCACCATACAATATGTGAGCATTCCTCAAGCCACGTTACGAGAATCTAAAATATTGAGACCACTCCTCAATTCACAGAACCTTTTCTCGTCAAGGGGCTTGGTGAAAATATCGGCTAATTGATCATTTGTGCTCACATGTTGGATATCAATTTCGCCTTTGGTTGCGTGATCTCTTAGGAAATGATGGCGAATATCTATGTGTTTTGTACGGGAGTGTTGGACAGGATTGTTGGCAATTTTTATGGCACTCTCATTGTCACACAATAGTGGAACACTTTTATAGGTTAGGCCATAATCACTCAAGGTTTGTCTCATCCAAAGTAATTGGGCACAACAACTCCCGGCAGCTATGTACTCGGCTTCGGCAGTGGATAGGGCTACAGAATTTTGTTTCTTGGAAGACCACGAGACTAGAGACCTACCCAAGAATTGGCAAGTCCCCGAGGTACTCTTCCTATCCACTTTACAGCCGGCATAATCCGCATCGGAATAGCCAACTAGCTCAAAGGACGATCCTTTCGGATACCAAAGTCCAAAATGAGGAGTGTGCACTAAATATCTCAAGATTCTCTTAACGGCCACCATGTGGCACTCTTTTGGAGCGGCTTGAAAGCGTGCACACATACAAACGCTAAGCATGATATCGGGCCTAGATGCACAAAGATAAAGGAGAGAACCGATCATTGAACGATATACCTTTTGGATGACCGGTTTTCCTTCTTTGTCGAGGTCTAGATGCCCGTTGGCTTGCATAGGTGTCTTTATAGGCTTGGCGTCCTCCATTCCGAACTTCTTCAGCATGTCCTTGATATACTTGGTTTGGCAAATGAAGGTTCCTTCCTTGAGTTGTTTAACTTGAAAGCCGAGGAAGAACTTCATTTCTCCCATCATGGACATCTCGAACCTTTTAGTCATAATCTTGCTAAACTCTTTACACAAATGCTCATTAGTAGATCCAAATATGATGTCATCGACATATATTTGGCATACAAATAAATCATTATCAATATGCTTAGTAAAGAGAGTAGGATCGGCCTTTCCGACTACAAAACCTTGTTCGAGAAGGAAATCTCAGAACACTCGAACCAAGCCCTTGGTGCTTGCTTAAGTCCATAAAGGGCTTTGTGAAGGTAGTAAACGTGGTCCGGGTACTTTGGATCTTCAAAGCCGGGTGGTTGCTCGACGTAGACCATCTCGGAGAGTGGTCCATTTAAGAAGGCGCTCTTCACGTCCATTTGATATAGCTTGAAATCATGGTGAGTAGCAAAGGCAAGTAATATTCTAATAGATTCAAGCCTAGCTACTGGAGCATATGTTTCACCGAAATCCAAACCTTCGATTTGAGTGTACCTTTGAGCAACCAAACGAGCTTTGTTCCTTGTCACGATTCCATTCTCATCTTGCTTGTTCCGGAAGACCCATTTTGTGCTGATCACGTTTTGATTTGGTCTTTGGACAAGCTCCCAAACTTGATTTCTCTTGAAGTTATTGAGCTCCTCTTGCATGGCCATCACCCAATCCGAATCATCAAGTGCTTCTTCTACCTTAAGAGGCTCAAGAGAAGACACAAACGAGTAAAATTCACAAAAATTTGCAACTCGAGATCTAGTAGATACTCCCTTGTGAATGTCTTCGAGTATATTGTCGACCGGATGATCTCGTTGTATACTTTGATGAACTCTTGGGTGAGGAGCGGTTGAATTTGGAGCTTGGATAGGTTCTTCATCTTGGGATGCGTTCGAACCATCTTGGGCTTGCTTGGACGAGGAGGGAATATCACCTAAGCCTGACCCATCCGGAGACTCCGGACCAATCCGGACACTCCGGGTTTCAGGCCGGAGACTCCGAGTTGGGGTGCTCGGGTGCGATTCCAGATTTTGAGGTCTTACCTCCCCAATTGCAATTTTCTTGATAGCTTCACATGGTGGTTCTTCCCTGTCAATCACGGCACGATCAACTTGTTCTACTTGAGAACCGTTAGTCTCATCAAAAGTCACGTCCACGCGAGATTTCAACGACACCGGTGGTATTGTTGAAAACTCGGTACGCATAAGCATTAGTTCCATAACCAAGTAGGAAACCTTCATCTACTTTAGGAGCAAATTTAGAAGACTTAGCTCTTTTGTTGAGGATGTAGCATTTACTCCCAAAGACTTTAAAATAGGATACATTTGGTTTCTTCCCGGTGAGCAACTCGTACGCCGTTTTCTTCAAGATCTTGTGAAGGTAGAAGCGGTTGGAGCTGTGGCATGCGGTATTGATGGCTTCCGCCCAAAAACTGTCGGAGACCTTGTACTCGTCAAGCATCGTCCGTGCCATCTCGATGAGGGTTCGATTCTTCCTCTCGGCCACCCCATTTTGTTGAGGAGAATAGGGAGCCGAGAATTCGTGCTTGATTCCTTCATCATCGAGAAACTCCTCCACACCAATGTTCTTGAACTCGGTACCATTGTCGCTCCGAATTCTCTTGATCTTCACTTCAAACTCGTTTTGAGCCCTTCTCATGAACTTCTTCAATGTCACTTGGACTTCTTCCTTGTCATGCAAGAAAAATACCCAAGTGAAACGAGAATAATCATCTACAATTACTAGACCATACTTACTTCCCCCGATGCTTATGTAAGCTACGGGACCAAATAAATCCATGTGGAGCATTTCCAACGGTCTTGAGGTCATCATCACATTCTTGGCGGGATGGGAGGCACCAACTTGCTTGCCCGCTTGACAAGCGCTACAAACCCTATCTTTCTCAAAGACAACATTAGTTAGTCCAAGGATGTGGTTGCCTTTGATGAGTTTGTGAAGGTTCCTCATACCGACATGGGCTAGTCGGCGATGCCATAGCCAACCCATGCTAGATTTAGCCATTAAGCACGTTTCAAGATTAAGTCTATCCGTATTGAAGTCTACGAGATAGAGCTTACCCTTCAAACGTCCTTTGAAGGCTATTGAACCATCAAGCCTCTTAATGACTTCCACACCCTTTTCATTAAACAAACAATTGTAACCCGCTTCACACAATTGTGCAACGGACAACAAATTGTAGCTTAATGAATCAACAAGTAAAACATTACTTAAGTGAAAATCATTTGAGATAGAGATTTTACCCAAACCAATTACTTCTCCTTTTCCATTGTCTCCAAAGACAATACTTTCGCTATTTGATCCATTTTCATCCAAGTGTGCGAACATTGCCTTTTCTCCGGTCATATGATGTGTGCATCCGCTATCCAAAATCCAACTTGTTCCACCGGAGATATAGGCCTACAAAAACATATTTAGTTTTTGCTCTTTGGTACCCAAACTTGGTTAGGTCCACGCACGTTAGTAACAAGCGATTTAGGGACCCAAATAGAACGAACACAAGGAGTATTTTTCAGCTTACGCCCAACATGATAAGCAACTACACGACCGAGGTTAGTCCTTTTAAGCACATAAGAAGCAAAGAACTCGGAGTGAGCTTTGTGCTTGGATGTTCCTTTGCCTTTTACAAAGTGAATGGGCTTGCTTAAAGGGGCAACAACAATGTTGCTCTTTTTGCCCTTTGGCGGAACATACCCAAGCCCTTGCCTCTTAGGATTACCTTGGCGCTTACCGAGATACTCCTCTAAACCCTTGCTTGCCTTGTAGGACTTTTGAAGTCCATCTTCAAGAATCACCTTAAGCTTCTCATTTTCATGAGCCAAGACTTTCAAAGTCTCACGGTTAGTATCACAAGTAGCAACATCAATATTATAACATCTAGCGCAACCGTTGCTCGTCGAAGGTAATGAAATATTGGAGTTGTTGATTGAGGTAGAAGCTTTATTCGAGAGATCAACAAGCTTCACTTCAAGAGCCTTGCAAGCATCCTTTGCTTTTGCAAGTTGCTCTAAGAGTGAAGCATTGGTGATCTCAAGACTAATTGCTTCATTTTTGGTCAAATTTGAGCTTTTGACCAAGTCCTCATTCTTTTTCTTTTCAAAGGCTAAGCTCTTCTCTAGCTCAAGATTCTTCTCCTTTTCAAAAATAAGGAGATCTTCTTGAGCTTCGAGAATAGCTTCCTTTTGCTCAACAACCTCCTCCAATCTTTCAATATCCTTAAGTAGCAAGTCTAATTTTTTAACATCAAAATCATCCATAGACTTAAATGCTACTTCTTCCTCATCACTAGCATCATCGCAATCATCTAAGCTATAATCAACAATGGAATGAATAGTGCTCTTAGATGATACCTTGTGCCCCTTTGCCATAAGGCACATTGGAGCATCTTCATCTCCGTCGCTCAAGTTGTCGAAGAGGCTCTTCGACTTTGTCGGTGGAGTAGCGATGGCGACGGTGGCAAGTCCTCCTTCATTGCCAGAGTCGGACTCGAACTCGGAGTCGGAGTCGGAATCGGAGTTCCACTCCTTGCCGATGTATGCGTGACCCTTGCCCTTGTACTTCTTGCTCTTGTCCTTGTCCATCTTGCGGTATTTGTCTTTCTTGTACGGCTTCTCTTCCTTCTTTTCTTTGTGTGGGCACTCGGCAATGAAATGACCGGGTTCCCCACACTCATAGCACTTTCTTGAAGAGTGTCTTCCTCTTGACTTGTTGCCGAAGCTCTTGGAATGGCTTCCCGGCTTGTATCCTTTCTTCTTCAAGAACTTGTTGAATCTTCTTACAAGAAGGGCCATGTCTTCATTTGTGAGCGGCCCATTTGATTCTTCTTCATCGCTTGAGCCTTCTTCCACTTCTTGAGCCACTTTGACGGCCTTCAAGGCGATGCCCTTCTTCTTGCCGGACTTGAGCTCCTCCACCACTTCCGCTTCCTTTACCATCATCTCATCCATCATTGGCCGCCCAATTACGTCATGAGGAGTGAGAGTGTCGAAGTTTGGCCGGTCGCGGATGAGTTGCACAAGATTGCGGTTGGTGGGGGTGATCACTCGGAGGATGATCTTGACAATTGCTTTGTCGGTGAGCTCGGTGCTTCCAAGTCCTTTAGCTTGATTTACTAGCACCATCAAGCGATCAAACATCTTGGTGTAACACTCTCCTTCTTCCAATGTGAATCGGCTTAGTTCTCCAATGATAAGCTCGATTTTGGATTCACGAACACTTCATGAGATATCATCAATCTTTCCCAAATGTCCTTGGCATTGTCAAGGCCATCGACCCGGTTGAACTCGGAGTCGCTCAAAGCATTGAACAAGGCATTGACGGCCAAGTCGTTGAAGTGTTGAGCCTTGTCTTCTTCGGAGGTGAGATTGTTGGGGTTTGCGGGCTTGAAACCTGTTTCAACAATCTTCCAAATGCAAGGATGAAGTGATCTCAAATGCATCTTCATCTTGTGTTTCCATGCCGCATACCGAGTGCCATTGAAGTGAGGCGCTCGGCCGGACGAGACGGAAACATAAGATGAGGAGTTTGAGACTCCAAAAAAGGAATAATCTAAAGGAATTGCAACCCCTATACCGGAACCCGTGGCCTTGTCTTGGGCATGGGTTTCGGTAACTTTCTCTATTTCCGACATCTTTGATTCTCCAAGCGGTTAAGCCAAAATAAAGGAGATTTGGCTCTGATACCAATTGAAAGGACCAACGATGTCGCCTAGAGGGGGGGTGAATAGGCGGATTTAAAAAACGCAGTGGAATTAAAACTGGCCGAGCAGGTCAACCCGGAGCCTCTGGGTCTTTGGTCCGGAGTCTCCGGCTTGTCCGGAGTGTCCGGTATGAAATCCGGATACTCCGGGTTAGCTGGCACGGGAACGTGACTAGGATTACTCTAACAAGCACAAGAAACTTCAAAAATAGATAGCAAGAGCAACCTAGATCTAAAGCTAGTGTGGATTTGAATTAAAGCTAAGCAAAGAGTTAGATCCGAGCTTTACAAAGACAAATCCACACAAGCAAGAAAAAGTAAAAGAGAGAGAGACGATTTTTCACCGAAGTTCGGATTCTTGAAGGGAATCCTACGTCTCCGTTGAGGCAGCTCGGTCGCACTTGAGCCGGGGTCTCTTCCAACCCGCTTTCCTCCCGGTGTTGCACAAATGCACTCGCCGGCTTTACTTCTTGTCTCTTTCCTTTCGGAGGCGAGACTCGCCTTCACAAACGACCGGGGCTCACCACACGCGTTGGTAGCTCCCGGTGACTCCTAGCCGTCTAGGAGACCTTCAACCTCCAAGAGTAATAGCACCACAGAAGTCGCTTGGAGGATGAACTAGTGCTCAACAACTCGAATTGAATGTACCTAGCACTTTACTTCTTCCTCTCCTCACCAAAATGGATCAACAACCAAATCAAATGGTGGGAGGAAGTGGGGGCTCTATTGAATGCTTTGAGAGTGTTAGAAAAGGCTTGAATGCTGCAATGAATGAGCTCTATCCAGATCCAAGCCGTTGGGAGAGAGTGGAGGCTTTAAATAGTCTTTTCAAAAACTAGCCGTTACTCTCGTTTTTGTACAGGCCGGAGTGTCCGGACAAATAACCCGGAGACTCCGGGTTATCCGGAGACTCCGGACAAAATGTTCGGATACTCCGGACGACTGGAATTTAAAAGTGACCGAGGGGTCAACCCGGAGACTTCGGACATATTATCCGGATACTCCGGATTGAATGTCCGGAGAGTCCGGGTTACCCAGATCGGTTTCAATTTAAAACTTTTCCAAATAAAATGCAGGAGGGCTAATTTTAGATGCAAGACTTGACGTTGAGCACATGCACATCCGAAAAGCGATTTCACCTCGAACCCTCTTAATGGTACGACTGTCCTTAAGACACAAATATAAAACAAAGTTACAAAACTTGTCTTGATGCCGTCATTTCAACTTTTAAGAGGTTGTGGGGGCATCCAATCCCATTCCAACTTGATATGATCTCGATATCTGCATTAATCTTAGTTGAAGCATTAGATCACTTTAATTGTGTCATCATTAATCACCAAAATAATTTAAGGGGCCTAGATGCACTTTCAGGTCTTCAAGTCGAGCAAGCTCCATCTCGGTCTCCTCGGGTCCCCATCGATTCTGTGATTCAGGAAGACTGCTTCCAATCACAAATACCGAGCGGAAACTGGGAAAGCCCTTGGACCTGATCTGATCTGAGTCCGAAGGGGTGAGGGTGCCATGCTCGTTGGCGATGAAGTGTAGACTTCCGAAGCAAAAACCCTTGCCTGGAGAGAAGGTGGTGCCATCTTCAAAAGCCCTCGAAATCACTCGGATTGATCTTCACGCAGCCCCTACCTGGTGCACCAACTATCGACGTTTGGTGTCGGCAATAATCTTAGGGGGTGTGAATTTGTGGGGCAAGGCATTGGATCAGGATCTCGATGGTAACACAAGACAAGGAATTATACAGGTTCGGGCCCTCGACGGTGGATGTAATACCCTAGTCCTGTGTTCTGGAATTATATGTTGTATGGCCCTTCTTTTTCTCTCCCCCCTCTTGGAGGGCCCTCCCCCTCCTCTTATATACGGGGAGGGGGTGGAATCCAACTCGGTTACTAGAGCATGAGTCCGAGTTGATTACAAGCAAGGGGATCGTATCCTTCCTTATTTGGGATAACTTCCCTTATGGTTACAATCACTTCCTTTTAGTTACAACGTGGTCAGACCTGCGGGAGGCGCGTTCCTTCCTCGGACGTCTTCTTAAACCTCACCGCGTGTGCACCCGGTCTTTGTATCCTCCACAGTAAGCACTACCAGCAACCAAAATAAGTGATCACTAGTTGTTATGTTTCTGAAGGCACAAGAGCTTCCTCAGTAAAACATTGGTTTCTTCTTGCTGCTTTTTGAGAGCCTCCATTTCTTCCTTGGTTTTGATCAAGGCTTCATCTGATGCCTAAGATTTTTGCTTCAGGCCATCAATCTCGTGCTGCTGCTGCTCAATGGTACATTGCAATGCAACTACTCCTCTTTTCTCTGCTTCAAGTTGCTCCTCAAGCTGTTGCTCTTTTGCTGTCTTTGTAGTCTTTGTAGTGGCTGATTTTAAGCCAACATTCTGTAGGAATGTGTTTGTTGCACTTTTAGTGGTCAGTACCTTGGAGACAGCCTCTGTTGGAGTACATGAGGGTTGATCCTCACCATCATGTTGCACCAAATCTTCCATCTCAACCTAAGATAATAAACAACAACATTTTAACAAATCCCATGCTAAAATTATGGAGATAACTTCATATGCTTGCATTTGTAAAGGGTTTATAATATATGTTACAAAGTATTATTTACATGAGATGGAAATTGACAAAACACAATTAATGTTCAGTCATGTTTGAACATAGAAAATGAATCTTCAAAATGGAAGTAATGAAAAGATGACATAATGTGCACTCACTAACAAAGCTGCACTAACCATAGTAAAACAAATGTTTACTGGTTCAAAAATGAAGCAATGAATTCAATTGATCATATTTGATTATAGTTATAATCAATTTATTAATGACATGACCATGGAAAACTACATTTCATTTTTACATTGGAATAGTCAGAGGGCACTGGACAATTAAGTTTTTTATAAATTGTGTTGGCACCTACTAATTTTTGTTAGCTACTAGTTGTACTGAATTGTGTACTATATGTAGTCGATACCAACAAGCCTACAGTTGAAGTTTGCCAACACTACAAGAAAAAAAGATGCTGTATATGGTATCTTTTTTAATTTAGTTTGAGGATCGGAATGGAGAATAGAAACATACCAATGCTTCTTGCACAGTTTCAGAATATGCTTTTTTCTTCTTACTATAGTGGCATGCCTTGAACATATCCAATGCATCTATGTCTGGGTTTTCAGCCTTCTCCTTCTGTAATTGGGTATTTGCAAGTATTTTATTGGTAAGTATTTGTAAAAGATGAGTACTTGTACATTGGAAATAAATAACTATTTGGAAAATAAATAACTATGACAGAATTGTACTTTCTAGAGAATGGCAGTGTGCTATGTAGCTAAGAGATCCTGTCGTTTGATGGAATTTCACTTTAGCACGGTTCTGCTTGTTCTTCTTAGAGATTTCCTATAGTACATGATTCAGTTATATGTTTTCGAAAATATGATATGAGAAAACTAATTATTCACTCACAGTACCTTGTTTTTCGGGTCTAACCAAATTAGAACTTGAGCTTGCCACTGCTCATCAGTCATATTAGGGACCGGAGATGTTGTACGAATTTCATTTGCTGGGACACCATTGAAATATTTCTTCTTGACATAATATCTATTCTACCTTGTGCCACGCCTCAATAGATCAGTACATGCATCCTGGGTGGCCTTATCATTGGCGTCAACGACTAGATTTACCTACCAAGATTAAAGGATTGGAAACAAAGGATTAAAAAAGGTACTATGTGCAATCAGATAAATGTACTATGTGCAGACTTCTATTGTTCGAAGTTCCATCAATGTGTAGTGAATACATGAGTAGTATTAACCAGGCTTAGTAATTCTAAATCTGAACATACAACATTGTGGTTAAAAACTTGATTCACATATAATATGATGAACGATTTTACTTACATTTAATTTTGCGATGAAGTCCTCAAAAACTTTGTTGTTATTCTTGTACTGTTTCCAGTGTGGGAGGATAGGCATGTGGTTCCTAATTTGAATGCCGGCCTCCGATGAAAGCTTGGCAGACAGCACTGTTTTGGTTGGCCTTCTCATACCTTCAGCAATTTGGATGGGCATCCTCCTATTATCCATCATTTTATTCATGTTGTGCGGCTGTTTACCTATTGTGGCTCCCCTCCTCTTTTTTGGAATTTGTCTTGCTGTTTATACATCGATGAGTTGATAGCAGTTTGTGCAAAAGAAATGTAAATAAATGAAGGAACATGGCACAACAAACATACCTTGGTTGGGTAGATGGTTGTTGTCACTAGGGGCAACATCATCAGTGCCCTATTGTGGCTCAAAATCTTCTGTGGCCAAGGACCAGTCTATAGGTGGACTCTGAGGTTCCAAAATCGGTTCATGTCCTTCTCTCTCAGCATGATCATCATGAAGTTCTGGCCCTGATGCTTGATTGGATGTATCTTGTTGCTGTTGAGCTACCTCCACATTTTTGTCTAATCTTTTTTAGACTCCAATGGGTTACTTGGTTGGTGTAGCTTCTCTCACTCTCTTTAAATGTCTTGTGCCACCTGGAGCCATGTTGTCGGTGTCTGAACTGTTGTGTTTTAAAGGTGTCCTATTGGCCAATCTCTTATATAATTTCTGATATCAAAGAAATCGTCAATGCAATTGTGTGAACTAAAGGAAATAGACAGCAAGACAACAATAACCTAAAGCAAGCAAGACCTTCAATTTAGATGAACAAGATAGTAATGCAAAAAAGTACATGCATCTAACATCATTAGCTCCCAGGTAGATAGATGGACATGCACCTTAGAGGGTGTAGTGATGATGGCAGGGACACCCTCCTCGGCCTCCATATCATCTTCTGGGTCATAATTGGAGTCCACATTTATAGGCCCATTTGAGTTGCTAGGCTTTACAGTGCTAGTTGATTGTAAATCTTTTGCAATTTGTTGGAGACCAAGGGATTGTACTTTTTTTTGGATTTGCGCAATGTTTGCACGTCGTACCTCTTCATATGGATGTGGTTCAGGTTCTATATTGTAGAAAAAAGTATTATTGTTGGAAAAGTAAGCATTTTTTAACGTGCAAAATTGAGTTTATGTATGCAAAGTACTTAATGGAATGATGCAACATGCACAATCACAATCGTAGTTTCATATGAAAAGATAGTAAGAGAAATAACCTAGGAACTGATAATTATAGTATGAGAGCATCCTCATCTTAAATTTCTTATTGACCCTTATATGCAAATATTGCAGGACATAGGTAATATTATCGTGATAGCCGTTGGTGGAAGAAATGGGCAGCCGAAGCAGGTACTAGAACAACGATACATAGCGTTTGTGATCCCTAGTTATCCATGTAATGCGGCACCATGTCGCAATAGGTAGAGCCACATACGCTGTCAACATGATAAAAAAATTGCCATGATGTGCTGCAGTAATTCTTACCATTTTTAATCCCAATAAGGAATTCTCCAAGTTCATAGTTTTGAATCTTTTATTGAATTGCAGACTATTAGTTACATGGCTGAGCGTGTTGTGGGGCATGGTTCGTTTGGAGTTGTCTTCCAGGTGGGCTTTTGGAAAAAAACAATGCTATTTATCTTGTTCTATAACTCAAGTCCTGGGTTATCTGCTATTCTATTAATAGCAGTTGTGTTTAGTTTAATGACATTTGGTTTGTTGAAATTATCTTTAAGGCTAAGTGTCTAGAAATTGGTGAGAGAGTAGCTATAAAGAAAGTTCTTCAAGATGTGAGGTACAAGAACCATGCAAAATTGAGCATATGTATGCAAAGTACTAAATTGAATGATGCAACATGCACAATCACAATCGTAGTTTCATATGAAAAGATAGTAAGAGAAATAACCTTTCACTTTGGTGCGTCGTGTTCTCATTGGCTTCTCCTGATAGGATGATTTGAATGCCTAGGATATATGACCTGCATTTAATAGTTAATACACATCTCAAAATTAGATATAAATAGATACAAGAAAATGGTACAATCAAAAAAGACTTAAGTTCATACACAGAAAATGGTACAAGCCAAAACTAACTTGTTTCAAAACGCAACTCTCTGTAGTTCTACTACTGCATTAACAATTCAATGGAAATCTGATATCTATTTTGCAGTTAATCTCCTAAAGTACATCTCGGCTGGAATCAAATAAATGCATGCCCTTCCTTTCTTTTGTCCCATTGGAATCAAATTGTATACACCGAACAAATAAATACATTGTTTGCTTAATCATGCTAGCAGTAAGAAGTTCAGAGGGTTTAGATCTAGAGAGAGAGAGAGATTTGAGCAGCGAAAGGGAGGCCTAGAGGAGAGGACAAACAAAGAAGGAGGCGTCCTGCGTCAGCTACCTGTCGGCACAAGGAGACGGTTACCTAACGAAGAGTTGGACCTACAGATCCAGCTGCACAACGTCTGTGTCTTGGTCGAGGAGGGGGCATTACACTACAGGGAGGGAAGCCTAGGTGCCTAGGAGCGGGCCAAATGGGGAGCTGGCCGGAGGGGGAGCTGGCCGGAGGGGGCGCTGGCTTCGGAGGGGCGCTGGCTTAGGCGAAGTGGGGGAGGAGCGATGGCTTAGGTGAAATGGGGGAGTATTCGCTCTACGGCGTCCATGTCCGGCAGTAGGAGGCAGCAAGATGATGGAGAAGAAGGGATACTAGAGGAGAAGAAGGGAGACGAACCTGCTTGCCGGCGCCCTCGTAGCGGAGGTAGCGAGTCACCGGCGGCACCTCCTCGTCTCGGATGTGGAACACTGGAGAGGTTGCGTGAGGAGAAGCCCTAGTATTTGGGGAAGCCGTGTCCGACTGAAAGTGGGCCTGTGAATTATCGGCAGAGGTAAAGGGTGGGTTTTCAATATTTCTGTGCGAGAAAAATTGGCACCAACTAAATTTTAATGCGGGAAAATTGGCGCCAACTAAATTTTAATGCGGAAAAAAAATCTACATGTAAAGACCTAATTCTCATCGCTATCATCGATTGGAATATCGTCATGCTCATTATCACTAACAAACTGCACAAAAGTGTCATCTTCATCGGATTCACTCAAACTATCCTCTCTTTTTGTTTGGTTGACTATGTTGTGCACTACATCAGCATCAACATGTTGGACTTCGTCATCGTCGTCACAGTGAAGAGTGTTCGAAGGAGGATTACTATCTTGCACATTACATTCAGTATCCGAACAATCTTCTTCTTGGTATGCACAGTCATGGGACTTCTCATTTTCAAACACATTATATAGATGCCTATGCTCAAATTTCTGCACAACTCGCTAGTTTGTGCCCCACTGATTGTCTGGTAGGTAAAATACCTTTTTGCTTGAGAGGGCAAAATAAATGAATCTGTCTTGTACCATAACCTCTCAATATTGATAGACTTAAAATATCCATCATTTTTAATGCCTCTTGTCTTGCCCTCTAGATTGTACCAGTCACAACGAAATAAAACAACTGATCGACGATTTTGTAGATCTGAGTTGTATACCAACTCAATTATCTCTCTCAATGAACCATAAAATTCTGTGTCTTCACCTTTATGAGTACCCTCGGTCATGATGGAACTATTCTGTGTCTTCATGTTTTTCTCACGATCAACGGTGTTGTACCGAACGCCATTAACAGTGCAAGATGAGTAAATTGTGACTCGAAGATCTGGACCACATGATAATGCCCATAGGTGATCGCTAATCCCATCTCTCCCCTCGCTCAAATGGTTCTTAAACCATTTCGGAAAACCAACCATCATCCTTTTATCCATATCATGTGTCCCTTCTTTCTCTATCTCCTGTCTAAACATTCTGTAAAAAAGCAAAATTCGACATACCATTATTTTACACGAAAGTAAGTTAATATTTAGCACTAAATTCAAATGTAGATAGTAATAGTTACTCACTTCACGTAGGGATCAACCTCCTCGCAATTATTTAGCACATACCAAACAAACTTGTCAAATTCTTCAGGAAGGTATGTAATTCTATTGGCTCCTATTAAATTAACACCATGTGTAAAAACAGAGACATCATAATCCATCGAAATTCCTAGAGATCCATCACCACTTCTGTCCCCTTGATTAAATCTAGTGTTAACATCATTCATGTATCTTCAACAAAATGTCAACGTGAAGGATCATGTGGAGGTCCATCCATGTTTGTGATGAGTATTTGACTTTATTTGAGCAAGGTGTGCTCATGTTTGAGTTTGATTTGACTTGGAATTGCATGTTTGAATTTATGATAAATGTGGACTAACATGCAGGAAGAAAAAGGTAAGATTGTATTTTGGAATGTGCAAAATGGTTTGGTCCTTGTGGTACAGGGTATTGAGGCAACTGTGGTCGTTGGTGAGTACTGGGACTAGGTTGGGAGAATCGAGGTCCGGAGTGGTCGAGGATGCCAACGAGATGGTTGGCCTCAAATCGGGATCACTTGGACGTCATGGAAATGGACTTGAGGTGACTCAGGTTTCTGGTTCGGGTTGGAGTCTCGAAGAGACGGAAACAGAGCGGTCAAGTCCGACGGATGAAAGCCCGTTGCATCGAGTTGATAGAGTTTTGTTTAACACCCATGTATGGCCATTGTGGCCCAATTAAAGCCCATGTGTGGGGGGTGAAATGAGTGGGTTAATCCTAGACCTTGGTGGAGTGCCCTAGGGTTTGGGACTCATCCAAGGGTGGTAGGTGGCCCTAGAGTAGTTGTTGGCATCAAAAAATGCAGCGTCGAGTCGATCGCCGCCAACACACGAGAACGCCGGGTTCAAGGGTTGCGAGCGTGCCAGCTGATTTGATCATGCAATCGGCAAGAGATGTGTACCTGAATACGATCATTCCATGGAGAACGATCTGAGTATTGGTATCGATACATCTCTTGCTAGCTCGGTACGAACCAGCACGAACTGGATAAACAGATCTAATCTGCTCTTGCGAGCCGATCAGACAGGGTAAAAGCGTGCTTCTCCGAAAAAGGCGTTGCGCAACAAGATCGAAAGAAACGAGAGCTTGGTAGGGCGTAACGCAGCAGAGATCAATAACAGGTGATGCGTAACTTGTACTGATCAACGTGAATTACAGAGGAAAGATTACAAAGCTATGAGAACTACTCCTAGTGCAAGGAAATAAAAGTAATTGGTAGATTGATTGGTTGGTTTTGGATTGGTCTCTTCTTGGCGTAGCACGCCATCCTCCTTTTATAGTCCGAAGACCTTCGATCGTGTTCGTCATGGTCTCTCCATAACTGTATCGGCCTCATGTTCATCTTTCCATCCTGATCATAACCGTATGGGATCCGGGTCATATTGGCTCTGGCCTTTCCTTCTAATCTTCACCCGGTCGCATCTTCCCAATCTTCATCATCCGTTGCTGACCTGATTCGCGCCACTTTGGCCCTGACTCGTGCCAGAACTGTACCCACCCCGGTTGGTCAAATTTAGGTGCCAACACATGCCCCCCATTTTTGGGATATGTGTGAACATGTCCCAAAAATCAGCTATTAGAGCCTGAGCGAGTCATCATTTCCATTATCCCTCTTTGTTGGCAGTTATCTCCTCAAGACGCCGTGTCATAAATTTTCCTGTGTCAAACCACCTCGTATTCCACCAGCATTTGCTTGAAGGACGCTTCGTTCTCTATGCCATGGCGATTCGTTTGCTCATTTTGCTCTATAAGTATCAGATGAACCGTAATTCACCGCACCATCTTGAATTAATTTTCACAATCTGCGCCATGTCTTCTTACTCTTCTAACTCCTCCTCCAGTTACTATTCGTCATATGATGATGATTCAGCCATCGCCTTGGCCCTTCAGGAAGAATTATCGGCCGAGGTCCGCGCCGAGGAAGAAGTTGCCGACGATGAAGCCATCGCCTGCGCCCTTCAGGAAGAGCTCGACGGTGAGGCCGTCGAAGATCCTGTCGCAGCCGCCCCTCTCCCTGTAGAAGCTGAGGTACCTGATGCAGGCGCAGACGCTGCTCCTGCGGAGGCTAACCCAGAAGTCGTCGCTCCCCCACCAACAGATAACAGCCCGGCGCTTCCGCCAGCACCCCCTGCCGATGCTGCCCTCCATGAGTCATCAGACTCCAGCAGTAGTTCCAGCGTAGGTGATGTTCCTGGCGGGAAGCGTCAACGTCTCTATTAGGCATAGGAGTCTTCTTTTCCCCTTTTCCTCTTCTTCTTTTTGTTTTTGGTCTTTATTCTCTACATCTGCCGCGAGACTTCTGTGCATCCTTTAGCTGACTCATGTAATCACTACTTTGTTGTTTCAGCCGATCATGTAAACAGCCTTCTTAATAAAGCGTGTGAATATTTTGTCTTAATCGGCTTTTGGATGTGTTCTGTTTGTTTTCACATCGACTCGTAACGCTTTAGTATAGGACGCTTTCGCAACGCATTGGCTGGACAAGTGTCCATCGGCAGATAGGATTTTTGGACTGACTGGACCGGCCGTTCCTTTCGCTATACGCTCCCCAGCAAACGTGTCGCTTTTCTCTTTCCTCATTAATTGCCTTGCAGCCTTCACATCACGTTCTGCCACTTCTTTGCGTAGTGGGTGGCGTAGCTTGGGGCGCGATTCTTGGTACTGTTCTGAGTGAAGCGTACTTTTTTCTTATAAAATCTTTTCTTCTCTTCGAGTACTTTCACCTTCTTCCTCTGAATGCATCGCCCTCTTAGCCGACCTCCTAAAGCAGGAAAAACCTCCTTCTATGGCTCGGCTATTCTTCGTTGACCCTCTGACGATTTGTCTTGTAATTTTCCTCTACACCTTGTGTTCCACCATCGGCCTTTCGCTTTTTCGCCTGATTCCTTTTCCCATGATCTTGATTCCGGTACCCGAGTTGAATGGTCATTTCCTGCTTGGACCAGAAGGGGATGAGGATCCGATAGATTATGTCAACAAGGAGGTCATGAGGATCCCCCTGAACGCCCTTGGCCACAATCTCTTAGGGTGGACGAACAGCTTTAGAGCCTGGCCTACCGACACTACGGGCTGGAGGAATTGGTACCACTGGGTGGCTGCTCGCAAGAAGGCGGATTGGGATGCTTGGGAGATAGCCGATTGCATCGTCCTTTCCTTATCGGGTATGTGCTGAGACGAATCTCTGATTGCCGCCGCTTCTTATTTTTGGTCGGATGCCTTCAATGCATTCTCTTCCCGGCCTGGCTTCCTTGGTCCGACCTTTATGGATGTGGCAATACTGACTGGTCTTAAACCGATGGGCCAACAATTCCATGCTTTCGATGCGACCCACTCCCATCGACTGCCAACCAAGACCAACTGTTTCCAGTATCTTCACGAATTCAACCAATCATTGGGTTCGGTGGAGCCTCGCGAGCACGTCACCTTCTTAACCATGTGGTTGGAAAAATTTCTCTTTTGTGGCGCCACAGTGGGTCCCACCACCAACTTCCAAGGTCTGGCGGAGGCTCTGGTCGCCGGTAAGGACATAGCTATGGGGAAGCTACTCCTGGGTGCAATTTTCTGGACAATGCATCTCATCACCTCAAAGCTGAATAGCATGGCTGAGTCTCATACTGTCAGGCATCTGGGGGGCCTCTCTGGTTCATCCAACAATGGCTGATGGCCCAATTCCAGACACCTTTTGCATTCACACATTCCCCAGACTTCGCTTTCCGCGTGAAGATGCATCAGAGGAAGAAACAGCATCTGCAGAGCCTCCTCTCAGACGCTGCCGATCGTACGGAGAGGCTTTATCTCAAGTTTTCCCAGGCGACTGTAAGCTGGATATGGTGGCTTTTGCCGGATACTTTACTTATTTTTACTCCACAGAGCATCTTTCTACTATGGACTTTCTCCTGTATCGGCAAATCGACTTCTTGGAGTATGAGCATCCCAGTCTCTGCCGACCGGACCGTCCTGACGCCGAGTGGCTCAAACATTTCATTTCTTCGGGCATCTTTTCAGTCGGTCTTAGCTCCTCAAGTCGCACTCAAAAGCCGTCATATGAGTATTATCATCCGGCCATTTGCGCCAGGCAATTAGGATTTGGGCAAATACCCCCTCGGCTGGTGCTCTTCGAGAGGCTTCAGGAACGAGAAGTGCTGGAGGGTCCCCTTGATGTAAACATTGCTTTGGGACAGAGTGAGGAGTTGTTGATTGACTCTATTTCTGGAGTTGTCATGGCATCCCGGTCTCGCGCGACTTTCACCCGTTGGTGGGAAGGATGGAGTCATCAACTGTTCTTTGCTTCACTGAATGAGATGCTCCATCGTTTCGACGAATCTCACCCGTTGCCTCCTTCACCCTAGGTATTTCCGAGGTACTGCCACTTTGTTGCAGAGCATTCGTTGCTAATCTTCTTTTGTCGTTTCTGTACCTTTAGGATGCTGCAAATGCACGGCCGTTGCTGTTGGCCAATGGCAAAGCCATTGAATTTTATGCAAATATTGCCGGGTGCACAAATGTTGGCCTCACTTCCCCAATTCTGAAAGATATCAAGAAGAAGGGCAGCTTCGGTGGAAAAGAAAATCGGCCAATGCATCCAGGAACCAATCTCCCACAAGAACCAGGACGGTTGGTGCGATACAGCCGATGCCTTCTCAAGCTGGTACGGCTTCCGTCAAGCACGATAAGTACCTGTTTCTTCTATCAACCTATGGGTTTGCACTTTATTTATGGACCCCATTTCCTTCTTCTGTTCCAGCACGGCACAAGCGGCTCGCTGGCCGGAGAAGACTTGCGAAGGTCTCTACTCCTTCCCCACCTGCTTTGCCGGCTCCTCAGGTATCTGTATTTTGCTTTTGACTCTCCGTTTAACTATTCCTGAGAGTTATGCTTCTGCACAGCCGATTATAGGAGACACAGTGTTAGATGCTTCTGCAATGGCCTATGGCGCGCTTGCGGCCTCAGACGTTGATTCCCCGAGAGAAGCTGATGTTTATGTTGTTCCTGAGGATACCTCTTCGGAGACTATAGCGGCCGTTGTTGCGGATATTGAAGGGAGCGCTGCTATGGCAGGCATCCAAGTGGTTAACGTCGAACAAAGTGCTGACATCACCCCTGCGGAGATTGTTATGGTGGGCGTAGCGGTGGGAGCCGATGTGATTACTTCTGCGGGAGTCGCCGTGGCGGTGGCGGGGCAGTCCCCTGTGGTCAACCCAACAGAGTCGGCAGATACCCCTCCTGTCATTGAGTCTTCAAGCGTCGTCCTTCCTTAGAATCCTTGCTTTGGTGAAGAGGTACCTTTTCAGCTCGCTACTTTTGTTCCTTTTTGAGTGTTCTGACCTTTGGCCGACATTTTGCCCTTTAGCTACTGACGAGCACCCTTCTTTGATTCACCCCGGGGGAACTCAGTTTTTTCCCTGATGGTGCACCTTCCGTTGACCAGCCGCTCCAAGTAGGACTGTATCCTTTATCAGTGTCGCGGTAGGATAAACTGAAGCAGCTTCATCGACTGTTGGTGCGATCAGGGCCGATGGTGCTGGATTCGTATCGATTCGTTTCTGCTTTGCTTGCCGAAGTTACTTCCTACCTCCCGTCATCATCTACGGATGCATTCCGCCGTTTGCACAGGATTTTCTTGGAGAGGGACGCCGTTCGATCGGCATAGGAGCGCCATCGGCAACGGGAGGAAGTTGCGAAGGAGCGTGCAAAACTTGCCCTTCAATCGGCTGATGTGAAAAAGGAGAAAGTTACGTTTGACGCTGCAGTCGCTTCAGTTCAAGCCTTAGTGCCGTCAAGAGTAGAGCTAGCCGATGAGATAGCTCGCATGAAACAAGTCCTAGCCAAAGCCGAAATCCGCCTTTCTGAGATGGACCGCAAGGCTGTCTTGGCAAAGGCCGACATACAAGTCCATCGAACTGGTTTGGTAGAGTCCTTTCAAAGGATCGATGCCAGGGTCAAAGCTATTGCTCCGGTCCTAGGTAGTGCATCGGACAATGAAGTTCTGATCTCAAGCGAGGGCCGAGCTGCACAGGAGGCTACTGACAGCATCACCCACCTTATCTAGATGATGTACCTGAACAAATACTCTTAATCGTACACCGCCTTTCGTCTTGTAATGTTTTGATTTGCAACCGAACCTATCCCATGCTGGACTCGATTCGGCTTTCGGTGATTTTTCCTTTTACCGTTTTTCTAAGCTCCGACCCATATGCTAGGGTAGTACTTCTTCAGGTATTTTCCGTTGATGGCCTTGACGTATGCTTCCCCCTTCAGGGTCTCGAGTATGTACGAATTTCCTGGTACCAGCCGACTAACTTTGTATGGCCCTTCCCACGTGGGTGACCATTTTCCGTACTTGTTGTCCCTCGTTCCGACTGGCACTATAGTTTTCCATACTAAATCGCCTTCCTCGAATGACTTGGGTATGACCTTTCTATTGTATGCTCTTGCCACCCTAGCCTTGTTATTCTGGATATATTCCATCGCTCTTAGTTTCAACTCTGTTAAGTCTTCGAGGTTATCGGCCAATGCATTCCTGTAGTCCTCAGCCGATAGATTGTCTTGCAGGTGGTTCTAAGTGAGCTTATGCTAATTTCCAATGGCAATATTGCTTCTTGTCCGTACACCTACTGGTACGGGGATACTTTGGTGGCCCGTGGGTTGATACTCTGTATGCCCACAGTGCATCGGCTAGTGCTGTATGCCATCCTCTTAGTTTATCATCTATTTTCCTTTTGATCAACTTGATCAATGTTTTATTCGATGACTCGGTCTGTCCGTTGGCCTGAGCGTAGTATGGTGAGGAGATCAACATTTTGATCCCTAAACTTCAGGCTAAGCTTTGGAATGCTTCTGACATGAACACGATGCCCTGATCGGTCGTAATAGTTTGTGGGATCCCGAACCGATGAAGGATGTGTTCTCGGACAAATGCTTATTGCCTCCGTGCTAGTGACTTTCTTTAATGGTACCGCCTCGACCCACATGGAAAAGTAATCTGTGGCGGCCAATATAAACTTGTGACCTTTGCTGGACACTGGATAAATGTCGGGACCCGGATTTACGAATCCAAAACCCTCTGTGTATACTGCACTAGTCTAGGATCACGCTAGTGCACACAATGGCAACAAAATTGACATAACAATGCATCACCGAATTTACTAATAAAGTAGCAAATAGTAACAACAGACCTTATGGCCAAGTTTACATAAATGCCTTAAGGTTTACGAAACAAATAAAACTCTTACAGCGGAAGATAAAATAACTTGGGCCATACGACATGCCATAGGCAATCGTCTGGGGAGCGCCATCCTAGTTCACGTAGTCTTCATAAAACTCCTCCTCGTAGAATTCTGTATTTCCCTGTTCTTCTTCAGCAACTGATCAACAAAGGCATAAAGCTGTGAGTACAAAAGTACTCAGCAAGCTATAGAGAATGATGCAAATAATGTACGGCTTGGCAAAGGATAGTCATATGGTTATTTTGCAGAAAGCAATAACTTGAACGTAAATACAATAAATAGATTCAAAGCATATTTGACAAAGATAATAATAACTGGTAAATCAGTTGTAAATAATAACACAAGATTGGTGAGGCATCACCCATCACCAACTAGATCACCATCGACCACTGAACTCAACAGCATTAATAATTTGACATCAAGAACAATAGTGAACTCCCCGTTCACTTCCAACAATACCCTCCTTCCACATTTTCTGAAAACACTATACCCCGTGTGAAATCCCCAGGCACGTCCATGACCATGGACACGGCTATTCGAATAGTTTAACATACACTCTGCAGAGGTTGTACAGCTTTACCCACATGACATGATCATCTCTTTAGTGCCCTTCGCAATTAACACACTTCCTTTGGTGTGCGGTAGAGAGATCATGACAAGGCCTTTACAATGCTTTGTCTAAACCCAGTACTGCCTGCTAAGGTTTCATCCCTCAGTGCCCCCTCTTGCGCCATGTGAGTCTACCCGTCGATCCCGGAACCCACACAACCACAACAGTACTTAAGTATAGACATTGCAAATTAATTAGCCAGGTTTGTCCCATACCAAACATGTGGTTGTATGATTAAGCCCAGTTTAATGGCGCACAAGATTAAGTCCTTAAGTATACTTAGGAAGGTCAACCACATCCCAATTGTGCTAACAGCACCCCCTTTACTGCATGATCACTTGCCCGAGTGAAAACAACTTTGTGTAACCAATACCAATGGCACACCCCGCCATGGTACAACAAATTTTATAACAGTGCCTACCCGCCACGATTCCATAACTCATTAAGTCAATATTATTAATTTATCATGTGACATGAATCCCATCGTACAACTAAGCATGGCTAAGCACAGATACGCTAACCCAATGTTGGTACCACAACATGTCCAACAATTAAACAATCCAACCTAGGGTGACAATGGATACATGACATTTCAACTATTCAAGGTGTCATGATGGCAATCAGGTGTTTAACTACTCCCATTAAATAATGGCTATAAACAAATAGCATGCAATTGTATGAAACAAAAATACTTTCGCAAACATAGGTCCAACATGGTCAAGGACTACTGTAGGATCGAAGTATATGAATATAGCAATCAGAGGGGGGTGAATGATTGTGCGGAAGCTAAAACCAAATTCTTTATCTACTAAAAGTTCACCCCAAAATGGAACCAAATAATTGCCTCGTATTCGACAAAAACAGAATGATAGAGGATCAGTAAACCGTGAATTCCTGGAGATCCAACCGTTAGATCGATCTAAAATTTGGACACAAGAAACTAGATTCCGATACAAATCAAATCCAAAAAGAATCAGCTCGATCGACATTACGGATCAAAAGTTATGAGCTTCACAATTTTGCTGTTCCAGAACTTGATGAGAATTGATCTAATCAAAACTTCAAGATTAAACAAGATCTTCAAAAGATTAATCAACTAAACTTTGAGGAACTCTAATCAATACCGTAGAAAGATTTTCGATGGATCAAATCAAGATGAAACTCAAAGAACAAGAACCAATCTAGAACAAGAACAAGCATGCAAACAAAAACCAAAACAGAAAACACTGTAGCAACACAGTTATTGTAGCACGCAAGAATCTTGGAAGAATTGATTTTTATTTCTTTTGTCTAAAGTACTCCCATCAAAAGAGTACAAACCCTAAAACTAAGCTTGAGGCTCTCAATGCGCCTTGCTCACCTTGATGCCCTTCAATAGGAGATACCCCTCCTATTTAAAGGAGCAAAACACAAGGAGTCCTGAATACAATTCCTAATCCTAGTAGGAGTCCCACTCCTAATCCTAGAAAGAGTATGTATTCAACACAACTCCACTTGGCCCAATCTTGCCAAGTACAACTCTTTCACGCGTATGGCAACCCTACCATACTCACGTGACTAACACTTTGCACGCGTATGGCCACCTGCCATACTCACGTGACTAACACTTTGCACGCGTATGGCCACCTGCCATACTCACGTGACTAACACTTTGCATGCGTATGGCCACCTGCCATACTCACGTGACTAACCATTCTCCATGTGCACCATTCTCTTAGCTCGAACATCCCGCATGACATCCTTGACCACCAAGACCTCAGTTCCTCCCAGAACCTAGTCCCGAACCTCAGTTCCTCCATGAACCTAGTTCCGGTCCCGTCATCGACGACGTTCGCCCTCGAGCAATACCTGCACACGAACAAACCACAAAACGAATCCGAGCACAAGTCCACGACTTGACTCAAGGTCAATCCATGCAACTACTCACACGAGCATTGCATAAAGTCCATTTCAAACAAGCATCATGAAATTCTCACAAATTTCATAATCTCAAATTCAAACCAAAATTTAATTCCAAAGTTGCTCAAAAACCTAATCGAGCAAAAACCATTCACGCTGGACCAAAAATTCGGTCCGGCGCAAACGCCATGAAAAAACCCTAGAAAAACCATTTACGACGGACCAACAAAATCGGTCCAGCGTACACATGAAAGTCTCGGTTTGAAAGGGGAAATTGATCCTCCGAAAAACACGTTCACGACGGACTAAACAAAATCAGTCTGTCGTACATGAGAAATCAATCCTCAAAAAGCCGTTCACGACGGACCAACGAAATTGGTCCAGCGTACATGCAAAACTTACTGTTTTTGAAAGTTTTGGTCCGGCACAAAGTTAACCAAACCACGTTCACGGAGGACCAAATTTCTTGGTCCGGCGTACATGAAAAAAACCAGTCCAGTGCATATACGAAATCAACCTCAAAGCACCGTTCATGACGGACCAAGAAATTTGGTCCGACGTACATGCGAAACTTACTGTTTTTTTGAAAAACTTGTCTGACGAAAAAACGTCAAAATCACGTTTACGGCGGACCAAAGAAAATGGTCTGACGTACACGTCAAAACCTCGGTTACTTCAGAAACTTGGTCCAACGCAAAAAGAAAATTGAAGCTCAAAATCCCGTTCACGACGGAACGAAGAAAACAGTCCGTCGCACATGGAAAACACACGGTTGGCGTGCTATTTTCCTAGCACAAGCGTTCTATTTTGCTTCAAAAAGCGTGCTATTTTCCTTATAGCAGGCGTGCTATTTTGCTTCCATAGGCGTGCTATTTTCCTACAGTAAGCGTGCTATTTTCCTTCAGAGAGAAATTTAGCCATACCAATTGAGTGAGTGCACAAGCACCACATATGCCATGAACACAAACACTTTGCAATGCCAAATGTAACATTAAGCCAATTTTTCAGCACATGATTTCACAACTACGACTTGCCTTGTTGATGTGACACCACGGAGAGTTGTAACCTTATATAATGTGAATGTTGAGGTCAAACACATTATGAAATATGGAATTAGAGATTGAAACCATACGGTATGGGGTTTATTCGCGTTTTCGGGCCGTTTTCGGGTGTTTTGGGCCTTTCCGGGGAAACTTGGGCCTTGGGGGGTCTTTTCGGGCCTTAAGTGGAGACTTCTGGGCCCATGAGGGGAGGAGGGGGCAGCCAACCAGCCCTAGGGCGCCCCAAACCCTCCCCCCATGCGCCCCACCTCCTCCTCTCCCTCCCATAGCCGCCACCCTCCCCCTTGTGCGCCACCCTCCTCCTCCCTCCTCCCCATTGCACCACCACCCCTCTCCTCTCCTCTCCTCTCCACCACCCTTGCTGCCCCTAGGGGAGTTCTCCACCTCACCAACCCGAAGATCCATCCGTTGGAGAGCTCCGCGACGAGGAGATCCGGTGGATTTGGAGTGAGGAAGGAGATCGCGCGAACCGGGAGGAGATCCGTTGGGTTTTCGGTCGTCGGGCGAAGGTATGGCCACGGGGATCCTTGGGGTTGGTCTAGGATCTGTTCTAAGGGTCATTATCATGTTTTTAGATCAATTGGTTGTGCTGGACTTGGGTAGATTAGATGAAATCTAGAAGTTGCCACGTTCTCTGTTTCGGGCAGCATGAGCAGTCGACCTAGAGTTTGGGTTTTCGCCAATTTAGAGTAGGAATTTGGTCGTCCGCCTGTTGAAGAAGCTGTAGGTAACTTCAATACCTTTCAGTGGGTGTAAAGAACGTCCAATTCCTCCGAGCCGTTTGAAAGTTATGCTCGTTTTACCGAACGTGTTAAAAACTGTGACTTGATTGGAACAGATCACGGTATTCTGTAGATTAAACCACTTTAGAGTCCGAATCAGTCTTTCCATATACTTAGAAACAGTTAGGAAATTTCCTAAGCTACGTGAGGATGTACTCGTTTAATTGATTCGGAGTATTAGAACCCGAGTTATGCCTTTTGGAAGGCTGCTGTCCCGACGGGACAGAACCTCTGTTTTTGGGTTTTGCGAGTAGTTTGTGATGTCGGTGTAGAAGAGTGTTTGCGTACTGTTTTGTGTACATGATTGTGAGTGTGTGGTACCTATGTGCAGGTGGTGTGACCCCGGGAGTGCCTTCTACTTCTCGCCAATCCGTCGCCCGTGGTTGAGGCAAGTGTATTGGAATGGGTAGCGGGTTGTAGTTTGCTAGGTTGGTTGAGATTGAAATTGAATATATGATATGTTCACATGCCATGCCTTAATGATTGCCAATGATATGATGAATATGCTTATTATGTTATGATGCCATGTGTTAATGTACAAGTTATTTATGATGTTGGCATGTTTGCATACATGGCATGACACATGGCCCGGGCGGTGAGAAAGTCATAACTAGTCCAAGGAAGGTCGGTGAGAAAGTTATGACTATTCTGAAGAGCCAATGAGTAAGTCCTACATCGTGATTCCATCCACCGCGGTGTATGGAAGCGAGGAGTAGGCACCCTCCATCTTCGGGATAGAAGGGGGGAGAGGGTGCACACCGACGGGTGTGTACTCAACCATACCGGTATGAGTTTCCAGGAGATGTGTGCATCGCATTGCATTGCATTATATGAGGATGTTATATGATGATGATATATGATGATGTCAATGATATGCTTACGCTATGAATATGAGATGTGTATGATGTCGTATATGAAAAGTGGTGAAGAAGGTATTAGAATGTATTTTCTTGTTCCATTGCAATATACTTGCTGAGTGATGAACTCACGCTTATGTTTATGTTGTTTTTCTTAGGTACCATGAAACCGGCATGCGGGAAAGGGAGCTAGTCACACGTCATCACTTAGCATCACACATATAAACAATGACATGTTCCTTCCATTAAATTGTGATGGTTAATTTGTGTGCTTGGTTTCCTCATTTACTTCGTTTGGCTCATGAAATAGTTGGAATCTTTATTCTAGTCTTATACTGCTGCTAGAACCTTTATTATTGATGATTTAGATGTCATTCTTTATACTATACCCTGTGATCATATTGTTGTTGCTTCAATTCATGGAAAAACAAAGGAGATGCTGCCGAAATTTCCAGTATTAGCATTTACTCCTTTGCTGGAATTTACCTTAGTTTATGGTATTTAGTTGTTGTTTAGCCTATGTTTGGTAGCATTCGGGCATATTAATTGCCGGGGTGTTACAGTTGGTATCAGAGCGGGCTGTAGGTCCCTGGAATGTGTATTTTTTTTAGTGTCATGCTATAGGGTACAACTAAAATGTGATGTGGAATAACTTAGAAACATGGCTTAGGTTTTAACTAAAATTTTGTCATAGGATAGCAACATTAAAACTTGCAAAAGTGGTATAACTAATCTAAAATTTGACACACATGGATGCACAGTAGGAAGGGTATGGGTATCGTTGTTTACGCTTAAATGTTGTATTTAAGCCTTGTTGCTAAATGCTATATTTGATAGAGTATGCTGCTATGTGTATGAGAGAATTGAATTGAATTGTTCGTGTTATTGTGTTAAATTGGGGTTGTGGTGCCGAAGGGTTTCGGCCACCTCTCTTTATTCATAGTAAGGGTGAGGTTTGACGGTGTGGCCGGTTAGCGCCATCACCGAAGAACTATTAACCCCTGTAGGAGAAGAGTGCCTACCCTTTCTGTCGTAGATCGGGTAGTTGACTGGAGTCAAATAGAAGAGTTTGGTGGTGGATTCCTTCGTATGCTCTTTACCGTTCTAATGGTCGGTTTCGGTTGGTCTTCTTGGCTCTGATTGATTGAAATCAAAAGAAAAGTGTTTGGTCTTGGATTTTCGCGGATTGTTCCGTATGCGGTATGTGGTTTTGTCTTCCTTGGTTGAAGATGAAGAAGAAGAGTCTAGTGTTGCGCTTCTGTTGGTCGCTATTTTTGCTTTGACACCGGTTTTGTTGGTCACTACGGACTGTCTTGAGGAGGAAACTTTTGTGGTTGATGTTCTCCCTATCTAAGAAAAAGTGTTGGAGTTTCCCCTTGTGCAGGCCTTGAGTTGGTGGAGCTAAGTTTGAATCTTTTATCGGAAAAGATTTAATGAACATTTGATTTTCCCTGGTGCATCCTTCTTCCTTCTTGGAAGTATAGATCTTGAGATTTCTTGAAGAGTTTTGTGGGCAAATTTGGGAATTTGAGAGTTGAGTTCTCCTGCATTTCTGTTGGAGTTTTGTTTTTCTTCCTTGCTTGGAAAGGAGAAATTTTCTATCGGTGTTCGTTCTGGTTCTTGAGTTGTGGTTATCTTTAAAAGTTGAGTTGCATCCTGTTTGTCAAGAGTCCGTGCCCCATGAAGGTGTTTAGAAAAGTTTATGTCCGTGCTATGTAGTACGTAACAATGTGGTTTATGGAATGATGTGTTGCTAAGTTAAATTTTGAGTTGAATAAATTTAATGTGATTATCATCTCTAGCTGGAGAATAAATAGACTACTAGTGTTGTAGTTTACTTTGTAGCGAGAATGATTAAATGGGTTAATGTACATGCTTAGAATCTGTTCCCTTGCTTTAAAAGTGCTTATGATCCTCGTTGATGTTAAAAGTTTAAACCTTGATGCATAGTTAGAACATTAAGATGATGTAAATTAATGATACTGTTAAAGAAACCTTGCCAGTTGTTTAAAGATGTTCTAATCTAACGGGTTAATAGAGAAATTTAATCACGTTGACTAGTGGCTTTAATTTGGAAGTTGATTAGAGTTGCTATTTATGTTGTTGCAAACTACTAGTATATTTGGAAGAATGCAATTGTGTCTCTACAATGCTAGTATTGATATCAATTGAGAAGACTTAAGACTTATTGTTAATGATGTTGTTAAGGGCAGTGTTAATGCTAGTACCGATGTCAATTGGAAAAAAAACCATAGGTCTGGTTGTTGTTTTAAGAACATTGTGCTGATCTAACTTATTAAATCTAATTTAATAGTTGGAGTATGTTGTGTAGTGACAATTTTGTTGCAACCTATGTGTAAGGTAGCTAAAAGCAATGTTGTTGATTGATGATTATGCAAAGAATTGATATTGATGCCTTGGTAGTGTTGTTAGTTGTTGGAAACCATTGATCCAATAGAAGAAAAATGTAAAACTGTGGTATTATGTCGAGTGCATGTTGTGATGGGATGAATAATGGATAATAATCATGATGCAAGATTTTAACCTTAATGAATGCATATCTTAGAATCCTATTTACGAATTTTATCTTGTAGAGATATTACTTATTTGTTGAAGTCATTTTATTGATTGAACAAGTTTCAATTGTCAAGGTTTTGACGTATGGATAGTATAAACTTGATAGGTTGACCATGCTCAAGTAGCTGTTGAAGTACTATGTTTGAAATATAGAATACGTTGTTATATGATTTGGTGATCCGTGGGGATCATGTCAACATAGTCTTGGTTGGGTGCCTTTGTGATAAGCATCTTAAACCTTAATTAAAAGTGTTGGGAATGGTAACTAGAGAAAGAAATTGTTATGTAAATTTTGTTAAATCCGGTTGGACTCTCTTGATGAATAAATAGTGATTATTGAATGCTTAAATGGTAAGTGTAGTGGAATACAAGTTATGGTGGGTTTCATCTTTGAAATGTTGTTTAAAACCTTTTGAACTGGTGTGGTTGTTTGCCATTTTGGTTGAATGCCTTCGGTCAAGGTATTCCTTATGTTGTGTTTCCGAGTTTCTCTAAAACCCGTAGCTATTGGTGCCAATCTTTGGTTTTGGCCATTTTGTTTAATTTGTGCTATGAGTATGGATTTACACCCAAAAGTTTTTGAGTGGATCGCGCTCCTTCGCATTCACCCTGAATTTATCTTTGGAATAAATTTTAGCTAGGCGGATGGACATAGTGGGCTGTGTTGGAAACTCTTGAGATTTAATTTGTAACTCTTTTTGACTGGAGATGGATTTATTTGCATAATGTGTGTGATGTTTGCGAGTGCTTCAAAAAGGTGGATTTTATGAATGTTTTATAAAGTGGTTTTGTTAGTGAGGTGTTCCCTTTTTGAAATGAGTTTCCCTCTCCTTGAGAAAATTTGTGACGGTTGTGAGAGCAGATGCTCGACTTGAAATTTTGATGTTCTCTTCCAAAATGTTGAATTTGGATGAAATGCAATGTTTTGCAAGTTTAGTTTTCAATTGATGTGGGATGTGATGCGACGTGGTGTTTTACTGTCAACTATGCTGCCGTCATAGTCCATATGAATTTCCGCAACCTTCGATGTTAATTGTGTTTCCATTATTTGATACCGAGGAAGAAGTCATTTGGTGAATGACTATTCGGTACCGTTGTTACACGATGAATGAATGGTGAAAAGGAAAACGAGACATTGTTTATGCATAATTAATCATAAAGGAGTCGATGAGCCAGGTCGGTGAGAAAGTCATATATGGATATATGACTAATCCGGAGTGCTCTTGAAAAGTGTGCATGCATGTCATGAATCGAGATGTCCATTTCTTTCTAGTATGAATAGAAAGAATGAAGAATTTTTGGTATTTTGGTTGTGGTGTAGGGGATTTATACTTCCTTTGTGATTTGGCTTGGATGTTGCCGAATTCATTCGAAAATGGTTGTTAACGCTTTGGGTTTGAGTTGTCGTGTGTGGTCCACTTGGGTTCAAAAGAATTGTACTTCTCTTGCTCTATAGATGGGAGTGAGGATATAAATGTTCTTGGTTTATGGTTGAATATGCGAAATATGTGTACACTTGGGCTTGTTAACTAAGTGTTTTTGTGTGAGGGCGAGACCCTCTTAAGAAAGGAACCAATTGTGGTTTGGTAAGGTTTTACGATCCTAGCTTGGGGCTAGGTGTCGAACCTTAGTGGTATAAGGGTGGTTTGTGATGGAGGTTGATGACGTATGGGTTTAACCTTTATTAAGAGTAGCGATGGGCGGAAGTGAAGTTGACGGTAGTTCGGTGATAATTGTCCTGCCGTGAGCAATTGTCTTAACTAGTTGTTTTTGGGTTTGAGTCTTGCCTGGGAGAGGATGGAATGAAATGTTAGCATGATCGTGTATCGGAAATGCAAGTGTGCCTTAATGAGTTATTCCCCTCGATGGAAATTTTCGATATTGTAGAGAGGTCGTTAAAGCAATTGTGACTCGCTTTGATTGTGTCATGTTGATTTTAATGAAGTGTGGTAGCCAGGTTGGTTGTGATAGTAGTGTGAAGTGTTTGTCGTGAGGTTTCAGGCGTTTTGGGTTGATGGAGCCCTTTGTGGTTGAAACGCAGTTTCTGTTTGGGAATTGAAGTAAAGATGGAACCGTGAGAGGTTGCACTCTGTTGAGCTAAACCAACATTTTCTCGCTAGTGTTGGTTTTGAGAACTCGCTTGTTGTTTGTTCCGGTTTTAGTCTTTGTGTGAATGTTTTGGTGCTGCAAAGAAGTCTTATGTCCCTTGAGGACTTTGTTGTTGATTTTGGCGTTCTTCGGATTCGAGGTCGAATTCTGTTTAAGGGGGGGAGAATGTGACACCACGGAGTGTTGTAACCTTATATAATGTGAATGTTGAGGTCAAACACATTATGAAATATGGAATAAGAGGTTGAAACCATATGGTATGGGGTTTATTCGCGTTTTCGGGCCGTTTCGGGTGTTTTAGGCCTTTCCGGGGAAACTTGGGCTTTGGGGGGGGTCTTTTCGGGCCTTAAGTGGAGGCTTCTGGGCCCATAAGGGGAGGAGGGGGCAGCCAACCAGCCCTAGGGCGCCCCAAACCCTCCCCCACTGCGCCCCACCTCCTCCTCTCCCTCCCATAGCTGCCACCCTCCCCCTTGTGCGCCACCCTCCTCCTCCCTCCTCCCCATTGCACCACCACCCCTCTCCTCTCCTCTCCTCTCCACCAGCCTTGCTGCCCCTAGGGGAGTTCTCCACCTCACCAACCCGAAGATCCATCAATTGGTGGTTCTGGAATTGAGTAGATTAGATGAAATCTAGAAGTTGCCACGTTCTCTGTTCCGGGCAGCATGAGCAGTCGACCTAGGGTTTGGGTTTTCGCCAATTTAGAGTCGGAATTTGGTCGTCCGCCTGTTGAATAAGTTGTAGTTAACTTCAATACCTTCTAGTGGGTATAAAGAAAGTCCAATTCCTCCCAGCCGTTTGAAAGTTATGCTCGTTTTACCAAACGTGTTAAAAACTGTGACGTGATTGGAACAGATCACGGTATTCTGTAGATTAAACCACTTTAGAGTCCGAATCAGTCTTTCCATATACTTAGAAACAGTTAGGAAATTTCCTCAGCTACGCGAGGATGTACTCGTTTAATTGATTCGGAGTATTAGAACCCGAGTTATGCCTTTTGGAAGGCTGCTATCCCGACAGGACAGAACCTCTGTTTTTGGGTTTTGCGAGTAGTTTGCGATGTCGGGGTAGAAGAGTGTTTGCGTACTATTTTGTGGACATGATTGTGAGTGTGTGGTACCTATGTGCAGGTGGTGTTACCCCGGGAGTGCCTTCTACTTCTCGCCAATCCATCGCCCGTGGTTGAGGCAAGTGTATTGGAATGGGTAGCGGGTTGTAGTTTGCTAGGTTGGTTGAGATTGAAATTGAATATATGATATGTTCACATGCCATGCCTTAATGATTGCCAATTATATGATGAATATGCTTATTATGTTATGATGCCATGTGTTAACGTACAAGTTATTTATGATGTTGGCATGTTTGCATACATGGCATGACACATGGCCCGGGCGGTGAGAAAGTCATAATTAGTCCGGGGAAGGTCGGTGAGAAAGTTATGACTATTTCGGAGAGCCAATGAGTAAGTCCTACATCGTGATTCCATCCACCGCGCTGTATGGAAGCGAGGAGTAGGCACCCTCCATCTTCGGGATGGAAGGGGGGAGAGGGTGCACACTGACGGGTGTGTACTCAACCATACCGGTATGAGTTTCCAGGAGATATGTGCATCGCATTGCATTGCATTATATGAGGATGTTATATGATGATGATATATGATTATGTCAATGATATGCTTACGCTATGAATATGAGATGTGTATGATGTCGTATGTGAAAAGTGGTGATGAAGGTATTAGAATGTATTTTCTTGTTCCATTGCAATATACTTGCTGAGTGATGAACTCACGCTTGTGTTTATGTTGTTTTTCTTAGGTACCATGAAACCGGCATGCGGGAAAGGGAGCTAGTCACACGTCATCACTTAGCATCACACATATAAACAATGACATGTTCCTTCCATTAAATTGTGATGGTTAATTTGTGTGCTTGGTTTCCTCATTTACTTCGTTTGGCTCATGAGATGGTTGGAATCTTTATTCTAGTCTTACTGCTGCTAGAACCTTTATTATTGATGATTTAGATTTCATTCTTTATACTATACCCTGTGATCATATTGGTGTTGCTTCAATTCATGGAAAAACAAAGGAGATGCTGCCGAAATTTCCGGTGTTAGCATTTACTCCTTTGCTGGAATTTACCTTAGTTTGTGGTATTTAGATGTTGTTTAGCCTATGTTTGGTAGCATTCGGGCATATTAATTGCCGGGGTGTTACAGTTGATCAACTACAATTGCTGAATCTTGGTCTCTGAATCCTGCGCTCGCTCCCTGGGGATCAATGTCTACCGGAAAAGAATGCAATAAACACAAATAAATAACAAAACAGAAAGTAAACAGTACCAAAAATTAAAATAAATGGCTCTGGAATGTAGAGTTCGATTTAACATTTTTTAGAAATTTGAACGGGCTCAGACGGAGTTCGTGTGAGGGAGAACGGGCTCTAGGAAGTTCAAAAATCAGAAAACAAAAAAGAAAAAAGCTAATTTCGGTAATTATTTTTCGAAAGGAAAAAGACTTTATTGCGTCACTGATGACGTCAGCTAGGTTTTTGGTGGACTGGGTCTACGGCTATGGCTGGTCTACGGTGCACCCGGTGCATGGGAACAATGCGGGCTGATGTGGCGGCGGCTGACGCGGCATGGCGACGTGGCGCTAACGCGGCGGACACGCAGGCAAAAAGGGCTGAGGTGGCGGCTGACGTGGGCGCTGACAGGGACGGACACGTGTTGTTCATCCGAGAGGCCCGATCGGATCGGACGGCTGAGGCGATGACGCTGTTCGGCGGCGAGGTTCGCACAGTGGCGCTCACCGGCAATGGAGAAGAAGACCCAGCCCGCGGCGAAACTCGACCGGATCGGGTGCCGATCCCTGGGGTTTTGGAAGAGGATGACACGGCGAACCCGGGAAGGCACATGGCATCGGCGGAGATGGACTGGAGCGGCTGATTGATGCGGTGGAAGATGGTGGCAGGGCGGGGAACTCCGACGAGCTCTATCTCGGTGATGGCGGCGTCTCCGGCGGCGCAAGATGGGGCAAAAGGGGCGGTAAAGGTGGAAAACCCAGATCCGGGCATGGCGGCGGTTTTTAAAGGCTGAGGGCGCAGCGTGGACGCCGAGAAAGGTGGGGCTAGGGTTTACCGTGCGTGCGGCGGCGGCTGGGCCGAGTGGGCTGAGAGGAACGCTGGGGCGGCGACGTGTGGCAACGGATGGACCGGGCCGGCTGAGATTCGGCCCATGAGGTGTTTTGAATTAAAAACCCTTTTTCGAATTACCGAATTTCCAGAAATTCAAATAAAAGCAAATAAATTCAAATAAATAGCAAATAAATTCAGAAAAATCCCAAAAAACTACAGAATAATTAAATACAATCTTTTGGTAATTGGAAAAGGCAAGTTAAGCTGGAATTAATTGGGGGAAATACAAATGGTTCTTTCTGACTTTGAAACTTTGCAAAATCTCAAAAATTGGGATGTTACAATAAATCTGCCCGATAATGTCAATGCCCCATCCGCGAAATGGCCAGGGTTTCACAACTGGGTGCAAAGCCGCAGCGGGGGCGTTTTGTATGTTTCCAAACTTCTGGCAGTCTTGGCACCCTTTGCAATATCGAAAATAGTCTTCCAGCATTGTCGGCCAATAGTAACTAGTGCGCCCAAGCAACCACCTCATCTTATGAGACGATTGATGTGTTCCGCAAATTCCTCCATGGACCTCTCCCATGGCTGATTTTGCTTCCTCGGTGTTGAGGCAGCGGAGAAGCAAACCCTCCATAGTCCAATAATACAGGGTATTATCGATCATCACGTATTTCAGTGCTTGTCTTTTAGTTTTTACATCTGTTTTGGCCAAGGGGTTTGTCAAATAGGCTACAATCTTCGTGCGCCAATCAGAAGTTGTTAGGCATAGCACTGTTTTCTCAATTGACTCACAATCGGTGGTTTGCTCAAGAGGTGCATACCCAGATGCTTGCTGGGCCAAGGCATTAGCCCAATCGTTCTTCTCTCGGGGTATTTGGCCGATTGTGATGGAGTTGAATGCCTTTATCAACTCTCGGCAGCATGCTAAATACTTGGCCAGGACGTCGTCGTAGCAATTGAATTCCTCTCGCACCTGTTGGACCACAAGCAGAGAATCTCCAAAGGCTTCAACGGAATCCGCTCTGATATTTTGCAGCATGTATAACCCTTTAATTAGGGCCTCATATTCAGCCTGATTATTTGAGCATCGGCTATCTAACTTAAAGGCGAACTCGTAGCAATACCCTTTAGGAGATACTAAAACTATCCCAATACTGTTTCCTTCCTTACATACTGATCCATCAAAATATAGCTGCCATGGAGCAAGGCCCACTAATCCACAAGCAGGGGTGTGCTCTGCCATAAAATTGGCTATCACCTGCCCCTTCATTGCCTTAGCCGATTCGAACACGAGGTCGAACTCTGTAAGCCTGTAAGCCCACTTCCCGAGTCGCCCTTTCATTATAGGAGCCGACAGCATATATTTTATGACATCGCCTTTACCAACGACCATGCATGTTTATGTCAATATATAATGTCTTAGCTTTGTACATGCAAAATAGAGGGACAAACAAAGTTTCTCAACTGGCGGGTATTTAGTTTCAACTTCTATCAACCGCTGCCTTAAGTAGAATATCGACTGTTCTTTTCCTTTGACCTCCTGCATAAGAACTGCTCCGATTGTCATTCCTTCTGCTGATATGTATAATCTAAATGGTGCTCCCTTCTGTGGTGCTATCAACACTGGTGGTTCCGACAAATTTTTCTTGATATCATCGAAAGCCTTTTGCTGCTCTTTTCCCATACGAATTCTTGATTCTCTTTCAACCTCAACAAAGGGGTGAATGTGTTGAACCTTCCTAATAAATTCAAGATGAACCTCCTCAGATAATTAATCTTCTCGACCAGTTTCTGCAGGTCTTTCTTGTTCTTCAGAGGCTTTGTATCGGCTATAGCCCTAACTCGTTCTTGGTTTACCTCTATTCCTCTTTTGTGTACCATGAACCTGAGAAACTGCCCAGCCGATACTCCAAATGCACACTTCAATGGATTCATTTTCAAACCGTGCATTCGAGCCTTCTTGAGCACTTCCTCCAAGTCGGCTAAGTGCTGTTGATCTCTTGCTGACTTTACTACTACATCGTCTATATAGATTTCCACAATGTGGCCAATCAACTCATGAAATATCATATTCATATCCCTCTGGTATGTAGCTCCAGCATTTTTTAATCCGAAGGTCATAACAATCCACTCAAATAGTCCTAGTGCTCCAGGACATCTGAAGGCCGTTTTATGAATATTGGCTTCGGCCATGAAGATTTGGTTATAGCCTACATTGCCATCAAGAAAGCTGATGATTTTGTGCCCTTATGTAGCATCGATAAGCATATCGGTTATAGGCATCGGGTATTCATCCTTTGGGGTGGCTTTATTTACGTCCCTAAAATCAACGCATACTCTAATCTTCCCATTCTTTCTTATTACCAGAACGATGTTGGAGACCCATTCAGCATACCGACATGGTCTAATGAACTTAGCTTCCAGTAATCGCTCTATTTCTTCTTTAATTTTATCATACAGTGCTGGGTTAAAACGTCTCAGGGGTTGTTTGAATGGCCGATACCCAGTTTTCATTGGCAGTCGATGTTCAACCAGTTGACGATCCAAACCGGGCATCTCGTGATACTCCCAGGCGAAACAATCATTGTATTCTTTTAATAGTCTTACAAGACCCTCTTTATGCTCGGCGCACAACCTAGCATTAATCAAGGTTGGTCTTTTCCGATCCCCGTTTCCTATATCTACTTCTTCCAAAGGATCGGCTGAGGTGAATCCTTATCCGAGTCTTTTGTCCTCTTCAAAGTCCCCGATAGCCTCGAAACTATCGGCCATGTATTGGCAGCTTCTTATTCCTCCTCGCAACCATCTTTTGTTCAGGCAGGCTTCCATCGTCGCAGGACTTCATTTATCCGATCAACTGCACTAGGTCTTATGCTGAACGGACTTATCTTTGCATCATTGATGCGAACAAAATCACAGTCTTCCAATGCTTTACCCAAGATGCACCTGGCTCCTTCATACGGTCAATTTGCATCGGGATTGGCCATGGCAATATGAGCCGACGTATCAGCTTCCACAATCTCGACCGCATCTCCGTTCCATTGCACCAGTTTTTTATGCATGGTAGACGGGGTGCAACAATTAGCGTGGATCCAGTCTCTTCCTAGCAGCACACTGTAACTGCCTTTGGCTTCCACCACAAAGAAAGCGGTCAGCAAAGTTTTACTACCGATAGTCAATTCCGTGACGATGACGCCTCTAGCTTCTGTGGGATTCCCGTTGAAGTCATTAAGAACCATATTGGTTCTTATGAGATCTTCGTTAGATTTTACCAGTTTCTTACACGTCGAATATGGCATCAAGTTGATAGTTGCACCTCCATCTACTAGCATCCTAGATATCGGCTTACCGTTGATATACCCTTTTAAATACAATAGCTTCAAGTGCTGGTGATTTTCCTGTGGCTTCTCAAAAATCGTGTCCTGGAAGCCCAGGCACAACTGCGTGCATGATTCCAGGGTCGTATTGGCTTGAGCCTTGAACTCGGCCGGTGTCGGGACCCGAATTTACAAATCCGGACCCTCTGTGTATTCAGCACTAGTCCAGGATCACGCTAGTGCACACAGTCTCAACATCGGTAAATATCACAATCATACACAACGATAACAGTAAGTACTTTAATTAAAATAACCAAACTGGTTGCTCGATCTTCTAGTCAAGTTACAAGAGTACGCCGCACAAGGCGAAAACTTATTAAAGAAAATGAATTGCAGCGGAATAAAAGCATCAACGTGGCGCCATCCAGTATACCACAGGCAACTGATTGGGCTCGCTCCCTAGATAGAAGGTTCCTCCTGAAGTTCTTCCTCCAAAGCTGACGCCGCCTCTTCTTCAAATGGTGTTGTATTGTTGCAAGGGGTGAGTACTTGGTACTCAGCAAGTCATGCACAGAATGCAAACTAATATTCTACATGCATGGCTTAGTACAAGGAATGTTCCTTGGTTCATTTGCAGTAAACAACAATTTAACAAGTAGCATAAGTAGATTCGAAAGCGGTAAAATCAAATATAGTATCAATAACTTTTCTAGGAGTTAAGTAAGCACTTTCCCTTTCCTAATCCACATTTCCATCAACGTCATCATTAAACCCAACCAAACTTTTCAAGTCCAAGTTGTTTTCATGAAAGTCTAACCCTTGACTGTAATCACCGAGCAATGTCCAATGCCGTGGACTCAGCTATTCGAATAGGTTGTCACACTCTGCAGAGGTTATGCACTTTACCGAAAAGATACAGTCAAACACCACAAAGGTGAGTTATCGCAAAAAAGCCTTTCAGAGACCGCAAACTAAACAAGTGAACCTCTCCGGTTTTTGTCATACACATCCCTTCCCTTAACTGTGACACCCCAGAATATGACATTTTAGAATTCGGCATTTTGGTACGACTTTATAGCGTGTTTTTGGGCCGTTTCCGGGTGTTTGGGCCTCTCCGGGGGACTTTGGGCCTTGGGGGTTGAGTTGGGCCTCCGATGGAAGGGTTTGGGCCCAAGGGGGGACTTTTGGGCAGCCAAATCTGGCCCCCACCCCTTGGTGCGGCCCCCACTCCCTTTCCCAACCCTAGCCGCCACCCCCTAGCCCCACCCTTCCCCTTCCTCTCCATCTTCCCCCATGGCGCCACCACCTCTCCCCTCCCCTCTCCACCCCCCTTGCTTCCCTAGAGGAGATCCCCACCTCGCCATCCCGTTGATCCATCCTTCGGGAAGCCCCGCGATGAGGAGATCCGGTGGATTTGGAGCGAGGAAGGAGATCGCATGAACCGGGAGGAGATTCGTTGGTTCATCGTTCGTCGAGCGAAGGTATGGCTAGGGGAATCCCTGGGGTTGGTCTAGGTGCTGTGCTAGAGGGTATTTGGATGCTTTTAGTTCAAGTGGTGGTGCTGTGATTGGGTAGATTAGATGAAAACTAGAGTTTGCCACGTTCTCTGCTTCGGGCAGATTCTGCAGTCTACCTAGGGTTTGAGTTTTCGCGACCTTAGAGTCAGAATTTGGTCGGCCGCCTGTTGAGAAAGTTGTAGGTAACTTCAATACCTTTCAGTGGACATAAAGAACGTCCAATTACTCAAAGCTGTGACGTAGCTGGGACAGAACGTAGTGTTTTGTAGATTAGACAACTTTAGAGGCTGAATCGGATTTTCCCAATACTTAGAAAAAGTTAGGAAATTTCCTAAGCTACGCGAGGATGTACTCGTTTAATCAATTCAGAGTCCTAGAACTAAAGTTATGCTAGATTGAAGTCTGCTGTCCCGGGAGGATAGATTCTCTGTTTTTCGATTTTGGGAGTAGTTTGTGAAGTCGGGGTAGACGAGCTTTTGCGTACTATTTTGGGGGCTCGTTTTGAGTGTGTGGTATGTATGTGCAGGTGGTGTAACCCCGGGAGTGCCCTCATCCTCTCGCCAATCCGTTGCCCGAGGTTAAGGCAAGTGTATTGTAATGGGTAGCGTTGTATGTTGTTAATTGTGACTAGGTGCAACTTTGTTTACATGATGTGCTATCTTGTTATGATTACATGTTGTGATATCTTGCCATGATTAGTGCTTGCCATGTTATGATGAAAAAAGATTATTATGATGTTATGCCCTGTTTCGTTCAGTTTGGTACAAGTTGTTTATGTTTATGGCATAATCGCATACATGGCATGTGATCTAGCCCGGTCGGTGAGAAAGTCATAACTAGTCCAGCGAGGTCGGTGAGAAAGTTATGACTAATCCGGAGAGCCAATGAGTAAGTCCTACCTCGTGATTCCATCCACCGTGGTGAATGGAAGCGAGGAGTAGGCACCCTCCATCTACGGGATGGAAGGGGGAAGAGGGTGCACGCCGACGGGTGTGCACTCAGCAATACCGGTATATGCTTCCAGGAGACATGTGCATTGCATTGCACTGCATACATGATGATGATTATGAGTTGTGTACAATGTGCTTTGTCATGGCTATGATGTTGTAGATGAGGTTATGGTTTGATCATGATGTTAAAGTATGGTATGTATTGCTGTTGGCGTTGATCTATTCTTTATGATCCATTGCAATATGCTTGCTGAGTGATGAACTCACGCTTGTGTTTATGTTGTTTTTCTTAGGTACCTTGACACCGACATGTGGGAAAGGGGCTTAGCGGCACGACATCACATAATTTCCACACAATTATACAATATTTACCTTTCGGATTTGTGATCATGAATCTAGGGTGATGAAACTAGGATTATGATTTGTTCATGTGCCTGTTTACATCCTTTACTTCGATTTGGTTCATGAAGTGGTTAAATTCATTATGTTAGACTTAAATTGCCGCTATATTACCTGTTATTGCTGCTTTGGATGTTTTTCCATTATGATATATCATGTGATATTTTGTTGTTGCTCCGAATCATGGATAAACAAAGGAGATGCTGCCGAAATTTTCGGTTCTAGCATTCGCTCCTTTGCTGTAATTTATCTTTATTTGAGGTTTTTAGATGCTGTTTAATCTATGTTTGGTAACATTCAGGCACACTAGATGCCGGGGTGTTACAGTTGGTATCAGAGCGGGCTTCAGGTCCGTGGAATGTGAATGTAGTAATTTACTCTAGAGTAAACTAAAATATTGACTTGAAAAAGTAGAAACATGGCATAGGATTACTTGTTAAAATTTGACCTTAGGGCAATAACCTTAAAATCTGAAATAGTTTAGTTAACTAATTTAAAACTTGACACACTCTGATGCACAGTAGGAAAGGGGAATGGGTATCGTTACTTACGCTTAAATGTTGTATTTAAGCCTTGTTGTTGAATGCTATATTTGATAATGTAAGTTGCTATGTTTATGAGATAATTGATTGAGATGTTCCTGTGATAATGATTAAGGGAGATTGTGGTGCCGAAGGGTTTCAGTCACCACTTTTTGTTCATAGCAAGGGTGTGGTTTGACGGTGTGGCCGGTTAGCCCCATCACTGAAAAACTATTAACCCCTGTGGGAGAAGAGTGCTTATCCTTTCTGTCGTAGACCGGGTAGTTGGCTGGAGTTGAATAGAAGAGTTCGTGTTGGATTCTTTCAATTGCTCTTTACTGTTCTAACGGTCGGTCTTGGTTGGTTTTCTTGGTTTTAGTTGATTGAAACCAAAAGAAAAAAAATGTTTGGTATTGGATTTTCGCGGATTGTTCCGTATGCGGTGTGTGGTTTTGTCTTCCTTGGTTGAAGACGAAGAAGAAGAGTCTAGTGTTGCGCTTCTTTTGGTCGCCTTTCCTGCTTTGATGCTCAGTTTGTTGATTGCTTTATGGGGAGAAGCATTCAATTTATTCCTGTGTTTGTCTTTTTCCAAGGTCAAAAAAGTTATTGTGGCGTTATGCCAGACCTAGTTGTCAGGGCTGAAATTCTGTGGCTTTGTAGGAGTAAGTGGTGTGTGATTTCATCATTTTACTGGTTTGAGAAATCATCTTTGAAAACCCTTCTTGTTTCGTGAAGGGTTGGGGTTTGGTGTTAAGGTTTTATTTGAAAAGGATTACTTGATCGCTTGGTTCCCTTTTGAGAAAATTATCTTTCAACCATTTTCCTCTATGGGAGTCCTTGAGATTGAAAAGTGTTTTGGAGAATTCCTTTTGCATGACCAAGTTTGGGTTTGTCTCATTGCAAATTTGAGAGTCAAGTTTCCGTGTGAATTTGGGTTGAGTTTTTTTAAAAAAATAAAATGCTGCAAACAAAGTAAAGTAAGTAGTCTTTTGACTTAAATCGTTTGTCAATAGTGAGAATTGTTGTTTAGCATGTTATGTAGTATGTACCAATGTGGTTTATGGAATGACGTATTGTTAAGTTAATTTATGAGTTGAAACAATTCAATGCGGTTGTTATCTTTAGCCTGAGAATAAATAGGCTACTAGTGTTGTAGAGTACTCTATAGCGAGAATGATTAAAGGTGTTAATGTACATGCTTAGAATCTGTTGCTTCGCTTTAAAAGTGCTTATGACCCCCGATAATGTTTAAGGTTTTAAACCCTGATGCATGGTTAGAACATTAAGATGATGTAGACTGCTGATATTGTTAAAGAAACTTTGCGGGTTGTTAAAGATGTTCTAATTTTACATGTTAATAGAGAGATTTAATCGTGTTGGTGACCTTAACTTGGAAGTTGATTAGAGTTGTTATTTATGATGTTGCAAACTATTAGTATATTTGGAAGTGCGGTTGTGTTCCTATAATGCTAGTATCGTGTTAATTGGGAAAACATAGGTTTTGCGGTTGTGGTAAGAGCTTTGTGATGGTCCAACCCATTCAATTTGTTTCAAATAGTTGGAGCATGTTGAGTAGTGACAATTTGCTATAGCCTTTGGATAGGGTAACTAAAAGTAATGTTGCAGTTTTTAAGATTATGCAAACAATTGATATTGATGACTTGGTAGTGTTGTTAATTGTTGGAAACCATTGATCCAATAGAAGAAAAGTGTAAAACTGTGGTATTATGTCGAGTACATGTTGTGATGGGATGAACAATGGATAATAATCATGATGCAAGATTTTATCCTTAACGAATGCATATCTTAGAATCCTATTTACGAATTTTATCTTGTAGAGATAATATTTACTTGTTGAAGTCATTTATTGATTGAACAAGTTTCAATTGTCAAGATGTTGGCGTATGGATGGAATAAAATTGATAGGTTGATCACGTTTAAGTATCCGTGGAAGTACTATGTTTGAAATATAGAATACGTTGTTATATGATGTGTTGGTCTGTGGGGATCATGATGAGGTAGTATTGGTTGGATGTCTTTTGATAATCGTCATAAACTTTATTTATAAGTGTTGGGAAAGGTAACTAGAGAAAGAATTGGTTATGTAGCTCTTGGTTGAATTATGACGAGCTTCTCGATGAGTAAATAGTGAATATTGAATGCTTAAATGGTAAGTATAGTGGAATACTAGACATGGTGGGTTTCATGTTGAGCTTGTGTCTAAACCTTTCAGACTGGTTTGGTTGTTTGCCATTTTGGTTGAAGGGTTTTGGTCAAGGTGTTCCTTATGTTGCGTTTCAGAATTTCCCTAAAACTCGTAGAAATTGGTGCCAATCATTTGGTTTTGGCTAATTTGTTTAGTTTGTGTTGTGAGTATAGATTTACACCCAAAAGTTTTTGAGTGGATCGCTCCTTCGCGTTCACACTGAGTTATCCTTGGAATAAATTGAAAGGAAACAGATGGACATAGAGGGTTGTGTTGGAAAACTCACGAGGTTTAATTTGTAATCCTTTTTGGCTAGAGTTGGAGTTATTTGGAAAATCTGTGTGGTGTTTGCAAGTGCTTCAAAAGGTGGTTTTTGTGGATGTTTCATCGGTGATGCTGTTGGTGAAGTGTTCTCTTTTGGAAATGAGTTTCCCTTTCTCTTTGAGAAAATTTATGGCGGTTGTATGTGCAGATGTTCAACGTTGGAGCCGATGTTCTTTTCCAAATGTTGATTGTGGTTAAAAATGCGAGGTTTTGTAAGTTTAGTTTTTCAATTGACGTGGGTTCTTTTACGATGTGGTGTTTTCCTGTTAATGGTGATGCCGTCATAGTTTATAAGAATTTCGCAGCCATCGATGTTAATTGTGTTTCAATCATGTGTACCGAGGAAGAAGTCTTTTTTTGAATGACTACTTGGTATTGTTGTTACATGAAGAATGAATGGTGAAAAGGAAGCATGACATTGTTTATAGATGTTTAATGATGAGAGAGTCGATGAGCCAGGTCGGTGAGAAAGTCATATATAGATATATGACTAATCCGAAGTGCTCTTGAAAAGTGTGCATTCATGTCACAAATCGAGATTTCTATTTCTTTATAGTATGAAAAGAACAATGAAGAATTTCTGGTATGTTGGTGGTGGTGTAGGAGATTTGTGTTTCCTTTGCGTCTTGGCTTAGGAAATTAAAATGAATACTCTTTGGTTGTTGTCGAATCCTTTCCAAAGTGATTGTAGTGCATTGGACTCAAAGTTATGCATGAGGATCAATTGGGTTAATGGTTGGTGGTTGAGCTTACCCAATGGTGGTACTCTTTGTCTTGGTCCTTTGAGTGGAAGGATGTGAGGGCGAGACTTTCTTAGTAAGAGAAATTTGGTGTGGCTAGTAGTTGATCGTAAATGGTTTAAAAGTGAAGAGTAAAGGAAGGTTTAGTATGACCCAATTCAAACCTTCTTGGAGAATTGTGGCATCGATGTGTTCCTCGGTGGGGTTGTTTAAATTATTAGTGGACAACTTGGTGGTTGCTAGTAATTGCTTTTTCTTTTGGAAGTGTATTGGATCTTTTTGACGCCGATCTCTGAGCGAGCTGTGTCAACCGATGGGGATTGCTCGGTTGACAGTGTTTTGCGGGTTTTAAGGACCCTGGTTATAAAGTAGGTTTTTCCTTCAGTGGTAACGGTGGGTGTTGGCCTAGTTGTAAAAGATCAATCTTTTGCAAGGTTTTAACCCCGTTTGTTCAAGCAATTGGTAGTCTTGGAATGATGTGTCCCGCTTGGTTCGCGTCGTCTTGTTTATGATGAACCACAGTAGAGAGGTTGAGGTGTGAAAGCATTTTTGCACATGAGAGCTGAAGGGGGATCTAGAGTTGGGGTTAGAGGTTGGTACCGTGTTCTTCTGGAGAGTAGCGTTGGTTAAAGGGATCGGGCACTCTAGTGCCAAGGAATGTATGAAATGAGGAGTGTGAGATCGTTTTCTTTTGTGGTCTGTTTGAGGATTTATCCTACCGCTTGGGTCGTGCTGAGGCCGTACGTGAGTGCTTTGTGTTTCAATGTTGAGTAAGATTCTCGCAAGTTTTGATTGTGAGTTATCGTTAGAGCCATCAATCTTCGAGCTTTAGCTCCTTGCTTTTGAGTCCGGGCTAGTGCAAATCGTAGGGGTTTCTGAGCGGGTTCTGAGAAGTGAACCTTAGCTCCCTTCGATTTGGTTGGTTGCGAAGTGGTCTGTCTCGGATTCGGGGTCGAATCCTATGAAGGGGGAGAGAATGTGACACCCCAGAATATGACATTTTAGAATTCGGCATTTTGGTACGACTTTATAGCGTGTTTTTGGGCCGTTTTCGGGTGTTTGGGCCTCTCCGGGGGACTTTGGGCCTTGGGGTTGAGTTAGGCCTCCAGTAGAAGGGTTTGGGCCCAAGGGGGGGACTTCTGGGCAGCCAAATCTGGCCCCCACCCCTTGGTGCACCCCCCACTCCCTTTCCCAACCCAAGCAGCCACCCCCTAGCCCCCCATGCGCCTCCACCCTTCCCCTTCCTCTCCATCTTCCCCCATGGCGCCACCACATCTCCCCTCCCCTCTCCACCCCCCTTGCTACCCTAGAGGAGATCCCCACCTCGCCATCCCGTTGATCCATCCTTCGGGAATCCCCGCGACGAGGAGATCCGGTGGATTTGGAACAAGGAAGGAGATCGCGTGAACCGGGAGGAGATTCATCGGTTCATCGTTCGTCGGGCGAAGGTATGGCTAGGGGAATCCCTGGGGTTGGTCTAGGTGCTGTGCTAGAGGGTATTTGGATACTTTTAGTTCAAGTGGTGGTGCTGTGATTGGGTAGATTAGATGAAAACTAGAGTTTGCCACGTTCTCTGCTCCGGGCAGATTGTGCAGTCGACCTAGGGTTTCACTTTTCGCGACCTTAGATTCAGAATTTGGTCGGCCGCCTGTTGAGAAAGTTGTAGGTAACTTCTATACCTTTTAGTGGACATAAAGAACATCCAATTCCGCCCAGCCGTTTGAACGTTATGCTCGATTTACCAAGCGTGCTCAAATCTGTGACGTAGCTGGGACAGAACGTAGTGTTTTGTATATTAGAAGCCTTTAGAGGCCGAATCAGATTTTCCCAATACTTAGAAAAAGTTAGGAAATTTCCTAAGCTACGCGTGGATGTACTCGTTTAATCGATTTGGACTCCTAGAACTAAAGTTATGCTAGATTGAAGTCTGATGTCCCGGGAGGACAAATTCTCTGTTTTTCGATTTTTGGGAGTAGTTTGTGAAGTCGGGGTAGACGAGCTTTTGCGTACTATTTTGGGGGCACGTTTTGAGTGTGTGGTATGTATGTGCAGGTGGTGTAACCCCGGGAGTGCCCTCATCCTCTCGCCAATCCGTCGCTCGAGGTTAAGGCAAGTGTATTTTAATGGGTAGCGTTGTATGTTGTTAATTGTGACTAGGTGCAACTTTATTTACATGATGTGCTATCTTGTATGATTACATGTTGTGATATCTTGCCATGATTGGTGCTTGCCATGTTATGATGAAAAAAGATTATTATGATGTTATGCCATGTTTAGTTCAGTTTGGTACAAGTTGTTTATGTTTATGGCATAATCGCATACATGGCATGTGATCTGGCCCGGTCGGTGAGAAAGTCATAACTAGTCCGGCAAGGTCGGTGAGAAAGTTATGACTAATCCGGAGAGCCAATGAGTAAGTCCTACCTCGTGATTCCATCCACCGTGGTGAATGGAAGGGAGGAGTAGGCACCCTCCATCTACGGGATGGAAGGGGGAAGAGGGTGCACGCCGACGGTGTGCACTCGGCAATACCAGATATGCTTCCAGGAGACATGTGCATTGCATTGCATTGCATACATGATGATGATTATGAGTTGTGTACAATGTGCTTTGTCATGGCTATGATGTTGTAGATGAGGTTATGGTTTGATCATGATGTTAAAGTATGGTATGTATTGCTGTTGGCGTTGATCTATTCTTTATAATGCATTGCAATATGCTTGCTGAGTGATGAACTCACGCTTGTGTTTATTTTGTTTTTCTTAGGTACCTTGACAACGACATGTGGGAAAGGGGCTTAGCGGCACGACATCACATAATTTCCACACAATTATACAATATTTACCTTTTGGATTTGTGATCATGAATCTAGGGTGATGAAACTAGGATTATGATTTGTTCATGTGCCTGTTTACATCATTTACTTCGATTTGGTTAATGAAGTGGTTAAATTCATTATGTTAGACTTAAATTGCCGCTATATTACCTGTTATTGCTCCTTTGGATGTTTTTCCATTATGATATATCATGTGATATTTTGTTGTTGCTCCGAATAATGGAGGAGATGCTGCCGAAATTTTCGGTTCTAGCATTCGCTCCTTTGCTGTAATTTATCTTTATTTGAGGTTTTTAGATGGTGTTTAATCTATGCTTGGAAAGGTGTAGTTGACACCCCGAGGTACCACATGTAAGTTATTAGTAACTTACTCAACTAGGTCCATCCCATTACAGACATGTGATTGCACGATTGACTCAGATCAAAGACTTGCAAGGTTAAGTCCTTAGGGTGACCAGGACAAGACTACCCGAAGAACCAAAACGGCATCCCCGGTGCCACTCATGGCCCACCTTATCATTCTTGCCACTTGCCCCGGTCTAAATCTATTTATCAAACCCAGTTGATTACCATGCACCACGTGCCATCAACAATCACAACACATGATACTTCTCCAAAACAGGTTCAATATCTCATTAAGTCAATATTAACATTTGATTGTCCAAAATCATGTCATGAGCACGTAGCGGGTCTAAGCATCAACTACAACGGTCTAAATACCCAATGTTGGCAACTTGTTAATGGCCAACTTGTATGATTCCCAACTAGGGTGACAAGGGTTCAAGGCACATAATTAAATAGTCAATGTGTCATACTGCAATTTGGCATTTATCTAATTCCCGAAAATATTTAAAACAATTTCTAACTAAACTAGCATGCAATAATTTAAATCAGACTAATTTCCAAAAATAGGAGCAATATGATCAAAGCATAACTTGCCATCAAAAAGTACTTGTTCTTGGTCTTGAGCTAGCTCCTAGGTCAAAACTTCACCTTCGTAGCCTTCGAGCACTTCAACGTCTACTTGTAACGCGTACAAATAGCAATAACATAAATAAACAGTAGGCAAAAAGTGTCTAAAAATTCAAATAAACTACATAGGCAGAGAGAGCACATTTTTATAAATTTTTAGAAATTTGAAACGTCCCAATCGGAGTTAAAACGCAAAAGTTATACCCGTTTAAAGTTTGGAAAATTAATTAAATACATATAAACAGAGAAAACTTATGTCCAAAAATTAAATAAAATTCACTATTAAGTAGATCTCAATTTTATAAAAATTTAGGAATTGGAATCACCCAAATCGGAGTTAAAACGCAAAAGTTATAAGCCTTTGAAGTTTGAAAAAAATAAAAGAATAAACCAAATTAATTTATTTATTTTTCTATTGAAAAATCCATTTATGACATCTGCATTGCGTCAGCGGCTATTTTGAATTTCCACCAAATTATTTTTCCAAAGAAAAATCGAATTATGACGTCATGCTTGCGTCAGCCGGTCCATGCACTCGGCCCACGGTTCGGTTTCGAACCACTGTGGACCCGGTCCACGGTTACACGTGTCGCTGACACGTAGGACCCACTGGATGGTGTCATTGCTGATGTCATCACAGCTCGGCCGAACGGCTCTGACAGCTGGACCCCACCGTGACGTCAGCGTGACGTCACGGATGACGTCACCGCACAATGGGCTGAGCCGCTGACACGCGGGCCCCATGTTGACGTCACGCGTAACGTCAGGGGCGACCGGGCGCACCCGCGTGGACCGCGACCGTTCGTCTCCCGGACACGTGGCTTGATCCTGGCCGTTGATTTGAAAATCAATGGTCCATATTGGATCTAACCTCACGCGTTTTGGATCTACGCGGTTGATCTGGACCGCTCGATTTGGATCGGACAGTCGAGATCCGATCGGGTTTATGCGTCACTGAGGGGCGATGCGGCATGACCCGTACTTAACACGTGGCTCAATCCATACCGTTCAATCTCGATCGAACGGCTGAGATCACATCTAACGCTACAACGCGGATTAACCCTAACCGTATGATCTAGATCTAACGGCTGATATCAACTCCTAGCATGGTGCAGTCTACGGCTACGTGGCCTAATCTAAAGCGTTGGATCTAAATCCAACGATCAGCATTAGATCCAAAAATTGCAACGTGCTTTCGTACGGGGTAACGTGGACTTACCGTGGCCGTTGGATCTTGATCGGACGGTGGAGTAGCTTCGCGAAGTCGACGATGTCCGCGGTGGAACTGGCTGGCTGGAGCTGGGGACGATGACCTAGCCAACGGCATTTTCGTGCAACTCCGACGAGGTGAATGGTCCTCTCCGACGCGGCTTGACGCGACGGTTCAAGATCTGGGCTTGGTCGCGACGGGGAACGGCGGACGCGGTGGGAAACGGCAGAAAACCGCGGCAGGGCACAAATCCAACTACGGCGAGCGATTGCGGGCTGGCGGCGGCGGCTTGATTGGTGTGAGTTGGGGCAAACTGTGCGCAGAAGAGGGCAACAGGGGGGAGGTGGCGGCGCATTAAATAGGGCCCTCGGCGTCCGTGAAATCAGCGGAAATCGAGGTCCACCCACGCGCGACGGCAGAATCCGGCGAGCACTCGGACTAGGTGACGTGGCGCGATCCCAGCCGTCCACTTGTCCATGATCGACGGCCACGATTCGACCGGTGCGAATGGGTTCGAACTGGACTCGAGCTCGGGTGATGTGGTGTAATGCTGGCCATTGGATCTCGATCTAACGGTCGCGTGGATTAGGGTTGGGTCCGGTTCGGGTCTGGCTCGAACGTGGCTCAGTGGGACTCGAGTCAGACTCGAGTCTAACCCGGGTCGGATGAACAGTGAAACCCTAAAGGATTTTCCAGCGATTTAATTTTTAAACAATTTCTAGAAATTCAATTAAATCAGGAAAAATAGCAAAATAATCAGAACAATTCCAAAAAAAATCTGGAAAATACTTTGAGACATTTTGGACTCAAATAAAATATTTCCAACAAAATCTTATTTAAAATTTTTAATTATTTAATTAACTCAAAACGGAATAAATTCAAATTAAATCCAATAAATCCCAAAAAATTCCAAAAATTCTCAAAAGTGTAAAATTTCATTTAAATTCATGGAAAGCAAAAATTGGGGTGTTACAGCCGGTAGGACAAACACCATATTGATGCTTACCGGAGAGGGCATGCCGTTTTGTGTTGCTAGTGCTCTCACATCATCTGGCGCGGAACTATTTGTATTGTTAGCCGTAGGTGCGTCGTTTCCGGTCATAGGTGTTTCTGCTTCTCTGGTGCCAGATATTTCCACGTATTTGGCCATAAAAGCCTCTTTGTCCTTGTCTGTGGGTGTCTCTACATCCTCAGCCATGGGTGTGTCCATATCTTCAACCATCGAAGGTCTATCTGGAGCAACTTCTTTCCTGCACCATTCTTTCTTTGGGATCTTTACAGGGCGCAGTTCATTGATAGCTTCGTCTCTCTGCTTTTCTTCTTCAGCCCTTCTGGATTCTTGCGTCTTGAGGTGCTGGAGCCGACGTCTTTGCGATTTCGTGAGACCAGCCGGGCACCATCGCGGTTTTGGCTCTACAGGTTGGCAGATTTTTCTGGCCACCTCGGCTGTGTCATCCTTCTGACTATCTTTCCCTTTTGGGACTGCCTTTTCAAGGTTCCCGGACTTAGCCGATTATAACTGATCGGCCTTACGTTTTTCCCTAGTGCTTGTTAGGTTCTTTCTTGGCCATGAATCATGGCCTGACTTTCTCTGACCCCTTTGCTTGGCCGATCTAGGTCCTTCGGCCTTGCTTTGTTCTATCGACCGCTCGGGTGTTCTTTCCATTCTGCCGATCCTTTCATGGACCGGCCTTCGATAGCTTTCTGAGTGTAGTTCGTATCTCTGCCCCGGCCGTGTTCTTGATGGAGAGCGGAGATGTTCCTGGTTATGCCCTGGGTAATGCTGCATGGGACAGATGTGAGGGGATGGCAGAGCAAATCTCCTTTCCCAACAGAAACGCCAGATAGGGCACCGCTCATGGGCTTTCTCAGCAGCTGTCGACCGATACACTTTTATCGGCGCTTGCTAGGACACGTTGGCTATTTTCAGTCCCCTCCTCTTGTATTTAGCTAATAGCTGAGCAAAAGTTGGTCCAGCCTTCACTATCGACTTCTTTGGAGGCAATTGCCTTTTGGCCTTTTGCCATTTGTCGACCTCAGGTTTACCTTTCACTTTAACTGTCCTGGACCGTTTTCCTTCAAGATCGGCCTCTATCTAGATTGAGCCGATAGTGATCTGCACCATTTTTTTCCTTGTTCACCGTCTTCCTATTGGCTTTTGTGGCCGATACCGCCAGTGAACAGACTTCATCTTGTTGTATTCCCTTCCCCTTAAGCGAGCAACTGACCATGTTGACCGGAAAAGGGTTCTTGTCGACCTGCAAGTCCCGCTCCTCTGCGAACTTCAGTCGTCCGTCTTCTATGGCCGACTGTATCTGTTGACAAAAGATATTACAATCATTAGTGTTATGTGAGAAAGAGTTATGCCATTTGCAATATCTGCGCTTCTTTAATTCTTCAGCTGATGGTATAACGTGCCCATCTGGGACCCGCACCAGCTTCTCTTGTAAAAGCAAGTCGAATATGCGGTTGCATTTGGTCACATCAAATGAATATTTGACTTTCGACTTGGCCTTAGTCGGTTTTAGCCAGGAGCATATCAAGGGTTTTTTTGTTACCCTTGACCCATTCGGTAATATAAATATATGTTTCCTCATCATCGGCTGAATCATTTAACTCATACTCCACGAAGTTAACTTTTGGTTTTTCTTTTCTTTAACACTTTTAAACTTATCTTTAAACCCTTTATTTTCGTACGATCGGCCTTCCTGGGCCGATACTCTGTGCAATAAGTGGCTTAAATAGGCAAATTCTTGTCCACCGAACTTCTCTCATAGTGGAGGGATTAAGCCTTGAAAGGCTAAGTTGGCAAGTTGATTTTCGGGCAGAGTAACGCTAAAGCATCGGTTGGGCACCTCTTTGAATCTCTTGATATATTCAGCCACTGATTCTCCGAACCTTTGCCGTACGAATATCAGATCAGAGATCTATAGCTCTAGACTTCTGAAAAAGAAGTACTCATGAAATTGGCTTTCCAAATCGGCCCAAGTGTTGACCGAATTTGGAGGTAGAGTGGTGAACCATGTGAATGCCGCTCTAGACAGGGATAATGGAAACAGTTTTTTTCTGAGCCCGTCGGAATGTCCCGCTTCTCCGCATTGCACTATGAAGCGGCCGATGTGCTCTATGGTGGTGGTTGCATCGTCCCCTGAGAACTTAGCAAAGTCAGGGATCCGGTATCCGTTGGGATATGGGATCCTATCAATGTTATCAGGGTAAGGCTTTCTGTAGCTGAGAGTTTGTCCTCTCGGCTGAATGCCGAACTGGTCTCGCAGGATGTCGGGACACGAATCTGCAAATCCGGACCCTCTGTGTTTTCTGTACTAGTCCAGGATCACGCTAGTACACACAGTTAAACAGGGATGAAGTACCACAATCATACACAACGGAATTAATAATAAAGTACTTCAAACATTAAATAAACTGGTTACAAGACCTTAAGGTCACCTTACAAATAGTCTGCCACGCAGGGCTTACAATAACAAAAGTAAATAATCAGCAGCGGAATGAAAACGTCGGTGACTCCCATCGACATGCCCACCGACAAGTTCAACTCCTAGATAACCGCCTCTCGCGGAACTTCTCCTCCTTTGAAGTTGTAGTCTTCTCCTCAACTCGATGATTTTGTTGGAAGCAAGGTGAGTATACAACATACTCGCAAGTCATGCCGAGGTGCAATCCTATTACTATATGCAGGTTTCTTCCAAAGGAATGGCTTAAGTGGTTGTTTTGCCTCAAAGCAGCATTTTGCTTTAATTAAACAACATTAATAGATTCAAAAGCGGTAAAACCATATTATATAGTAAGTTATCAATCTCTTTTTAAACAATTCGGCTCAAAGCCCTAAATCACTTTAGCAATATTGTCTCGCACTCGGCCACCCATTCCCACATTTTATTTTGAAAGATCTAACCCTAACTGTAATCCTCAGCGTTGTCCATCACGCGGACTCGAAGCTGTCGAATAGTTTGTACACTGCCCGGAGGTTATGCACTTTACCCACAAGATACGATCAACTCACCACGTCAGTGAATCGCCATACAAGAGTATGCGAATGAGTGATCATAACAAAGCCTCGTAAGCCTCTAACTATACAAGTGGACCTCTCCAGGTTGTTGCACACTATCCCTTCCCTAAAGTGCAGTGAGTATAGGTCAACCAACCGTTGGATAAGGTACCTAGCCGTAGCACCTGCAGCTCCCCGTTCAACTACACAAAAGGTATAGTTGACACCCTTAGGTACCAAATGCAAGTTATTAGCAACCTACTCAACTAGGTCCGCCCCATTACAGGACATGTGGTTGCCGCGATTGACTCCGGTTCAAAGGCTTGCAAGGTTAAGTCCTTAGGGTGACCAGGGCAAGACTACCCAAAGAACCAAAACGACTTTCCGGTACCAATCATGGCCCACCAGATCAACCTTGCCACTTGCCCGCCTAAATCTATTTATCACCCGACACTTGATTATTGCGTATGCCAACAATAACATCAATTACCATGTAGAACCACAAGGGTACCTACACTTCACATCATCACGTGGCAAGATCACACCGATTCAAAATTCATTCCATATATCATTAGTCAATATTATTTTCCCATTTGAAACATATTTCACGTAAGCATAGCTAAGCAACTATTCACTGTCTAGCCTCGTGTAATGGCACAATATAACATCCAACTATTTAAACCCAACTTATGGTGACAATGGATACATGGCATACAATATTAATCATCAAAGGTGGAATTAACAAATAGGTTGATTAGCTATTTTACCCAAATTAAATTATTCACTTTAATCAATATAGGATGCATAATTTAAATCGTAATCGTTTTAAAAACTAGGAGCAATATGGTCAAAGCACAACTTGCCTTCAAATATCACCGGTCTTGGTCTATATCTTGATCTTGAGCTTGTTCCTCGGAATCAACTCCCTCACGATTCGACGTCTACGGCCATAGAGATAAAGAACTGAGATAAACACGCAAAACCACGTACAAACAAACATTAGGAAAATACTACAAATCAAACTAGTTTGGAATTTCACTAAAACTTCCGGATAATTAGTTTAGCATTTTCTAAGGTTTTATAAAATTTATTTTGGAATTTTTTGGGACGTATAGTTTAGGGCTATGAAACTCTAAATTTGACTTTCCATGAATAGTTTAACAAGTATAAATTTAATTGTAAAATTTCACAAAATTATCAGTAGAATGGTATTAATATTTACTAATTAACAAAATTTGTTGCAAGTGATTTGGACTTATAACGAATTTAGAGCCAAAATGACAAATTTCACAATTTGGGGAAAAATGCATGTACAATTGAGTTTCCGATTCGATTACGTTTTACTATTCATCATCAGACACTCGTTTTCGGCGTTCTTCCACGAATGGAGGGCTTAGTTTTCTGAGAAAAATGAAGCAGGCTCGTTTCTTTGACAATGGCGCACGGAGGAAGTGATAAGAGGGCTAACCGGCCGGTCAGCGGCGCGATGTGGCGGACTCGTCGGCGGCGATAGCGCTTGAATCGTCGCAGCGGCGTGGTCGGAAAGCGCACCGGTATGGATGTAACAGCGTGACGCGGTGGCGCGGTGAGGATGTCTTGCGGCGTCCACGGCGGCGAACACATTAACGATTAGTCGACGGCCGGACGGCGGCAGCAGCGGCAGCGGCGTAGATATGACGACGACGCAAGCGGCGCGACGATGGCGACAGCGGAAGACGCCGGCGTACCACGATGGCGTCTATGACGGAATGAAGCAATAGGAATTGTGTGGCTAGAGAATACGAGAGAATGAATAATGGAGAGAAGGGATGGCTAGTAGTGGCTGGAGGAAGGAAAACTAGAGACGTGCATGCACAAGGACTAGGAATGGCTAGAAGTATTTGTGTGTGGGAATGTTTCACGCATGGAGTATGAAACTGGTGAGAATGGGGATACGAGAAAGGAAAATGGAAACTTGGCATGAGAAAGCATGGAATGAACAAATGTTTAGAAGGTGGAAAGATAATGGAGACGTCGGTGGCTTGCATCGTAAGTTTCCGAAGACTTCATGCGCTACAACAGGAACGTTGAAGAAAAAAAAATGTTTCTGTTGTAGTTGGACTCATGCAAGGCAAGGGAATAAAAAACTAGTGCTTAATTAGGTGACGTGAGAAATTTCGAAGTAACGCTGGTACCAGGCATGCATCAAATAACGTTAATGGTACGGAGAAAATTATGCCATGAATGCACCAAATAAAAAAGCGCTGGACTAATCAAATCACACGTGGCATATATATACACACGCACTCAAAGCGTTTAAAAGCGTTTTCGCAAACAAGTTGAGAGAGAAATAAAAATAACGAGAGGTTCTAAGATCCGAAAATTCCTCTAAAATACTAGGACTATTTGGAACTTAACAAAGTTGGTTTCGCGGATTTTAGACCCATTAGATTTTTCGTAAAAATTCTTTCATGAATCAGACACATGCAGATTTTTGTAAAATCAAGCGATTTACGTTATATAACCCGCTTTTTGAAAATATTTGAAGCTTAACTCTCGTCTACCAATTATCTTAATTATCAACAAATTTTTAATTTTTATGCTTATTTGAAAATGCCTGATCTTTATTTAACGTGATTATTTCGATCAACTTGACTCCGAATTACTCGCGAGGCTTCCAAATAAATTTCGAAAAATTACAAATAATCCTAGAAACACACAAAATATATTAAAAGCAAATTTTGGGATGTTACACAGGACGTTTGTGATCGCGTCCATCCAATCGGCTTCTCTAGGCGGTGCAGCCAGTGGTGGGGGTGTTGGCCTGTCTAGTCCGTGCCAATATCCTTCGAGTGCAAACTTGGGTGTTTCACGAGGCTGCCTCCCCAGTGCAAACTCGGGCGTGTCGTGGCGATGCCCCCAAGCGGGAGCTCGGGCTGAACCTAGCGATGCCCCCCAAGCGGGAGCTCGGGCTGTACCTCCAGTCTGGGTTGTTGGTGATTCTGCCCAGCCTCCTGATCGATGACTTGGTGTCGCTCATGATCTAGTTGTGGTACGAAAGTTTTCATGTATGCAACTACCCGATGTGAATGCTGCGCATTCGAGACCGAGCTAACCGTGGCACCTATTTTGGCGCCATTGGTGTGGGCATAGTACTGCCTGACCTCGCTTGTCCCAGGATCCCTAGGCAAGGTGATGGTCGGTTGTGGTGGTGTAAGCGTCATAATTGCGGCCAATGGTTTGTTTTCAACCATCGGCTTTAGCCCCTGAGTACTGGTACCGATTGAGTAGACCGGGTACGTGGGGAGAGCCTGTGGTGGATCAAATAGGGTTTTGGTTCTTACAAGCTCCTGCGCTAACTCCTTTACGCTGTTAGATATCAACGGCCTGAGTGTGGTGACGAAAGCCGATGACTGGTTTAGCAACGCGTGATTGATACATTGTTTAATCATTTTCGATAATTCTGCTTGTGCGGGCATGTATCGGCTTACCCCAGGTTCGTCGTTGGTGTTTGGGGCGATGGCTCCGAAAGAGTCGACCGTCGGTAGCGCCATCTTTTGGGTGACACCGAGCCGTGTCTTCTGGAAGCAGCTTAGCATAATTTTCTCGAACGCCGCCTACTGATCTTCAATCTATTGGCGTTGTTCTGGCATTAAATCAGCCAAGGTAGGAGTGATTATTGCATCGGTGTTGATGTCAGTAGGAGCAACAATCTTTCCTGATGACGTCATCGATGTTTCTTCGTGTCCCACCGGGCGTGCCAAAAGTATGTTGGCGCCAAAAAACGCAGTGTCGAGTTGATCGCCGCCAACACACGAGAATGACCGGGTTCAAGGGTTGTGAGCGTGCTAGCCGATTTGATCACGCAATCGGTAAGAGATGTGTACCTGAATACGATCATTCCAAGGAGAATGATTTGAGTCTTGGTATCGATACGGCTCTTGCTAGCTCGGTACGAACCAGCACGAACCGGATAAACAGATCTAATCTGCTCTCGCTAGCTGATCAGACAGGGCAAAAGCTTGCTTCTCCGAAAAAGGCGATGCGCAACAAGATTAGAAGAAACGAGAGCTTGGTAGGGAGTAACGCAGCAGAGAACAATAAGCGGCGATGCGCAACTTGTATTGATCAACGTGAATTACAGAGGAAAGATTACAAAGCTACGAGAACTACTCCTAGTGCAAGGAAATAAAAGTAATTGGTGAATTGATTGGTTGCTTTTCGATTGGTCTCTTCTTGGCGTAGCACGCCATCCTCCTTTTATAGTCCGAAGACTTTCAATCGTGTTCGTCACAGTCTCACCATAATCGTATCGGCCTCATGTTCATCTTTCCATCCTGATCATAACCGTATGGGATCCAGGTTGTATTGGCTTTGGCCTTTCCTTCTAATCTTCACCCGATCGCATCTTCCCGATCTTCATCATCCGTTGCTGACCTGATTCGCGCCGCTTTGGCCCCGACTCGTGCCAGAACCGTACCCACCCCGATCGGTCAAATTTAGGAGCTAACAGTAGTATAAATAGAGGGGGAGGGGTGCCCTCCCTCACTTGAAGGTTTGAGTTGCTCCTTTGAGCTTTGCCCACATGAAGTGAGGCTTTGTAAACCTTCCAACCAGAAAATACAAAGATTTTCTTTACGTTCATATGAATTTAAATTCCGTATTTACATTATATCTTTACTTTACGCAATTTAAATTCAGCATTTATTTCCCGCATGTAAATTCTCGCAATTTGGATTTGCCTACTCTCCTTCTAAATGCTATTGATCAAGGATGTCTTGAGGGTGCTCATTTGGTTTTACTCTTTCTTGCACCCTAGGATAGAGTAGAGATCAAGTTTCTATCAAGATTGCAAATCTATCCTAAACTTATTCCTCGCGCAGCAGTCAGTCTTCGATTTTTAGAAAAATATAGAGAAATCCTTTTTGAGCGATTCTCATTGGAGAAGATGAACGACTCATATATCCATCTGTGGAAAAATTTTGGAGTCCACCGGTTGGACCATTTGGGAGCTATGAAGTGAAAACCAAGCCCCAAATTTCTTGATCGAAGTTTCTAACTATCTGTAGTCCTTCATTTTTCCTGATTTTTCTACAAGGATTTTGGTGGTTATTTTGTGTGGAGAGTTTCATGACTCATCTTCTCATAGGGTGAAAAATTTCCAAATATTTTGGAGTAACATAAGTCCACCAACCACTTGATCCAAGTGAGGATAATTCCTGAAAAATCTGCTTTTGCTTTTCTAAAAGAGGCTTTTGTGATTTGGCTTGATCTCTTTTATAAAAGAAATATTTGAATTGTTCCTCTTTAATTTGGACACTTGAAAACCAGGATTTTGATTTAAAAATCCCTCACATGATTCATGGTTCTCATCCATGTATGCTAGGGATACACATAGTTGTCTAGTCGTTTCCGTTTTTGCAGATTTTGCGATTTTGAGGAGCACCGGTTTTCTTGCGGGATTGTTTGGAGTAAGTTGAGTAGGGGACAATTTTATTTGGGATCATTCACCCCTCCCCCCTCTGATCGCTTATCAGTCCTTCAATTGGTATCAAAGCCAGTTTTGCTCTCTTTAAATCTTGACCGGTCTCGAGAGCCATGGCGACAGACAAGTACTCAACGAGACCTCCAATTTTTGCTGGATTAGATTATCCGTTTTAGAAAATGCGGATGGAGTCATACATCATTGCCCAGGGCTTCCTGATATGGCGAAAGGTGAAACTCCCATATGTGGTTCCTGCCGATGAGGACGTTAACGCCACGAATATGGCTGACGTTGAGGCAAATGCTAAGGCAAGGAACATCCTCATACAGGGACTTAGCCACAGTGAGTATGACCAGGTCCCTCACCTATGATCCACTCATCAGATCTGGGTGACCCTCAATGCTTACCATGAGAGGGTACCACCCAGATCAAGACAGTGAGGCAAGACCAGTACAAGCGTGACTACAACAAGTTTGAACAGCATGTTGGTGAGAGTCTCGACAAGTGCTTTGCTCGCTTCTCCAAGATCCTCAGCAGTCTCCAATCAGTTCGTTGCACATACCCTGTCTCAGAGAATGCTAGGCAATTTCTGACAGCACTTGATTTGAGAGTTTGGGAGATGAAGGTGACCACCATCAAGGACTCCACTAATTTGTCGACTTTGACTCTTGATGGGCTTTATTCCCGACTCAAGACTCATGAGATCAATGTCGTTTCTCGTCGGATAAAATATCAGTCGATGGCCTTGGTCACCAATCCCATTGAGTCTTCCTCTGGACCATCTCTTGATTTCTCTTCAGGTTTTTCTCTCTCCGCTCTTTACGACGTAAGCGATGAAGTTCTGGAACAATTTCCAGAAAATGAGCTTGCTCTTATCGCTCATAAATTTTCCAACATCTACAGAAGAGTGAGAGAGAGGAAGAGAGGTGGCACCGTGACTTGATTCGAGTGTGGTGGCCCCAACCACATTCGAGCAAACTGTCCCAAGCTGGGGAAGGGCAAGAACGAGCAAGACGGTTTGAGCAAGAACAACTACACCGACAAGAACCGCAACAAGAAGACTCCAGTTCGCGAGCCGACGCACCAGAAGAAGTACCACAACTTCGCCAAGAACAAGAAGCTCTTCCATCGCGTGCTCGCCGCTCTTGACAACGTCGACTTGTTCGACACGGGGACATGGAGCGATGAGGGTGAGGATGATCCACAAGAGAAGATGAAGGGCGGCGATGACTTCTCCAGCATGTGCTTCGTGGCGGACGCCAACGGCATCAGCGACTCCGAGCTGTACAGCGACACGAATGAGGTACCCTCCTATGACCAGCTCAATGATGCTTTCTGCAAGCTAGGAAAACTTCATGCTAGATCTAGAGCTAGGTGTACGGAGTTAGAGAAGGAAGTAGGTACCTTGTCTCGGGAGCTAGCTTCACTTAAATCATGTTCCTACCGAGACTCTGATAGCTGTACTCTTTGTGATGCTTTGCTTGTGGAGTTGGATAAGCTAAGGACCCTGCATGATAGTGTGGTTTCTGATCTTCAGGCTCTTAGGTCGAAGGATGCTAGCACATGTTCTATTGATCCTATTCCTGTTGATGCTAGTTTTCTTCATGCTCACACAACTGCATCTTGTGAAAATTGCCCTAAATTGCTTGCTAAAATTGATGCCATGAGTTGTCACCTTAGGAAGCTTTCTGCTAGAAATGACAAACTTGAATCACATACTTCTAAGGACCCAGTCAGCTCATGTGAGGGCTGTAAGCAACTAAAACTTGAAAATGAGGCTTTGACTGTCAAATGTGCTAAATTTGCAAAGGACTTACTAGTTAAGTCACCAACTGGTTGCTTGCTATGTGTTGGGGTTAAGGAGGACGTGGTCAAAGTCTACGCAGAGCTTAGGGAGAAATTAGAAGCCCAGATTAGTAGAATTAGAGATGCTCCCTGTGTGTCTTGCGAGTCCCTCAAGATTGAGGCTGTTGTTTTTGCTCGTGCTGTTCGTTCTTCTCCATCTGGCTCTTCTGCTTCTATTCCTTCCCTCTGCTCTTCTTGTGCCTCACTTTTTCGGGAGTATTAGTATCTTATGGGCACTCTCGAGAAGTTTTTTGGAGGCAAGAAGAAGCTTAATCTCATCCTAGACCAGTCCAAGATTAGCATATTTAATCAAGGTCTAGGGTTTGATCACTTGCAGCATGCACAGGCGCATCCACCTACTGTTGTGTGTGCCTCTAAGAGTGGAGATCGTGGTTGCTCCACATATGAGCACCACTGTGTTTAGATCAGCCAGGATTGTCCACGGGACTTCTGATGAGAAGGGTGCTTCTCCTGCTACTTCGACCTCCAAGGCGAAGTATACCTGCACCTTCTGTCAGAAGGATGGACATATTGCTGATTTCTGCTTCAGACGCACCAAGATCACTCGGCGTGAGCGTGTCTGTGCCCTAGGGGCATTCAGGGTCATCTCCAGACTCTGAGTGTTTCTAAGGCACACACTGCTTCTAGATAGGATAGACATGCTAGAAAGTCTCCTGTTTTTGGACAGTATATGGGGCTTGGTTTTCAGGCTTGTACCTCTGGTTTTCACCCCAGAGCTGTGCTGAGTCAGTCCTTCCGTCGTCCTCTTGATATTCCTCGTTCTTCCCATTGAGGTAGATATCAGCGGTGTGAGTTTGCTTCCTCCAGCAAGAGGTTTGGGCAGCAGCACCGGGATGGTCTGGCCTTTGCACGTCGGCGGACCAACCCGATACATGTTCTTAGACGTCCTACAGGAGCGATTTCTGACTTGGTGAGAGTAGAGTCACGGAGAGGCGCTACATTACATTCATCTACTTCTGTGACTGGTTCTTCTGCTCGAGTGACTCAGTTTGGGGTTCCTAGATCTGCTTTGATCTATCCCGGTACTGAGTCATCTCCATCTCGCTCTCTTTGATTCAGGTATGTAGGATAGGGAAGAGGGAGGTTTGGATCGTAGACTCCGGCTGTTCACGTTATATGACCGGAGACTCCCGTTGGTTTTTTCCCTAGTCCGAGCTCCCGGTGATGAGGTGATCACCTATGGGGATGCTTCGTCAGGTAGAGTCATTGATCGATGTACCATATGCATTAATGATCATTTTACTCTTAAGGACGTTGCCTTAGTTAGTAAGCTGCATTCCAATTTGCTTTCTGTTTCTCAGCTTATCGATGACCATTTCGAGATAAGCTTCAAGTTTAGTGCCTGTAGGATCCTCGATTCTTCTGGGGAGTTAGTTTGCGGGATTTCTCAGTTTAGCTTTCGTGCTGATTTCTCTTCTTCTTCTAGAGACTCTCTCCATTGCCTTATTGCTTCAGAGTCCCGTGATCTCTCCTTTTGTCATAGGAGACTTGGTCACATTGGCCTTGATCATTTGACCAGGGTTAGCAGCCAGGATCTCATTCGTGGTTTGCCCAAACTCAAGATGGTCAAGGATATTGTATGTTCTCCTTGCCGGCATGGCAAGATGGTTGCTGCTTCTCATCCTCCAGTCAACTGAGTGATGAGTGATGCACCAGGACAGCTTTTGCACATGGGCACTGTTGGTCCAGCTCGAGTGCAGTCAGCAGGAGGGAAGTGATACATTCTTGTCATAGTCGATGGTTATTCGAGGTATTTTTGGGTTTTCTTCATGGCCTCGAAGGATGAGTCTTTTTCTCACTTTAGGGGTTTGGTCCGTAGGTTATCCATTGAGCTCCCAGGTGCCTTACGAGAGATCTGCAGTGACAATGGCATAGAGTTCAAGAACTCCTACTTTAGCAGCTTCTTTGAGAAGTTGGGCACAGAGCATTAGTTCTCTTCTCCATACGTCCCTCAGCATAATGCCGTAGTGGAGATGAAGAACAGGACCCTGGTTGAGATGGCCAGGACGATGCTAGATGAGTACAATACTCCTAGGAAGTTTTGGGCTGAGACTGTAGCTACGGCATGCCATGTTGCCAACAGAGTTTTTCTTAGGGCACACTTGCACCGCACTTCTTATGAGTTGAGATATGGGCGGAAGCCCAGTGTTTCTCATTTTTGTGTTTTCGGTTGCAAGTGCTTCTTTTTGAAGTCTGGGAACCTAGATAAGTTCGAGTCACGCTCTACCGACGGGATCTTTCTGGGTTACTCGACTTCTTCTCGTAGCTATAGGATTTGGGCTGTAGACTTGGGTAGGATGATAGAGACCTGTGAGATGACCTTTGATGAGTCTAGTCCTGGCGCTAGACCAGACATTTTAGGCTATTCTCCTCTTTCCCAGTCTATTTTCATAGAGGATGATGATGACAGAGATGAAGGCATCTTGCCTGATCTAGTCTCCATTCCTGCTCCCGAGGTGCCTCTAGTTTCCATCTCTGCACCTCAGGGAGGTCAGCCCTTACCCTCAGACTCTTCAGCAACCAGTGGCTCTGTCCCTACTTCTCCCACAAGAGGAGTAGAGGACACTTCTGCTTCTGGACCTCCCTACCACATTCAGCAGGCTCATCCACCTGGCTAGCTCATTGGAGATCTATTTCAGTGAGTTACTCGCTCTAAGTCAGGTCTGTCCACTTTCTACCTTCACTCTGCCTTTGTTGCCTCTTTTGAGCTAAAGGATGTTTCTCATGCATTATTTGATGAATCTTGGATTAATGCTATGCATGACGAACTTAAAAACTTCGAGAGGAACAAAGTTTGGAAGCTTATCGAACCCCCTTACGGTCACAACATCATTGGGACCAAATGGGTGTTCAAAAACAAGCAGAGTGACGTTGGGGTTATAGTTCGAAACAAGTATAGGCTAGTCGCTCAGGGTTTCACTCAGGTCGAGTGTCTTGACTTCGAGGAGACTTTTGCCCCTGTAGCTAGACCAGAGGCCATCAGGATCATGCTCGCATTCGCGACATCCAAGGGCTTCAAGCTTTATCAGATGGATGTCAAGAGTGCATTCCTTAATAGCTTCATTGAGGAAGAGGTGTATGTCAAATAACCTCCAATATTTGAGAACCCCAAGTACCCTAACCATGTATTCAAGCTTTCCAAAGCTTTGTACGGACTTAAGCAAGCTCCACGAGCTTGCTATGAGAGGCTTAAGTCCTACCTCTTGAGTCATGGTTTTCATATGGGTCAAGTGGACAAGACTCTTTTCGTCAAACATTCCGATTCGGAATTTCTCCTAGTCCAAATCAATGTCGACGACATCATTTTCGGTGGTTCCTCGCATTCGCTCGTTACTCAGTTCTTAGATGTGATGACTATTGAGTTCGAGATGAGCATGATGGGTGAGTTGAGCTACTTCCTTAGCTTCCAGATCAAGTAGACTCGGAGGGTACATTCTTGCATCAAGGCAAGTACACTCGAGACCTCCTAAAGCGCTTTGACATGTCTGACAGGAAGCTAGTTATGACTCCTATGGACACCACTGCAGTCCTCGAGCCTAACAAGGATGGTGAGCCAGTTGATCAGAAGGAGTTCCGGAGCATGATCGGCTCTCTCTTGTATCTCACTGCTTTGAGACCTAACATACACTTCTCTGTATGTCTTTGTGCTCGATTTTAGGCTTCTCTTCGTGCCTCTCACCGCTAGGCGGTGAAGCGCATCTTCAGGTACCTTCGAGCTACCATTGATTATGTTATCTGGTACTCTTCCTCCTCCTGTGTATCCCTTCGAGCCTTTTTCAATGCAAACTTTGCTGGCTGTATGATAGATAGGAAGAGCACATGTGGCACTTGCCAATTCATTGGCACTTCTCTTGTTTCTTAGTCCTCTAGGAAGCAGTCCGGTGTTGCACAGTCCACCGCTAAGGCCGAATATGTTGCTGCAACAAGTTGTTGTAGCCAAGTTCTATGGATGAGATCGACCTTGCGGGATTTTGGGTTAGCAACATATTGTGTTCCACTTTTCCGTGATAACACGTCTGCCATTCACATTGCTAAGAACCCAGTGCAGCACTCTCAGACCAAGCACATTGATATTCAATATCACTTCCTTAGAGACCATGTGGAGAAAGGTGACATAGTGCTCCAGTTTGTGGAGAGTGACCATCAGTTGGCTGATATTTTCACCAAGCCTTTAGATAGCTCTAGGTTTGTTGCCTTGAGAGGGGAGCTTGGGATTATGAGCCCATATGGCATCTCTTGAGAGGGAGCTGATGTGTATTATATGTTTATATGTGTATATTCAGCATTTCCTTCTGTTTCTTCTGGGTATCTTTGGGCTTCTTTTCATTTTGTTGAGTCCACTTCACTAGACTTTTGGCATGCTTCGACGTGGACCTCTCATCTTATGCTTTAGGATGCTATTCTCTTCTTCTTCTTGGTTGAGCTCACTCACAGTCTTGTAGGTCTAGTAGGTGTTGGGCCCCCTGGGTAGACAGGGTTTGTGTTTGCTCCTGAGCTGGAGTTTGAGAGTTAGTTCTCCTTTGTAAGTCATATGGGGAAGGTGAGTGCAAGTCTTAGCCTAGTGGTCTCTACCATCTTTTCTATGCTCTTAGATCACCCAGTTGTCAGTTCATCCTTTTCCTCCTCTCATTTTGGTTTCTGGTTTTAGTTGAGTACAATTCTTTTTCTTGAAATTCAAAATTGCTAATGACTCAACTTGAATCAGATTTTTGCTTAAAATTGACTAACTTGTTGAGGGGGAGTTTAGAACTGACTTTCTTGCATTGCATATAGACTTGTTTTCATTTCTGAGCTTTGTCTTTTATGCAAATGATAAAACTGTGATATATTGCACCTAGCTACTTTCATGAAGATCCCTGCTAATCTAGGTCATATCTAATCTGGTGTATCTTGTTTAAACTAGCCATCATTTAAATTGAGTTTTCTTGAAAACTTGATGAAACTTAGCTTTTACTTGCTATATTTCTTTACTAGATGCTTATGCCATGCTTAGTGAAATAATGGGTTTTTACTAAAGTCCCTAGAGCAACTTGGGTTAGCTATATTGTTCCATTCCAGAATCCTCAACATGCTCATGAATCTAAGTGCTGAAATGACAAAAATTGACTTGTTTGTGCTGAAACTGAACTCAACACTTTTCTTTCTCAAGACTGCTTCCCATTGCACTTGAGATGAACTTGGAATGAATTGTGTATATGACCAAAACCACTCTTTTAAGCTTCTTGCTTGAGATGGTTGAATATGGCTTGAGTCAATAAAATTAAAAAATGCAAAATAGACTAGAGGAAGAGAGTGACGCCTAGGAGACCTATGTCGATGGCTCCTAGTCGAGGTTGTGTTTCAATAGGATAAACTCTCTACACCTCAAAGGTTGGCAGAAGAGAGTGAAGCTTAGGAAGCCTTTGTCGATGGCTCCTAGTCGAGGATGTGCTTCACTAGGCCTAACTCTTTGAACCGCTTTGTGAGAATTAATCTAAAAATTTGCATTTAAAGAGATGTTTGAGCATGAGGGTTCTCTAATGGTCTTGTAGCTTCCCAAAGTGTTGACTAGATTGAACTCTAGTATATACATTTGCTCGTTAGATTGGCTTTGCTTCTAGTCTTAAAATTATGCTAAGTGTTGCTATTGTTGAAATCATGCAAACTTAGTATAACTTTTTTGAGCTAGTTAGCAAAAATTGAAATATGCTATTGGATATGACTTAGGATGACATAATCTGAACTTGGGTAGCTTGGTGTCATACTTTGTCTAAGTGGTCACTTGCATAATCCTCAAAGCTCTTCTAGGTTGCATTTAATCCAAAAATTACTCTCTTGAGGCCTATATTGCCAAAAGGGGGAGAAAACGTAGAAAAGGCATCTTAGAGTGAAGAAAAATAAAAAAATGCTTTCTCATGATCATGTTGAACAATTGTCCTTGCATTTGTATCATGAGTTATTTTGAGCTTTTTGGAGGATTTCTTGGTTTTTGGAGCTTTTATAGAAAAAGTGTTCTTTCTTGTGTTGAGCTCTAAAAATTTTTGCAATCAAATTGCTTTTCTTCCTTATTTTCAAACTCAAATTTATGCCTTTTGTGTGGTTTGTCAATATACTCATCAAGGGGGAGATTGAAGGATCATGTGGAGGTCCATCCATGTTTGTGATGAGTATTTAACTTTATTTGAGCAAGGTGTGCTCATGTTTGAGTTTGATTAGACTTGGAATTGCATGTTTGAATTTATGATAAATGTGGAGTAACATGCAAGAAGAAAAAGGTAAGATTGTATTTTGGAATGTGCAAAATGGTTTGGTCCTTGTGGTTTGATTCTTTTTGAACTTTCAATCTTAGCCTTTTCCAGTTAGTCTGTTGTTGCATTTGGTTCTTAATTGCCTTGTTTGATCAGTTGTTATTGGTTTATTCGCCTTTCGCGTAGACGTTGGCGTATCGAATTTTGTCGATGATCCAGACTATGTTCCAGAGTCAGAATTCATCGAAGAGCAAACAGGCAAGCACCTCCTTTGACCATTTTGATCCTATAATTGCAAATTCTATTTTGAATTGTCAAAACTATTATGCATGCGTGTATGTTCAGTAAAGATGCTACTTGTGGGAAAATTGGGTAGTTAGACCCGAATCGGTGGATTTCCTTAATCTTAATTGAGTTGTGAACCTTGTTGAACCCTAGGCTAAAACCTGGACATAAACATAAATGTCAGCTGGGTAATAATGAGTGGTATCTGAATATGCTTAGTCACGCTGTAAAACCTGGACATAAACACGGGCGAGATGTATGGTGGTTGGTGGTTCGGAATCTAGTTGGAATGGTTGGTTTGGTTTGGTTGGAATTGGTTGTGGAGTATAAGCAGGAGCTTGTATGTTGGTTGGATACTGGTTGTGTTGTACGAGCAAGAGCTCGTCGTTGTTTGCCTTGCTATGGGAGGGCATGGGCTAGTGGGAGCTTCGAGGGGCCACTAGTGACCAGCCTCTGTGACCATAGCAAGTGGTTTTGGAAGATCTCGCCTGAGTCACCCTGAGGACTGAAATTGATGTTATTACTGAGTCAAACAGTGCAACCACATGTGCTAGTTATGGGATAGCCTTGACTTAGTAAATTGGAAAGGGGTTTGGTCTTGCATCATTAGGTGGCAGAAGAGTTGGACACACTTGTGGTAGCGGTGTGTTCTAGGGACTCCATCCTTGAGGCGTCGAGATGGATGTTTGCCCAATACAACGGTGAATGCCTGGCTATGGGGAGGGCGAGGGCGATGTGACGCAACTCCATCTTGAGCATAGTGGGTGCGGTCTAGTGACCCCTGTCGCCATAGCAGGAACGCACATTACTGGGCTGGTGCAAGGGGTAAATCCCAACCTTTTGGAAAGTCTCGTCACAGTCTAGCAAAACGGATACGATGAGTATCGCGTGGCATGGTTGACATGATTGCTAGAATGTGTAATGTGGGCAAAGTGTACACTCTCTACAGATATGGATAAATCAACTAATCGATTAGCAGTGCTCACAGTCATGAGCAGCTTGGGAAGTACTGTCAAGTATAGAGTTTTGAGGTTGGCTTTGGTTTTTGGGTATTTTGGGTATTGGTTTTGGTTCTGGTTGGTTATGGTTTGGTTTCGGAACAATGGATCGGGTTGAAACTTGGTCGGAATATGGTTTGGTTAATGGAAATGGTTGGAAACTTGGTTCGGGAGAATGGTTTGGCATGGTTAATGGTTCTTGGAAAATAGGTTGGTTGGATAATCGGAATTATGGTTCAAATGATACAAGTTATTTGATTACATTGAAATGTTCTCTTTACACCTACTTTACAAACTGCGAATGTTCGAATCTATTATGTTATCGCAAATAAATCTAGCTTTGTGCTCAAGCAGACTTAGTGTAGAAACCTGCATCCTTTGTCATAGCTTGCATCTACATTATTATTTCCATACACTAAAGTCTTGCGAGTACATACGTGTACTCACCGTTTGCTCTAACTAATTTTGGCTAGAAGAAGAAGGTAATGGATAAGACCTCGAAGAATCGCAGTTCGCGTCTGAGTTCAACGATTTGGCTTAGGTTTTAACTGGGCTTCCTTCCCAGTCAGCTGCCTTTGGGTTTTGAGGCACACTGTCTGGTTTTATTTTGGACTTTCGTTGTAACTTGTTTATCTTTTGGAGTTGTATCCAGTCGTGTGGCCGTAAATTTGTAATATTAAGCAGCTTTAACAGCTTTACCATTCAGATGTAAATTAATTACCTATGCATGGTTGCGATGCATCTCGAATGAACAACGTGTGGGTGCTGAGCTACTGATCCACGGAACCAATACTAGACACACGGTTGTAGGAAGCTCGAATTGGCTTCTATCGGTTGGCACGAGCACTCAAGTCGAGTAGCTGCCGATAAATTGGCTCCAATCCGAGTACGGTTTTAGTTAAGCATACAGAATTCTTACAGGTTGCGCTAATTGCCAGTCCAACGCAACAGTAAGAACCCGGATGGCTAATATAATATCGGAGCCCCCACAATTCAGGACTGGGCCAGACTGGTTTAACTAGGCTGGGCCCAACAGGTTCAACCCGATTAGAATTTAGGGAATTCTGATTTTCTTGTTTAAAATAATTCTAGAAAATCAATTGAGTTAAGAAAAATAGTAAAAATATCAAAAAATTCTAAAAAAATATTTTAAGAAATTTTGAACTGAAATAAAATATTTTCAACACCACTTTATATAAAATTTTCAAATATTTAATTAATTCGATTAAAAGGCTTAAATCAAGTTAATTCCAAATGAATTCTAAAAAATCTCAAAAATTCAAATGGCACAAATAATGCAAGAAAAACAAAAATTGGGATGTTACAAACCTTCACCTTAACAGAATCTTGACCCTAAGATTCAAGGCTATCTAAGGAATAGGTTTGGAAATTCTAACTTCAGATCCTCATCACGCTCCCAAGTCGTTTCACTCTATGAATGATTACTCCAATGAACTCTATAAAAGCGAAATAACTTGTTCTTGGTCCTACGATCAGTTGTATCCAAAATCTTGATTGGATGCTCTTTGTAAGTCAAATCTTATTACAATTCAATTGACTCTAATCGTGTTTGTTCTGTTGGTACTCGAAGACAATTCTTTAGTTGGAACACATGAAACACATCATGCACTCCTGCCAACGACTACATCAACTCCAACTGATATGCAACCTCTCCTCTATGGCATAAGATTTTGAATGGATCAACATATCTAGATGCAATCGTTCCTTTAGCGTGAAACATTGTAACACCCCGGCATTTAATATGCCTGAATGCTACCAAACATAAGCTAAACAACATCTAAATATCACATTTAACATAAAATTCCAGCAAAGGCGCATAGACTAAAAACCGAGATTTCGGCAGCACCTCCTTTGTTTTAACATGAATTTAAGGAGCAACAATAGTATAACATTATAAAGCAATATGAGAGACATCTAAAACAGCAATAAATAGAGTCTTAACGACAATATAAGACTAACATCAAACACTCAAAGTCTCCAAGTGTCAAACGAACAAAAAATCTCTCATAAACAAGCTAAGACTTAAATCAATGATCATCACACGCAATTTATTATCAAACTATTAGAATGACTTGGGGAAACAATATGGTGAAGCTACGTGTGGGCGTGTGACTATTCCCCTTCCCCGCATGCCGTTTTCATGGTACCTAAAACAACAAGAAAACACAAGCGTGAGTTCGAAACTCAGCAAGCATATTGCAATGGATAATAAGAGCAATGACAAGACAATATTACGCTACAACTCGTATAGCATCTAAATCTTTGAACACATAATACCATCATCATCACTATGCATGAATGCAATGCAATGCTCACATCTCCTTGGAAACTCATACCGGTATGGTTGAGTACACACCCGTCGGTGTGCACCCTCTCCCCCCTTCCATCCCGAAGATGGAGGGTGCCTACTCCTCGCTTCCATTCACCACGTGAATGGAATCACGATGTAGGTCTTACTCAATGGCGTTCCGGACTAGTCATAACTTTCTCACCGGCCTTTCCCGGATTAGTTAATGACTTTCTCACCGCCCTCGCCCCATCTCATGTCATGCATGCAACTATGCCAATTATCATATTTCACATGTACATAAACATATGGCATCTCATCATGATAAATATTAACATATGGCATCGAATCATGATAATCATACCCAATATATCATTGGAAAACAGTATGCATGGCAAGTAATCATAGCATGTATTCAGACTTTCATCTAATCTCACAAGCAATCTACGATCCGTTATTCAATACAACACACTTGCTTCAACCGTGGGCGACGGAATTGTTGGAAGTAGAGGGCACTCCCGGTGTCACACCACCTGCACAACGGCATCACACACTCTCAATACTGCCCACAAAACAGTACACAAATCCCCATCTCACCCGACATTGCCCACTACTCGCAAAACCTAAAAACAGAAGTTCTGTCCCGGCGGGACAGCAGCCTTGCAAAGGCCATAACTTGAGTTCTGGGACTCCAAATCGATTAAACGAGTACACCGTCGCGAAGCTTAGGAAATTTCCCAACTTTTTCTAGTTATAGGGAAAGACTGATTCGGAATCTAATGTTGTTTAATCTAACGTTGAACACGAATTGTCACAATCTCGTCACAGATTTCACAGCGCTCGGTAAAACAGCCATAACTTCCAAACGGCTGGGCGGAATTTCAATTTCTTTATATGCACTGAAAGATAATGAAATTATCTACAACTTCCTAGAAGTCCGTACGACCAGATTCCAAATCTAAATTGGCGAAAACGCTTGCCCTAACTCGGGTCCCCAATCTGCCCGAACCAGAAACGTGGATACACCTCTAGTTTCCATCAAATCTACCCCAAGGCAGCACCTCCCTTGATCTAAAAAACGTGATAAACTCTCTAATCATAGTACCTAGCACATCCCCGAGGAGCCCCATGATCATACCTTCGTTGGACGCACGAGAACTCCACACGATCTCCTCGCTCCTCGCTCCACGCTCCTCGCTCCTCGCTCCTCGCTCCTCGCTCCTCGGGTGGATCCACGAGGTTGCAGGGGTGGGGAGACCACCCTAGGGCAGCAAGGGGATGGAGGAGAGGTGGGGAGGTGGAGAGGTGGAGGGGCAATGGGGGCGCACGGCTTGGGGTGGAGGCGCACGGCAATGGGGGTTGGGGGAGGCGGCTAGGGCTTGGGAGGAGGAGGTGGGGGCGCAAGGGCTGGGGTGGGGGCGCATAAAAGGGCAGGGGGAGCCCTCCCACCAGCCCACAACACGGAATCCGTGTCCGAGTAGGTTCCCTAATCCTTCCCACCAAAGCCCACAACCCCACTTTAAGGCCCAAAAACCCCCGGAAAGGCCCAAAACCCCGGAAACGGCCCGGAAACGTTATTAATCTCCAATTCCTATGGTTTTAACCATATTATGCACGTTAAATGAGGTTTCGACACTCCGTGGTGTCACATTCTTCCCTCCTTCAACAGGATTCGACCTCGAATCTAGACGCACCAACACGCAACCCAGCTAAACCGAAAAAGAAAAAAAAGAAAAAAAATAGCTAGGTTTTCACATCACATACCTGAGGCGAAAAGATCGGGATACTTCTCGCGCATGCGAGTCTCCAACTCCCAAGTCGCTTCCCTCTCGGTCTGATGTGACCACATGACCTTGACAAACTTAAGCATCCTGTTCTTCATCACTCGCTCCGAAGTCCCCAGAATTTCCACAGGACGGGACTCGAAGGTGAGGTCCTACTCAAGCACCAATGGTTCCAACGGAACCACCAACTCTGGATCATGCAAGTATTTCCTCAACATCGATACATGGAACACATTATGCACACCTTGCATGGATTCCGGTAGCTCTAGACGATAGGCCAGCCTACCAACTCGGGCGATGATAGGAAAAGGCCCAACATACCTCGGACTGAGCTTTCTTTGGTGCCAAAACGCACCACACCCTTGGTGGGAGATACTCGCAAGAGTACGCTATCACCCACCTCAAACTCCAAGTCTCGCCGCCTCACATCAGCATAGCTTTTCTGCACGCTTCATACGAGAAGGTTCTCGCTGCACTCCGCCACGCGATCAGCGATCTCTTGAACCCAATCCGGTCCAAGAACTGCTCTCGCCATCGCATCCCAACAAAGTGGCGATCTGCGCTCCGGCCATACAAGACCTCATAAGGAGCAGCCGGATCTTTGGAATGATAGCTGTTATTGTAAGCAAACTCCGCAAGAGGCAAATGATCCTCCCAGCCTACCTTTCCAAGCCATCACACGTGCCCCGAGCATGTCTTCCATAGTCTGGATGGTGCGCTCAGACTGCCCATCCGTCTGAGGGTGAAAGGCGGTACTAAGGCGAAGCTGCGTACCCAAAGCACTCTGCAAACTCTCCCAGAACTTGGAGACGAACTTCGCATCCCGATCAAAAATAATGGTCTTGGGCACACCGTGCAGTCTCACAATCTCCCGCACATAGATGGGAGCCAACTCGTTCGCTGAATTGGTAGTGCGGATAGGAATGAAATGCGCAGACTTGCTGAGACGGTCCACCACAACCCAAACAGCATCCTTCCCTCGTGGAGAACAAGGTAAACCAACCACAAAATCCATGGAGATGTCATCCCATGGCCACACAGGAATCTCCAATGGTCACAATGCAGAGGCGGGACACTTATGCTCGGCTTTGATCTTCCGACAGATCCCACAAGACGCCACATACTTGGCAATATCCACTCTCATCCTCTTCCACCAGAAATTCTTCTTCAAGTCCCCTGTACATCTTGGTCTCCCGGGATGGACCGTGTATGCAGTGCGATGAGCTTCTTTTAGAATGTCTTCCTTCACTTGAGATTTACGAGGCACGCCTGACGGCCCTGAAACCTCAAAGCTCCCGCATCATCAACGGTAAAGTCTCGATCTTGCCATCCCCAAGGCGTTTCCTACTTTCTTTGGAGCAAACGGTCATCTTTGTTGTGCCTCTCGCACACGCTCGGGAATCGATGACTCAAGAATCAATTGAGTTTCAGCTTGCACGGTCCCCGCAAAGCAGTAGGAGACCCCAAACGCTCAAAATCAGCAACAAGACAATCAACAACAGGGGCCATTGTCTTGCAACTGAGAGCGTCGGCCACCACATTTGCCTTCCCCGGATGATACTGGATTGTGAGGTCATAATCCTTTATCAATTCTAGCCACCTCCTTTGCCTCAAGTTCAAATCTTTCTGGGTAAAGATGTACTTGAGGCTCTTATGATCAGTGAAAATGTCACAAGACTCGCCGTACAGGTAATGCCTCCATATCTTCAATGCAAACACCACGGCGGCTAGCTCAAGATCATGCGTGGGATAGTTCTGCTCATGCTTTTTCAACTACCTCGATGCATAAGCAATCACCTTGCCATCTTGCATGAGCACACAACCAAGTCCCAAACGAGAAGCATCAGAATAAACAGTGAAGCGCTTCCCCGGCTCGGGAAGGGTAAGAACAGGAGCAGTCACTAACTTCTCCTTCAAAGTGCAGAAACTGTGCTCACACTCTGCAGTCCACTAAAATTTCATCCCCTTCTGAGTCAGCTGCGAAAGTGGCTTAACAATGATAGAGAAATCCTGCACAAAACGCCGATAGTAGCCAGCCAACCCAAGGAAACTACGCACCTCTTTGACATTGGAAGGCCTCTTCCAATCCAAAACCGCTGAAACTTTGCTAGGATCTACAGATATGCCCTCTGGATTGATGATGTGGCCAAGAAAACCCACTTCTGAAATCTAGAACTCGCACTTTTTCAGCTTTGCAAAGAATTGATTCTCCCTCAAAACACTCAGCACCAGCCTCAAATGCTGCTCATGCTCTTCTTCTGATTTAGAGTAAACCAGAATGTCATCGATGAACAGTACCACAAACTCATCAAGGTACTTGTGTAGCATACTGTTCATCGCCTCCATAAAGACAGCAGGAGCATTAGTTAGTCCAAAAGACATAACTTTAAATTCATAATGCCCGTACCTAGTGGAGAAAGCAGTCTTCTCAATGTCCTGCTCCCTCACACGGATCTGATTGTACTCGACCAAGATCAATCTTGGAGAACACCTTTGCTCCCTTCAGTTGGTCAAACAGATCCTCGATGCGAGGCAAAGGATACTTGTTCTTGACTGTCACTTGATTAAGAGCACGATAATCAATGCACATACGCCAACTCCCATCCTTCTTCGAGACGAAGAGGACGGGTGCTCCCCATGGCGAAATACTACGCCGAATAAAGCCCTTGGCCAACAGATCCTCCAACTGCTTCTTCAACTCGTCTTGAAAAGGACAAGCCAAGCGGTATGGAGAGATAGAAATAGGTTGAGTGCCAGGAACAAGATCAATACGAAACTCCACATTCCTCATAGGAGGTAGACCAGGCAACTCGTCAGGGAACACATCAACAAACTCCTTCACTACAGAAATCTCCTCAATGGAAACTGAAGAAGATGGTTTCTCAGACAAAGTCATGAGGAAACCCAACAGCCTCAAACGCCGACCAGAGAACAAACTAGTCAAAGCAAAGACGGAACTGGAGGGTATACCACCCTGAAAGGTCAACTCTACCAGGCCAGGGCTGCAAGGCAGCTGTCTTCCGGTAACAACAGATCTTAGCACGCATGCGATGTAGCCAGTCCATGCCCAAAATGACATCAAAAGGAGCCAACTGGATCACCATAAGATTGGCAAAGAAAACCTCATCATCAATGGCAATGGTGCAACCAGGGCAAACCAAAGAACTAGCAATCAAACCCCCAGGAGAACTGACTAGCACAGATTCAGAAATCCGCAGAACTCCCAACTTAGCTCTACTAGTAAACTCAGACGACACAAAGGAATAGGATGCTCCGGAATCAAACAGAACAAAGGCATCAACGGAATCCACGAGCAGAGTACCTGAAACCACCTCTGGATGCCCGGCTGACTCGGCGGTCGGCAGAGCGTACACTCCTGGTGGCACCGAGACAAGGGAGCCCGACTCCCACCGATGCCCCAGCAGAGGTGGGGCGGAGGAAGGCAAGCGAGGAGGAGGAAGCCAGGCAATTTCTGAGGCACCGATGGCGGCGGTGGCGCCCACGCAAAGGGCGGCTGAGAAACAGGAGTAGCCATCATGTGCACCGATCCTCTAGAGGACGCCGCTGGAGTGGGAGGGAAGGCACCGTCTCCCACTTGATGATGCTACCGGGATTCATCCGGCAGACTCGTCCCATGTGGCCGGACTTGCCACAGTGGTTGCAACTCCCGGTCCAACCACACTCTGAAGCACGGTGCTCACCACCGCACTTAAAGCACTTCATGCCCTGCCCGGGCACAGGACGAACAGCCGCTCGTGAAGACGACTGGGGCGGCCCCATCTTGGCCCCGAAGGAGGAGCCCTGTCCTCCCTTGAACTTCTTGAAGGTGGGTCGCTGAGAAGACCCACCTCCTCCACCAAAGGTCCTCTTCTGGCCCCCTTTGCCGCGAGAACCCTGAACCACCCGGGTTTTGCTTCTCCCGGGAGAGCTCCAACTCGAGCTCCATGCCCTTCGCTGCTCCACCACGGAGCGAGGAAGTCACGAGGGCAGTGGCCCCATGACAACTCTGAACTCTGGTTGAGGCCCCTCTGAGAACCTCCTCGCCTTCTCCACTGTAGTGGTGCCACGGCCGTAGCGAAGCGTACCATGTTGTTGAACTCCACCTCATACTCTGCCGCAGGCCTCTTTCCACTGGGAAAGAGTCGTCGAGTATGCTCCATCCTCTCAAGAAAAGACTCGGGTAGAACTTGGCTCGGAGGCGAGCCACAAAGTCCTCCCAGTGATCGACCAAGATCGGGGTTCTAGCGGCCGAACCCCTTCCCACCGGATATCGACTTGGCCTTTCAGGTGAAAGGCCACAAAGCGAGCCCTCTGGACCGAGGTCAACTCTAGGACCTCAAAGCGCCTCTCCATGTACCGCAGCCAATCTGCGGATCGATCGGCGTGCTGCTTGGCAAAAATGTCAAGACGGAGGGACATCCACTCCAGGAGACTCATCCTCGGCTCCGGCGGCGAGGCAACAAGCTGGGGCCACTACTGGGAGGCACAACAGCAAGGGGCTGCCCGCAACTGGCGCGCAGCTCACTGAATCTCCCTCTGCGAGCCTGGACTAAATCATCATTGGCGGCGGGCACCCTTGGCCGTCTTGGTGGAAGCTCCTCTGGTGGCCCCACGAGCATTAAGCGAAACGCTACCCTCAGCAACAGACTCCTCAACTCCCTGGGAGCCTCGCCCCTGGCCTCCACGGCCACGACGTCCACGGCCTCTACCCCTCGGCATGGCTGCTTCAGACAGACAACCATCCAAACACAAAAACATAAACACAACATCATACAATCAAGAACATAGATCAAACATCATCATAGCATAGTCTTCATCAAATAATTAAGCGCAATGCAATGATGAACCAAAACCCCATCCTACTGTGCAACCAAGTGTGTCAAATTTTTAGATTAGTTATACCACTTTTTTGCAAGTTTTAATGTTGCTATCCTATAACAAAGTTTTAGTTAGAACCTAAGCCATGTTTCTAAGTTATTCCACATCATATTTTAGTTGCAACTTAAGGTATAACACTAAAATACTTATTCCAAGGACCTACAGCCCGCTCTGATACCAACTGTAACACCCCGGCATTTAATATGCCTGAATGCTACCAAACATAAGCTAAACAACATCTAAATATCACATTTAACATAAAATTCCAGCAAAGGCGCATAGACTAAAAACCGAGATTTCGGCAGCACCTCCTTTCTTTTAACATGAATTTAAGGAGCAACAATAGTATAGCATTATAAAGCAATATAAGAGACATCTAAAACAGCAATAAAACGCCTGCCCTAACTCGGGTCCCCAATCTGCCCGAACCAGAAACGTGGATACACCTCTAGTTTCCATCAAATCTACCCCAAGGCAGCACCTCCCTTGATCTAAAAAACATGATAAACTCTCTAATCACAGTACCTAGCACATCCCCGAGGAGCCCCATGATCATACCTTCGTTGGACGCACGAGAACTCCACACGATCTCATCGCTCCTCGCTCCTCGCTCCACGCTCCTCGCTCCTCGCTCCTCGGGTGGATCCACGAGGTTGCAGGGGTGGGGAGACCACCCTAGGGCAGCAAGGGGATGGAGGAGAGGTGGGGAGGTGGAGAAGTGGAGGGGCAATGGGGGCGCACGGCTTGGGGTGGAGGCGCACGGCAATGGGGGTTGGGGGAGGCGGCTAGGGCTTGGGAGGAGGAAGTGGGGGCGCAAGGGCTGGGGTGGGGGCGCATAAAAGGGCAGGGGGAGCCCTCCCACCAGCCCACAACACAGAATCCGCGTCCGAGTAGGTTCCCTAATCCTTCCCACCAAAGCCCACAACCCCACTTTAAGGCCCAAAAACCCCCGGAAACGGCCCAAAACCCCGGAAACGGCCCGAAAACGTTATTAATCTCCAATTCCTATGGTTTTAACCTTATTATGCACGTTAAATGAGGTTTCGACACTCCGTGGTGTCACAAACATTTTAACTCCTTTAATAGGGGTAACTCTAAGATACACAAAATCTTCAGTTTCAAAACTCAATCTTCAGGTTCAATCTTTCTCTGATCATAACAATCTGCTCCTCAGCCTCCTTGAAAATATCTTCTCCAAAGACAAGACACTCTCCTGTCTCATTCCAATTCAACAAAGTACGACAAGAACGACCATACAAAGCTTCAAACAGTGATATTTGCAAACTTGCCTGATAACCATTGTTATAACTGAACTCAGCAAAATGGCAAACACCTATCCCATGAAGTAGCATAAGCTAAAGCACAAGCTCTCAACATATCTTATAGAATTTGGTTGACTCTTTCAGTCTAACCATCTGTCTACAGATGAAAAGCTAAACTAAAATTCAATCGGGTTCCCATTACTTCATGCAACTTATTCCAAAATCTCAAGGTAAACTAGGTGCCTCTATCTGACACTATCTTCTTTGGCACTCCACACAAACACACAATCCTTGATATATATATATATACAACTCTGTCAAATGATCTCCTGAATAAGTTGTCTTTACAAGTATGAAATGGGCAACTTTGGTCCAATGATCTACTATGACCCATATTGAATGATATACATTTTGAGTCTTAGGTAAACTGGTAATGAAGTTCATGCCGATTTCCACCCATTTTCATTCTGGAATCTTCAATGGTTGTAGCAAACCAGCTGGCCTCTGATGCATTGCCTTCAACCTCTTGCATATGTCGCATAAAGCAACATGCTCAGTAACATCATGTTTCATGTTCGGCCACCAGAATCTCTCCTTAAGATCCTAATACATCTTAGCACTTCCTAGATAAATAGAATACATGGAATCATGAGCTTCCTCAAGAAGCACACAAAAGTCTAACGCCTTAAGGGCGACTCTACTAACTCAAAAGACGCGACACACACACTGGAGTCTCAACCACTAAACTAGACTCGATCACTCGTCAAGCCACCCCGGCTATGGCTCTCCTGGGGCATGCACTGGTGGGTGGTCAGGCATCAATGCGAACTAATCCCTGTGACCTCCAACTGCGGTAGTTGTCGATGATCCCTGCTCCTTAGGCTCTGACTCTGGCTTTGGCTCCTCGGGATCCTCGTCCTCGAGCTCCAACTTAGCCTCCTACTCTCTAGCGTATAGGGCCTCCTAGAGCTTAGTGATCCTCCATGAAGCCATCACTCTAGTCTCCTCAAGTATCAACTCAGCGGCCTCCAAAGTGTCATATGTCTCATGTAGCTCCTGAACCGTGATGTCCATGACCTCCTCCTGAGTGGCAGCAAACCTAGCAAGGTGAACAACTGTGGCATCTCCCTCAAGGTCAATCCCGGCACTGGTGGCACCTCCCTCCTACGGATGGAGACAAAACACAGTCTGTCTTAACTCCTCCAAGTAGTCGTGAGCGATCCTACACAATGCAAGATGTGCTGACTCCTGGATACCAACCTAGAAAGCCAACCTCCTCATTGTTATGCTGATTGGACGGCTATGCCTTCGTGTCTTCACGTGCTTAGATGGTGACCTTGCAGAACATCCATTGTCCCTTTCCGTTAATGATCTAACCGTTGGCCATGTAAATTGGCCTATCAAATCCTCCCAACACCTGAACCATACTCCACAGCTCATAGGCATATCTACCATTGCTCTCTCCATAAGTGTGTGTCATCCTTACTGCCAAAAGGCAGCTCTCGTGAGATCACAAATTTTAAAACCAAAATAACAACAAAAAAATTCAGCAGAGGTATGAAGCAAGAAAGAGGGGATAAGTTAAGAATTCATTGATCTTCTTAATAAATTTTAACTTAAATAGTTTTATCCTCCCCAACGGCTAATCTAACTAGGTTCAAGTCCTACAGTCAGTATGGCTCTGATACCACCTCTGTCAGGACCCGAATGTGCAAATCTGGACACTCTGTGTATTCAACACTAGTTCAGGATCACGCTAGTGCACACAATCTCAACATAGATGAAATATCACAATCATACACAGCAGAAAAATAAATAAAGACTTTATCTATGAATATAACCTATTTGGTCAACCTTATGGTCAACTTACATTAATATGCCACATAGGGCAAAGGCAGATAAATAGGAAAACTACAACGGAATTAAAGATTCGTAGTGACCCATCAATATGCCATAGGCAGCTGACTGGTCTTGCACCCCAATTGTTCGAATCCTCCTGAAACTCCTCCTTAAGAGCTAGCATAGACTCATCATCAACTGATGTTTGAATTGTTGCGAGGGGTGAGTACATAAAACACTTAGCAAGTCATGCATAGAATGCAAGTCTATTAACTACATGCATGGCTTATTCCAATTGAATGGTTGAGTGGTTATTTTGCAATAAGCAACTTTTACAATGATTAACATATATAGATTGAAATGATTGTAAACCAAATATTATCACTAAGTAACTTTCTCATTTATTTTTTAAGACTCACTGGCACACAGCCTAATCAAATTCATTACTTCCAATGACACACTGCTTTCCATTCCCAAGTTTTATTTTTCAAGATCTAACCCTTGACAATAATTTTCGAGCCTTGTCCAATACACCAGACACAGCTATTCGAATAGGTTTAACACTCTACATTTTACCCACAAGATATAATCAACTCATCAAAAAGGTGAATGACCATAACAAAGTCTTTACAATGCTCCGTCTAAACCCAGTACTGCCCGCCGCTGAGGTTTCAACTCTGAAGGGACTAGTTACCACAACCAAGGCCCCTCTCTTGCGCCTTGTGTCTACCTGTGCACTTGGAACCCACACCACCATGACAGCACCAAAATCTAAACATCACAAATCAGTTAGTTAGGTTTGTCCCATTCCATACATGTGGTTGTATGTTTGGCCCAGTTCAAAGGCTTGTAAGGTTAAGTCCTTAATTGACCAAGGCAAAACTTTCATCTCCTAACATTTGGCACACAACCCTCACCACAATCATCAATCCATTGCCACACAGGTCCACCATGACACAAAGTCTCTTGCCACTTGCCCCCATCTAAATCATTTCCAACCCCAAATAGTTATTGTGCTAGACATGCCAACAACAATTCAACATTCATGTAGAACAACACATGCCTCTACATATCAACATCATCGTGTGGCAACACATGGCACACCATTTCAGAAACACATTGCATAATCCATTAATCAACATTAATTTGTATTTTCAAAATGATATCAATAACATGTTGCATTTCTAAGCATGTTAGTCACTATCTAGCAACCCATGATGGGAATTAAATAACAACCAACTAATAAAAAACAATCATAGGGTGACAAATGAACTTGGCATACGAATAATAATGACAAAAGGTAGGCATAAATCAAATGTGTTGATTAACTAATCGAAAATTAACTGAAATAATTTTTAAATTGAATTAGCATGCAATAATTTGAAATAATGTAATTTTGAAACATCGGATCAACATAGTCAAATAAATGAATAAATACCAATAATAACCAGCAAATCAACTCCAAAAATTAAATAAAATTTACCATCAAAAAGAGCATAATTTTACAAATTTTTAGGCTCTGTAATCACCTCAATCAGAGTTTGTATGAGCAAGAACGAGCTATTTGAATTTTGAAAATACAAATAAAAGAATAAACCGAATCAATTGAATTATTTTTATACTGAAAAATAGCATTTATGATGTCATGCTGACATCAGCACCGAAAATATTTTTGGCTAAAATATTTTTCTACGAAAAATGTAGTTATGACGTCATGGTGACACGTAGCCCAATCACGTGTTGACACGTGTCTTGGCTATTTCGAATTTCCAACTAAATTAATTTTCAAATGAAAAACCCTGATTATGATGTCACTTCTGACATCATAACTAATTAAATTAAACAAATAGTTTTTTTGAAAAATCTCTAATACATTGACATGTGGGCCCATAGCCTATAGACCGGGTGCACAACACTACCAAAGTCCACGGTGGACTCGTCCACCACCAAGTGGCACTGACAGGTGGGTCCAGCCATGTGACATCATCGCTGATGTCACAACTGATGCCATCACGACCCGGCGTGGTTGGCGATGCCTCAACTCCAGTGCGAAATGTGGCAGGCTGTGATTGGTTGAGTGCACGGCGTTTCAAAATGAATAGTTTAGATCTAATCTAAACAGCAGTAATAGAAGTGCTACGTGGCATGTCCTGATGATGGACACGTGTGTAGATCTGGGATACGCATCTAGATCTAACGGCCAGAATCTAATCTAGACAGTGCTGGTGACATGCGCATACATGGACTCACCAGAGCTGTACGATGCCAATCTGATGGTTGAGAAGCTTTGCGAAGATGCGGCGGTGCTCGACGATGACCTCATCATCAGCAACAAGGAGAACGACCAAGGGAATGGCGCTCTAATGTCCAAACATCAACACAACTCCATGGAGAAGATCGATGAAGTCAACCCTGGTTCTCGATGCGACGGACGACGATGGACCAGGAAGACAAAGGGTCTCGCAGTGGCAGTCACAACAACGGCGAGCAATTACACGCAGATGGCGGCGGCTCAGACATCGAGGCACGAAGCAATCAAGGCAGTTGGGATGAGCTCTTCAATGTGCGCATTAAATAGTCCCCGGCATCCGGGATTTGCATGGCAAATGCGGAGAATCTGTGGCAGCAGTGGAGTCTAGTGATAACACGGTTGTGCAACGTGGCTTCAATATAGCCACCCACATGGCGAGATCCTGTGGTCCAAAGGGACGAGCAACGTGGCTCAATCAGAGCCATCCGATGTGAATCCAATGGCGAAGGGTTACGGTACGATGCGGGTTGGGTCGGGACTAGGCCAGGCCTAATGGGTTCGGCCTGATTTGGTTTTAGGTAATTCTGATTTTCATATTTAAAATAATTCTAGAGAATCAATTAAGTCCAGAAAATAGTAAAAATATCAGAAAATTCCAGAAAAATTCTAAAAAATATTTGAGACATTTTGAACTCAAATAAAATATTTTCAACACCACTTTTTATAAAATTTTTCAAAAATTTAATTCATTCAATGAAAAGGCTTAAATCAAATTAATTCCAAATAAATTCCTGAAAATTCACAAAAATTCAAATGGAACAAATAACGTAAGAAAAGCAAAAATTGGGATGTAATACAGATGGTCCCTTTTTAGTAATCAAACTCAAACAAGAACATATCATTTTTTGGATTAACGCTATGTATATGGTAAACATGTTATCTCAACTCATGGCTTTAGATGGCTCAGCACCTCCCGCAACAGCCTTCAAGTAAATTTTTGCAATATATGTGAATATATGGTCTGCAATATTTAAATAATACCATTATCTCAACAACTTTCCATGTTCCAACAATTAATATCTGTAGTTGTAAAATGTGCACTGTAAAACATGGTTCAGAGTTTACTTAAATATTTCTAGTTATGCAAGGTATTTTAATTGATTCTTATTACAAGATAACACAGCCTCAGAAAATTATAATTCGAAGCTTAAAATGAAGAAATGAATAGTATATGATTTTGTAGATGACCACTTCTTACTACATTGCAAAATTCAATAGATCGTATGCACATCTCATTGCCCTATAACATAGGATTACAATAATCACATGTAAGGCAAGTCAAACTGAGTAGCTAACAGTTAACAAACAATCATCTAGTGCACTGTTAAATGGAGAATACTTCAACTCAATGTTAGTTGAACAAAGCGGGGCAGTAAACAAAGGTTGTGGAAAAGCATGTTATTGTGGCATTAAATGCAAACTACAAAGCATGTTGCATTTAAGGTAGTACCTCCTTGGAAAAAAGTTCTTCAAGAACTTTGTTAATTTGATTGTCTTCTACCACCATTGCTAATGCCATACTAACAAGTTCATTTGATAGAATGTAATAACTGATTTTGGAGATATATACGTGGTTTCTGGCTCTAGAATCCAGTATTTAACTAATGATTATTGATTTGTCCTATGCATGCTGCATCTCCCGAATCCAGGAGCTGTGACAGAAGCCGATGTAATGGTAAGGTGATTTAACTAGTACAGAATAACATATATGTGACGGTTGTATTTAGTTATTCGAGATGGTTTTGAAATGTCTCATATAACTGGAGTCACAAAAGATATCTGTCATATAAGACGGTTCTAAACCTCCTCTTATGTTGGTGTAAATAAGACATTTGTTAAATAAAACCGTCGTATATATCTCTTCTGTCGACATCCCCTCTCATTGCAACCGTCTTATATGAGTAAGCATTTAGGACAGTTTGTATATACAAACATCGTATATGTCTTACCTAAGACACTCTTGTTCTTACAAATCATATGTTATGATGTAATATAAAAGACAATTAAAGCCAAATCATCGCAAATGGGGGGGTCTAAAACAACGGTCGTAATTAGAACTGATTTATAAGCATGATTCTTTATAAACAATTGTTTCATAAGACCGTCTTAATTGTGTTGTTTATATATAACGCTTTAGTCTTAGAACCGTCTATATAGATTTTATTGCGCAAAAAAATACCAAAAATCGCACCACATCAACATAAATACATTAATATATGCATTTTTATATTTCTTCATTGAACAAATAGAGCACTTTCACTTAGTCCAAATAAATATCTAGAACCATTATCTACGCACAGATTTATGGGGAACAAATATTTCATTTAGGAAAAACAAATCTCCAACAACATTGGTGGAAACATTAAACAAATGTTCCAAAAGACAACTTGTTTACAGCATGATAAATTCAATATCAATAGGATGTTCCAGCATCAATAGCATATCCGCATGCATGATAGATATATCATCCAAAAGGCAACATATGGTAGCTATATACAAGTAACATCTAAAGTCATATACAAATTGAAAATAATAGCAACTCCAAAAGACTGCATAGGCAAATAGATAGATCACATGATAGATTCATCTATGTTCTTTTTTATAGCATTATGTGATACATTCAACATCAATAGGATCTACCTCTTAACTTCCACAGCTGCCCACCTATCCTCTCATCATCTGCCAGAAAATTAGCACCAATGCACTGGTAAATAATAGCAAAGTTCTACAATAATTTCAACAATATTCAAGCACAAGTAAAGCAAGAATAAATCATAAAACCAATTGGACAACAAGAGCACGATTTCTTCTAAAGCATAAAAGATATAGTTAAAAATCTAGTTCAACATGTAAACCCATTGTTGGCAATAGACCATGTAATATAATTGACAGTTAGCAACAAGTCTCAAGCTAAGAAACAATTTAGAATGTAGGACAGAACAATTTACAAATAGTTAACCATCATGTGTTTCTTATGACAAAGAATTTTCAAAAAAATATAAGTTAGGAAATTATGGAATACATACCACACCGTCTCTAATTGTATGCAGACCCATCAACCCTACAAGACCCGTCAATGCCTACCACCTCCATCATGAAGAACTCAAGCAAGTGCTCTCACACATTGTCAATCTCATTAGGCAAAAATGGAGAAGTTGCGAACCCGAGGCGACCCTTTGGAAATTTATGAAGAGTAAATTATATTGATGTCCACAAATTGCAAATCTATGAACACAAGTAGAGACTGGAGCATACCTCAGGATATCGAGAAGGGTTAGCACTAAGTTGTTCTGTAAAGGAAAGCATGTGGCACATGACATACTGACCACAAAGCGAACTAGCAATTGGTTGAGTGTGTGCCTGAAAAAAGTTAGTAATTAGTCCTAGTCTCAAGATCCTGAAGATGTCTATGTGATTAGTTGTAACAATCACCTGGAAGGAAGACCATGTTACGACACCACCTTTATCAAAGTTGTGCCGATCTGTTTTCTGTACATAAGTCATGAAAGCCCTACAAGATATAATAACACTTTAATGTAATGAGTTAATTCATCCAATAGATTTTGACAAGATGAAGTAAATGAGTAGAACTAGCTAACCTATTAAACATTGGCATGAATACATATTCTTTTTTCATGGTATTGTTGTGCTTGGCCAAGGAGTCAATTATGTAAACTCTGTTCCACTTTGCAAAAATAGCAAAGAGGGCCCAATGGTAACTGAAATGCAACAGGGGCATGTCAATAATATAAAACTACAAAGACTTATTCATAATTTAGAAACTAGCCCTTCTTCGCAAACAGCAAATATGCACTCCTTGTCCTGTTGAGCAAGTAATGCTTCAACAACACTAGGCTCCCCATTGATCCTCCTTTGGACCATCATCTCCGGGTCTAAAAAGCCAACCAGGGATCTATACTTATCTTGCTTCCTCATATAGCTATAAAAAAATAGTTAATTTGACAAACAACAATAATATTAGAATTACTTTAGAGGAGTTGTTTCACTCACAGGATCCAACTTCGGTGCAAGGATATGGCAATTGATTGATCATTGTACAGATGAAAGACATCACCGAATTCAACAGAATAAACTCCAGACTTAGTATGGAAATCGTGTTCTCCATACGATACCATGAAGTGTGCGGCCTCCTGCCTTCGAGATGTCCTAGTCATTGACATGGCCATGTACCACTTGTGAAAACTCTGGCTATAAGTACCCATTTTCTTGAGCTCGCTAGTACGTTGCAAAGGTTGTCCTAGCACAAACTCCCTACAATTACCCATTGGTGAAGGCAATCGTAGACGTGGTGGGGTCCAAAGCAGATCAATATCATCATCTGTAGATTGCCCCTTTGTAAATGCGTGCTTCTCCTTATTCGCCCTCTTGTTTTTCTTATCCCTATGCTTTTTCTTCCTCTTATTGTTATTCTCAATTTGTGTGCTTGTCTGGCTAGCCATAACCGCTGGAGAAACTTCAGGTGTTGGTTGATCGGGTGTAAGCACCTTTGGCTCCTATGGAAAGATTCATCACAAAATGGAGCCACCGTTATGAAACTATAAAATAGTAAAAGGGAGATTGAATAATTTTCTATTTGCAAAACATACCTCGCCGAGATCTATACCTGACTTGGGCCACAACACAAATGAATTCCTCACAGAGCCAAGAGTAAATTTATCATCATCCTTAATTGGTATTGGGAGAGGGTATTCCATAAGTTTTCAAAAACAAAGTCAACCTGCACCCTTGTGTAATTTTGTTGTCGCTCAACGCCATGGACAGTTTGCATGTCCTTAGGAGGGAAAACCTATCCTCTAGCTACCCCAACAGTTGTGGTGCCTACAGGCACCACAAGCATGCATCTAGTCACCTCCTAAAACGTGAAAACATGTTAGCAACTAAAGAAAAAACAAGCTAAAGCTAAAAACATGTCAAATAGCTGTAGGAAATTAAATCCATCCTACTCTCATTATTACTGATTTAAAGAAGAATAAGGAGCTATGTCAATATGTGACAGCAAGGGCATAGCCAACTACCATGGAATGGAAGTAGGACAAAGGATTTACGTGACCAAATAATTACTTTTAGTGACTAAACATAGGAGATTATTAGGTCTAGCTAACCGTGAAGCAAGTCAATCGCAAGGCAGCTACAGTAGTTTTCCCCCCTCTTTGCACTAGCTCCAATATTGAATCTATAACCAACAAAGGACTAGGCAAAACTAAAAGTTTAATTTTTTTTTGTACAAATGTAAGCATACCAAATTATTTTTTAATAATATGCATATTACTAAAATTGGTCTTCAAGCTGAGATAAACGCACAAGCTCACAATATCTTAATTACTAAATTTGGTCTTCAAGCTGAGGCAAACGCACAAGCTCACAATAATATGCATATTGCTGAAACTTTAATTACTAAATTTAGAAATTTAGATGTACATACTCATGATGAACATATGCATAGCAAGGATATGTACATACTCATGATGAACGTATGCATAGCAAGGATATGTATTAGGAATTTACTTGTATTGAGTCAATTGGGTATTGTGGTGCCGTAGAGTTCAAATGAACTTTTGATGATGAGGAACTACAAGCACCATCCAATTGTCTACGCAATTCTTCCAACTGCTTCATCACTTGTGAGTACTTGTCATTTTGCTCTTTTGCCTCAGCCTCATACTTGGCCTTTTTCTCCTTTGCCTCTTCCTCTAGCCTCTGTATAGCATCTTTTGTAGAGCGCCGCTTCTTCTTGGTGGGAACTCCGTCTTGTGAAAGACCCATCCCTAATCCTATGTAACCGTTCACACCTGTTGCCCTCCCCGGGTGATTATTCCCTAATGCTGTTGCAAGAATGTCCATATTCCGAGTAGATGTGTAGGTACCAACACATTCTGTGAATCTAGATCCACATACAATTAACAGGGAACATGTGTCAATGACTTGCATCGATATGAAAAATGGATAATATAATAAGTAGAAAGAGTCAATACAATTTTTTTTAATAATAGGGTGTGTCTCATTTATTGATGCATCTCCAGTGGGATTCCTCGCCTTAGCCCAAAACTTGTGACGACCATCTTGCATGTCTTGGAATGGTATTGGTTTGCCCTCACTAAGTGCCAAAGCATCCTCCTTCGCCCACCGAACCTTCTGAACAATATAGCTTCTTCTTCCTAATTTTTGACGAAACTTATTCATGGTTTGGTTTTCTCTTTGCCTTCTCACCCATTGCAAGATACTCCTTGCTAGTCACCCACTGGAAAAAGTCCATGCAATGATTTTTGTTCAACAATGGGTAGTCTTCAAAGGGCTCCTTATTTTTCTTGGCATAATTTGCATTCAGCCTCCACTTGAAATCCCTCCAAGCATGGCCTGCATTAAGATCAAGAAAAATTACATAAGTCGGATTGGACAAAGACCTACAAGAAGGAAGAATTATTTCTTGCCAATAGATTTTAGGGTGACCCTCTTAACATTATTTAATAAATTCACATCCTTAGGCATGACAAACTTGGCCATCACATCATCCCACAGCTTTGTTTTCAGCTCTATAGGCACTTTCCGCCAATCCTTAATTCTAATATCCACAAATTTGCGTGCTAGATGACCACAAAAGCTTGAAAATTCGTTGACATGTTTTAGAGGTGATTCAGGTATTCCATTCTTATCAAACTCGAGCTTTCGCAGGCCTCCTTTGATTAATTTTTTGCATGTACTCGAGCCTCGTTTCTTTCATGTTGGGGCTGTGTTGGATGTAGGTGAAGAAGTCTCCTCACTATGTCCCCTGACTCCGAGTCTTCAGAAGAGGAGCTGGACGATGACTCATTGCTTGAACCTGAGCTCGACGAACAACATGAGCTCGATCCATCCACATTATCATGCTTGTTCAACATCTGCAAGTTTAATGTAAGAAAAAGTGAAGTGTGGGTGATCAAGGGAACATAAACAGGAACACACTAATAAGTTAATGCACAACATCAAGAAAAGAAAAAACACAGTATAGCAACTCCTGCTGACCAACAAGAATAAAAAAAAGTGATATGGGCGGGTTATTAATTAGATTGCATCTTATGCACAACTTGAACAGAGAGCTGCAATTTGGTATCGCTCACAACAAATCCAATAAGATCTAATAATGAAACCCGGGAACACAAATTCAAAAACAAAGCGAAAGCAATGTTTATAGAAAAAGAAAAACAACACTCAAGAGAAACGTAACCTAGAACGTACCAGTCAGCACTTCGTTATTGTCGACCGCGCGGATCATCATAAGCAACAAAGTAGCAAATACAGTAGGCAGTGGCCGGAACCCAGTCGAAAAAATCATTTTATGTGGCATATAGCACTTAGTGCACCATCCAGAAATCAGGCCATGCCTGCTAGGACGCTATGAAGATTATAGCAAATGGTAATCAGAAAAACCAGATTCTTGGCCAGTAGAGTATGGAGTTGTTTTCGTTCTCTTGTTCATTCTTGTGATGGATTTCTTACTTTACCTGAATCCGATCTTGACAGAATTTGCACAGCGGGACGCACAAGTAGGCCTCAGCCGTATCGCTTTCATTCGATTTGGAGACTCGATTTTCTTTCAGCGTAAGCACGGATTTTATATCTAATCACCTCGCCCGCAAATACATTTCAAGTTGACCCCTGCCCACGTATGCCGTAAAGAAAGCTTACTGTTAGGCAAGGCAAATCTCAAAACCACAGTGCCTAGAATCTATCTTACAATGTATGAATATACAAAATGATGAAACCAAATTTCAGGGGTGCATGGTTGGCAGTACTAACCCCTATCAATATTTGGCCATGAACAAATAATTTGGCTATAAACTAAATACGAACTGAAGTATTAGCTAGCCAAAACTTGGCAAGCCAACATTGACCATAGAGACTTATTTGGTTGCTTGCCACACTTCTAGGCTTTAAATCATTTTAACCAAACAAAAATGCATTACCAACTTAAAATTTTCAGTGATAAGGCCTGCCTCCAATCAGGTTGAATGTACAAGATAACAGTCTACATATAAATCAAAATTAGGAGGAAAATGTAGCACCCCGGCACCTAGTATGCCCGGAATGTCACCAAACAGAGTAGAAACAGCAACCAAATATCATAATTAAGGACAAATTTCAGCAAGTACGCAAAATGCTTACATGAAAAATTCGGCAGCATATCCTTTGTTTTTCATGGTTTGAAAACAGCAATAATAATATCATATCACAATAACTTAACGGATGACATCTAAAACATGAATATCAGGAGGTATAGCATCAATTCAAATCCAGATTATAAACTCAAACGTTCATGAACCAAAACGAAGTGAACGATATAACCAAGCACACAATATGGCATAATCCAAGTTTAGCGCAATAAAACTAATCATCACAACTACGAATGATAGAGTGTAGTTATCTAGGTGAATGAAGCTACGTGAAGATGTGCCGCTAACTCCTTTTCCCGCATGTCAGTTTCATGATACCTAAAAACATCATAAAACAACAAGTGTGAGTTCATCACTCAGCAAAGTGTATTGCAATGGAATAAAGCAAAACAGTTTTTAATAACATCATACTACATCTCATAATCAACATCATAAGCATCTCATAATTCATCTTATAGACATCTCACTAACATCATCGTAAACTTTTTCATTCATGACATGCAATGCACATGTCTCTTTGCTTAGCACATACCGGTATTGCTGAGTGCACACCCGTCGGTGTGCACCCTCTTTCCCTTCCATCCCGTGGAGGGTGCCTACTCTTACTGAATCACTCTCATACATAACCGTGGATGGGACAATGAGGTAGGACTTTCGTGTTCACTACGTGTGAACACAGAGGCCCGCATCAGAATGGGTCGCCTCTTCCATTACGAATGCACATATGCCACATCATGATATAACTTGCATAAAAGAAACTCAATATAACAACGGCATAACCTTTAAACTAAACATGAACATAATATCACACGCAAGGATCAACATGGCAAATTAGCGCATCATATAATATTATAGCAAAGCTACACATCTAGTTGGCCAACCAAAACCCGAATCCATCCCAATACACTTTGCCTTCAACATTGTGTGACGGAGTGGCGAGATGTTGAGGGCACTCCCGGGGTCACACCACCTGCACATAGGTACATTACACACAAAAACTTGCCCACAAAACAATACAAGAACAATCATCCACAACGACTTCACACCTCACTCCTAACACCCGAAAAACAGAGAATATGTCCAACGGGACAGCATGCTTCCAATGAGCATAACTTGAGTTCTAAAACTCCAAATAAGGTAAACGAGTACATTTTCGCAAAGCTTAGGAGATTTCTCCTCATCTTTTTATAAGTATTCACGAAAACTGAATCGGCCTCTAAAATCCTCTAATCTATAGTTGAACACAATCTGTCCCAATCACGTCATAGATTGGACAGCACTCGGTAAAACATCCATAAATTTTAAACGGCTAAATATAATTTAACTTTATTGGTGTCCAATTAAATATAATTGAATTACCTACAACTTTCGTAACAGCTGGCCGATCAGAAAACGCCTCTACAATTTTTAAAATCGAGCCCTAAGCACAAGCATCCAATCTGCCCGAGATCACAACATCGGACAAAATTGCAATTACCCTAATCCCATCTAGAAACAGCATCTATACATGGATTTTAGGCATGGATTCTCCCTTCTAACTAGCATCACAACCCTACAAAATAATCTACAAACACTTACCTCCCTCGAAGAACCACTCGAACGACGAAATCCTTCTCCTCTCGGCCTCGATCTCCTTCCACACGCCAAATCCGCCGGATCCTCTCGGTTGCGAAGCTTCCCAACGGAGAGATCAACAGAGGGGGAGGGTGTGGCAGCAAAGGAGGGGATGGTTCCTAGCTAGGGCCAGCTAGGAGGTGGAGGGGAGGCGCAAGGTGGAGAGGAGGGGGAGGCGCACGGTTTGGGAAGGGGTGGGGCGGCTAGGGAGGGGATTGGGGGTGGAAGGAGCAACGGGTAGGGTTTGGGGGCGCATGGGCAGGATGTGTTGCCCCTCAACTCCCCCACATGGGCCAAGAGCACCCACCTATGACCCAACTAGGTCCCCCAAGGCCCAACTGATTCCCCCAAGGCCCAAAACTCCCCTGGAAAGGCCCAAAGACCCGGAAACGGCCAAAAAACAGGGTATAAAGTCGTACCGAAAGCCGTATTCTATAAAGTCACATTACGAAATGCCACAGAAAACCCATGCAAAAAAACATTCTTAAAGCTTGAAAATTATATGAACTTGTATTCAGCTAGCATGCAGCAGAAACAGAAAGGTCATACAACATGGTCCAAGGTTACTCGAAATTTTCATTTTGCATAATTTCAAAACTGAGAAGGCATCAGCCTCCCCGAACCCTCGATTCCAAGTAATAGAATGGCAGACAAGGCATTAGCCTCAAACAAGGCATCAGCATCAAAACTGAGCAGTAGAACAAATTTGCATAACAATAAAAAAAATTAAGCAGTCAAAACTGAGCAAACCATATAGATTACGTAATGCATTACCTACACCTCACACGCTAGATTGGCCGATGGCCGGTGTCGGCGTAAAAGCCAACATACACCTCCGAGTTGGGTGTATACGAAGTTCAAACGGGGGGCTTTCGTGGAGATTACTCGAGAGAGAGAGAGAAATAGAAGAAAGGGATGATCGCCAAGCTTGCAAGGGGACACTTAGGTTTATCCAGGTTCGGGCCCTCCTCAGGAGTAATAGCCCTAGTCCTGTTCTTCTGTGTTTTCTTGTGTTCTTGGGGGAAACTCGAACAAATCCTCCCAGACCGAATGGCTTTGCCGAGGTTGAATAACCAAACCGAAAGTATCAAGCCGGACTCAGCCACCCTCTCCCATGCACCCCAGTTCCCTTTTATACTTGGGCTGGCTGGGGCGCATGGGGGCTTATATCAGTGTATCATACTCATTACACTGCCATGCTGCATTTAATGCACCGGTCACTATTCTTATGCCATACTTAATGCCCTGACACAGTCGACTCCCCTCCGGCCTTGGGCCCCGCGTGCCTGTCGGCTCCGCCCATCTCACAGGGGAGATTTCGCTGTGACGTCACCCGCAATAAATGTGCGCGTTGGGAATATGCGCCATCACACTGTGGCCCTTATTACACTCATTTAATGCGCACGATGTGCATTAAATGTCTTTGACCCTCTGTGTGGCGGCACAGACCACTAGGTGGCCTCGAGAGCAGTCGCCCGATGGTGTGGCACAGGCGCCACCGTCATTGGCGACCACCTTGCTAACCGCCCAGCGGCGTGGCCTGGACGCCACCTATCCGCTGGGAGATCACCTGCGTCTTGGCGCTGCGGCGTGGCACAGGCGCCACTGTCATTGGCGATCACCTCATCTTGACCGCTGCGGCGTGGCACTGGCGCCACTGTCGTGGCGACCACCTTGCTGACCGCCCAGCGGCGTGGCCTGGACGCCACCTGTCCGCTGGGCGGTCACCTCACATCATTGCTGGAAAGCCAGCGTAGCAGGGTCTTCACCCGCGTCGTCGCGGTCGTATTCGCGGTGTTCCTTGAGCCGCTGTTCCACTAACTTGGACACGACTTGGCAGTCTACCAGATCATGTCCGCTGGTCCTGTGGATGGGGCAGTAGGGTTTGCCCCCATCTTCTTCCCGGCGGGGTGAACGGCGGTGGTCTCTGCGATCACCCCTCTGGTCCCGGCGGTCGTGCCTCTGAGGTTTGGCTTTCGGCTCAGCGACCAGGATCTCTCCGGCGCCGGCCTCCTTGCGCTTCTTCTTCTTGTGATCGGAGGCTTTTGAGGTTCCCGCCTCGCTGTGGCCGGAAGGCCTTGCTGCGCCCTCCCGGGCCTCCGCCGCCCTAGCGCACTTATGCGCTAAGGAAAACAACTCGGAAGTGGTCGATATAGTGCGGGTAGCCATCTTCTCCCGCATCTTATGATCCCGGACCCCCCTCCGGAACGCGATGATGACCGATTGCTCGGAGATCCGGGGGATTGTGTTACGGCAGTGGCTGAACCACCGGATAAATTCCTTCAGGGACTCCCTCTTTGTCTATTCTAGGGAGTGCAGGTCGTCCTCTACGCCTGGCTGAGTGTAGGAGCCCTGGAAGTTGGCGACAAAGAGGTCGCACAGTTCCTCCCACGAGTGCACAGAGCCTCGCGGGAGGTTCAGCAGCCAGGAGCGGGCAGAGCCCGTCAGCGACGTCGGGAGGTAGTTGGCCATAACCTTTTCGGATCCTCCCACGGCGCGAACCACTGTAGTGTAGATCTGCAGGAACTCCTCCGGGTTGGTGGTGCCATCGTATTTTTCAATGGACGCAGGGCGGAATCTCTCCGGCCACGCAGCTTAGCGTAGGCGGAGGGAAAACGCCTGGCATCCAATGTTGTAGGGGGAGCAGTGTCGCTCGCCCGCTCCTCGGCCCCGAGAGGGGGTCGAGGAGTGTGAGCCTACGCTCTCCCCGGAGTCAGGGGGCGAAATCTCCCCCCGACCACTAGGCGTCGGGCGGCCAACGCGATGTCGCACATGCTCGCGACGCCCCCTAAGGACATGGCGCAAGTCATCATCGCGCTGGAGCCGCCTTTCGTCTAGGTGGGCCCTCAAATCCTCGTGGCCCCCCGCCAGCTTGGGGGAACCGCGAGAAGAGGTAGAAGCATGTGCACGTCCCCCTGTACCCGAGGGGCCTACAACCTGTGTACCCTTCCCTTTGTCCTGGCCCTCGCGGCCAGAAAAAACCCTGATGGGGCGGTTGAAAACTTGCGCATCGGTCGCGCATGTCCTGCCGCCCAACGTCGGAAGCCCCCGGCTGGTTTGCCACCTCCATCTGCTGCTGGGCGGCATCCACTAGGCGGGCGATGTCCCGCAGCCATGGAGCGCCCGGGGTTTCACCCCCTAGCGCAACCGGAGGGTGGTCGAGGAGCAGCCGGGCCGCATGGAGATTCCGCGCTGGGGTGTCGTCTCCCATCAACAGGCGCCATCGGACGGGCTGTCCTCCGAGCGCGGAAGTGTCACGTGCTCCTCCTAGGACGGAGGGACCCAGGAGGTCCGACGCCCTGGCCGGGCGCCGGGATCAGCTATGAGTGCTGCTCTCCTCATGTAGGTCGTCGCGCTTGGAACGTGAATCCGCCATGCCGACGACCGCTACAGCTTCTCGCAAGCTTGGCTAAAAGGTTGAAGAAGAAAGGTCAATCTACCCACTGAGCCCCCTACCTGGTGCGCCACTGTCGGCGTAAAAGCCAACAGACACCTCCGAGTTGGGTGTATACGAAGTTCAAACGGGGGGCTTTCGTCGAGATTACTCTAGAGAGAGAGAAATAGAAGAAAGGGATGATTGCCAAGCTTGCAAGGGGACACTTAGGTTTATCCAGGTTCACTCTGGAGTAATAGCCCTAGTCCTGTTCTTCTGTGTTTGCTTGTGTTCTTGGGGGAAACTCGGACAAATCCTCCCAGACCAAATGGCTCTGTCGAGGTTGAAAACCAAACCGAAAGTATCAAGTCGGACTCAGCCACCCTCTCCCATGCACCCCAGTTCCCTTTTATACTTGGGCTGGCTGGGGCGCATGGAGGCTTATATCAGTGTATCATACTCATTACACTGCCATGCTGCATTTAATGCACCTGTCACTATTCTTACCCCCATACTTAATGCTCTGACACAGCCGACTCCCTTCCGGCCTCGGGCCCCGCGTGCCTGTCGGCTCCGCCCGTCTCGCCAGGGGAGATTTCGCCGTGACGTCACCCACAATAAATGCGTGCGTTGGGAATATGCGCCGTCACACTGTGGCCCTTATTACCCTCATTTAATGCACACGATATGCATTAAATGTCTTTGACCCTCTGTGTGGCGGCACAGACCACTAGGTGGCCTCGGGAACAGGTCGCCAGTGGTGTGGCCTGGACGCCACCTGTCCGCTGGCGACCACCTTGCTGATCGCCCAGCGGCGTGGCCTGGACGCCACCTGTCTGCTGGGAGATCACCTCGTACTGACCGCCTGCGGCGTGGCCTGGGTGCCACCTATCCGCTGGCGACAACCTTGCTGACCGCCCAGCGGTGTGGCCTGGACGCCACCTGTCCGCTGGGCGGTCACCTCGTACTGACCGCCTGCGGCGTGGCCTGGGCGCCACCTGTCCGTTGGCGACCACCTTGCTGACCGCCCAACGGCGTGGCCTGGACGCCACCTGTCCGCTGGGCGGTCACCTCACATCATTACTGCGATGAAGTGGGCACCCTGGTGTAAAATACACCGACAGCCGGCGTCAGGCGATGGAGGGAGATCGACCAACTGCGTCCCGCTTGACGGTGCGACGCCGTGTTCCGTCCTAATGCCTAAATGGAGGAGAGCCGACGGCAATGGTAGGCTGGGGCGATTCGAGGGTTCGGGGAGGCCGAAGTAATGGGAAGTTGGATTTGGGGGCGGCGTGCTGGGTGGAGGGTTAGTAAGGTTTAGATTTTTTGGGTTTTGATACCGCGAGAATTAATGGAACGAAACAAAAATAAAAGCGGGAGTATTATAATTGGCGGGAAGGAATTTTTTATTAGGCTATTTATTAAATAAAACAATATATTACATTACTTATTATCACTTCTATGCAAATAATCATTTTCTTCGGGCAGGACCGCATCTCCTGATGGAGGCATGTCACCATAAAGATTGTAATCCTCTTCATCTATGACATGTTCAACTCCAACAATCCTTCTTTTTCCTTGAAGGATGACTTGATGATGCTTATTGGCCGGATCATCCATGTAGAAAACCTAATTTGCATGCTTCGCAAGGACAAATGGATCATCCTTGTATGCAACTCTTCTGAAATCTATAGTTGTGACACCAAATTTTGGATCTGTAATGAAATATGTTGGGTTGAACCACTTACAAAGGAAAACAGTTTGTTTGAAAGGTAGTCCAACTCCCAAATTTCTTCGACTTGTCCATAGTACATGAAGGTTCATTGTTTTTTGATTCATGTGTTTTTTGATGATGAGTATTTGAATATTCGAAAAGATTTGAATTTGGTTTGAAGATTTGAAAAGATCAGAAATCAGTTTGGTTATCCGAAAAAGATTTGTATTTATAAACATGTTTTGGTTTGTGTTTTGAAACTGTATTGTGAAATCATGTGCTGAAAAATTGGTTAGGATTAATCTTGCAAATTTGCTTGTATGAAGGACCAAACAGACCAAACATCCAAAAACAGTGAGTTTCGCATGTATGACGGACCAAACTTTTTGGTCTATCATAAACATGATTTTGATGCATTTACGCTTGTTCAAGAAATCGCGTTTTTCTCATGTATGACAAACCAAATTTTTTGGTCTATCATACACATGCTTTTGGCAACCTCGTTTTTCCCTTGTATGACAAACCAAATTTTTTGGTCTATCATATACATACTTTTGGCAACCTCGTTCTTCCCTTGTATGACAAACCAAATTTTTTGGTCTGTCATACACATGTTTTTTGCGACCTCGTTTTTCCCTTATATGACAAACCAAATTTTTTGGTCTGTCGTACACATGTTTTTGGCGACCTCGTTTTCCCATGTACGACAGACCAAATTTTTTGGTATGTCGTAATTGTGCTTCTAAAGGTTTTTGCGCAGGACCAAGTTCTTAAAAACAGTAAGTTTTACATGTACGCCGGACCAAATTTTTTGGTCCGTCGTGAATGGGTTTTTGAGTGACTTTTTCATGTGTACGCCGGACCATATTTTTTGGTCCATCGTGAATGCATTTTTGCTCAATTAGGTTTTGAGCAAAATTGGAATTGTGTTTGGTTTGACCTTGAGATTATGAAATTGGTGAGAATTTCATGATGCTTGTTTTGAAGTGGACTTTATGCAATACTCGTGTGAGTATTTGCATCGATTGATGTGAGTCAAGTCGTGGACTTGTGCTCGGAAATTGTTTTTGTGTTTTGTTCATGTGCAGGTGTTGCTTGAGGTCGAACGTGGTCGGTGACGGGACCGAGAATAGGTTCAGGGAGGAACTGAGGTCGTGAGGGTCGAAGTTGTCATGCAGGACGTTTTGGACTAAAGAACAGTGCACGTGAAGTCGAGATCGTTGGAGCTGCTGCCGAGAGTTTTTGCAGTGTGCGACTCGGTTTGGTTCTCTGCCACAAGTGTAGCCGGCGACTCGGATTGGAAGAAAAGACAGCCGGCAATACGGATCGGTGGATAGAATTTTGGTGCTTCCTTGTTCTTTAAATAGGGGGTTCTAGGGGCTTAGAAATTATCCAATTCAAAGGGCAAGAAGCAAAAGGTGCCTACAACAAAGAAGAGCTTGTGTGCTCTATCTAGTTGGTTTAGGGTTTTCTAATCTTTTGAGATTAGAAGATTTTTTGTGTCATCATGTGGAAGATGGCTTTGGAATAAAGAAAAAGGTTATACAATTCGTTATATCTTTTTGCTTTGATTCTTGATTAGAAGATTTGTTCTTCTTTTGATTTGAACTATTTCTTGTTCGAGTTTAAGTTTGTTTATTTAATTATTCTAGGGTTTTAATCTCTAGGGTATTAGATATTCTTCCGTTGCTTAGGGGTTATAATTTTCTGAAAGAAAAAATTGATTTTTTATTCGGTATCAGAGCAAGGCTCTACTAATCCATCTTAACAGGTGATTAGTAAACGGTAAGTTATGGCAACAGAGAAATACTGGAACAAGCCGCCAATCTTCGATGGCACAGACTTTCCCCACTGGCGGATCCAGATGACTGCATATCTTCAAGCTCAAGGTAACGCGATTTGGCGCAAGGTAAAAATTCCGTACGATCTTCCTTCTAATGATGATATTGATAAAATCGAGTTTGAGAAAGATGTTGAAAACAATAATAGAGCTAGAAACATATTGCTTCAAGGACTTGCTAGAAAAGAATTCGATAGAGTCTGTCATTTGCTCACTGCTCATGAAATTTGGAAATCTCTTCAAGATTATCATGAGGGCACTGACTCTGTAAAAGAAGCTAGGCAAGATCAATTTAAAAAGGAATACACTAGATTTGAAATGAACTCTGGAGAATCTCTAGATGATTGTTTTGCTCGCTTTAACAGAATCTTAAACAATCTTAGAGCTGTAGATGTAAAGTACACTGACTCTGAAAATGCTAGACATTTCCTGTCATCTCTTGATCTTAAAATCTGGCAAATGAAAGTGACTGCTTTTAGGGAAGCTCACAAGATGAGTGAAATGACTTTGGATAAACTATATTCTAGTCTCAAGACTTTTGAGATAGACATTGTTTCAAGAACTTCGAATGATAACTCTATGGCTCTTAATGCTAATTCTTCATATGATAATGCTACTAGTTCTTCATCATCATATTCCATTACTGCTTTGAGTGCTCTTAGTGATGAACAGCTAGATCAAATACCAGAAGATACACTTGCTCTTCTTTCCAAGCGCGTCAATGCAGCTTACATGAGATCAAGGGAGAGAAGAGGAGCCTCCATCCACTGCTACAACTGCGGCAAGGCCGGGCACATCCGTGCTAACTGTTTCAAGAACAAAGATAGAGAGGAGAAGGAGCAAAGGAACTCCTCCAAGTCCTTCCGGCTAAAAGAGAGCAAGGACAAAAATAAGCAACGGACAAAGAAGATGCTCAACAAAGTCTTCGCAGCAATTGGTCGCTTAGACTTAAGCGACATTGATGACTCAACTGACGATGAGAAGGAAGTGAAGCAAACGAAATGAGCGAAAAGATTTCACTGGATCGTGCTTCATGGCGAAAGAGAACACTAGTGATTCTAGTGACAACGACAAAGACCTCCAGCGACGGTGATGAGGTAATACCCTCGTATGATGAGCTTTGTGAAGTTTTAGTCATATTGAGAAAATCTTTAAGAAAATCTTCACTCAAAAATAAAAACTTAGAGAAAGATCTATCCATGCTGAAAACTGAAAACTTTGATCTTAGAAATTCAAATTCTGAAAAGACATGTGATTCTTGCTTAGATCTCAAATTTGAAATTAAATCTCTAAAAGAGGAACATATGATTAAACTAGAACAAGTTTATGCCAAACAATTGAAAAATGAAAAACTTGTGAAAAATGTTGGTTGCTCTCTTGATTTACATGGTCAATCTTCTTGTTCTAAATGTTCCATACTAGAATTGAAATTGCATGATGCAGATGCTAAGATTACTCAATTGTTTAATGATTTGCTTACACATGAAGTTCTCTCATGCTCAACTTGTCGCAAGCAAAAAGGAAAAGTAGATGTTCCCTGTAATAATTGTTTAACTCTCTCTCGAAAAATTGATTACTTGGAAAAATCTTTAGAACGTTTTACTAAAGGAAAGAAAAATCTAAATATGATTTTGGATCAATCAAAAGTCAGCACTCATCACAAAGGTTTAGGTTTTGATCTTTATGCTCATCACAAATCATATGCTCCTACTATTGTTAAAACTCTTGAAAGTGGAAAGTTTGAAATTATCAAAGAACCTGAGAAAACTGTCTTCAAATCTGCTGGAATTTTATCTTCTACAATGATGAATGCAAATGTTGCTTCTGCTCCTAAAAACAAACCATTTGTTAAGTACAATTGCACTCATTGTGGAAAAGATGGTCAGTTGGTGAATTTTTGTTTTAGACTAGCCAAACAACAGAGAAAGAAAAATTCAAAGGCTAACTTTAGACAAACACATATCATTTCTCAACATGTTCCGCTAGTGAAAGCAAACAAAATTCCTCGAAATTCATCTACTTTGCATTCACAAGCTTTTGTACGATCACCTCCTCGTCGAGTGATTCAGTGCTGGATACCTAAATCATATTTCTCTAACCCCAGCGCTAAATCCTCAGCATCTTCTGTTCACAACATGTAGGTAGTACGAGAAGGGAAGGAGAACATCTGGGTTGTTGATTCAGGATGCTGCCAACACATGACAGGCAACCCAAGTTGGTTCTCCTCCCTAACAAAAGTATCTGGGAACGAAACAATCACTTTTGGAGATGCTACTACTGGACGCGTCATTGCAAAAGGTACAGTGAAGGTAAATGAGCACTTTACTTTAAAGAATGTCTCTTTGGTGTCTAAACTGAAATTCAACCTTCTGTCTGTATCTCAATTGTTGGATGAAAACTTTGAAGTAAGTTTTAAACCGAATGCATGTAGAGTACTCAATGCTTCTGGAAACTTGATTCTTGAGATATCTAGACTTGGAAAAATTTTCATAGCAAATTTTAGCAATGCTTCAAGTTCACATTGTTTTGTTGCTTCAGAATCTAGAAATCTCAATTTTTGGCATCGTCGGTTAGGTCATATGGGCTTTGATCTGTTATCTAGATTGAGTGGTCTAGACTTAATTCGTGGCTTGCCGAAATTAAAATCTTGCAAAGACATTGTTTGTGCTTCCTGTCGACATGGTAAGATGGTTGGAGCCCCTCATGCTCCTGTCTCTCTTGTAATGACCACCGGCCCCTGGTCAACTTCTTCACATGGATACAGTAGGACCATCTCGAGTACAATCGGCCGGAGGTAAGTGGTACTTTCTAGTGATAGTTGATGATTATTCGAGATACTCTTGGGTGCATTTTCTATCTTCAAAAGATGATGTTTTTGGACTTTTTCATGTCTTCATTAAGAGATTGATAAATGAATTGCCTAACACATTGAAAGCCATAAGAACTGATAATGGTACGGAATTCAAAAATGCTTTGTTCAAATCTTTTTGTGAAACTAATGGAATTGAACATCAATTTTCTTCGCCATATGCTCCCTCACAGAATGGTGTTGTAGAAAGGAAAAATAGAACTTTGATTCAAATGGCTAGAACTATGCTAGATGAATACAACACTTCAAGAAAATTTTGGGCTGAGGCAATTTCTTCTGCTTACTATATATCAAATAGGATCTATCTTAGAGCTTTACTTGGTAAAACATCTTATGAACTGAGATTTGGTCGTAAACCATCTGTTTCTCACTTACGAGTGTTTGGTTGCAAATGCTTTATCCTTAAACATGGAAATCTTGATAAATTCGAAGCTCGTAGTACAGATGGTATTTTCCTTGGCTATTCGTTGCACTCTCGTGGATATCGTGTACTTGATTTATCGACTAACAAATTGTTGGAGACATGCGATGTTACTTTTGATGAGGCTAGCCTCAGGCTAGACCCGACATTTCAGGATCACGAGAAGATTTAGAGCCAATCTTTTTGGATAAAAGATTCAAGAAAATGATGAAGATAATGATGACGATGAGCTCATACCTACTGAGCGGGAAGATGTTCTGAACAAATTGATGTGACTACTACTTGATTCACCTACACCTCCCACGGCAGTGAAACAATCGACCTCCTCTGGTCGCTTCTGAAGAACCATCCTCCTGAACAAATTATTGGAAGTCTTCATGAAAGGGTGACACGTTCTAATTCATCTCAAACTCTTTTATGCATGCATTCTGCTTTTGTTGCAAATTTTGAACCTAAGAACATTACTCATGCTTTAACTTATAGTTCTTGGGTAGATGCGATGCATGAAGAGTTAGAAAACTTTGAACGGAATAAAGTTTGGTCTTTAGTGGAACCTCCTAAAAATCAAAACATTATTGGAACAAAATGGGTTTTTAAGAACAAGTTAAATGAAGATGGAATAATTGTTAGAAACAAAGCTAGACTTGTTGCTCAAGGATATTCCCAACTTGAAGGAATTGATTTTGATGAAACATGTGCTCCTGTTGCTCGTTTAGAAGCTATTCACATTCTCTTGGCTTTTGCAGCATCAAAAGGTTTTAAGTTATTTCAAATGGATGTGAAAAGTGCTTTTCTAAACGGTTTTATAGAAGAAGAAGTTTTTGTGAAACAACCTCCTGGCTTTGAAAATGAAAAATTTCTTAATCATGTATATCGTTTGTCAAAAGCTCTTTATGGATTAAAACAAGCCCCTCGTGCTTGGTATGATAGATTAAAAGGCTTCTTGCTTCAACATAATTTTGAGATGGGAAAAGTTGATAAAACTCTATTTACTCAAAATTCAAATGATCAATTTCTAGTGGTGCAAATTTATGTGGATGATATTATCTTTGGAGGATCCTCCCACTCTCTTGTGTTGCATTTTTCTGAGCTAATGTCCAGGGAATTCGAGATGAGTATGATGGGAGAGTTGACATACTTTCTTGGATTTCAAATCAAGCAAGCGAAAGACGGGATCTTCCTGCACCAATCCAAATATACAAAGGAGCTACTAAAGAAATTCGATATGGGAGAAGGAAAGTCAGTATCTACTCCAATGAGCACAACAACAATTTTGGATCCTGACGAAAATGGTGTCGAGATGGACCAAAAGGAATACGAAGCATGATTGGATCATACGTACTTGATCGCTTCGAGGCCTGACATACATTTTGCAGTATGTTTGTGCGCTCGATTTCAAGCCTCTCCTCGAGAATCACATCGACAAGCAATTAAAAGAATTTTGATATCTTCGCTCCACTTCTGAATTTAGCATTTGGTATTCTTGTTCTTCTTCGCTTACACTCCTAGGATATTCTAATGCTGATTTTTAAGGGTGTAGATTAGATAGAAAGAGTACTTCGCACATGTCATTTTCTTGGCACTTCACTTGTTTCTTAGTCTTCTAAGAAACAGTCCTCGATTGCTCAATCTGCTTTGAAGCTGAATACGATGCAGCCGCTAGTTGTTGTTCACAAATTCTTTGGATCACTTCAACTCTTAAAGATTACGGCATTAACTTTAATAGTGTTCCACTTCTTTGTGATAATACTAGTGCAATTCACATCGCTAAAAATCCTGTTCAACATTTAAGGACTAAACACATTGATGTTCGATATCATTTTCTTAGAGATCATGTTGAAAAAGGAGCTATTGAGCTGAAATTTGTTGATTCGGATGCTCAAATTGATGATATTTTCACTAAACCACCTGATTCTTCTCGTTTTGCTTTCTTACGTGGCGAACTTGGGATCATTCATCCCCATGGGTTGATTTGAGGGGGAGTCTTGATTTTAACTCTTTCATTTGTGTTACTTGACTTTGGTTACTACAAGGAGCTATTTTGACGTTACACTTAAAGAAAACTCCCCTGTTTTCATTACTCATGTAGTACAAAGCTTTGTTGACTATTCTTGTGTATATAGTCAAATTAATGCTACATTGCTTCACTTCTCACTAAAAGACTAAAAGACAAAAATAATTCAATATGAGATGCTTTTTCGAGAATATTTTGGCTCTTGTTCATTATGGTATTGCATTTGTGAAATAGGCTTAAAAGTTTCTGGTCATCTGTTGAAAGGCTAGAGCTGATTAGAGACTATGTGTGAGCTTTTTGTTGGACTTCAAATGATCATTATGAGTCTCAAGCAAAATCAGTGTTTTAATATTAAAAGCAAGTTGAAAAAGATGCAAGCAAAAGCTACTTGGCTAAACACAAGTTTAGTACAATGTGCAGCTTCCTTGCCAGGGATTTCAATTCAAAAGATGCAAGAAAAGGCTACTTGACTAAACACAAGTTCAGAACAATGTGAAGCCACTTGCCAATTTAAACTGAGAAAGATACAAGAAAGAACTACCTACTCATACACAAGTATGGGCTAGTGTGCAGTTACTTGTCATCCCTGTTGATCACAAAGCAAAACTGTCAAACTTGCTAAAAGAGAAAAAGGAAATTCAAATTTTTGAAAAGGCTTGAGACAAACATTAGTGAATTTGAAAGTCTCTCTTTGCTCATGATATTTTTTTTTAGCTTTGGCAAAATCAGTTTATGACATTTTACTTGTTTGCTCTAATTTGCTTATGCAACAACTATTCTATGTGTTAGAGCCTCCATATTCTCATAATTTGCTTTCTCATTGGATAAATTGATACAAAATGTGAAAACTCTCGTAAAAACTCTCTAAATGCTTTACTTTGATTATATACCTTGAATATACTTCAAAGCTTGAGATACTGCATTCATTAAGGGGGAGTTTTGAGTTCTTGATGACTATTTTGTCAAAAAGGGGGAGAGCAAGTCAAGAAGAAGAAGAAAAAAATAGAAATTCAAACTGTTTGAGAAATTTGGATTTACTTGGTCTTTACTTGGTCTTAAAATCTTTTTGGTCTCAAACTCGTTCAAATTCTCTTTTGGTATTTTTTTTCTATACCTTTGTCAAATCTTATATTGTGTTTTGTCAAATTACTCATCAAGGGGGAGATTGAAGGTTCATTGTTTTTTGATTCATGTGTTTTTTGATGATGAGTATTTGAATATTCGAAAAGATTTGAATTTGGTTTGAAGATTTGAAAAGATCAGAAATCAGTTTGGTTATCCGAAAAAGATTTGTATTTATGAACAAGTTTTGGTTTGTGTTTTGAAACTGTATTGTGAAATCATGTGCTGAAAAATTGGTTAGGATTAATCTTGCAAATTTGCTTGTATGAAGGACCAAACAGACCAAACATCCAAAAACAGTGAGTTTCGCATGTATGACGGACCAAACTTTTTGGTCTGTCATAAACGTGATTTTGATGCATTTACGCTTGTTCAAGAAATCGCGTTTTTCCCATGTATGACAAACCAAATTTTTTGGTTTGTCATACACATGCTTTTGGCGACCTCGTTCTTCCCTTGTATGACAAACCAAATTTTTTGGTCTGTCATACACATGTTTTTGGCGACCTCGTTTTTCCCTTGTATGACAAACCAAATTTTTTGGTCTGTCATACACATGTTTTTGGCGACCTCGTTTTCCCATGTACGACAGACCAAATTTTTTGGTATGTCGTAATTGTGCTTCTAAAGGTTTTTGCGCAGGACCAAGTTCTTAAAAACAGTAAGTTTTACATGTACGCCGGACCAAATTTTTTGGTCCGTCGTGAATGGGTTTTTGAGTGACTTTTTCATGTGTACGTCGGACCATATTTTTTGGTCCGTCGTGAATGCGTTTTTGCTCAATTAGGTTTTGAGCAAAATTGGAATTGTGTTTGGTTTGACCTTGAGATTATGAAATTGGTGAGAATTTCATGATGCTTGTTTTGAAGTGGACTTTATGCAATACTCGTGTGAGTATTTGCATGGATTGATGTGAGTCAAGTCGTGGACTTGTGCTCGGAAATTGTTTTTGTGTTTTGTTCATGTGCAGGTGTTGCTTGAGGTCGAACGTGGTCGGTGACGGGACCGAGACTAGGTTCAGGGAGGAACTAAGGTTGTGAGGGTCGAAGTTGTCATGCGGGACGTTTTGGACTAAAGAACAGTGCACGTGAAGTCGAGATCGTTGGAGCTGCTGCCGAGAGTTTTTGCAGTGTGCGACTCGGTTTGGTTCTCTACCACAAGTGCAGCCGGCGACTCGGATTGGAAGAAAAGACAGCCGGCAATACGGATTGGTGGATAGAATTTTGGTGCTTCCTTGTCCTTTAAATAGGGGGTTCTAGGGGCTTAGAAATTATCCAATTCAAAGGGCAAGAAGCAAAAGGTGCCTACAACAAAGAAGAGCTTGTGTGCTCTATCTAGTTGGTTTAGGGTTTTCTAATCTTTTGAGATTAGAAGATTTTTTGTGTCATCATGTGGAAGATGGCTTTGGAATAAAGAAAAAGGTTATACAATTCGTTATATCTTTTTGCTTTGTGTCAACGATTGGAGAACGGGCTCCCGCCGAGCTTACTTGTTGAACGAGGGATCAACATAGCCCCTTTCTGTCAAAGGTGTAACGTCGAAGACGTGGGAGATGGTCCACTAGAACAGACATAAACACAAGGATTTTATCCTGGTTCAGGCCTCTCACGGTTGAGATAATAGCCCTACGTCCAGTCGCCTAGAGGTGTTTCTCTGTATTGGATTTAAGGATACAAATACATGGATCTCGCAATGGGATGCCCCCCTCCTTGTTGTTGGAGGGGGGGTTAAATACAAGGTATCGTGGTATATACATGGTAACTGCCTCCTAAAATCATGCTAGTTGCCATGTTGGACGTGTCCTTGATTCTCGCCATATTTGAATTCCTGGTGTAACTTCCCTGGATCTTTGGCTAAATAACCACCACTTTCCTGTTTTATTGGTTGACCACGTCCATCGGCGATCTCCGAGCGTCCCTTTGGTCCTGGTTCGACCGCCCCGTAGCCTCGCCGAGCACGTTTGTTCGTGCGCGTCTTTAAAGCTCGTAGCCGAGCACTTTTCGCCAAGGCATAGCGGGCATGCCCGTGTCCGAGCATGGGGGTGCTCGGGACCCATCCTTGGGTACCGCGTCCGAGGATGTTTATGGTCGGTGAGTGCATGACCGTCGGGGCAGAATAGTCCTTATGAATATCCCAACCCCCGACACTTTGATTCTTGATTAGAAGATTTGTTCTTCCTTTGATTTGAACTATTTCTTGTTCGAGTTTAAGTTTGTTTATTTAATTATTCTAGGGTTTTAATCTCTAGGGTATTAGATATTCTTCCGCTGCTTAGGGGTTATAACTCTAGTTGCCTACTCGGTCCTACAGTACACATCCTTCCTTGATGCTGACGATTGTCTATTGCGCTCGAATACCTCGGTTGTTGCCTCATTGCTCACTCCACTGTTCTGCATAGTGCTTTTATCATCTTGTTGCTTTGTGTAGAAATGAACCAATCATCGGCCCTAATCACCACGCTTAGGCCGTTGATATCAAATAGTGTAAAGGAAGTAGCGCAAGAGTTAGTTACAACCGGATCTCTTTTTGAACCACAACAGGCTCTTCCTACATACCTGGTCTTTTCGATCGAACAGAACGTTCAGGGTCTGAAGTCGATGGTTGAAAGTAAACCATCGGCTGTGGTCACGACACCCACGCCACCACAGCCGACTGTCATCTTGCCCAGGGATCCTGGGACGAGCAAGGTCCGGCAGTACCATGCTTACACAGATGGTGCTAAAATAGGCGTCACGTCCAACCCACTACCGAGTACGCAACACCCTCATCGAGTGGTCACATACTCGGAACCCTTTGTACCACTGTAGGAGCCCGTGAAACACCAAGTCGTAAACCACGAGACTTCGCAAAACCACTTGCAGCTTAGGTCGACAAATTAACCCGAGTTTGCACTCGGGGGGGGGCATCACCACGATCAGACTGAGCCCTTGCTCGGAGGGCATTGCCACGAGCCGCCCGAGTTTGCACTCGGGGGGCATCGGCGCGGTTTAGGTCAGTAGGCGCCTCCAATACAGGCTGCACCACCCAGAGAGGCTGACTGGATCGACGTAATCACAACCGTCCTACGGGATCAATTTGGTATCCAGCCGAGAGGGCAAACTCTAGGCTACAGAAAACCCTATCCCGACTACATCGATAGGATGCTGTATCCTAACAGATATCGGGTCCCTGACTTCGCTAAGTTCTCAGGGGATGACACCACCACCACTTTGGAGCATGTCGGATGCTTTATGGTGCAATGCGGAGAAGCCGCGCATTCTGATGGGCTCTGGATAAAATTGTTCCCATTATCTCCGTCCGAAGCGGCCTTCACCTGGTTTACCACCTTACCACCAAATTCATTCAATACTTGGACCGATTTAAAAAGCTGGTTCCATGAATACTTCTTTTGTGGGAGTTTGGAACTGCGGATCTCCGATCTAAGCTCTGTACGGTAGAGATTTGGGGAATCAGTGGTAGAGTACATTAAGAGATTTAGAGAGGTGCGGAATCGGTGCTTTAGCGTTGCCCTGCCCGACAATCAGCTAGCCGATTTAGCTTTCCAGGGTTTAGTTCCTCCTCTACGGAAGAAATTCGGTTGTCAAGAATTCACTGACCTCAGCCACCTCCTACATAGGGTATCGGCCCAAGAAGGCTGACTCTACGAAAACAAGGGGTTTAAGGATAAATTCAAAAATAACAAGGAAAGAGAAAAACCAAAAGTCAACCTCGTAGAATACGAGTCAGGAGAGTCCACCGATGGTGAAGAAACAGAGGTCAACATAGCCGAGTGGGTCAAGGGTAACAAAAGGCCTTTGATATGCTCTTGGCTGAAACCGACTAAAATCAAGTCGGAGGTCAAGTATTCATTTGATGTAACTAAGTGCGACCGCATCTTCAATGTACTTCTGCAAGAGAAGTTGGTGCGAATCCTGGAGGGACACTTCATACCATCGGCCGAAGAATTAAAAAGACGCAGGTATTGCAAGTGGCATAACTCCTTCTCGCACAACACTAATAATTGCAACATCTTTCATCAATAGATACAGTCGGCCAAAGAAGACGGACTATTGAAGTTCGCAGAAGAACAAGCTCTGCAGATCGACACTAATCCTTTTTCAGTCAACATGGTCAGTTGCTCATCCAAAGGGAAGGAGGTGAAATGGGATGAGATCCGTTCGCTGTCTGTATCAGCCATGAAAGCCGATAAGAGAACAATGAACGATGTAAAAATAGTGCAGATCACAATCGGCTCAATCCAAATAGAGGCCGATCAGGAAGGAAAGCGGTACAGGACTGTTAAGGTGAAAGGGAGGCCCGAGACCGAGAGATGGCATAAGGCTGAAAGGCAAGTGCCATCGGAAAAACCGGTACAGAAGGTCAAGCCAAATTTTGCGCAGCTGCTGGCTAAGTACGAGCGAAAGGGCCCGAAGATGAGGAATAAACACCCCCACAGGCGCCGATGGAGACTCGTCGGCCAACTGCTGCAGAAAAAGCTCATGAACGGTGCCCTTTCTGGCAGTTCTGCTGGGAACAAGGACTAGCGTTACCATCTCCTCATGCATGTCCGATGCAGCATTACCCAGGGTAGAGCAGAGAACATCCGGGTGCTTCCGCAGGATCGATGTTAGGACAACATCTCTGCCAGCATCTGGAGAGCTACAGAAGGCCAGTCCGTGAAAGGATTTTCAGGCCAGTTCAAACACTCAGGTACACAAAAGAAGGGTACAAGGACAGAGGTTTGGAATCAGCCGAACAAAGAGGCCACAGAAAACCAGTCCACGAGAGAATCTCTTAACCAAATCAGGAACAGGAGATCATCGGGGAAAAACGAAAGGCCGATCGATCATAATCGATCATAGCCGAACTTGGGTCCTAAGAGGTCAGTCCAAGGAGGAACTTCCAAGGACACCTAGAAGAGTAAAGAGGCGAAGGTGACAAGTTTGGCCGGAAAAATCCGCTAGCCGATAGAACCAAAGCCGTGGTGATGCCCCTTCGAGTTGACAAAATTGCAAATATGTCAGCTCCAACGCCTCTGGACGCAAGAGCTGAGAGAGGCCGAGGAGGAAAGGCTGAGAGATGAGATGTTCGACAAGTTGCGCCCCATAAAGATTACAAAAAAGGAATGGCGCGAAAAGGGGGTCACTCCAGGGAAACCGTTCGTGCTAGATGACGAGGAAACGCCCACAGCAGATGACGTGGAGACATCCACGGCGATCGACACGGAAGCAATCACGACGGACGACGCAGGGCTAGCCTCGGTAGGGAGTACGGAATTACCTACGGTGCAGGACAAGGTGCCCCCTTCGGTGGATATCAACATGGTGTTCGCCCTACCAGCCGAGTTCAGAGCTCGGGCCACGGTAGCCTTGGAATCCTGTGCACAGCTGTGCCTAGGGTCCCAAGAAGTAGTCTTCGAAAAGCCTTAGGAAAACCATCGGCACCTGAGACCGTTATACCTAAAAGGGCACATTGACGGCGAGCCGATATCCAGGATGTTAGTGGATGGAGGCGCGACCGTCAACTTGATGCCATACTCAACGTGCAGAAAACTGGGCAAGTCTGATGAAGATCTCATCAAGACCAATATGGTCCTGAATGATTTCACAGGAGAACCCACGAAGGCCAGAGGTGTCATGGTAACCGAACTAACAGTCGGCAGCAAAACATTGCCGACCGCTTTTTTCATAGTGGACGCCAAGGGAAGTTACAGCGTGCTGCTAGGAAGAGACTGGATCCACGCCAACTGCTGTATCCCATCCACCATGCATTAGAAGCTGATACAATGGAATGGCGACGCAATCGAGGTGGTGGAGGCCAATACATCGGCTCACATTGCCATAGCCAGTCCTGATGCAAATTGGTCGCACGAAGGAGCCAGATGTATCTCAGGCAGAGCACTAGAAGACTACGACTTCATTTGCATTAACGATGCTGGAATCAGTCCGATCAGCGTCAAACCCAGCACGGTTGATCGGATGAGCGAGATCCTACGGCAATGGAAACCAGCCTAAGCATGAAGATATTACAAGAGAGGGCAAGGAGTTATCGGCATGCAACCGATAATCTTGAAGCCATTGGGGATTTCGAAGATGATGAAAGGCTCGAGCAGGGGTTCACTTCAGCCGATCTGTTGGAAGAAGTAGACATAGGAGACGAAGATCGGAAAAGGCCAACCTTCATCAATGCTAGGTTGTGCGCTGAGTACAAAGAAAAACTTGTAGAATTATTAAAAGAATATAAAGATTGCTTCGCTTGGGAGTACCATGAGATGACAGGTTTAAGCCGACAACTCATTGAGCATCGGTTACCAATAAAAGCTGGGTATCAGCCGTTCAAACAGCCACCTAGTCATTTTAATCCAGCCATATATGATAAAATCAAAGAAGAAGTAGAACGATTACTAGAAGTCAAGTTCATCAGACCGTGTCGGTATGCTGAATGGGTTTCTAACATCGTTCCGATAACAAAGAAGAACGAAAAACTTAGGGTGTGCGTTGACTTCAGGGACATAAACAAGGCTACCCCTAAGGATGAATACCCTATGCCTATAGCCGATATGCTTATCGACGCTGCATCTGGGCATAAGATCATTACTTTCCTTGATAGGAACGCAGGATATAATCAAATATTCATGGCCGAAGCCGATATCCACAAGACGGCCTTCTGATGCCCTAGGGCGTTTGGATTATTCGAGTGGGTCGTCATGACATTCGAACTAAAGAACGCTGGAGCAACCTACCAAAGGGCCATGAACCTGATGTTTCATGAGCTAATCGGCCTTATTGTGGAGATATACATCGATGACGTGGTAGTAAAGTTGGCAGGGGACCACAACATCTGGCCGACTTGGAAGAAGCACTCAAGAAAACACGAGTACACGGCTTGAAGATGAATCCGCTGAAATGTGTGTTTGGAGTATCGGCTGGATAGTTCCTCAGGTTCATGGTGCATGAAAGAGGGATAGAAGTGAACCAGCAGCGAGTCAGAGTTATAACCAATACACAGCCGCCAAAGAACAAGAAAGATTTACAAAAATTGATCGGTAAAATCAATTATTTAAGGCGTTTTATTTCGAACTTATCTGGTCGGATCAGCGCATTCACCCCACTGCTAAGAATAAAAGAAAACCAATAGTTCGTGTAGGGAGCAGAGCAGCAAAAGGCATTTAATGACATCAAGAGATATCTGTTGAAGCCCCCGGTGTTGATAGCCCCAATGAAAAAGAGTGCCGTTCAGACTATATATATCAGCGAAAGAAACAACTATCGGGGTAGTCCTAATGCAGGAAGTGGAGGGCAAAGAGCAGCCAATATTCTACCTGAGTCGACGATTGATAGATGCAGAAACCAGATATTCGGCGGTTGAGAAACTCTGCTTATCCCTCTACTTCGCATGCACAAAGCTAAGGCATTGCATTTTATCATCGACGTGTACGGTCGTAGGAAAGACCAACATTATCAAATATATTGTCGGGACCCGAATTTGCAAATCCGGACCCTCTGTGTATTCAGCACTAGTCCAGGAACGCGCTAGTGCACACAGTCTTAACATCGGTAAATATCACAATCATACCACTCGATACTAATAAAGTACTTTAATTAAATAGTCAAACTGGTTACTCGACCTTATGGTCAAGTTACAAATATCGCCTCAGGCGAAACTTATTAAGAGAGAAATAGTAGCGGAAAAAAGTAAGATAACCCGTGGCGCCATCCAAGATACCACAGGCAAGCCCGGGCTCGCTCCTAAGTAGACGGTTCCTCTTGGAGCTCCTCCTCCAAAGCTGGTGTAGTCTCCTCTTCAACTGGTGTTGTATTGTGGCAAGGGTGAGTACTTGGTACTCAGCAAGTCATGCACAGAATGCAGCTAATATACTACATGCATGGCTTAATTCAAAGGAATAGCTCAGGGTATATTTGCGAAACAAACATTTGACAAATATCATAATGAGATTCGAAAGCAGTAGTAACAAGTAAAGCATAGATAACTTTTCAAGGAGTTTAATAAACATCTTTCCCATCCTAATCCACATTTCCATTAACGTCATTCGTAAACCAAACCCAACCTTTCAAGTCCAAGTTATTTTCAAGAAAGTCTAACCCTTGACTGTAATTCCCGAGCGATGTCCAATACCGCGGACACGGCTATTCGAATAGATTGTACACTCTACAGAGGTTATGCACTTTACCCACAAGATACAGTCAAACACCACAAAGGCGAGTTCCCGTAACAAAGTCTTTCGGAAACTTCTAACAATACAAGTGAGCCTCCCCGGTTATTGCACACTAACCCTTCCCTTAGCTAAGGCGAAGTTTAGGCCAATCAACCGTTAGATGGGTACCTGGCCTCGGCCCGATGCGCTCCCGCACAACTTACACAAAGGGTGTAGTTGACCTCCTGAGGTCCCACAGTGCGTTATTAGCAACTTATTCAACTAGGTCCGTCCCATTACAGACATGTGGTTGCAAGATTGACTCGATTCAAAGGCTTGCAAGGTTAAGTCCTTAGGGTGACCAGGGCAAGACTACCCGAAGAACCAAATCAACATCCCCTGCCACAACCTGCCCACCTGATCATTCTTGCCACATGCCCCTAGAAAACTATTTATCAAACCCCAGTTGATTACCATGCACCACGTGCCATCAACATCACATGATACCTTTCCAAAACAGGTTCAATATATCATTAAGTCAATATTAACATTTGATTGTCCAAAATCATGTCATGAGCACGTAGCAGGTCTAAGCAACATACAACAACGATCTAATTTCCCATGTTGGCAATTTAATAATGTCCAACTAGTAAACCACAACTAGGGTGACAAGGGTCATGGCACATATTTAATTAATCAAGGTGTCATACAGCAATTTGGCATTTATCTAATTTCCCATATTTAAATAAAGTATTTTCTAATTGAACTAGCATGCAATACATTAAATCAAAATAGGTTTCAAAAATGGGATCAATATGGTCAAAGCACAACTTGCCTTCAAAAAGTACTTGTTCTTGGTCTTGAGTTGGATCCTGAGTCAATACTTCTCCTTGGAATCCTTCCGGCACTTCAACGTCTACTCGTAACGCGTGCAAATAGCAACAAATGAATAAAACAGTAGACCAAAAGTGTCCAAACATCCAAATAAAATACATAAACAGAGAGAACATAATTTTATGAATTTTTAGAAACTGGAATCGCTCAAATCGGAGTTTAAATGCAAAAGTTATGATTATTTAAAGTTTAAATAATCAATTAAATAATTTTACAGAGAAAAACTTTAGTCCAAAAATTAAATAAAATTCATAATTGAGTAGATCTGAATTTTCTACAAATTTAGAAATTTGAATCACTCAAATCGGAGTTGAAACGCAAAAGTTATAAGCGTTTGAAATTTGAATCAAAATCTGAAATCATTATTTCGAATTAATAAATCATTTTCTTTTTCGGAAAATCATTTATTGCGTCATGGGTGACACGTGTCGACTCGATTGGTTGGTGGCGTCGGTAGGCTCACGGACTCGGCGCCGCGGTCTTTGCTTTCGGTCCACCGTGGACCGAGTCCACGGCTCGGGTCGGCCCGACACGCGGGTCCCACCCGTCGATGGGTCACGTGCGCGGTGCGACTCGGGCGAGACAGCGACATGCGGGCCCGCATGTCGGTGATCTTGTGATCACGCCAGGCTCGGCCGGCCGCACGCGGCATCATTGACTCAACGCACGGCGGCGGCGGCTCGTGGCATGATCACGGCCGTTGGATCTAGATCCAACGGTCTAGATCTACCTAAGTTAACGCAGCTTCGGCCGCGTGGCGATCGTGGGCGTTGGATCTTGATCCAACGGTCTAGATCCGATCCGCTTTCCAAAGTTTCGGGAAGCGTGGACTCACCGTGATCGTCCGATGAAGATCCAACGGTGCCGCAGGCTCGTGGGCGGAGATGAAGTCACGGCAGGCTGGGTTGCCGGCGCTAGGGAAGATGACCACGCAGGCGGCGCTACGGGCGTTCTCCGGCGTGATCGAGATGTCCGCAGTGCGCCTTGTCTTGGGGGTTCGAACACTGGCTCCAACACGGCGGACAAGGGCTATCGGTCTGGAGAAGACGAGGAAACCGTAGCGGCTCCGCCCAACCGGCGAGCACCCAGGCACGGCTTGGCGGCGGCTTGAGCTCTATTAGCTAGGGCAAGCGGGCGCATGGAAGAGGGCAACCTCGGGGCGGTCGGGCCTTAAATAGCCTAGGCATGCGCGCAGAACCCGGAACCCTAACGAACCCGGCGGAGGGCGCGGCGGCGCAGTCCGGATCGGACTCGGCGAAGACGACGACCCGCGGCCGTACACGTGTCCGATCAACGGCCACGATTGCCGGCGCGCATGGGTCCGATCCGGACCCGGTCAAAACAGTGCGGCCCAATCCTGACCGTTGGATCTCGATCCAACGGTTGGGATCGATTAGGTTTAGAGCTGGTTCGGTCGAGTCACGTGGCTCGGGTCGGACTCGAGTCCGACTCGGGTTCCGACTCGGTCGGATGAATAGTACTTGACCCAACTCTAATTTCCAGCGATTTAATAATTAAAATAATTCCCAGTAATTCATTTAATTCATTAAAAATAGCAAAAGACTCAGAAAAATTCCAGAAAAATTCTGGAAAATATTTTGGATCATTTTGGACTCAAATAAAATATTTCCAACAAAATTTTATTTGCAAAGTTTAATTCTTTAATTATTTCAAAATGGAATAAATTCAAATAAATTCCAAATAAATCCAAATAAATTCCAGAAAATTCCAAAAAATCACAAACGTGCAAAATAATATTTAATTTCATGAAAAGCAAAAATTGGGGTGTTACATATATACTGTCTGCCCCCATAATGAAGGACGACTCAAAAAGTGGGCCTACAGACTCACTGAGTTCGACCTAACGTTCGAATTGGCCAAAGCTGTAAGAGGGCTGGTAGTGGCCGATTTCATCGCAGATCATTCTCCCAACTATGGGCTAGTAAGCCTCACCCCCTGGCAATTTTTTTTGACGGAACAGTCTGCAAGGAAGGGGTTGGTATCGAAGTGGTCCTGGTATCCCCTAGAGAGTGTCACTTCGAGTTTGCCTTCAGGCTAAACTGCCAATGCTCAAACAATCAAGTGGAATACGAATCTTTGATCAAAGGCTTATGCATGCTGCACAATGTTGGGGCAGGCTCTGTTGAAGCCTACGGCGATTCTTTGCTCGTGGTCCAGCAGGTGCGGGGGAAGTTTAACTGCCACGATGAAATCCTGAACAAATACTTGGCGCGGTGCCACGAATTAATAAAGGATTTTGGCTCTTTCACAATCGGCCACATGCCCCGAGAAGAAAACGGCCGAGCTAATGCATTGGCTTAGCAAGCGTCAGGGTATATGCCCCTTGATCGGTTAACCGAGTGCGAACCAATTGAAAAAGCAGTAATGTGCCTGACAACAGCCGACTGGCGTGAGAAGATTACGGCCTACTTGACGGATCTTTCAGCCAAGATGGATGTGAAAACCAAACGACAAGCGCTGAGGTATATACTGATCAATAATATTTTGTATTATCGAACGCTGGAAGGACTACTTCTCCGTTGTCTCAGTACCGAAGAAGTGAAAACGGCGATGGGGGAAGTCCACGAAGGAATCTGTGGAACACATCAGTCAGCCCATAAAATGAAGTGGTTACTAAGACGCTCTGGTTATTATTGGCCGGCGATGCTGGAAGATTGTTTCCGATATTATAAAGGGTGCCAAGATTGTCAGAGGTTCGAAAACCTGCAGAACGTGCCCGCTGCAGCCCTGCATCCAGTAGTGAAACTGTGGCCGTTCCATGGATGGGGTATTGACATAATCAGACAGATTTACCCAGCCTCAAGCAAAGGGCCCAAATTCATCCTAGCTGCCACGGATTATTTTTCGAAATGGGTCGAAGCCATCCCGTTGAAGAAAGTCACGAGTACAGAACAAATAGCATTTGTCCAGGAGCACATTGTCTATCGGTTTGAAGTCCCGCAAACTATTACAACCGATCAAGGCACCATGTTCATGTCTGAAGCATTCCAAAGCTTCGCTCGAGGCTTAGGAATCAGGATGCTAAATTCCTCACCGTACTACGCTCAGGCCAATGGGCAGGCAGAGTTATCGAACAAAACGTTGATAGAGTTAATTAAGAGAAAGTTCGCTGACAAACCCAGAAGATGGCACACGACGTTGGCCGATGCATTGTGGGCATACAGAGTATCGTGCCATGGAGTCACCAAAGTATCCTCGTACTAGTTAGTATATGGGCAAGAAGCGGTACTGTCGATAGAAATCTGCATAAGTTCACTCCGGATAGCTAAACAAGACGCTATATCGGCTGAGGATTACAGAAACGCGCTAGCTGACAATCTAGAGGATCTGACAGAACTATGACTCAAAACATTAGAGCAGATCTAGAAGAACAAAGCCAGGGTGGCAAGAGCGTACAACAAAAAGGTGGAGTCAAAGTCATTTGAAGAGGGTGATCTAGTATGGAAGACTATCTTGCCAGTCGGAACAAAGGACAGTAAGTACAGGAAGTGGTCACCGACATGGGAAGGCCTGTATAAAATTAGCCGACCGGTACAAGGCAATTCATACATACTAGAGACTTTAGAAGGGGAGCCGTTCGCCAAGGCCATCAATGTGAAGTATTTGAAAATATACTACCCCAGCATATGGATCGGGTCCTAATAGAAAAGCATATCAAGAATGACTGGCAGCAGTTAGGAGCAAGAAAAGCCGAATTAACTCAATGCGGTTAAATTGCGGTTGCATGACCGACACGTTACACCGACCAAGGGCACCAAAAGGATGATAAAAAGTAATGCTTGCCCAAAGATAAGAAGTTCCAACCAGGTGTTCGGTTACATTATTTAAATAAGAGGAAGGATGCTATCAACAGCAGCTTCCACGGCTTAACATACACTCGTAATTAAGGCTTCATCGTCCGACTCGTTGCTAGGGACAGGTGCAATCGCCTTGGCCTGGGCCTCAACTAGCCAGAAGGTCATCACAAGCTTAATCTGACACGCTTGAAGATCCGCCTGGGCCGAGCCAATGGCATGGTTGACGCCTGCAAGGCGAGCTTCAGCTTCGGCCAAAGCCTGCTTCAAGCGAATGATCTCATCAATTAGAGCAGCCCTCGACGGCGCTAAGGCTTTGGCCAGGGACATCGCGACATCAAAGTCGGACTTCTTCCGTTTCCCAGCGGCCACTAAAACGTCAAGCTCAACGCGATTCCTTGCGACCTCCTCTCACCGACGACGGCGCCCTACTGCCTGCTAAACATGATCCTTTCTTGGGAAAAACTGGTGCAGATCATGAAACTTATCCATGGTCACCGCAGGAAGGCAAGAGGCCACGTCAGCAAAAAGGGCAACTATTGACGGGTAGGTGTCCAGAACCTTCGACCCCGATCGCACCAGCAATCGGTGGAATTGCTTCAACTTGTCCCGTTGAGGCGGGGACACGGACGGAAGTCCGAATTCCACTTGAGATGGCTGATGGACAGCAAACACCATGGAAACTATGGTGGTTGTCGGAGCCTCGCCAAGGGAGAAACCAAGCTCTTCTAGAGTGAACCCAAGGAGGGTGCTAGCCAATAACTGAGAGGCGGATGTTGGTTAGAACTAAAGGTCTTGAAGAAATGTGATGGAAGCAAAAGGCTACCTCGACATTGGGGCATGAACTCGGAAGGAGGATGGTATCTAAAACCTCTTGAGCAGAGGAACTACCGGCCGGGTCCGACGGATCGGCCACAAGAAGCGGTGTTGCTTTCTATCGCAGTGACTCCAGCGTCAGCGACAGTACTACCCTCCTCTGCGGCGACAATTTCAGTGACCTCGATGGTCACAGTGGTCCCCACGTCGGCAAGATCAGCCGGATCTTCAACAATGACCTCCTTCGGGAAATCGACGGCCACGTTTGTGGGGGCATCATGAGCCGCAGCAGGGTCTAGAGCAATCAGTGTGAACCAGGTTGACAAAAGGTGGTGAGCTCTGATTTAGAAGATCGTGATTGTATGGCAATACATGGATTGGAAGGAAAGACCAAAGCCAACACAACCTGGACCAGATACAATCGTGTCCGAGATGGAAAGGGAGAGTTCGAAGCCGATACGAGGGAATTAAGAGACCGAAGCAGATACGATCAGGCCTAAGGGTTATAAAAGGAGGTCGACGAGCTATGTCAGAAAAAAAACACATCCAAACAACCAGTCAATCAATTACCTTACTTTTCAGCATTAAGGGTAGTCTTTTTAGCCTTGTAATCTTTTTCTTGTAATACACATTGATCAACTCAAGTTGCGCATCGCCAGTTGTTTGTTTCTATTGCATTACGCCCTGCCAAGCTCTACTTTCTTCCTGATCTTGCTGCGCATCGCCTTTTTCAGGAAAAGTAGGCTTTTACCCTACCTGATCAACTCGCAAGGGTTGGTCGGACTTATCGGATCTCTTCGATCTACGTTGGTTCACTTTGGACCAAATAAGATCGACCTATCGACAAGCCCCCTGATCATTCTCTTGATCGATCGTGTTGGGGAACACTCTCTTGACGATTATGTGATCAAATCGGCTTGCACGCCCGCAGAATCTGAACCCGGCATTCTCGTGTGTTGGTGGTGATCGACCCATCGTCAAGTTTTTCGATGCCAACAGGCACTTGCGCTTTTTGTCGTTACGCTTCTCCTTTTGTTTGTACCGGGGTACACCACAAACTGAACAAACGCGTAGTTCCTTATGCGCATTGCAGTATAATATGCAATCATTCGGACATGCATGTATCCTTTCTATTTCCATTCCTATAGGACAAACTTCTTCTCTTCATAAATGCTTATTGGCCACTCGTTTCCCTCTCGAAGCATATCCAATAGAAGAACAAAAAGTACATTGAAACTTGTATCTGTCCAACGATATTTTGCCTTCAGTTCGAACAATGCAAGGACCGAATCCAACTTGGTGTATTCCATTTTGCAATCCGAAAACAATGGTTTGGCATCATCTTCCATCAAGTTTTTAAAATTTTTAAACTCTCTTTCCGTGTAATTTCCCTCCACATCGCGTAACATTTGATCTAAATTTTACTCCACAAACATACCATGTTCCAACTTGTGATCGAGTTCCAGCATACTTCATTGCATAACGGAGGGGTACTATTTGTCTCCCTATACATGATGGATCCAACAAGTGTAATTCCTCACGAAGCCACGTTGAATCAAGTGGTCTTCAATTTGAGCTGAGTTCTTAAATCTATTGAGATTGGTGCAATCAATGTAAGTACAATATATGAACTTTACACCCCTCTTAACCATATCTTCTTCTTCAATACTTATGAACTCCTTAACCCATTCTGAAATTTAGCACACACACGACTTTTTTGATACATCCTTTCTTCATGGTCCATCTACAATTAAACCACAACAATAAATTAAGAAAAAACTTGAGAAACAGCTAGCTATTTCAAATACTAAGACATTATTTAATTACCTTCGCAAAATAGAGGCGGGTTCCGACATATATAATTTTACCCCTGATACCTTCTTCCCTAGTTAAGTGCTTTCAATTCCCTAGTTAGGAGACATGCATATTTAAAACATCAACAATGATACCGAAATACCTAATGCAGTAATTAAGCTTGCAATTCTTTTAACTTCAATGAAAGAAAAGAAGCGTAGAAGCATTAACAAAATTGAGGAATTGAATGATCTTAAAGAAACATCTATATATTGACCAATTAAGTACATACCAACGATGACTCTTAATATCTAATTAGGTCAGGTCCTAATCCCATTCGAGGATATGTGGTTCGGGAAAGTTCCTAAGTTGTTGTACAACTCCAGAGAAAATTTTGACAGCATCTCCCTGTTGTTCTCCAAATACATGTCTCAACAACAGGTCAAGAGGGTGTGTATCCAGAGAACACCAGGAAGATGCTGCCAAAACTTTCTCTGGAGTTGTACAACAGCTTCATTAGGAACTTGCCCAAACCACTTATCATCGAGCTGTCTAAAAAAATTGTGGACAATTCGAGACTGCTTACTTATAAATATGTCATTTCAGCATATTTATAAACTAGCACCCTCGAACGGGAGATGCATAGGTTATGGAACCTAAACTCTAGCATTGATCATATTAAGTATAGCAACAATAATGACATGTAATACATTCACCAAATTAAAATTGAATTTAATTCCTAGTGCAAAATTAAAGGGATTTGAAAGAATGCTTACTTTTTAAAGAAAACCACAAACAAGAGGAAATCTCCTTAAGCTAGGGTGCCCCCTCAAATCACCATCTCTTTAAGTATTTCATAATTTCTCACCCATATTGGTTTCAACCATAGCACTAATGACATGTGTCGGCGTATTTTACGCTAGGGTCCCCACTCCCCCGCAATAAAAGAGACCGCCGGGCGGGCAGGGTGCGTCCGGGCACACCGCCACGGCGAGCATCAAATCCCCAGCGTGGTCGCCCAGTGGACAGGTGGCGATCAGGCCACACCACTGGGCGCCTAGGAAGGTGGCCGCCCAGGGGGCACATGGCAGTCAGGCCACACCCCTGGGCGACCAGCGAGGTGGTCGCCCAGTGGGATGTGGCGATCAAAGCCACCACTGGCGCCAAAGAAGGTGGTCGCCAGACGATGTGGCGACAAAGCCACACCACCGGGCGCCAGAAGGTGGTCGCCAATGGACAGTGGCGATCAAAGCCACCACTGGCGCCAGAAGGTGGTCGCCAATGACAGTGGCGTCGAGCCACCACCTGGCGCCAGGAAGGTGGTCGCCTGCGGACACGTGGCGATCGAGCCACCGCTGGCGCCAAAGAAGGTGGTCGCCCAGAAGACACGTGTCATGCAGGCCACTCCCCTGGCGTCCACCCCCGAGGCCGTGGCGCCCAGATCAAGGACATTTAATGCGAATCGTGCGCATTAAATGCAAAGCATGGAGGATGCAGTATGGCGGCGCGTCTTCCCCAAGCGTGCATTAATTACGTGTGACATCACGGCAGCACCTCACCCCCTGACGGAACGGGTGGCGTTGGCGGACGTGGGGCCCGAGGCGGAGGTGTGACTGCTGCGGCAGATGTTAGTGGGATGTAAGAGCAGTGACAGACGCATTAAATGCGCCCGTGGCAGTGTAATGAGTGTGCCTTGCCGTGTAAGCCTCCCATGCGCCCCCGGGAGCCCAAGTATAAAAGGGGGTCGGGGTGCATGGGAGAAGGGGTTCGATCCATGGTTAGTAGATTTCGTCCTCTCAAGTTAGAACACAAGCAATAGCAAGAAAAGCAGGACTAGGGCTATTACTCTCCGGAGGGCCCGAACCTGGGTAAAAGTTCTTGCGCCCCCTTATTCCCCTGAGCTTCCCGGTACTCCGGTCATCTTCTTCCTTTCCCCGGCAATTGCCCCGAAAGCCCCCCGTCTGAACCTTATAAGCACCCGATTCGGAGGTGCCTGTTGGCTTTTGACAGCATATCCCTGCTGTTCTCCAAATACATGTCTCAACAACAGGTCAAGAGGGTGTGTATCCAGAGAACACCAGGAAGATGCTGCCAAAACTTTCTCTGGAGTTGTACAACAGCTTCATTAGGAACTTGCCCAAACCACTTATCATCGAGCTGTCTAAAAAAATTGTGGACAATTCGAGACTGCTTACTTATAAATATGTCATTTCAGCATATTTATAAACTAGCACCCTCGAACGGGAGATGCATAGGTTATGGAACCTAAACTCTAGCATTGATCATATTAATTATAGCAACAATAATGACATGTAACACATTCACCAAATTAAAATTGAATTTAATTCCCATTGCAAAATTAAAGGGATTTGAAAGAATGCTTACTTTTTAAAGAAAACCACAAACAAGAGGAAATCTCCTTAAGCTAGGGTGCCCCCTCAAATCACCATCTCTTTAAGTATTTCATAATTTCTCACCCATAATTGTTTCAACCATAGCACTAATGACATGTAACACATTGACCAAATCAAAATCGAATTTCTTAATGCCAAATTAAAGAGATTTGAAGGAATGCTCACCTTTCGAAGAAAATCACAAATGAGGAAAAATAGAGAGGAAATCTCTTGAAGCTAGGGCTTCAACTTACCCTCTTAACACACATCCTTAAGGATTTCGTATTTTCTCACCCAGTCTAAGTTTTAACCAGAGTATTTCTGTTTTTTGGGGCGTCAATGGTTTTTTTTGGCTATAGAACACCAACAGAGGAGAGTTCATCCCAAAAGTTAGGAATTGACACAGATGAAGCGATAGTGATGTACTATTCTGTAGTAGTGTGTATTAGCATATCCTCCACATGAGGGTCACGATACTAATAATCTCGCCGAAGGAGAGCTGATCAAATAGTGCATAGCTAATAGGAGAAGCATCAAACCATCCCGATCTAAAAATCGGATGAGAGGGTTTGGCGAGCTAGGGTTTTTGGGTCTTATACTACTATTCACTAAATATTCAATCAGGTGGTGCGTACCCCTTGCTTACCGGGGATGGTGCAGTGCTAGACCATAAGGTTCGCTGTCCCATCGGCCATCGTCTCCGTCTTGGCGACGAAACCCTACATAACGAAATGAAACATATCAGCCAACTGAATCGGCTGGCAACATGTTCGCACATATCAAGAGAGGCAGATGAAATTGTGAGGCATGAACTTGTGGGTGGTTTTTGTGCCATTCCTTGCACTCCTCAGCGAGGCAGTCGCTCGCGATTCCCCCTGACATGACGGCTGCGACAGTGACTCTCCTCTCATCCTACTTCTGTTCGCCTTCGATTGGTGTTTGGAGATACATACTAGAAGCAGCGGTGACAAGAGTGAGGGGTGCCATGAGGAGGGCAGCCAAGGGAGCACGTGGTGGCTAGATTTGGCGATGGAGACGTTGACGATCAACTTTAGTGGCTCTCCACTGTGGAGCCAGTGCGAGAAGGCAATGGTTTATCGACGGTGGCTCCTCCTCATGCAACTATCTTCCCTATTGGCTACCTCCTACCATCCCCACACCACCACTTCCCCTCCCTGGTGCCTCATCCTGTCCCTAGTACCACATTCCCCAACTGCTACCTCCCCTCCTTTGTTTGGTGGCGACAACGGATAGTGAGGGCGGTGCGCTGGAGAGATAGTGTAGGGGTGATGTTGGGGGTGCGGAGGGCGTAGCGGCAATGGGGATTGGGAAGCGGGGTGGGGAGCCTAAAGACGCTAAGGTGGCACAGGGCAAGTGGAGAGGCGCCGCAGGAGGGTAGCCAGCGGGTGTGGGGGCGCGGTGGCCGGGGGAGGCGAAGGGCGTTATTGGCCTAAGGAAGGTGGAGGGGCGGGGTGCGAGGGAGCCGAGGGAGATAGTAGTTCGGGCCTTCGGGGAGTGGAGGGGAAGTGATGATGCGAGATGTGGGGCCGGGTAGAGAGGGCGAACGTGGGATCGAGCAGTTAGTTTTCTGAAGACGCAAGAAAGAGGAAAGGGTGGGATGATCATCCAACCTGTGCAGGATAAACTCCTTTTTTTATTAGTTAATATATATGATTGAATTGAGATGAGGTAGCCAAAGCGTTTGGTGCATGACAGAAACTTCGTTCATGCTTGATTTATTTATTTTCCTTGAAACCTCCACTACACCAATAGTTTTCTTACTGTTAAGTGATTCAACCAGTGTTCTTTTGCTTTGGCTCACTTCAAATTCCAAAGACAAGCTATACTTTGTGTAAACCAGCTTGGTTGTGATTCTTCTGCTGCTCTTTTTGATGCACTTCAATTCAAATGGGAAGTCCCAATTCAATGCATAGCAATATTAGCAATAGTGGATTCTATGCTAGAATCTCAACTGAATGTTCAATTTTGTGAATGATCAAATGTAATTAGCATCAATTTTGCAAGTATCATTTTCCCCCCGAAAATATAGGAGCTCTGCTTTGCTTTATAAAAGGTAAATTATGGTCCAGAGACAACTACTTGGTTCACAGCAGTGCCCCAAACCTTAAGCTGGGAATTCCCACAAGGGGACTACATGTTGTAGGTTTGCACCAAGAAAATGTTTAAACCAAAAAAGTTGTCTTATTCCCTTCGTTTGAAATGTTCAAGCAACCGTATATGAACATGGCTTTGAGATCCCTTGGGTCCAAAGCTAGAGAGAGCAGCCCAAGAGACAGTGTCTTGGGCAAGTTATGTGTGCCTTATGCTCAGCCTTGGTGTCAATTAGCTACTGGGGACTTGAACAAAACAATTCAAATAGGTTAGGAGAACATTGATAGCAGTGGCGATTGCAGATATATTTTGGTGCATTTAGAAGGCTAGATCATGTTAGCTTATCCTCATGGATGTTGTACAACAATGTTTTGCTTTCTTAAACCTTTCATTCAAGATCGATGTATTGACTTGCTTATTCAATTCATCAAGGATTTGATTGACAATTTACTTTAGAATTTGGTGTAAAATAGATCTAAATGGACTCAGCTACAATTTTTATGAAGGATGAGGCACGGACATCCGATTACTTATTGACGTGGATGGGTGCAATTATCTATGGCTCTAGAAAGAACTCTGGAGCATCCTGTAATTCATCCCGTTATCCTTGTTCCAAGGAAAATAGAGGCGGCATACCGTGTCTAGGTTTGTTCTGAGGGAGAAGATGTTTAGTCTTCCTGGTTATCAAGTTTAACCAGATTTATTAAGTGATATCTGTATAAAATTGAGCAAAATTATCACTCGATGACTTTTTGTAAACTCATAATGTCTAGATGTTAACTGTCTATATGGTGTGCATGATGCAAACAAATACTAGATTGAGTAGGAGTGGATGTCTTCTTTTTCCTTTTAGGGTTGGAGTGAAGAGTGGCAAAGGTAGTTTGACAAACAATAGTTGGGACATGGAGCAGCCATGTATCTATCATTCCGTTTTAACACTATCTTGCTCAACATTGACACAGTTAAGCACTACGCTTGCGATCAATTTATTTGAGTTGCAACGAACGGGCCACCTTACAAGTAATTACAAAACCATGCTTGTTCCGTACACCAGAGGATTCCATTCGTAGTTAAATCATTTCCAACTTACTGGAGCGAAAGTTTCCCCCAACTTCGCGTGCTTTCCCCAGCAACCTACACCCCTTCCCCGGTTCCCCCCTTAAACCCTGCGAAACAATTCAAAACGAAAAATCCCCCCGAATCCCTCCGTCGCGTGGCCCACCCCGGAATCCCCTCTTCGGCCACCTCGCTCGCCGCTCCCCGCCTCGGAATCTTCTCCGACCTTCTCGGCCCCCCGAGCCCACCCGCGCCTCGCTTCCAGAAGCTTCGCCGATCTCCCGCGCCGAGCGCACCGTCCGCCACCGCCGACTCCATGGCGGAGAAGCTGCGGGATCTGAGCCAGCCTATCGACGTGCCGCTGCTCGACGCCACCGTCGCTGCGTTCTACGGCACGGGTTCCAGAGAGGAGGTAATCGTCCCGCGTCTCCATTCGATGATGTGTTTAGGGTTCGTGCGGTTGTGTTGGGGCTGTCCGGGCGGATAGGGTTTTGGGCGATCAATGGAGATTTGCTAGGGACGGCAAAGCTAGGGCTTTGAGTAAATGTTTGGCGGCGAGGCTGTAGCGCTTTGGCGTGTCTGGACTCTGGAGTCTATGCGTTGAACAGGTGGTTATGGTTGCGAGTGAAAAATAGTCTTCCTTGGTTGAAGCTAAGTCTAGAAAATTCTCCCTGTTTTATTTTCAAAATAATTCTATTTTTAGTGCTGTCTGAAATTTCGTACACGCAAATAAAATAGAAATGGGATTATGATAAATTGGCTATTAAACATTGCTCTTGCATAACCCTAAAATCAGAATCATAAACCATAGTACGATGCACCATTTGTTTTCTAAATTTAAACTACAAACAAAATAATCGATGTCCCATTTAATAAATTGAAAAAAATCAAACTAACTAGGAAATATAGTCCAATACAACATCAACCATGATATTTCAAGGATTTTGTACTTGATGAATGTGGAACTATCAACTAGGTCTCCTACATTCCCTATTTCATTTTTTTAAATTAGTATTGAGCTTCTGACACGGTAAAGAATTAAATTGTGAACATGACCTTACACCACAAATAGAAAAAAATATGGAAAAAACATAGCATATTACTAGCGATAGCTGTCCATGTAGGGTGTCAGGTGAGCACAAACATGTTTTCCATATAGCATCTATCTTTCAGTGTCTGAAAATGCTTCAGTGCATGGTATTGGCCGCAGTCCTGTAGGGGGCTACATGCCTGTGCAGACCACTGGGTTGGCAATCAATGGTGTTTTTTTTTTTTGCTTGTAGCTAAACCTAAACCATTTATTGCATGATACGATGACACCTATGTTAGTATCCCTAGCAAGTTATCGTGTGCTGCTTCTGCACTTCAGATGTCTTGATAACTGCAGCAGATATGCTTCAATACTGGTGTTTGTTTGTTGTTTCTCCTGGTATATATGTGCCATGTTTTGATCTTTGTGAGTTAAATCTGAATCAATCTCTTTTTTTTTTTTTTTGCTTCTAGGCTTCCTTCTGTTTATCTAAGATTGTTTGTCACTGCATGTTGCTAATTCCTTTATTGCATTAAAGGGTGGATGCTAAATTTGGTTGTTTTTGCACTTGCAAGAGTAATGGAAACAGAAATCTCAGAATATGCTGTACTTCATGAGGGATCATTACATTTTATTTAATTTAGGTGTTCCTGTTTTGATTGTGTGTCACATCTTTGACATGATTTTATCTTTTCTTGTGTGTGTTAGCCTAGAGAACTTTTTATGTGCTACTTCTGTGTTTTCAGAGGCTTGCTGCGGACCAAATCTTGCGGGATCTGCAAAATAATCCGGATATGTGGCTACAAGTGGTTCACATTCTGCAGAACTCTCAGAACTTGAACACCAAGTTCTTTGCTCTCCAAGTAAGTTTTGAGTGAAAGATGTTATTTTTGATGTATCAATAAATAAACTCGCATCTGAATGGGGACTGATCCCTTGTATTACTGCAATCACCTTAACGATCAGGGCTGTATGTGAAATTGATTTTACACCCCTCGAAATATTTGATGGTTATTAGGAGTTAGCGCTCATTTGAATCACTAGCAACCTGTACTATTACTCTGGAATATTGGTACATCAAAACTTATGCATGTCCGAACGGCCGAGTTGTAGCTCTTGAGTAGTTGAGTGTCTAGACCATAGTTACTGGATTTGCAGTAAACCCCTCTGAACACCGATCCTGATGGCGCGATCTAATTTGGGGTTTTGCCGGTGATCTGATTCGCACCGGTATGCACTCCAGTTCACTGGGGAATGGCGAATCCAAACCATAGAGAGAAGTGAGATGAGCATGGTAGGAGGGAAAGATGCCAACATCGCCGTCGCCACTTGACCATGCCATCGCGTCGCCGTTGCTTGCCACTAGAGTGTGGTCGCTGTCATCGTTGCTTGCCGCTAGAACTTGGTTGTTGCCATCGCCTCAGTTTGTGTGTGTGTGGGGGGGGGGGGGGGCGTGTTGGAGGCGGTGTGGGGAGTGGTGTCTGGAGGTGTTAGTGTTAGGAGAGAGTTTATGGGCTGTTTGGGCCGGCCCAACCACAGCCCTAATCTTTTATCCTTTTTTGTCTTTAATGTTATAGAGAGAGGATCTTCTGTGGCCGCTCTGTGTTTGCAACTCCACGGATTCCTATATTTCCTTTACTGTTTTACTATATATGGTCTATAGTGAACCAAAATACTGGGTTTGCGAACCCCATCTCCGATTCGCGAATCAGAGAGGTATACCCTTTAGCGATCCCTACTTTTAGAAAGTGGCATACCGCGAACCCGAATCCCGAACCAAACGAACCGCAAATCAGGTAACTATGGTCTAGACATATGTGTTATGCTAATTGAAAAATCTCAAATTGCATGTATAACATTGTCTAATAATCTTTTGTTCCAGAATGAAGGCTGAGCCTAAGTACTATCTTTCATGTTTGCATAAACCTTTTTATTTCAATATTTATTGTGGTGTATGAAGAGATAGCAAAATAGGTCAAGAGGTTTTTAGTTCATAAAAAATTCCAATAAGATTTTGGTTACACTATTACAGAGGAGTCCACTTACTATTGCACCTGTAAACCCCATACCTTTATAATTACATAATGTAGGATGTGAATGTAAGACACCGCAAAAATACCACAAATGCTGTTTGTTTGGCATGCCAAATTAATACTGACACTGTCGGAACCAGTATGAATTTGCTATAGTATACTGTGAAGGTAAATATGCATTAACCTACAAAGCTTGCTTCAATTTCCATAAGAAACACGAGTGGAGCAAGGTCGAGTTATATGGGAACAGTATGCCATGTAAGCAAGCCTAACTGGTATCAAGTTTCGGTGGACAGTAGAGCAGTAGTGATTTCTTTTTTTGAAATTATAAAAAATTTGGAGAACTCAAAAAACAATCTTTGATATGTATGTTTTCTTTTATTTAGAACAAAAGTGAATTTCCCTCCTTATCACCCATGTTCAGTAGAGATATTCTTTCATTTATGATGAGCATGATAAATGATTATTCAGTAGAGATGTTCTCTTTCTTTGCGTGGGATTTCTAATTTATGGCTAATGCTCATTCAACATTTTAGGTACTTGAGAATGTTATCAAGTACAAATGGAATGCTTTGCCAATTGAACAGCGTGATGGCATAAAGAATTATATATCTGATGTTATTGTTCAGGTAATGATCAGTATGACTATGTTACCTGCCATGAGCCTGATGTCACCTTTTGCCGATTCAATCTGACCATTTTGTTTGGCTCTTGTCTCTACTAGCTATCGAGTAATGAAGTTTCCTTTCGACAAGAGAGACTTTATGTCAATAAGCTCAACATTATATTGGTGCAGGTAAATTTTATAGAGCAGATTTTTCTTATATGAATGTACATTTTATACTTTGCTTTGCAAGACTACTTATTAGATAAGATGTTATTCATATGGCTTTTGATTTTCCAGTTTAGTACATCTCTATTGCTTATGTTGCCTGTTTGCAATATAATAGGTTTTAAAGCGTGAGTGGCCTGCCAGGTGGACAACCTTCATTCCAGACCTTGTTGCAGCGGCAAGGAGCAGTGAAACGATCTGTGAGAATTGTATGGCTATATTGAAGGCAAGTTGTTTGCTATATTTGTTTCTCACCTTTTTGTTTACCGTATTGAAATGGTTTGACTGAACAACAAATTGCAGCTCCTAAGTGAGGAAATTTTTGATTTCTCAAGAGGTGAGATGACACAACAAAAGATTAAAGAATTAAAGAATTCTCTAAATAGGTAAAATTTCATTCTCTTTATGCCACCTTTTAGCTTCTAATTGATATACCACTCATTTACTTCATGGATTGTACTGTTTTGGGGGGTTCATTCCTTTTTTTCCTGTCTGGATTATGCCTTTACTCCTATTGATTCGTTGATTTCCAAACATTCTTTATTGGTGAGTTGACTGAGTTCTAGTACAATGTTCTATGTTTTTCAACAGTGAATTTCGCCTTATTCACGAGCTATGCTTATATGTTCTATCTGCGTCACAAAGACCTGAACTTATACGTGCTACATTGGCCACACTTCATGCTTTCCTGTCATGGATACCTGTTGGCTTCATATTTGAGTCATCACTGGTGTGTAGCTTGTCAGACATTTATTTCAATTTGCTTATATACTATTGCATTTGCTCCAACTGCTACTAAGGCTTTACATCCTGTTGACCATAGCTGGAGACACTGTTGAAGTTCTTCCCTGTCGCCGCTTACCGGAATCTTACACTTCAGTGCCTGACAGAGGTGAAGATATCTATTTCCTGCCGTTTTTAATTGGTAGCATTTTCTACTGTTCCATTATAGCAACCAGTTGGTACACTATTTGAACTTGGTGGTTGTTGAACTTCATCTGACAGTTAATTGAAAAAGGATTCAGGAACCGGCCGTTTTTTACTTATATTTTAAGCTATCGCAGGTTGCTGCTCTTCACTTTGGTGACTTCTACGACATGCAGTATGTCAAGATGTACACAGTCTTCATGTTGCAGCTGCAGGTACATTTTGAATTTTCAAGAACTATGGTTCATTTTCCTCTAACTTTCCATACCTGTTTCTTTGGTGCTTTCTTGTTTCACTTGGGTTGCTGTTGTTGATGAATAGGCAATTCTTCCTTCTGGAACAATTCCAGATGCCTATGCCAGTGGTTCTAATGAAGACCAGGTATATTTTATCTAAGTTAAAGTAGCATTCTTTTCTTGTGTCCTCTTCATAACAATTAATGTTAAGTTTGGTACGTTCAATTGTAACCTTGCTTCATCTGCTTATTGTTATTATACCGTCTGTATTGTTGTTATACCACATCTAATCCAATTTAAAACCGCTTCATGGTGTAATAAGACAGGATTATAATTCTACAATATTTTGGAAATGCTGAACTTCCGAATTCTTTAAAATCGAAAATTACAGGTTTCAAAAGCTTCTGAGTTCAATTGTGAACATTCCATTTGAAATGTTAAATTTGAAATTTTCCTTGTTTGTATTGTTTGAGATTCGAAATTATAAAATCTTTCAGTTCTTCAACACACCAAATTATTACTCCCTCTGTCCATTTTTATAAGACTTATTTTTTGAATGGTCTTGTTCACAAATATAAGGCTTGCATGTAGATTTAATAACAATTAAGTGAGGGCATCTAAGTCATTCTCTCATACCTTTCTCAAATTCAACGCAACTTTAATTCTTGTGCAAAGTCAAAATACGTCTTATAAAAATGAACATAGGGAGTATAATTTTATAGTTTTAGAATTGAACATCAAATTCTTATAGTACAAAATTCTAGAAAAATAAAATTTAAAATATGAAGTTTCAGAATTAAAATTTGAAAATTTCTTATGAGGGTATTTTGAGGTTTGAGCTTCCTAAAATTTCAATTGTGAATTTCAAACCTTCTGCAAGTGAAGAATTTAAAATTAATAATAAAGACATCCCCTTTTGGTCAGATATAAATTGTTGTGCTAAGTGGTTCCTTACACCATAGTTACAATGGTATCTTTTAATTATTGTTTTGTTCTAATGGGAATTATTGCAATATACTATTTAATTGGGTTACAAGGGAAGTCATGGTAATCCTTGATAGGTTTGCTGGTAAAATGTTATATAATGCATTCCCTGCATTTATATAATGCACTAACATAATTTTTGTTCTTCTTAGCAGGCATTTATCCAAAATCTTGCACTATTTTTCACATCCTTCTTTAAGGTAATAGTCACTACAATCTTAATGAAACAAGATGTCGAGTATTATGCTTTTGGATTGTTAAATTTCATTCAAATGCTTCGATTAACCAATCTATTCATATAATTTTATATTCCCCATCTATGGCATGGTTATTAAAACGTCGTGTAAACACGATAAAACGCTCGGGAGATGCAGAACGTCCGGTCGTTCTGCAGACCACCCGTAGAACGTCGTTCAAACGCCGGGAGAACGTCCGGAACGTCCGATTTGGACGTTCTAGCTAACCCTAAGCCGTCGGGTCCGTCGCTATTTGGGGGGGAATCGGGGAAACGGGAGAAAAGCTAACCCGTTGCCGCTGTCGCCAGCCGCGCCAGATCTCGGATCTGCGCCGCGCCAGCCAGCCGTCGCCCAGCTCCGCGCCGTCATCCGCCGTTGCCCGTTCCGTCGTCGCCGCGCCCGCTCCGTCGTCGTCGCTCTCTCTCTGTCTCTTGTCTCTGTCTTTTTGGTTCGCTCGCTCTCTCTCTGTCTCTCTCACTGTCGCTCGCTCTCTCTCTGTCGCTCGTTCTCTCTCTGTCTCTCTCTCTGTCGCTCGCTCTCTCTCTGTCGCTCGCTCTCTCTCTCGGTCTCTCTCTCTGTTGCTCAGTCGCTCTCTCTCTGGTTGGGCTAGGGTTGGAGGTGGGGTGGGCCGGATGGGCCGGAGTGAACATGCAGATATTGAGAGATGAGAGTTGAGAGATGAGAGATGAGACAGATGAGATATTGAGATGGCATATGGCCTCAAATTATATGGAAAAAGACTACAAAATCAAGGTACATATATGAATATATGCTATATCTTTGCTCTTATATTCGTTTTACAATTGTGCCTAAAACTACGTTTCAACGTCCGTTTAAACGTTTAAAAGTTAAAAAGGGGGTGGGTCGTTTCGTTCTCGTTTTACGTTTTAATAACCTTGATCTATGGGAAAAAATTTGGTCGACCTTCTTGTCTTGAACAATGTAGATTAGTTTCACATCCAATTTATGAATGAATAATATGTTAAAATGTTCATTATTAAAATGTTGTACAAAATTCCAGTCTAAAAATGCTTTAACTTTTCTTTCATTGTGATAATGTAGAATCACATGCGTGTACTGGAAGCAAGTACTGAAAATAGAGCTGCATTGCTTTTTGGCCTTGAGTATCTCATTGGAATTTCATTTGTTGATGACACGGAGGTTTTTAAGGTAAGCAAACTAGGGCTAAATTCTGGGATGCATGAAGTGTGATGTAAGGTCATCTTACAATGTTGTTTGTTGATGAACAGGTCTGCTTGGACTACTGGAATCTGTTTGTTTTAGAACTATTTGAAGCTTACAACCAAATGGAGCTAGCAGCAGCTGTAAACATTATGGGACTTCAGGTGCCTTTCATTTTAATTTTGTTTATTTACCTAAAAAGTAATGCCATTAGTTTTGATCATCTCGCTTAGGGACATGGGTAGATCTCGATACTATGCTTTGGCCAGGTTTTATATTTTTTCTTTGGAAATCTCAGGTACATTGTGAAATATGTGAGAACCAGGTAAATTAAAAATTACCCAAGATATTTTTGCATTGTGTTCCAGTTGTTCCTGATTTGTCAATATTCTGTTGTTTTTTTTGATGGTTTTGCCAATATTCTGTTGTTTTTTTTGATGGTTTTGCCATGTAAAGAACATATGGCGCCTACATGACACATGGCATTGCTATGCTAATTTATGCTTCAAATTAAGAGCCTTCTTTCATTTTTGGCGCATATGTGATTACTAGTGTGAAACAATTATTGACATCATTGCCATGCATATATACTATCTGTTTCACAATATAAGTCGAAGCCCACAATTTCCAGTCTAATGTGGTGCAAAATTGTGAAAGTTTTGGATCTTGTCAACTTATCAAATGAAATGTTCCCACTAATTTTTCACCCCATCTTAAAAGTAGGGATACTATGTGAAAAATATCAATGAGTACACTTGATTTTGTGTATTGATATACATTCTGAAATGACTAATCCCAATGGGCTTATATAGTGAAATGGAGGGAGTAATTGTTAAATTATAAAGTGGTACATTAGTGTCACTTTAGCGCATGCCTCATCATGGATGTCATCACTGCGTCACCTAATCGCAAAGCACATAGGTGGCCCAGGGTGGATGCTATGGAGGTTCACCTCACCTTGACCCATGAGGCGAGCACCCCAGTTTTCTAGTTGTCCGTGGGGTTTCCTGGGCGTCCATGGCGAAGAGCCATGCACTCGCGTTGCCTGGGAGGTGGTTGGGCACTTGGGGCTCTAGTGGCCACACACATGAGAGTAGTGGCCACACACATGAGAGAGAGACACACACAGAGGCAGACCAAGTGAGAGTGAGAGTCAAGGGAACGCTAGCCCTTGTTGCCCCTCATTGAGCCGGCCACCGCCGCCGCCAGCCAATATCTGTTTGGTGAGCTTCCCTCCCTCCACACTCTCCATCTCCCTCGACGACCGGTCTCTCAGCTGCAGGTTCTTCTTCTTCTGCCTTTGCTTCTTTTTCCTTTGTTCCTCTTCCTCTGCTCCCAGATCTGGTCTGCTCTGCTGTTCATGCTCTGCTCTACCGGCCTTCCCCTCTCACCCCTCTCTCCCCTGCTTTGTTCCTCTTCGCCTTTCTCCTTGATCTCCTCTGCTCTGTTGGTCTTTACTCTGCTGCCTCTGCTTCGTACTCTGCTGCTGATGCTCTCTTTAGTGTAGAAGTGTGGTGTGTAGAAGTAGAAGTGTAGTGTGTAGACGTGCTGTGCTGCTGATGCTCTGCTGCCGTCTGCTGTGTGTTCTTCTGCTCTCTTCTCTAGTGCTGACTTAATATGCCGTTTAATGCATGCCCTTGTGTGAGCCTTATGTTGTCCAGGTGACGATTAGGTGACGACCTAGTTGACTAGTGGACAAGGTGCCTGTTACGTGCCGTGATCGCCTAATACACCGTGACAACCGTGCACCTCACATCGCTAAGTGGTAAAACTGTTAAAATTGACAAATTTGGTCCATGTTGAAATGCTACTGTAAAATCAGATCTTCATATTATTACATAGCTTCTGATTGCGATCAGGGGTACATTGAGTCCTTCCCAAATCTGAGTTTAGATGTGGCAAAGTACATGCAGTTTTGTACTTTTTCTTTTGTTTTATCGGTTGCTTTGATATGAATGAACTCCTGATACGTTTGGTGTGTTACCATTTCTTTCTAGTCTTTGTGAAGTTCTGTTTGCTTTATTTTCTAATCATTTACCACATGGGCAACCTGTAGGCACAGATGGTTCCTGGAAATGTTGATGGTACGCTTACAGCTGTTCAACAGAGAAGGCAACTTTATTCAGGTCCACTCTCAAAGTTACGAACGTTGATGATCTGTCGGATGGCAAAGCCTGAGGAGGTTTTGATAGTTGAAGATGAGAATGGGAATATTGTACGAGAAACAATGAAAGATAATGATGTCCTTGTTCAGTACAAGGTTAGTAAAAGAATTAGTTGGCAATCTGGCATTTTTGCACCCACCATGTTCTAAGGATGTTAACTTCCTACTGATGTTTAATTGCTGTTTTTATTCTAGATCATGAGGGAAACATTGATATACTTGTCACATCTTGATCATACAGATACAGAGCAGCAGGTATGTCTTATTTATGCCTTATGGGGCTTTTGAATCTTGTATTGCATAAATCACGATCGACTTTATTATGATGCTTTCTGACTTGGCGCATTGTGCTGTTTCATGTTGATATGGTTAGATTTAGGGCAAAATATATACAAACAGAGAAATAATTGGAAACAAAAAAAAGTTGCTGGAGGGTTATGCTTGTATAGTTGTTAGTTGTAGTTAGTATCTGATGATTGACAACTCTTATTTTGTCATCTTAGTATCATTGTTTTTATTGTAGAAGTACTACTAAATTTGGGTAGCAGTGTAGGCGATAGCTATATAATTGCTACATGATTATCTTCTTCTTTCTTTTCAAGTCAACTTATAGACAAATATCCTTTGAAATTTCAGATGTTGAAGAAATTAAGCAAGCAGCTAAATGGAGAGGACTGGAGTTGGAATAACTTGAATACTCTATGCTGGGCTATTGGTTCAATTTCTGGTTCTATGGTGGAGGAGCAGGTTTGTTGACAGTACCAAGATTTCCCTCATTAACGGATCTAGGGGTGATGACGAGGATGCACTAGCATGGTGTCACTTCCAAACAGCTTAAAAAATCAAAAGAGTAGTCTATTTTTCGTTTTGGTCTTTGTTGCAAACAGTTGAGATGATTAGGACTTGCATTGAAGTTTGCAACCTAATGCTCTTTCCCACCTGCACATCGAGCTCCCTTCTGCCGCACATCGGTATTTTGATCAGATGCAAGGATGGTTGGTCTATGATTTTTGTAATACCCCATTCCTCGTATTTCTTTTGATATTGTGCCATTTTTTAAGGCAAAGCAGTAGGGGAGAGCCTATTGCTATAATATATTATAATAGGTAAAACTGTACATATTATCTACAGAAGTGAAAAAAAACTAGGGAGGTGCTTCTGTGCTTTTCTTTTTTAAAGTTGCACAAATATTAAAACATGAATGAAGGGTAGATGATGATTACTTACCTCTTCGCTTGTTTTAAGATTCGTACAACTTGTATTAGGAAGAAAAGCATAGAAGCACCACTGGGTGATATCAAAACTAACTTTCTATCACGAGTCTAGTTCATGACGGGGTAAACATCCGTAGGAGTGAGGTCGCACGGCGACGACTTGCGGTTGAATGGCGCTAGGTGAAGGGCACCGGTTAGGGGAGAGATGGATCTAGAATAGCTGGCCTAGGGAAGAGACCAGAGCTGGACCTAGGAACTTAGGAAATGCTTCTTCCTTATCCATTGCTTGGTTCCACTACCATGCGGCAGCTTCCCTTATATAGATATGTACTCCCCCTAACAAATAGAATTTAATCTCAATCATTCAAAACTAATCTTGAATATCTTCTAAAATGCCATTTCAATGTATACAGAACTAGAAGCCACGTGGTGTAGCAAGTAGGAGGTGCCAAATCTGTAGCAGCCGGGCCGGAGTGACTGATTTGGGTCTTCGTCAGTGATTAAAAAACATATAGCTGCTATACTAAGAATAGACAGGCTGGAGTGACTGCTTTGGGTCTTGTCAGATACCCCAAATTATGTTTTTCAACACTCATGGAATTTACCAATTTTGCATGAACACTTGGGGAAACATTTAAGTTTGTAGTATGTAACATTCTTTTGTTCAAATTTTGCACAGTTGATTTAGTATGGGGTGTTGTACGATCATATCTCAATTCCAGGTCTGCTTCTGGAAAGTTATGCCAATTAAGACATGACTCTTAATTCATTTATCTGCTATTTATTCCAGTATTCATGGTTACATTATAGCAGCTGACACTGCACAATTCCTTGAAATATATGCTCGTGGAATCTGCTGCAGGAAAACAGGTTCTTGGTTATGGTTATTCGTGATCTGTTAAATCTTTGTGAGATCACAAAAGGGAAAGATAACAAAGCTGTGATTGCAAGTAACATTATGTAAGCATTCTTTTAATTTGCATTTTGTCATTCTTTTTATACTCAGGATTCAGAAACAATCGTGTGCTGGTTTTCTTTCTTCGGTTATTAGGTATGTTGTGGGACAATACCCAAGGTTTCTCAGGGCGCACTGGAAGTTTTTAAAAACAGTGGTCAACAAATTATTTGAGTTCATGCATGAGATGCATCCGGGAGTTCAGGTGACAAATGTTACGGTTGTTTATTTTGTTGGAAAAATGCATGGATCTGCTATCCAGTTGGGTGTGAAGCATGCGATGCGAATGTTATAGTCCGTATCACTTCCCCTAATTTTAGCAAGTAACTTAGCTAAGCTTTAATCATATTTTGTTGTATATCTGGCACCAATGATGTTTGATAGTTTGTTTTGGTTGGTGTGGTACCTAACACGTGTTTTGCTTGCAGGATATGGCATGCGACACTTTCCTGAAAATTGTTCAGAAGTGCAAGCGTAAGTTTGTGACAGTACAGGTAAATATGATATTCTCTAATAGTTTCTATGGGGCAGATGGATGTAGCATGTCTGGTAATCTAGCTTTGCTACCTTTGTCTCCAATCATGCTCAGAATGTTGTTTTCATTTTGGGTTGCTTTGAACATATCTCATGTGGAGTCGTTTTAGCTTTGTTGTTGTGGTTCACAAAAGAATGTTGTTCTGTATTTGTGATGTGCATATGGCCAATATTAGCTCCCTTTTTAATCACCACGACTTCCAAATTAATCTCCATCATAATGACCCAATCTCCCCTAAATGACTCATATTCTTAGCTTCGTAAGTAAAAATTTATGAATACGCTACTACTTCTTGACATGATGCATGCCCATTTGAAGCACAATTGTGAGCACCAGCAGTCCACCATGGTGGTTGTGTGTGCTTTCAATGGTGTGTATAGAAACAATAATGAGATGGCCAGCAGATATAGAATGTCCTGCAAGTACTGTGGTGACAGCCACATGTTTGGGTGTGCACTCTTGCGCCGCCAGAGGCAACTTCCTTGCATGGAACACTGGCTGGTATAGCAGGCCAAAGCGAAACACGACTGCATAGTTCCTTTAGTTGTTTTTTACCTGTCATTTGGTTAGCGATAAAAGGACATGAGTGTAGTTGTTGTGATCCTTAGATCATAGGGGTAAACATCACCGGGAGGATAGTCGGGTGTCGTCAGCTGCTTGGGGAGAGGGAGACTATAGATTGGGGAGAAGTCGAGGGAGGAAGACTGTTGTATTCTCATTGCTTGTTAAGAATGGTACGGCTCCTTATGTAGATGAGGAGGTTGGCCCCTAACAATATGGAAACTAAGTTGATCTAATGCAACCAATCAACTAAAGATAATACTATATCCATATTATCCAAATATGAAGATATGCATGCATGCTAAGGGTTCCATGCTGCTGCCCCTCCTTGTGCGCAGCCCCTAATGGGCTGCAGTCCCCCTTGCCAACGTCTTTTAACAAAAATTGAAAACGAGAAAGGAATATTTTTCCCAATTAATTACCATATCACCAATACACCATTAATTTAGGGAGACGACTTAGTTCTGGTACTTTTGTCTCAAATAGTATTAAATGGCTTGACCTTAGTCCATGCAAGCCCTTTTTTGGACTGTAGACAGTAATTACTAATGATTGTGGAAGATGTTTTGCCTCAGCTTTCTAGGTTGGTTGGGACACCTCGATAGTCTTGTGCGCTTTAATTTTTCATTTTTTTTGGTACCATTCTACTATCAAGCTCAAGAATTTAGTTCAAACTCTGATAATTAGGATCTGGAGTTGTGCCTCATACATGTTCCGAATTAATCTTATTATCTGTGAGTAGGGGTGAAACCGGGTCGGATATGGGCGGATATTGCTTGTCCCGTATCCTAACCCATATTTTTTTTCCGGATTCGGAGTCGGATACGGATGTCCCGGATACGGATACGAGTTCGGATTATTCAGGATTCGGATATGGAGCGGATACCTGACGTATTCGGGTCGGGATCGGATATCATAATCGGATAGTAGTATAATACATAATTGTGTACGTAAAAGAAATAATGAAGCATTAACCTTACAACATTAGCTTCAAGTCATAATTATTTCAACGTAGGATAGTAGTATAGTTAGAGGTGCAAATGGGTCGGATACAAGGAGAGAGATCGAGACATAAAGAAAACAGAGAACAAGGGGAGTTCTTCCATCAAACTTAACCTTACGGAATAAATTTCTGGAGATATTAAATAGTGTTGAATTGTCACATTCTGACAAACTGAAGATAGACTTCTCTCATAATGAGGACTACTCGGATTTGTTTGCTATGCTTCAATTTAGCGACTCAACTAATTCTAGTAATTTGAATAGAAAAGAAGTTTATCAAATAAGTTGAACAAATCAATTTAGGTAAAAGCATTATGTCATCACTCTATTTGTTTGTTGATAGATTTGTTGAAGTTCACTCTTAATAACAAAGTAGTGTTTTTTAGTGCCAATATCAAACAACTACTCTATCTATCCAATAATGAACCAAATTAATGGAAGAATAACTAATTTTATCGGGATATTCGGGTCGGATATTTACCGGATATCGGGTCGGATATTGCTCTTCCCATATCCTAACCCATATTACATGAGATTTTTCGGATACGGATCGGATATTGCTCTTCCCATATCCTAACCCATATTACACCGGATTTTCTGGATACGGATACGGATAACATCGGTACGGATTTTAAACGGATTCGGTATCGGATCGGGCGGATATTTCCTGTCCCGTTTTCACCCCTATCTGTGAGCTAGTCTCTTGAGGTTTTTGACACTGTTATAAATTTGTGTGTGAATAAGTCGTGGCTCTTGGTTCTGAATTTCTACATTAACTAGATGCACAGACTATATTTTTTAATTTCTTCAATTAGCAAGTGTGAAAGATTTTTATATGCGGTAAATTTTCTGTTCGGTGTTTTTGGTTATTCTGTCTATGATCTGCACTTTTGTAGTCTCTACTCATTCACTGGTTGCCATATTTATCTGTTGCCCAGACAGTTTTTTATTATAGTTCTGATATGAAACACTTTATCATATGTATGCTTAGGTGATCTGTAGCTGTTACTATCAAATTTACAGTGTTACCTGTACACAAACACGGGAATTGGAATCTGACTCGGATTTGGGTGACCGTTTCAGGAGACTTGAAAAAATAGGATTCAGGGATTCAACAACTATATATTAATATAATACTAAAAATAAATAAAATTATTTTCTGTTGGAAATAATACTAATATATGCTCAAATAGCCTCTCATCACTGAAGTTGGAGGGTCTGATGCATCAAAGGTCCATGTTCAGTACAAAAGGTCTACATCTTGCCTTGATATGGCTGCTTGCTGTCAGCCTGCCACACTTGAGAATGAAAAGCAGTAAACAAAACAAAGCTATCACTTCTCTAATGTTCCCAACCTTGACATCTTAGACAGCAAGCTCCAATTGAAGCAATTGAAGCTAGGGGCTCCATTATTTTTTCCCTTTGAAGGCTTCTTTTCTTCTGTTCTTCCTCCACCAAAGCCATGGCAAAGAAGCAGAACAGCCATTGGCAGAGAAGCAGAACAGCCATTCTTTCTTTCGTCTAGTCTTCCCGCAGCTTTGCTTTTTCTAGCCATGGTCCCGAACAGGGGATGCTGTGCCAGCATAGCTTTTTCCCATCTAGTCTCATCCTCCTCCACCTAGAACATTGCTCTGTGTTCGAAGTATGTTAACGAGTGTCCGACGTGCGTCAACGCGGCAAAAAAAAATTTGGACTTGCGTGTCCAGGTAACACTGCTAATTTCTTGTTTCTTAATGGTTATACAGGTGGGTGAAAATGAACCATTTGTTTCTGAGCTGTTGTCCGACCTTGCTGCTACGATTGCAGATCTTGAGCCTCATCAAATCCATACATTCTATGAATCGGTATGTTGTAGAACCAAACAATTACACAGTGGGTGAACCTACGATATGTCTTATATTTCCATTATCTTTATTCAGGTTGGTCAGATGATTCAAGCTGAATCTGATAATACTAAGAGGGAGGAGTACCTCAAGAGATTAATGAGCCTTCCCAATCAGGTTTCACATTATATTTTTTAGCATCCAATGTTGTTTATCATTTTTACGTAGGATTCTAGTTATAAAGCTGCTGTCCTCTAATCTTGCAGAAATGGGCTGAAATAATTGGGGAGGCTGGCCGAAGCATTGATATCTTGAAAAACCAAGATGTTATCAGATCTGTTCTTAACATCTTACAGGTAATAAAATGGAGATTGGAAACTGCTAAGTGATATCACTATTTCAAAGTTGTTTATTTAAATGGTGGGTCTTGAGCAATTCTTCCACATAATACAGTTCCTCATTAGACTGTAGCAAGTGTGGGTCTATTGTTGGCATTCTCTGTGCCATATAATGGTGTGATGAACATAGCTGAGATAATTTGACAGACAAGAAATGGATGGTTCTGACAACCAAGGATCCAAAAACTGGTTTTGGGTAAAATTTGAGGCCTAGGCTGAGTAGAACCTACCAGGAACGTTTGCAGACTCAAAACCAAATCTAAAATTGAACCGAGAACAGTTTTGTAATTGATATGGCCCCACTTACCAACACTGGTTGATCCGTATCAGTAATGATTTTCACTGATTGATGGCTGTTACAATAGGAAATTGCTAATCTAAATCTAAATGTAAGTTAGATCATAAATTTGCTGGGTTATGTAAAATCCTGGTCCCAACCAGGCTTTTTGGGAACCGCTTGTAAACAACAGTTCCCGGCTGCATTTCAAAACCCCGGGGATAATCAATATGCTGTTTATCGTGTGCTTCTTAGGAGTTTGGCAATAGAAGTGACAACAATTAAAATGGCTTATTCTATGCCTGGCTAGCAGCTACATTATCCATGCTTCCTGTTCCACTTGTATTGTCTATACTCATGGGCGTTGATTCATAACTGTTGAAAGCGTGACATGCTAGTGGGCCTACAGCTCCTAATTAACCTTACCTTCAACTAGTAGGTATAGTACCAAACTTGTCTAGTACTAGTTGAATGCCTGCGCGTCGCAACGGAACATAAATAAGCCACATTGTAACAATATTGCGAATTGGTTGTGGGTAGATATTTGGTCCACCTGTCGTCACTTGTTGATAGAGAATTTTTAGGGAGGTTGCATTTGTTTGTTGATAGATTGCTTTTTCTTTTCTTTTTTTTTTTGGTTAAGAGATTTTTTTAGGAAGATCCACATGTCAGTGCATAATTCTTATGTGTGGAGTTGAGAAGAGAGAGGTTTTATTTCTGTTTTTTTTGTTAGTGATTTTTTAGAAAGGCCTATATGTCAACACGTAATCCTTATGTGAGGAGTGGAGAAGAGCGGCAGACTGACGAACCATCACTAGCTTCTTTTAAAGTAGTAAGGATTAATTCGAACAACACATCAGCCTTTTATCCTGTAACCATGGAGGTTTCTACTTTCCAGGGCTGGACTCCTTGACTAGTTGCCTGTGTTCAGTGGATCCCAAAATCGCTGGATGTTACAAAGCTCCGTGCTTATGTGGCCTAGAACCAGTCTGAGAAGAGTCTTAAATGGCAGGATGCTTGAGCCTGGCTGGTTTTGGTTATATAAATGCCATAACTGTCCTGAAATAACCCATGCTAGGCCTAGATTCATCGTGAAACATTTATTGTATTTGTTTGGGCCTGGTCTCACTCCTCGAAGCACAATTTATTGCCGGGGGTTCAATTGGCCGCTTTATCTTGATGCTGTAATCGTAAAGTTTTATTTGATCGTACACCTTGTCACACTTGTCACCTATTATATTCTAGATAGTAATATCAAAAACTTTTCTTTGGAGAAGCATATCATGGTGACATTTTTAATACTTGCTTTTATTGTTGGGGTCAAACTGCCTTCCTTATCTGTCATGATTTTCAAAAAGTTTTGCTTCATCGAACCTTATAATACTTATTAGAAGCATGTCCTAGTGCCATCTTTAATACTTGCTAAGGTGAAAATTGCTGTTTGGCCTTGAGTTCCCTTTTGTCCAATTTCATTTATTGCTCTGATACTAATCAGATGTGGTTATTTGTGCTTGCAGACAAACACTAGTGTTGCCAATTCGCTTGGGCCACATTTTTTCCCTGAAATTTCACTAATCTTCTTGGACATGCTGACGGTATATAGGTATTTACTTATCATTTACCAGAATCCCCTTTTGATATGGGTTTTTATGTTCAAATAAAATTAGTTGGTAGTAGTTCTTTTAGGCTGGATCTTGATTCTCTGCTCATTTTTGACTTGCTGCTAGTGTTGCTTGCTTCATCTCCTGTATCTTGCTAACAAGCTTCCTTTGTTTCCTGTCTATTGCACTTTAGAATGTACAGCGAACTGGTATCAAACACTATTGCTGAAGGAGGGCCATTTGCTTCAAAGACATCGTTTGTAAAACTTCTGAGGTATACATTACCATTCTATGCACCTTTTCCTTTTGTGTACTTCTCTACATAGTTTTTTTTTTAATAAACAGATCTGTGAAGAGGGAGACATTAAAATTGATTGAGACTTTCGTGGACAAGGCTGAAGATCTACCGCAGTTAGGGAAACAGTTTGTTCCTCCAATGATGGATCCTGTCCTTGGTGATTATGCTAGAAATGTACCTGATGCAAGGGAATCTGAAGTTTTGTCCTTATTTGCAACGATTATAAACAAGTAAGTGTGCGGCTTATTGTTCATCCATTTTGTTTTGGTTTACCCATTTTATATGTTTAGGCGTGTATGCATTGGTGTTTGCTGAAGAATTCACTTCAACTCTGTTCTCATGTTGATGTCTGTCATATGTAGGTACAAAGGCGAGATGCTTGAGGAAGTTCCTCGGATATTCGAGGCTATTTTCCAGTGTACTCTTGAGGTACAAATGCAATTAACTCAATCTGTTTCTGGTACTGATAATAATGATTCTGTAGACCTAAGATTTTATGTCTTCTGTCTCGCATTAGATGATCACCAAAAACTTTGAAGACTACCCTGAGCACCGCCTTAAATTCTTCTCATTGCTTCGTGCAATTGGTACACACTGTTTCCAAGCTTTAATTCAGTTCTCAAGTCAGGTATGTGTTAACTTAATATTTCTCTTTCAGATGCCTTATAAATTGCAATTTGCAATAGCAGCATCGCTACAATGGCAAAAATACCTATATGCTTTAGTGATGTCTGCATGATGTAAATTTATTCAATTATTTTCTTTTACCTTATTATTGATCTGTCTGTTTCAGCAACTAAAGCTTGTTATGGATTCCATCAGTTGGGCATTTCGACATACAGAGAGAAACATTGCTGAGACTGGCCTGAACCTGCTATTGGAAATTCTAAAGAACTTTGAGGTCCAACTTATGGTCTATCCTTGGTTAATACTGTACAGTTGCACTGAAGCTTACCGTGTGATGTCATGTCCTTGCAGGCTTCAGGGCTCCAAAATCAATTCTACAAAACTTACTTCTTGACTATTGAGCAAGAGATATTCGCAGTTCTCACAGACACATTCCACAAACCTGGTTTTAAGCTTCATGTTTCGGTGCTGCAACATTTGTTTTATGTGGTATGTTTATATTTATCCGTTGTTTTATTCTGTTGTGTGCGTACCTTTGATTATTTTCTTTGCTGACACATTAGGTCGATGGTCTAACTGAGCCTCTCTGGGATGCCTCGACAGTACCTTCTCCATATACGAATAATGCAATGTTTGTTCGAGACCACACTATTAAACTTCTCAGTTCATCATTTCCCAACATGACACCTGTTGAGGTATTGTCTCCTCTCCTGTACATGCATCCTTAATTCAACCAGCAGGGAACCTATACTTCATGTTTTCTGCAGGTAGCAAAATTTGTTGATGGACTTTTTAGTTCAAAAGCGGATATTCCAAATTTCAAGAACCATATAAGGGACTTTTTGGTTCAATCTAAGGAGTTTTTTGCACAGGTATCTCTATCTCCCCAAAAATAATAGCGAAAAAATGTAATGCATAATGTTGCAATCTTACCGAAGTATCATTTTAATGTGACCAATCTAGATATTCTTGCATGTATTAGTGATTGAAGTTGGGAAAGTTTTATTGCACATACCACTAACCTATTTGTAAATAGTAGTAGTGAACATGGTTGTCAAGACGCCGCCTAGGCGTCCAGTTGTTGGCTGCCGCCCGCCATGGCTCGTCGCCTCGCCTGGCCGGGAAATGGTGGTCGCCTAGACGGTCTAGGTGTCGCCCTGGGCGTCCAGGCGTTGCCAGGCATGCTTGGGCGTGTCCGATTAGGCGGCGCCATAAGCCATAAGGGGTGGGGAAGTTAGAAGAGACCGGCAAAAGGGGAGGATTCTAGTACCTCATCGCCATTGACCTCGAGCATCACGAGCTCTGGCGCCACTGCGGCCTCACGCATCTTCGCACTGCCATCGCCTCCCACTACCGTCGCTGCCGAATCTGGCAGCCGCCGCCCTCGATCTGTAGCGGCGAGCATCTCGATGGTCTCCTTGTCGATGCGTATCTCCTCGGACTCGAGCGCTGACTTCTCCGGAACCCGTCGCCTCCTTGTTTGTCGCCTGCATCACCTACCTTTGTGCAGCGGTGGACGAGGCGTGTGGCGATCGCCTCTGGGGAACCGCATGGTGAAGTCGTGATGTCTCCGTCGCCTCGTGTTCTTGCGGGAGAAGAGAGGAGAGTGCAAGGAGGGCAAGGAACTTCTGGAATGGGTTTGTGAGTTGCTCTTCTCAAGCCGTGAGATGGGCCATAATTTCTCTTGCTTGGAATACAGCCCATTAGACCTATAATCAGCAACTAACTGATATTGCTAAGCCGCCTAATCCTTTCCTAGGCACCTAGCAGTCTAAGACGCTTGACTGGCGTCTCGCCTTGCCTTTTGCCTGGACAACCGTGGTAGTGAATATCCTCTATTTGCAAACTCTACCCTTGCTGTCACTTACTGTCAATTATAATGTACAAATGTTAGAAAGATAGTGTAGCAAGCGTTTGACACTCGTATCTCTTATAATGTGAGAGGAAAGCGTTTGACACACGTAGCTAGATTATGCTTAAGATTGCTGATGTGAGAGGAAAGTGAGTGAGGAGATAGAAAATAAATGGAAGAACAGAAATTTTATTTAAAATTGTAATCACCAAAATGCAAGCCAGCATGTTAATGACGATTTCGTAAGATTTTTTATGTTTTTCTATTAAAATTAGCAAGGAAAATAATGTAAGAGGAGGTTTTACAAACCGAGGCAACTTATTATAAGACTTTAAGTGCGACATAATAAGTTTGTGTGTGTGTGTGTGGGGGGGGGGGGTGATCAAAGTTAAAAGAGTGACAAATAGGGGTGGACCTTGCAATTTCCCAATATAAAATGTGATTTCAATATATAGGGAAAATTGGATGGTTAAAAGAAAATGGTTCCCAGCCTATATTTTTTTTTTTCCTGTTCTCACCTTGTCGATGGGATTTTGACATTTTGTGCAATCTGAAAATGTGAACCCTGCTCCATTCCCAGCATTCTCGCTGTGGCAACGCCCAACATTGTGAAGATGCCAACTTGTTCCATTACCAAGTAACTTTTATCACACGGCTAATTTGGGAGACTGCATTGCAATCAGTCTCTTTCCCTGGAAATTCAGCTACTGCTAAATCCAAATAGACTTCCAAATACGCTCATTGTTAAACAACAAATTATCAAATACATCCTACCTTTTTTTTCCGCAAGTGCCACAGGCTCATTTGGATGCATTTAGCAAAACTTTCCAACTAACTGATAAATACACGAAAATATGTAGCATGATGAGAATCATTTTATTCCTTGCAATTGTTAAGAGTTCACCATTGTATGTGAATCTGCCATGGGTTTGTATTCTGATTCCTGGGTTTATTCTCCAAAAGTATTATTCTGAGGGCACCATCCACATGTTCAACCAGACCATATATTATTATATCAGAAGGATGTTCTAAATTTCAGATGGTTTTTGTATAAGCTGTGTGTTTAATGTAGGACTGATACATTATCATTCTTCTGCTGAATTGTTTCTGGTTTTCTCTTGTACTCAGGATAACAAAGACCTTTATGCTGAAGAGGCTGCTGCACAAAGGGAAAAAGAACGCCAACGGATGCTTTCCATTCCTGGGCTCATCGCCCCAAATGAATTGCAAGACGATATGGTGGATTCATAGTGCTATCTGATTCAATCTGTTTAAGCCGCCCATTGTCTTGCTTTGACCTCGGATAACTTCTGGAGTCCTTGCATCAAAACGCCAAATTTTTTGCCAGGGCAATGAAAGAAGTGCTCTGGCTTTAGTTATAACATTTTTGGTCTTTCGTTGTGCTGGTTCAGAGCTTTCCCAAAGTAGATAGTGAGGATTTTAGCTCTCAACTGTTTCAGACTGCCATTGATACTTAAGGGGTGTTGGCTGATTTGGTTGCAGTGGCTGTTGTGCTCAATGTATTTAGCTGAGAATGGTGTTTCTGGTGCGCTATTCTGTAGCATGATGGCCGATCGGCACCAGTCTTCATTTTTTGCTTTTATAGAATGACATTGCCCTGTAGCAGCTCTGGATTCAAGTTGAAAGGTATTTTACAATATTATTGTATTATTCTGTGAAAAATGTGTTTACATTGCTCCGTCTGCTATTTTCATTTCTGTAGTTTGTTTTTTCTATTTGAGGAAGAAGTTGCTGTTAGTCTGTTACCGTCGGTTCCTGGAGTTCCTAGTGGCTGGTAGAGTACTATGGTTTAGCTTGGCCAAACGGGTGAACGCTCCAAATAGTTCATGGTATAGGTAGTGGGGCAAATAGTTGATTAAATGGCTGAAGCACACGGCACGGGGGTTATAATTTTCCACGCGGGCCACATGTGGGATGACCCCTAATTCCGATGGAGATCAATTAGCCCCAGACGGTGATAGGGAACATGGATCGTGGGCACTAGCAGGGCGGCGGACGAACTTACCCGTAGGCGCTAGTAGGGCCTGCAAATAATTGAAAACGTACTATTTTACTACTTTGAAGGGTAATACATCACACACATCCTGCATGCGCGCGCGTGCACGTATGTACATGCTGTCACATACTCCCTCTATCCCACAAAGAGTGCATTTCTAGGATTTTTAAGACAGATTAGTGTGCAAGGTAAATGACCAATGTAACCCTCATTACTCCATACACAAGCATGTTGGTGCTTCGGTTTCCACAAGCACTTAAATGAGCATGTATACACTTACAGCTGGGCCCTACGGACTAGAAATGCACTCTTTGTGGGACAAAATTTGAACACTAGAAATGCACTCTTTGTGGGACAGAGGGAGTATCCTACATGTCAAAAACTTTTTTTCGAGGCTTCAAGACCGCCGGGGCGTGTAGAGGCTTCAAGACCGCCGGGGCGTGGGTACACGTTATTCCATTAAACATGCACGCATGTGTACGTATCCTTATTAATGGTGAGTGTGCATGTATGAGCAGACTTAAAACGTGGACGGGTTGGTAGGCGGTGACGCATTCAAGCCAACTGGGTACTAAACTGTACAAAGAGGTAATAATATACTATTTTATATGATTTTTTTATCATCTTTAAGAGGAACAAAAATTTATATTGAACTAGTACTAAGAGATACTTTATACTATTTAAGTATAAAGATCGTGTATTGCTTTATATTATTTAAAGATCGTGTATTGCTATGGTACATACTTTTATATTATACTAACACTGTTAAGATATATAATTTTATATGAAAAAAGTTGTAACATCCCGGTTTCTGTATTTAAGCTTAATGAAGCTAATGAATTATTAATTAGTACTTCGATTTGTTTTCGATTCTTAATTTGAAGTTATTCGTTTTCGAACATCTTTTGTCGTTCCGTTCGATCGTTTTTCTCGTTCGTAACCCCGAGTTTTGATTTCGGTCGAACTCCAAACCGTCGTAGTTAGAGTTCAAACCTTCGCTCTAAAACCTTCGTTAGGATTTCCCGAGCCCATTCTAAAAGACCCCAAGGCGATTGATCAATCGTCGGGGCAAAGCCGCGAAAGTTCCAGATTTTCAGCCCTGGAGCGGTAGTACCGCAGGCGTAAGCCCAGTACTGCCGGCCGAGCGGCAGTACCAGTTGTCCCGGGTGGTACTGCCGGACCCTGCTTTTTCCAGCGCAAGCGACGCGCACGTCACCGCCATCCTCTCTCCTCCTGTTCCCACGTCGTCTTGCCGATGCCCAAAAGCCAGAGGAGAGCCTCCCCAAGTCCCCCCTCACTCCCCATTCACTCCTCCACCTCCTTCTTCCTCTCCTCTTTCTCCATTCCTCCTCTTCTCCCGAGCTCCCTCCTTCCCTCCTCCTTGCCGGCCGATGTGAGCTCATGTGGACCAAGGAGAAGCGAGAGTAAGCCCCTAGGAAGCTTCATCAAGCCCTCAAGAAGCTCCAAGTCCGGTGGATTTGAAGTTGAGCTCAAATCCTTAAGGTTTGGGTCAAAACCCTAGCTCGTCCTCAATTTCTTCTTTTCATTCTTTTGATTTAGCCCTAGAAACCCTAATTCTAGTGGTACATTATCGCATAACTAAGTTGCTAGACCTAGGTTAAGTTCGTACGAACTAGTTAGCGTTATCGATTCGATCTGAAAACCCTAATTGCCATTTTGACGGATTTAATTTCCACAAAGTCATTTTCTTTGTGTTCTTGGAGTTTCCTTTGAAACCGTAACTTCAAGAACCATGAAAATGACATTCGATTGTATCCGAAGTCACCCAAGTTTGATTCTCGTGAAAAAGGAATCGAGTTTGAACTCGATTCGAGTCGAAAATCAAAATTTGGAGCTAATTAAGGTTTTCAGGGTCGAAGAGGTGAAAACTAGTTTCACCAAGCTTAAAACCTTGATTAGGTAGTGTAGATGAGACCTTGGCGTCGTAGAGGTTCCGTTGCCGTGAAGAAAATCGAATTTGGGCTCCTTTTGAGTCGAGATCCGATTTTCTATCGTTTTCGTATTTCGTAGGGTCAAAAGGGTAAATTCGAGCAAACGAGCTCGAAACTTGTCGTGGCCAACGTGAATGGGTCCCTAGCGCCGTTAGGAACCTAGCCACGCAATTGCCGCGAATTTTCAAACCCGATTGCGCGAAATCCCCATTTTCAAAACCCTATCTCCCTGGAAAAACGGCGCTACCGCCGTTGTAAATCCGGTAGTACTGCCCTAGCGATAGTAGTACCGGGAATACAACGCCGGTAGTTAAGTTACAGAGAGAGCTATTCTGGCCTTTGGAAATACGGCACTACCATTGTGGTAGAGCCGGTACTGCCACCCAAGCGGTAGTATCGCAGCTAATATCCAGGTAGCTATTTTTCGGAGCGTGCTATTTTGGCCTCTGCGAGTCCGACACTACCGGTGTTTGGGGCCGGTACTGCCGCCCGAGCAGCACTACCGTGGGCAACACGTCGGTGGTTATTTTCCAGAGAGCACCCCATCTCGGTCCCCGGCCATCGGCACTGCCGGGCTAGTGGGGCGATACTGCCGGCCTAAGGGTGGTATTACCGCACAGTAGCCGCCAGTACTGCCGGTGAGAGCTAAGAACTGAAATGAAATTTGTTTCCTTTCGAGCTTTCGATCTTAGTCTTTTCCAATTGGTCTGTTGTTGCATTTGGTTCTTGTTCGCCTTGTGTTAATTTGTTGTTCTCTGTTCTTATCATTTTCGCTAGACGTTGACGGTTCCGTAGACGCCGATCCCAACTACGTTCCAGAGTCAAACTTTGTTGAAGAGCAAACAGGTAAGCACCTCCTTTGACCATTTTTATCCGATATTTGCAAAGTTCTATTTTCATTTGTCAAAACTATTATGCATGCGTGTATGTTCAGTAAAGATGCTAGTTGTGGGAAAACCTGGTAGTTAGACCCGAATTGGTGGATTTTCTAAATCTTAATTGATCTGTGAACCTTGTTGAACCTTAGGCTACAACCTGGACATAAAAATAAATGTCAGATGGGTAATAATGAGTAGTATCTGCATATGCTTAGTCATGCTGTAGAATGTATTGTATGACGTTATGACTCAATCAAATGATTCTCTCTTGGAATGGTTGGTCGGATTTGGCTCAAGGTTTTGTGTTGAGTACTGGATTGGGAAATGGTTGTGTTGGTGTTATTAGAAATTGGAAAAGGAGTATTTAGACACGGGCGAGATGAATGGTGGTTGGTGGTTCGGAATCTGGTTGGAATGGTTGGTTTGGTTGGTTGGATATTGGTGGTAGACTACAAGCAGGAGCTTGTATGTCGGTTTGGTATTGGTTGTAGACTACAAGCAGGAGCTTGTATGTTGGTTTGGTATTGGTTGTGGAGTGCAAGCAGGAGTTTGTACGTTGGTTGGATCTGGTTATCTTGCATGCAGGAGCTTGTTGGTTGGTTTCCTTACTACAGGGAGGTTTGGGGCTAGTGGGAGCTCCAAGGGGCCGCTAGTTGCCACCCTCTGAGGCCGTAGTAAGTGGTTCTGGAAGATCTCGCCCGAGTCACCCTAAGGACTGAATTTGATGCTATTACTGGGTCAAACAGTGCAACCACATGTGCTGGTTATGGGACAGCCTTGACTTAGTAAATTGGGGAGGATTTGGTCTTGCATCATTAGGAGGTGGGAGAGTATGGACACACTTGCGGTGTCGGTGTGTTCTAGGGACTCCCTCGTCGAGGCATCGAGGGGGAGTTTGCCCAATACAACGGTAATGCCTTTTATGGGGAGGTTATGAGCTAGTTGGAGCCGGTAGGGACCACTAGTGGCCATCCTTTGGGACCGTAGCAAGGGATGCACATTACCGGGCTGGTGCAAGGTTTAAATCCCCAACTCTCGAAAAGTCTTGTCATAGTCTAGCAAAACGGGTACGTTGAGTATCGCGTGGCATGGTTGACATGATTGCTAGAATGTGTCATGTGGGTAAAGTGTACAATCTCTGCAGAGATATAAATAAACTAATCGATTAGCCGTGCTCACGGTCATGAGCAGCTTGGGAAGTACTGTCAAGTATAGAATTTTTGGTGTTGGTTCTGGTTTGGTTACAGTTTGGTTTCGGAAAGGGATTGGGTTGGAACTTGGTTGGGTGATGAGTTGGTTAATGGAAAAGGGTGGAACCTTGGTTCAAGAAAATGGTCGGTATGGTTAATGGTTCTTGGAAATGGGATGGTTGGATGACGGTTAATGGTTCAATGGTTACATGCTTACTGGTTACTTGAAAATGTTCTCCTTTCAATAGCTTTGTAAACTGCAATGATTTGAATCTGTTACGTTATTGCAAATAAATCTGGCTTTGTGCTCAAATAGACTTAGTGTAGAAACCTGCATCCTTTGTCGAAGCTTGCATCTATATTATTACTTTCATACACTAAAGTCTTGTGAGTACATACATGTACTCATCGTTTGCTCTAACAAATTTTGGCTAGAAGAAGGTAATGGAGAAGACCTCGAAGAATCACGGTTCGCGTCTGAGTTCAACGAGTTGGCTTAGGATTATCTGGGCTTCCTTCCCAGTCAGTTGCCTTTGGGTTGTAGAGGCACATTGCGTGGCTTTATTTTGAACTTCCGCTGTAACTTGTTATCTTTTGGAGTTGTAGTCGGCTATGAGGCCGCAACCTTGTAATATTAAGTAGCTGTAACTGCATTACCTTTCAGATGTAACTTAATTACTTATGCCTAGCTGTGATGCATCTCGAATGAACAACGTGTGTGTACTGATCCAGGGAACTAGTACTAGACGCACGGTTGCGAGAAGCTCGAATTGGCTTCAATCGGTTGGCACTGGCGCTCAAGTCGAGCGGCTGCTGATCAATTCGTCCCAATCTGAGTACGATTTTAGTTAAGCATATGGAATTCTTGCGGGTTGTGCTAATTTCCAATCCGGCGCAACAGTAAGAACCTGGATTGCTAATCTAATACCGGAACCCCCACAAAAGTCTATATAACACACTAAACTTTGCTTGAAAGTTCGTTCATCACATCGAACTATGAAGGCAGACATTTGACTTATGAACTTTGCAATTTGGTCCAAATAACACTCTGACTCAGTTTTGCATTGTGGTATTGCTTGCGTGGCGTGATAAGTAGGCGGTTTTGTCATATATGATGATACACTAGGCAAATTTAGGTTAATGACAGATACAACCACAAAAGGCTTATCCTCCAAATCAAAACAAAGAGAAAGGAGCTAAATGGACCGACAACCATGGAAGCATGGCTGGTAGCTTGGCGGTGGAGAAGGCCATGTGACCCTCACTTGTCATTGACCTAACTTGACCAATGTATCATCCTACATGGTAAAACTTTCCACTCATTGCGCCAGTAGGATACTACCATGTAAAAGCTATTCAGGGTGCTATCTGTGTTGAGATATAATTGGACCCTTGGTTGTGTTGAGATATAATTGGACTCTTGTTTTTGGTGGACAAATTCCAAAATTACTCTCAGGGGTTTTTCCGATAAATATAGCACCCATTTTACAAGAGAATCAATCTACAAATCAATAAAGAGAAAAAAAAAGAGGTGACATCACCTATATCCTGTCTTCATCTATTGTGATTGTTTTTTTGGGTATTCTTGTTTTTTGGGTATTCTTGATTAGCATTAGTATTGATCTACGGCGATCAATTTATCAACATAATAGCTCTCCAAGGCTTACTGGTACATCGCTGGATTTCTTATTTTCAATCCCTATGCTATTAGATTAATTTTGTAGATTCTATATTGATTACTACACATGGGATTATGATTCATGACTTAGTCCATGCATGCCCACTACAACGTGTCCCGTCGGCCGAACCACACGCACACGCTAGCCAAACCGCGTGTGTTAGTCGCTACGTACTGCGCATGCCCGCCTCCACGGTAGACGCCGCCACGTGTGGCTGGCATTGTCACCGCATGAGCACTCCACTCCGTGTGCATATCCGAAGCTGCAACCACAAGCAGAGTGGCTGTCACTACCTCGGGCCCTGCTTAGAGCTTGCAGCCGCTGTAGTAGATTTACATCGTCTGCTTGCATCTATTCTTGATCCTCTTCTGAGTAGTTATCCACTCGAGACGACCTGAACGTCAATTCACTCGGAAGCACTGCTTCAGCTCCATTTACCAGAAAAAATGGTGTTTCGCTGGTGGCACGACTGGCCAATGTTCGTGTTAGTGATATGCCCTATAGGCGATCATGAAGATGATTGTATCACATGTCTATATTTATGTACTCCATGATAATGCGTTATCAGTTCCCTGAATAAACTCTTGCATTTGTTCATCAAGTACGACTTGGTTGTGAGACACTTTGTTTTACGATGTTATTCTAAAATGATCCCTGATCTCATATCATTATGTGTGACAATAATGATTCACATGCCATAGGTATAGATTGATGGTAATGTTTCACATGCCATAGGTATAGAGATATCAAATCAATAATGTGGACACATGTTAGAGAACATGATGTTGGATAGACCCACTACTAGGGTTGTTATCTTTAAAGTGCCATCAATGTGTCTCGCGTGGTATACCTGTATGATCCTTAGACCTGAGATCATCATTGATTCCTAGAATGCGTAGTAGTATGCTTTGGGGGCTATCAACCGCAACTTTGTATCTGGTAGCTTAAAAGTTAGTCTTCAGGTATGCTATGAAACGTGGCGTGGGGTCTGAGCGATCAAAATGAAATTTGCCCCTCCTAGATAACGAGAGAGATATCTCTAGGCCCCTTGGTTGTAGTTGGATTGAAAAGTGCATGGCCATGCCAATGTGGTTAAAGAGTTAATTACGGTTTCAAAATCCACTACAAGAGTGAGTGAAGGGTCAAGCTATCACAAGGGAGGCACGTATCTCGCCTTGAGCTTGATTGGTATCGTGTGGCAAAGGGATTGGTAGGTGTGTTTATCAGGGTTCAGCCGATGAGATCATTCTGTGCATTCAAGGGTCAATAAGTACTGCTAGGTACTACTATTGATCTGTGGATTGGAAAGGGACTTTCCGAATTCACGACCGACTTGCACATGAACCTAACGGGTCACACACTTAATGGGTTGGAACTTGTTTAGTGGATTTGATCCATTAGAAGAAGGGTTTGCATGTGCGTACGATCTGTGTAGGAATTGGAGTGCTAATGGGCCTCGACTAGAGCCCACTAGCGCATCCATAAAAGGGAGCTTGGGACGGTGCAAAAATGGACAGACGAGCTCTTACCAAGACCTAGCCACCGCGCCCCTCCCTCTCTCATGAAACCTAGTCGCGTGGTGAGGTGCTAGCACACCCCGTACGATGTTCCTTCTCCGGACGTATGGATACCTTTAGAGGCGCTGCTGCACGTGGACGCGCTGATCGGTGGAACCTCGACGTGCGTGAATGACCACGATGACCTCGCGGTGTTCACCTACGACCACGCGCTGTTCGGCATTACTCGGGGATTTCGCCTATGACCACACGTTGTTCGGCGTTGCTCGTGACGTCACCTATGATCACGTGCTATTTGGCATTGCTCGGGGACACCGCCTACGACCACGACGACCTCGTGGTGTTCGCTGGCAACCACGTGCTATTCGGTGTTGCTCAGGGACGTCACCTAGGACCATGTGTTGTTCGGCGTTGCTTGGGGACGATTGACGACTAGCGAGGAGGAGGTGTTCGGTGTGTACGACTACTTCCTCAATGCGTGTGATTCTGCTTCCGCTGCCTCTGCACGTCAAGGGTAACGATCCTTAATCCCCTACTTGCATGCGATCTTGGGTGATCGCGATAGAAAATTTTTGATTTATGCTAGCATAGCCTACTTATTTCTCAACAGTTCGAATGGCCCATAGCACCGAAGGTAGCTCCTTCACCAATTGAATCGAGTAAGTTTTGAGCCTATCAAATACGGGGGTTTCAATTCCCTGTAAAACGATAGCATTGGCATGTTCGACCTGACTGTTACTCTGAGGATGGGCTACGGATGCGAAGTAGAGTTTGATGCCCAATTCTTCGCAAAAGACCATGAAAGCATTGCTTTTGAATTGGGTGCTGTTATCTATGATTACTCAATTAGGAATGCCAAACCGGGAAACGATGCTCCTCATAAATTTCTTGGCTACTTCCGAAGTGATGCTCCTGACGGGCTCGGCCTCGATCCACTTGGTGAATGTGTCGATTGCCACGAACAGAAACTTGTAACCTCCTTGGGCTCTTGGGAAAGGTCCTAGGATATCCAAGCCCCAGACAGAGAAGGGCCAAGACAGAGGAATAGTTTGCAGTGCTTGGGCTGGACTTTGTCACCAAAGCGGTAGAGCAAGTTCGGATGGTCCGAGAACGGCTACGGACAGTGCAGTCTTGTCAAAAGAGCTATGCTGATCACCGTCGTCATGCATTAAATTTTGAGGTAAATGATCATATTTATCTCAAGGTTTCTCTGATGAAAGGTATTCATCGTTTCCACGTAAAGGGAAAGCTAGCACCTCGCTACATCAGACCCTTCCGAGTCGTGGCAAGGCGAGGAGCTGTGGCATATCAATTGGAGCTTCCACCTTCCCTTTCCAATGTACACATGGTGTCTTTCATGTCTCTTAACTGAAGAAATGCCTTAGAGTTCCAACAGAAGTCACTGAGTTGGATACTCTTGGACTGCGACCCGATATATCTTACAAGGAACATCCAATGTGCATTCTTGATGAAAGAGAGCGTGTTACTCGGAATCACACCATCAAATTCTTCAAGGTTTAGTGGAATAACCATACTCCCGATGAATCCACATGGGTGTGTGAAGATCACCCTCGAACCGAATACCCCTATCTCTTCACTGAGACAGAGCAATCTCGAGGTCGAGATTCTTTTTAAGGGGGGTAGGTTTTGTAACAGCCCCATAATTTCCCAAGTCCATAAATTATGCATAACATGCTCATGCCATTCACATTTCATAAATATATAAAAGGTTTACATCAAGATCTCCACCTAGTTAGGAATATTCACAAGTGATTGATCAAGTTCACATGGATATATGAGAACTTCATGCCATCCTAAGACTTCCATTTATCTATACCCACATTTCTTTTACCCATAGTCTATGGCGTGTGGGCCATCCTTGCAAGAGAGAGAGAGTGGGCTACACCTAACCACTCCCTCTTTTCTCACTTTATTCACCTCTACCCACCTTCTTACCTCATTATGACATGTGGGACCTTGGCCCACATGTAAGTCATAGAGTGGGCAACTATATAAGCATATTCACATTGGTTTCTCCTCCCCCATACCCTCATTTTGCTGCTCACCAAGTCTGAAAAACAGCAAGCAAGAACCAAGAACATCCTCTCCTTCACCTCTCCATTCCTCACCACAAAATCCACTCCAAAATTGAGATTTATTTTTTGCATGTCCCACCAAATCAAAACCAAAATCAAGTGCTTCAATTCCATCCAAATAGAATTTGAATGCACCGAGTATTGGGTTAGTTCTAATCAATTTTCCATCTCTCAGTTTTTCTAAAATTTTGCAACGTTGAGCTCATTCATCTTCCTACCACAAAATCCACATCCAAGTCTTGGATCGGGTTATGCATGTCACATTGCTAGCTTGAGGAGGAGGTGGACACACTATTGCAAACTCAAGAAGGTGAGGAGGCACTACCCTTACGAGCGAGGAGGAGAAGAGAAGCCAAAACCGGGAGGAGGACCGACGCATTGACTTCTCGTCATACTCATTTTCGATTCCATCATTGAGTCAGGCTCCCACTAAGAGCAAGGGCTTCCCTTGAAGTGGTAAGACTTCTTCCTAGCCACATTTCTCATAATGTTCAAGAGGAATGTGCAGTAACCTCCCAAAACACAAATAGAAATCCTGTTGTCCTGTATAAATCGGCACTACCGTAGTGTAATAGCCGGTAGTACCGCTTTGCTGGCACTACCGCTCATACATTGTTGGTACTACCGCTTCTCTAAAACCTCGAAATACATCTCTGCTGGAAAATAGGTACCGTAGTACCGCATATCCGGAACTACCGCTCTACAGGTCCGGTACTACCGCTCCCCTAGACCCAAAAACACTCTCTTCTGGAAAATAACTACCACCACTATTGTGCTGGTAGTACCGCCCCGTCGGTACTACCGCTCCTAAACCCTGGTAGTACCGCTCGGTGAGGACCAAAAACAACCCGTACTGGAAAATAGCTACCGCTGTGTTGAGGCTGGTAGTACCGCGCCTCCGGCACTACCACGCTATACCTCCGGTACTGCCGCCTGTAGCTGACAATGTCCGAATTGTCTTGTTTCAAAATTCAACTCAAATCGAATCAATTCCTAGTACATATTAGTATCAATAGAGCACATCACGAGCATTTCATGCATGATTAAGCATATCTCAATGGTGTTTAACGTTTGAGTTCTTGATTGGTGTTTGTTGGAATTGGATTTCTCGATAGGTGTTAACGCTTCGGAAGAAACTCCCGAGTACCACTACGTCTACGACGTCAAGAACGAGCAGCAAGGCACTATTTAATCCTTGAGCATATCGATCCCATTATTTGCAAAATTATGTTTGAAGTTATTTTATCAGTTGCATGCCCACTTTCCATTACAATTATGTTTTGGGTAGAATGCTTAGCTAATGCCATATTGTCATATCAACCCCTTGCCATGTTCCTTTTATGTTCCATTGTCACTTTAGGTGGTCCAAGTATTACATATGGGTTCTGACGAATTGCTTAACCATGCTTAGAACATCGCTAGAAACCACGATAGATGTTCCATCGGTCGCAATGATCAAAATGATTATGATGATGATGGTTCAATGGTGGTTATTGTGTAGCAATGTTGGTTAAGGACCTTAAGGATGAAACCCTAGTGCCGTCTCATCAAGTAACTATCGTGCGAACCACACACTGTTTATGGGGCTGGCTTAGCCAAGTACTTGTGTATCATCAGGGGTATTTAAACCACATGCACTCAGAATTCCTTGAGCTTTGTGGAGCGTCAAGGAATGTCTGCGGGAATTCCTCGAACTTTGTGGAGTGTCAGGAATATCCTTCGGGTTCCTCGAACTTTGTGGAGTTAGGGATATCCAACAACGGGTGTACTCCTTGATCCACACACAGAGCACCGAGCACATGGGATCAAGGTTCACAGTCACCCAGATGGTTTAAATGCACTATCATGCATACTGAAAAATAGTTTTATCATGTTTACCTTGGTCGGCATCGAAGGAAATGTGCTAATAGTTTGGCTTATGAGTGTGGCGTGTCGTGTGGGTAAAGTCGTACCTCTGTAGAGATTAAACTATTCGAATAGCCGCATCCATGGTCAAGGATGATTGCTTATTATTGTTAGCCACCAGGTGAGTGTTAAGGACTTGGTAAGAATGAGTGGTTTGGGAAAAAGAAAGTCTCATGAGTATTGGAGTACTCATGAGAGGAACTTCGCGAGTATTGGAGTACTCATTGGAGTATCTGTGGGTGTAAGCGAACATGAGCGATGAACTCATGGTTCGGAGAATGCTTCGAGGCATGAGATGAATATGTTTGTGATGATGCTATATTATGTATTATACTTTGAAAAGGTTTACTAAATGCAAGTTTCAATCTATACATGTCTATGTTTTACTCCGAATGTTGCTTTGTGCTGAAATTACCATTTTGCCTTCCTTGAGGTAGCAACCACATGTAGCTAGAATTCAGCATATTACTAATATTATTGTGCGAGTACATTCTTTGTACTCAATCAGATTGTCCACTTGCTATAGGTGAGGATGAGGTATTGCTCGGAGAGTTTTACTGGGCAGATTTCGATGACGCTAGTGTCTAGATGCATGTTCTTACCCCAATTGGTTGCCTGCGGGCTATGGCACACTACGCTGGAACTCTTTTGTTGTTTATATTGTGTTTCCGCTGCTTTGTTGATGAAGTAAACTTATATGTCGTTTGGGACAGCAGTCCGACTTTTGATGATGTACATGTATAACTTATATATTCCTTGTTGTATGTGTTGTGATGTCAATTGTTGGGCTGGAGATGTGCGTGTTGGCTTGCTATCCTGGGACCAACCCGAGGTTCCTTTGATTTACCTTAGTCAACTTCAGTTAAATCATCCAGATTACCTGGCTACAGCAACTGGCTGCAGCAGCATACGTAGCCTCAGCGGTGGATTGAAGACCAAGACACAAGAGTAGTGCTGATGAATTGGCAAGTGCTAGATTTGTTCTTCTTGTCTATCCTATAGCCTGCAAAGTCTGCATCTGAAAAGGCTCTAAGGGATAGGCTCGAGGAAGAAAAGTACCAGATACCATAGTCAATGGTAGCTCGAAGGTACCTGAAGATGCGCTTTACTGCCTGGCGGTGATATGCGCGAGGAGAAGCCTGAAATCGAGCACAAAGACATATTGAGAAATGTATGTAAGTTCTCGAAGTAGTGGGGTACAAGAGGGAGCCGATCATGCTCTGAAACTCCTTCTGCACAACTGGTTCGCCATCCTCGTCAGGCTCGAGAACAGTAGTGGTGGCCATAGGGTCATGACTAGCTTCCCATCAGACATATCAAAGTGCTTTAGGAGGTCTCGAGTGTACTTGCCATAATACAAGAATGTACCCTCCTGAGTCTGCTTGATATGGAAGCCAAGGAAGTAGCTCAACTCATCCATCATGATCATCTTGAACTCAGTACTCATCACACCTGAGAACTGAGTAACGAGCGAATGTGAGGAGCCACCAAAAATGATGTCATCAACATAGATTTGGACTAGGAGAATGTCCGAATTAGAACGTCTGACGAACAATATTTTGTCCACTTTACCCATTTCAAAACCATGACTCAAAAGGTAGGACTTAAATCTCTCATACCAAGCTCATAGAGCTTGCATAAGTCTATACAAAGCTTTGGAAAGCTTGAATACATGGTTAGGATACTTGGGGTTCTCAAATCCTTGATGTTGTCTGATATATACCTCTTCCACAATGAAACCATTAAGGAATGTACTCTTGACATCCATTTGATAAAGCTTGAAGCCCTTGGATGCCACAAATGCGAGCAAGATTCTAGTGGCCTCTAGTCTAGCTATAGGGGTAAAGGTCTACTCAAAATCAAGGCCATCAACATGAGTGAAGCCCTGAGCGACTAGCCTAGCCTTGTTCCTAATGACAACCCCACCCTCACTCTACTTATTCCTGAACACCTACTTGATCCTGATGATATTTTGACCAGATGGGGGCTTGAAAAGTTGTTATACCTTTGTTCCTCTTGAAGTTCTCAAGTTCCTCATGCAGACTTATCGGATAATAAATGAGAAACATCCTTCGGCTCAAAAGAGGCAACAAAGGTAGTGTGAAGGCAGAAAGTAGACAAACTCAATTTCGAGCGTGTGACACGCTCGAACAAATCACCAATCATCTGATTAGGTGGATGACACCTCTGAATATGGTGGACAGGTCCAGAAGCAGAAGTGGCCTCTACTCCTTATGTGTGAGAAGTAGGAACAGAGCCACTAGTTGTTGAAGAGTCAGAAGGTAAGGGTTGGTCTGCCTGAGGTAAAGACATGGAGATCGAAGGCACCTCAGGTGCAGGAATGGAGATTGGATTAGGCAAGATGCTGTAACACCCCAAAATTTTGCTTTTCTTAAATTCATGTGTGATTTGGCACTTTGGTGAATTTTTGGAATTTTCTGGAATTTATTTGGATTTATTTGGAAATTATTTGAATTTATTCCATTTTGAAATAATTAAAGAATTTAATTTTGCAAATAAAATTTTGTTGGAAATATTTTATTTGAGTCCAAAATGTTCCAAAGTATTTTCCAGAATTTTTCTGGAATTTTTCTGAGTCTTTTGCTATTTTTAATGAATTAAATGAATTACTGGGAATTATTTTAAATATTAAATCGCTGGAAAATCAACTCGGGTCTAGTACTGTTCATCCGACCGAGTCGGAACCCGAGTCGGACTCGAGTCCGACCCGAGCCAGTTGGCTCGATCAAACCAGCTCAAAACCCTAATCAATCCCAACCGTTGGATCAAGATCCAACGGCTGAGATCCGCCCGTACCGGTTCGAGCCGTATCCGGCCCGGACCCGATCGTGGCCGTTGATCGTGCCACGTGGACGGTTGTGCGTCGTCGTCTCCGCCGAGACCGAGCCGGACTCCGCCGCCGCGCCCGCCGCCGTGTAGAATTAGGTTTCCGTCTCGGGCACGAACGCCGAGGCTATTTAAAGCCCTGGTCACGCCCCGAGGTTGCCCTCATCCTTGCGCACCTGTTCCCCCGAGCCATCTCGCCTGAGCCGTCACCGTTTGCCCGTACGAGTTCGCCGGAGTTGGAACTCTGTTGCGCCGCGGTTTGCGCCGTTTTCCGCCGTCGTCCGTCGTCTTCCGCCGAGAAGAAGCCCAGATCTGGAACCCCCGAAGCCAGGCGCACCCGAAGAGACCTTTCACTTCGCCGAAGTTGCACGGACACGCCGCGTGGGAGGTCGTCGTCTACGTCTCCGGTGTCCAAGCCTCGCCGCGCCATCGCCGGACCTCGCGAGCTCTGTGGACCGTCCGATCTTGATCGTGCGGTTGAGGTGAGTTCACGTGTTCCAAACCCGATTAGATCTGGACCGTTGGATCAAGATCCAACGGTTCACAATCGCCACGTGCTGTAGTAGTGTTATTATAGGATTAGATCTGGACCGTCCGATCTAGATCGAACGGCCCACGATCGGCCACGTCCGCTCCAACACATGAGCCTAGATCTAATCCGAGCCGTCGGATTTCAAATCAACGGCCGGGATTGCGCCACGTGTCGGGAAGTTGGACCGACGCGGTCAGCGCCGTACGCGTGTGAGCGCGTGTCCCTGACACGCGGGCCCCGCATGTCAGAGGGCCCACACGCCACCGCTATGCGTGAGACCCCGCGACCGACAGTGGGTCCCACCCGCCACCACCCGAAGCCGTGGACCGTGTCCACCGTGGACCTAAACCGCGCCGTGGGTCGAGCCCATGAGCCGGCCGACGCCACCAGCCAATCAGAGCTGCCACGTGTCCATGCCGACGCAATAATTAATTTCCGAAAAGAAAAATGATTTATTAATTCGAATAATGATTTTGATTTTGTTTCAACCCTCAACCGCTCATAACTCTTGCGTTTCAACTCCGATTTGAGTGATTCAAATTTCTAAATTTGTATAAACTACAGATCTACTCAAATATGAATTTTATTTAATTTTTGGACTAAAGTTTTCTCTGTAAAATTATTTAATTGATTATTTAAACTTTAAATAATCATAACTTTTATGCTTTAACTCGAATTTGACGATTCCAGTTTCTAAAATCCATAAAATTATGTTCTTTCTGTTTATGGATTTTATTTGGATGTTTGGACACTTTTTGCCTATTGTTTATTCGTGTATTTGCTATTTGCACGCTTTACGAGTAGACGTTGAAGTGCCTGGGAAGGATTCAAGGAGAAGTATTGACTCAGATCCAACTCAAGACCAAGAGCAAGTACTTTTTGAAGGCAAGTTGTGCTTTGACCATGTTGATCCTATTTCAAATCTATTTTGATTTAAACTATTGCATGCTAGTTCAATTAGAAAAATACTTTGTTTAAACACAGGGTTAGATAAATACCAATTTGCTATATGACACCTTGATTACTTAAGTATGTGCCATGACCCTTTGTCACCCTAGTTGTGGTTTACTAGTTGGACATTATTAAATTGCCAACATGGGTTTAGACCGTTGTAGTATCTTTGCTTAGACACACTTTCGTGCTCATGACATGATTTTGGACAATCAAATGTTAATATTGACTTAATGATATATTGAACCTGTTTTGGGAAAAGTATCATGTGATGTTGATGGCACGTGGTGCATGGTAATCAAGCGGGGTTTGATAAACGATTTTGACCAGGGGCATGTGGCAAGAGTAATCAGTGGGCCGATTGTGGCATTGGGAGTGTTGATTTGGTTTTTCGGGTAGTCTTGCCCTGGTCACTCTAAGGACTTAACCTTGCAAGCCTTTGAACTGGGTCATACTTGCAACCACATGGTCGGAATGGGACGGCCCTAGTTGACTAAGTCGCTAAGGACTCGCTTGTGGAGCCTCAGGGTGTCAATTACACCGTTTGTGTGATTGTGCGGGGAGCGTGTCGTGGCTGTGGCCAGATACCCATCTAACGGTGTGTTGGTCCCATACTTCGCCTTGGCTAAGGGAAGGGATGGTGTAGAGCACGAACCTGAGAGGACCACCTGTGTTGTTTGAGGCTTCCAAAGGCTTTGTTACTGAACTCGCCTTTGTGGTGTTTGACTGTATCTTGTGGGTAAAGTGCATAACCTCTGCAGAGTTTAGAATCTATTTAAATAGCCGAGTCCACTGTGATCGACAATGCTCTGGAATTACAGTCAAGGGTTAGATTTTCTCAAAAATAACTTTGGTTTGAAAAGTTGGGTTGGTTTAGTAATGAAGATGATGGAAATGTGGTTTAGGATGGGGAAAATGTTTATTAAACTTTTTGAAAAGTTATTTATGCTTTACTTGTTTCTACTGCTTCGAATCTATTTATGATACTTGTCAAATCTGTTTCTTTGCAAATATACCTTAAGCTATTCCTTTGTACCAAGCCATGCATATAGTATATTAGCTTGCATTCTGTGCATGACTTGCTGAGTACCAAGTACTCACCCTTGCCTCAACACAATATCAGTTGAAGAAGAGACTGCACCAGCTTTGGAGGAGGAATTCCAAGAGGATCCGTCTACTTAGGGATGCGAGCCCGATCGATTGCCTGTGGTATCTTTGGATGGCGCCACGAGTTATTTGATTTTCACGCTATTATTTCTCTTTTAATAAGTTTCGCCTTGCAAGGCATACATTTGTAACTTGACCATAAGGTCAAGTAACCAGTTTGGTTATTTAAATAAAGCACTTTTGATAATATCGATGGGTATGATTGTGATATTTACCGATGTTAAGACTGTGTGCACTAGCGCGTTCCTGGACTAGTGCTGAATACACAGAGGGTCCGGATTTGCAAATTCGGGGTCCCGACAGAGGTGGTATCAGAGCCATACTTGACCGTAGGCTCAACCCTAAGCTAGAATGGTCGTAGTGAGGATAAAACCTATTTTCTAAAGCTAAAAATTTGCCAAGATAAGAAATGACATCTCGACTTATCCCCTTCTCTCTTTTCTTGCCTCTTGCTGAAATTTTCCCTTACCTTGTCACAATTTAAAAATTCCGAGTTCTTACGTAAAGCACTCTTGTGACAGATGGAGGAGGAGTTCAACTACGTTGATCTGGGAGTTGGTCACGCTGCGGAACTTTGGCATATGCTACAGACTCTCGGAGATTTTGAGAAGCCCCAATACCAAGTGGAAGTGATCAGACAAGCGGGATTGATCAAGGCTTGTGACGTGAGGATTGAGGTACCTGCTAGGAAAAAGGGCCCAGGCAATCGCCCGATACACGCTTTGACCTTTGCCAGGAGATCTACAATGCAGATGGGTATCCAAGAAGTATCACGACGAGCAATGCGGCACATTACCCGTATCTACGCCAGAGAATTGGAGCGTACGGTGTTCCGTTACCATCCGCGCAGCGATAACCTTCTTGACCCGAAGGCGATTCAGGATGAGGATGCCACGGTTACACAGTTGGCACGATTTGTCGTCGCCCAGGAGGATGTACTAGATAATACAAGCAAGGAGCTACAGAAGGCCCGCAAGGAGATCACGACAGAGAAGAACAGATGGCGGGAAGCTCAAGAGTATGTGGCACACCTTCTACGAAGGATTGACGAATTGGAGATGACCTTGTACGGTCCAGACCCAGAGCCAGTACTCGAGCTACACGAGCCAGATCCAGAGGAGTCAGATCTCGATGAGGACACTGCTTCTTCGACTACCACAGAGGACACAGTTGCTGGACATGGCGATCGTTTCGCGCCTATGCCACAGCACCCGTACCCAGGCCGTGGAGGTTTTCTCGATGAGTGAGCATGGGTTCTTTAGTGAGACTCCTTCGCCGAGTCGCGTCATAAAAGAAAGAGTCACCCTTTAGGCGTTAGACTCCAGAATTAGTTCGATTTGGATTTGCTTTGTTTGCTGAGTGTGCAGTATGTGTTGCAAGGCCCTTAGGCATTGTAAGCAGCCATACCAAGTTATTAATAATAAAGTTGGACCTTAAAGTTACACCTTTCGCCCCGCATAAGTTCCATATTACTTGTCCATTCTTGTTTCCCTCTCATCTCTAAACCTAGAGTAAATCGACAGATGGTGAACACCCGTGGAAACTTTGGAAGCAATGGGAGTGGTTCTCGCCCAGCAGAAAACCCCAATGATGGAGCACCAGACCGCCAATCGATATGCAGAATTTCGAGCTTTTCTTGCTGCCTGCACTCGATTGATGCATGCTATGATGCAACAAATGCAGCACGCCACCGCTCAGGCCATCGCTAATCAAGTAAATCGGGGACCACGCCGAATACAAGACTCGCCGAGTTCATGAGAACTCACCCACCCACTTTCTCGGGAATGCCAATCCATTGGAGGCCGATGATTGGTTAAGATCAATCGAGAGGAAGCTACACATAGCTCAATGCATAGGAAATGAGAAGGTACTCTACGCTTCTCATCACCTGGAAGGAACAAATTGCCGAATGGTGGGAGAACTTCGTGCCACGCAGAGAACCCTCAAGATATCATTTGGGAAGAGTTCACAACCGCATTCGACAAAGATCACGTGCTGAAGGAATCATGGACCTTAAGAAGGAGGAGTTCAGAGCATCAAGCAAGGTAATCAGCCCGATGGTCGACTACGAACAAGTTCACAGCCTAGCACGCTACGCACCTGAGGATGTAGCGACAGATAAATCCAGACAGTCTCGTTTTATGAAGGGACTTAACTCAGGATTGCAAGTAGGGTTGATCACCCACACCTTTCCAGATTTCCAAGAATTGGTGAATAAGGCGCTTATTCTTGAGGACAAGCGCAAGGAACTGGATGAGAACAGAAGCGCAGGATGCAACAAAGAAGGATCACGCCAGGAACGCAATACCGAGAGTTGCACCAAATCAATTCTTGATTCCAACCACGAGAATGCAACAAGGACACCATCCTCGAGACCAAGACCTGTCAATCGTAACTACTGCACCCAGCCCCGCTTAGAAACACTACTCGAGCGATCGGCAGGAAACGAGACGCCGCTACAACCAACGAGCCAGACACTTTGCCAACAGCTTGTCCAAAGAAGACAGCGAGAGTGACCCGATTCGCTTCAACCTAGGAACCACCCAGCTAGGACGCCAAAGACCAGGAGCCATACCTGCACCGTGGTGAGAGGCCGAGTCAACCATGTCACCGCAGATGCACCGCAGAATGCTACGGACGTCAGACTTGGGTAAGTTACTTGTTAACTCGATACACTGCAACAGCTTTGTTTGACTCGAGCTTCGCATTCGGTTGTTTCGCAAGGCTTTGCTACTGGAAATGATTTGAGGATTGCAAGGCTTAAGTGCATGCTTTTAGTTCAAACCCTGGTTCGAACTCCGAGCGAAAGTAGGATGTTCCGGGTGAGAATACTAATAGATGGAATAGAGTTCCTAGCAAACCTTATAATTTTGGAGACCCGCACCTAGACGTTATATTGGGAATGGATTGGTTATCCAAGCACAAGGTCAGTATTGGATTGTGGACGAAGGACTATCTCGATTGAGAGCCCGTGTGGGAAGAAAGTGGAATTTCTAGCCACCGCATTAGAGATGGGCGTCGATGGTTAACAGTACCAAGGCAATCAGCATAGAGGATGTCTCAAGAGTGAATGAGTACCCGATGTTTTTCCCGAGGATCTACCTGTATGCCGCAGACAGGGACATAGAGTTTGTGATAGAGCTTGTACGGTACAAGATCGATAGCAAAGAGACCCTATCGGATGTCCACCGAGGAGTTGGTAGAAATGAAGAAACAGCTAGAAGAGTTAATGGAGAAAGGATTTATCAGACCGAGTTCGTCGCCGTGGGGAGCACCAGTTTTATTTGTCAAGAAGAAGGACGGGAGTTTCAGGATGTGCATTGACTACCGTGCACTCAATGAAGTCACCGTGAAGAATAAGTATCCGCTACCCAGGATTGATGATTTGTTTGATCAATTGAGAGGAGCCGGAGTTTTCTCCAAGATTGATCTGAGATCGGGATACCATCAGTTGAAGATCCGATCAGAAGATATTCCGAAGACTGCATTCTCGTCAAGATATGGACATTACGAGTTTACAGTTATGTCTTTCGGTCTGACAAATGCGCCAGCATATTTCATGAATATGATGAATAAGGTGTTCATGGAATATTTGGACAAGTTTGTCGTCGTGTTCATAGACGATATCCTAATCTACTCCAAGACAGAGAGCGAACATGCCGAACACTTAAGGCGAGTTTTGGAAAAGCTGAGGGAACAGCAACTTTTCGCCAAGTTCAGCAAGTGTGATTTTTGGAAGGACAAGGTGGAGTTTCTTGGACATGTAATGACCGCAGAAGGAGTCGCCGTAGATCCAAGCAAAGTAGAAGCTGTGTTACATTGGGAGCACCAAGACTGTGACCAGTTCGAGTTTCCTTGGAATGGCAGGATACTACCGCCGTTTCATCGAAGGCTTTTCGACAATTGCGAAACCTCTTACGCAATCAATGAAGAAGGAAAAGAAGTTTGCATGGACGCGAATGTGAGAAAGGATTTCAGGAGTGAAGAAGCGATTGACGCCAAGACCGGTGTTAGTTCTACCGGATGTTGCTCAAAGCTTCGATATTTATTGTGACGATCGCGCCAAGGACTTGGATGTGTCTTGTCGATGCAGTAATGGAAAGGTCGTCGCGTATGCATCAAGGCGATTGAGGCCGCATGAGGAAAATTATCCGACACATGACCTAGAGTTAGGCCGTAGTGCATGCCTTGAAGATATGGCGTCACTATCGATTGGAAAGCAGATGTGAAGTGTATACGGATCATAAGAGCCTTAAGTACATATTCACCCAATGGATCTGAATATGAGGCGAGAGGAGATGGTTAGAGTTGATCAAGGACTACAATGTTGGAATCCATTACCATCCGGGAAGGCCAGCGTAGTAGCCGACGCCCTGAGTCGGAAAAGCCATACCGTGAGTACGTTGCTAGCCACAAGTCGGGACGAGTTATGTGAGGATTTTCGTAAATGAAGATTGAGGTAGTACCTAGCGGATTCTTGGCCGCATTAGAAGTAAAGCCTACCCTAGAGGATCGATCCGAGAAGGATGAAGGATGATGACAAGATCCGCAGGATTAAGTCCATCAAGGAGGAAGGCAAGGCAGAGGACTTCAAGTTGGATGAGCAAGGCACGTTGTGGATGAAGGATCGTATTTGTGTGCCTAACAAAAGGAGTTAAAGCAACTGATTCTGGAAGAAGCCCATGACTCTAAGTACTCGATTCATCCTCGAAGCGCCAAGATGTATCGAGGATCTCAAGGAGAGATTACGGTGGCCGAGTATGAAACGTGAAGTTGCCGAGCATGTTGCATTGTGCGACGTATGCTAGAGAGTCAAGGCAATGCATCGAGACCAGCGGGATTGCTACAACCGCTGAAAATACTCGAGTGGAAGTGGGAGGAAATCGGAATGGATTTCATTACCGGTTTGTCAAGACTCAAGGAGGTTATGACTCCATATGGGTTATAGTGGATCGCTTGACTAAAGTAGCCCATTTTATCCCCGTGAAGACCACTTACTCGGGAGATAAATTAGCGTAATTATACATGATCGGGATTGTCTGTTTGCACGGAGTGCCAAAGAGGATTGTATCGGACAGGTACCCAATTTACCTCAAGGTTCGGAATAAGTTGCATGAAGCCATGGGAACCCGTTTGAACTTCGATCTGACTTATCATCCACGCATCGGACGGACAGACCGAAAGAGTCAACCAGATTCTAGAAGATATGTTGAGAGCTTGTGCATTGGCTTATGCTACCTCTTGGGATAAGAGTTTGCCGTATGCCGAGTTTAGTTACAACAATAGTTATCAAGCTAGTTTACAGATGTCACCTTTGGAGGCACTGTATGGTCGACCCTGTCGGACGCCATTGAAATGGAATGAGACCGGCGAGCGCCGTGTCTTTGGGCCTGATATTCTTCAAGAGGCTGAAGAACAGATCGCCATGATTAGGAAAAGGTTGAAGATAGCCCAATCACGACAAAAGAGTTATGCTGACAATCGTCGCCGAGACTTGAGTTTTGAACCAGAAGACTTTGTATACCTCAGAGTTACGCCTCTCAGGGGAGTTAAGAGGTTCCATGCCAAAGGGAAACTCGCACCCCGTTATGTGGGACCATTTAAGATTTTGAGTCGCAGAGGCGAAGTTGCTTACCAGCTAGAGTTGCCGCAGTCGTTGGCAGGAGTGCATGACGTATTCCATGTGTCCCAGTTGAAGAAGTGTCTCCGAGTTCCTGAGGAACAGACACCGCTAGAGTCAATTGAGTTGCAAGAGGATTTGACCTATAAGGAGCATCCCGTGAGGATTCTAGACACAATGGATCGAGAAACCAGAAATAAGTCAACCCGTTTACAGAGAGTTCAAAGGAGTAACCATGCAGAGAGCGAAGCGACTTAGGGAGCGAAGAGGATTTGAAGAAAGAGTTTCCAAACCTATTCCTTTAGTAAGCCCTGAATCTCGGGGACGAGATTCTATTAAGGGGGGAGGTTTGTAACACCCCAAAATTTTGCTTTTCTTAAATTCATGTGTGATTTGGCACTTTGGTGAATTTTTGGAATTTTCTGGAATTTATTTGGATTTATTTGGAAATTATTTGAATTTATTCCATTTTGAAATAATTAAAGAATTTAATTTTGCAAATAAAATTTTGTTGGAAATATTTTATTTGAGTCCAAAATGTTCCAAAGTATTTTCCAGAATTTTTCCGAATTTTTCTGAGTCTTTTGCTATTTTTAATGAATTAAATGAATTATCGGGAATTATTTTAAATATTAAATCGCTGGAAAATCAACTCGGGTCTAGTATCGTTCATCCGACCGAAGTCGAACCCGAGTCGGACTCGAAGTCCGACCGAGCCGATTGGCTCGATCAAACCAACTCAAAACCCTAATCAATCCCAACCGTTGGATCAAGATCCAACGGTGAGATCCGCCCTGCACGGTTCGAGCCGTATCCGGCCGGATCCGATCGCGCCCGTCGCGATCGTGGCCGTTGATCGTGCCACGTGGGCGGTTGTCGTCGTCTCCGCCGAGACCGAAGCCGGACTCGCCGCCGCGCGCCGCCGTAGAATTAGGTTTCCGCCTCGCACGAACGCCGAGGCTATTTAAAGCCCAGTCACGCCCGAGGTTGCCCTCATCCTTGCGCACCGTTCCCGAGCCATCTCGCCGAGCCGTCGCCGTTTGCCCGTCACGAAGTTCGCCGGAGTTGGAACTCTGTTGCGCGCGGTTTCTGTAGCTTTTCGCCGTCGTCCGTCGTCTTCCGCCAAGAAGAAGCCCGGATCTGGAACCCCGGCCAGGCGCACGAAGAGACCTTTCACTTCGCCGGAGTTGCACCGGACACGCCCGGCGTGGGAGGTCGCCGCTCACGTCTCCGGTGCCCAAGCCTCGCCGGCGCCATCGCCGGACCTCGCGAAGCTCGTGGACCGTCCGATCTTGATCGTGCGGTTGAGGTGAGTTCACGTGTTCCAAACCCGATTAGATACGGACCGTTGGATCAAGATCCAGCGGTTCACAATCGCCACGTCTTTGTAGTAGTGTTATTATAGGATTAGATCTGGACCGTCCGATCTAGATCGAGCGGCCCACGATCGGCCACGCCCGCTTCCAACACATGAGCCTAGATCTAATCCGAGCCGTCGGATTTCAAATCAACGGCCGGATTGCGCCACGTGTCGGGAAGTTGGACCGACGGTCAGCGCCGCCAGACGCTGTGGCGCGTGTCCTCGACACGCTGGCCCCGCATGTCGAGGGCCCACCACGTCGGTAGCGTTTGCGTGAGACCGCGACCGACAGTGGGTCCCACTGTCGACCTCACCGAGCCGTGGGACCGTGTCCACCGTGGATAAACCGCCGCGTGGTCGAGCCCATGAGCGGTGACGTCGACCAGCCAATCAGGAGCTGCCACGTGTCCATCTTTGACGCAATAATTAATTTCGAAAAAGAAAAATGATTTATTAATTCGAATAATGATTTGATTTTGTTTCAAACTTCAAACGCTTATAACTTTTGCGTTTCAACTCCGATTTGAGTGATTCAAATTTCTAAATTTGTATAAAATTCAGATCTACTCAAATATGAATTTTATTTAATTTTTGGACTAAAGTTTTTCTCTGTAAAATTATTTAATTGATTATTTAAACTTTAAATAATCATAACTTTTATGCTTTAACTCCGAATTTGTGATTCCAGTTTCTAAAAATCCATAAAATTATGTTCTTTCTGTTTATGGATTTTATTTGGATGTTTGGACACTTTTTGCCTATTGTTTATTCGTGTATTTGCTATTTGCACGCTTTACGAGTAGACGTTGAAGTGCCGGAAGGATTCGAAGGAGAAGTATTGACTCAGGATCCAACTCAAGACCAAGAGCAAGTACTTTTTGAAGGCAAGTTGTGCTTTGACCATGTTGATCCTATTTGAAATCTATTTTGATTTAAACTATTGCATGCTAGTTCAATTAGAAAAATACTTTGTTTAAACACAGGGTTAGATAAATACCAATTTGCTATATGACACCTTGATTACTTAAGTATGTGCCATGACCCTTTGTCACCCTAGTTGTGGTTTACTAGTTGGACATTATTAAATTGCCAACATGGGTTTAGACCGTTGTAGTATCTTTGCTTAGACACACTTTCGTGCTCATGACATGATTTTGGACAATCAAATGTTAATATTGACTTAATGATATATTGAACCTGTTTTGGGAAAAGTATCATGTGATGTTGATGGCACGTGGTGCATGGTAATCAAGCGGGGTTTGATAAACGATTTTTGACCGGGCATGTGGCAAGAGTAATCAGTGGGCAGTTGTGGCATTGGGAGTGTTGATTTGGTTTTGGGTAGTCTTGCCCTGGTCACTCTAAGGACTTAACCTTGCAAGCCTTTGAACTGGGTCATACTTGCAACCACATGGTGGAATGGGACGGCCCTAGTTGACTAAGTCGCTAAGGACTCGCTTGTGGAGCCTCAGGTGTCAATTACACCGTTTGTGTGATTGTGCGGGGAGCGTATCGTGGCTGTGGCCAGATACCCATCTAACGGTGTGTTGGTCCCATACTTCGCCTTGGCTAAGGGAAGGGATGGTGTAGAGCACGAACCGGAGAGGACCACCTGTGTTGTTTGAGGCTTCCGAAAGGCTTTGTTACGGGAACTCGCCTTTGTGGTGTTTGACTGTATCTTGTGGGTAAAGTGCATAACCTCTGCAGAGTTTAGAATCTATTTAAATAGCCGAGTCCACGGTACTGGACAATGCTCGGGAATTACAGTCAAGGGTTAGATTTTCTCAAAAATAACTTTGGTTTGAAAAGTTGGGTTGGTTTAGTAATGAAGATGATGGAAATGTGGTTTAGGATGGGGAAAATGTTTATTAAACTTTTTGAAAAGTTATTTATGCTTTACTTGTTTCTCTTTGCTTTGAATCTATTTATGATACTTGTCAAATCTTTGTTTCATCGCAAATATACCTTAAGCTATTCCTTTGTACCAAGCCATGCATATAGTATATTAGCTTGCATTCTGTGCATGACTTGCTGAGTACCAAGTACTCACCCTTGCCTCAACACAATATCAGTTGAAGAAGAGACTGCACCAGCTTTGGAGGAGGAATTCCAAGAGGATCCGTCTACTTAGGGAAGCGAGCCCGATCGATTGCACTGTGGTATACTTGGATGGCGCCACGAGTTATTTGATTTTCATTTGCTATTATTTCTCTTTTAATAAGTTTCGCCTTGCAAGGCATACATTTGTAACTTGACCATAAGGTCAAGTAACCAGTTTGGTTATTTAAATAAAGCACTTTTGATAATATCGATGGGTATGATCGTGATATTTACCGATGTTAAGACTGTGTGCACTAAGCGCGTTCTGGACTAGTGCTGAATACACGAAGGGTCCGGATTTGCAAATTCGGGGTCCCGACAGAGGTGGTATCAGAGCCATACTTGACCGTAGGCTCAACCCTAAGCTAGAATGGTCGTAGTGAGGATAAAACCTATTTTCTAAAGCTAAAAATTTGCCAAGATAAGAAATGACATCTCGACTTATCCCCTTCTCTCTTTTCTTGCCTCTTGCTGAAATTTTCCCTTACCTTGTCACAATTTAAAAATTCCGAGTTCTTACGTAAAGCACTCTTGTGACAGATGGAGGAGGAGTTCAACTACGTTGATCTCGGGAGTTAGTCACGCCATGCGGAACTTTGGCATATGCTCTGAGACTCGGAGATTTTGAGAAGCCCCAATACCAAGTGGAAGTGATCGGACAAGCGGGATTGATCAAGGCTTGTGACGTGAGGATTGAGGTACTGCTAGGAAAAGGGCCAGTGCAATCGCCCGATACATCTGCCTTTGCCAGAGATCTACAATGCAGATGGGTATCCAAGAAGTATCACGACGAGCAATGCGGCACATTACCCGTATCTCGCCAGAGAATTGGAGCGTCACGGTGTTCGTTACCATCCGCGCAGCGATAACCTTCTTGACCCAAGGCGATTCAGGATGAAGATGCCACGGTTACCACGATTGGCACGATTTGTCGTCGCCAGGAGGATGTACTAGATAATACAAGCAAGGAGCTACTGAAGGCCCGCAAGGAGATCACGACAGAGAAGAACAGATGGCGGGAAGCTCAAGAGTATGTGGCACACCTTCTACGAAGGATTGACGAATTGGAGATGACCTTATGCGGTCCGGACCCGAGCCAAGATTTGAGCTACACGAGCGAGATCCGGAGGAGTCGGATCTCGATGAGGACATCGCTTCTTCGACTACCACAGAGGACACGATTCTTTGGACATGGCGATCGTTTACGCCTATGCCACACGACCCGTACCAGGCCGTGGAGGTTTTCTCGATGAGTGAGCATGGGTTCTTTAGTGAGACTCCTTCACGAGTCGCGTCATAAAAGAAAGAGTCACCCTTTAGGCGTTAGACTCGAGAATTAGTTCGATTTGGATTTGCTTTGTTTCTTTGAGTGTGCAGATGTGTTGCAAGGCCCTTAGGCATTGTAAGCAGCCATACCAAGTTATTAATAATAAAGTTGGACCTTAAAGTTACACCTTTCGCCCCGCATAAGTTCCATATTACTTGTCCATTCTTGTTTCCCTCTCATCTCTAAACCTAGAGTAAATCGGCCAGATGGTGAACACCGTGGAAACTTTGGAAGCAATGGGAGTGGTTCTCGCCAAAGAAAACCCCAATGATGGAGCACCAGACCGCCTTTGGATATGCAGAATTTGGAGCTTTTCTTGCTGCCCAGACTCGATTGATGCATGCTATGATGCAACAAATGCAGCACGTCCTGCTTTCAGGCCACTTTGCTAATCAAGTAAATCGGGGACCACGCCAGAATACAAGACTCGCCGAGTTCATGAGAACTCACCCACCCACTTTCTCTGGGAATGCCAATCCATTGGAGGCCGATGATTGGTTAAGATCAATCGAGAGGAAGCTACAAATAGCTCAATGCATAGGAAATGAGAAGGTACTCTACGCTTCTCATCGGAAGGAAGGAACATTGGCCGAATGGTGGGAGAACTGTGCCACGCAGAGAACCCTCAAGATATCATTTGGGAAGAGTTCACGGTGCATTCCGACAAGATCACGTGCTGAAGGAATCATGGACCTTAAGAAGGAGGAGTTCGGGCATCAAGCAAGGTAATCGGCCGATGGCCGACTACTGAACAAGTTCACACAGCTAGCACGCTACGCACGAGGATGTAGCGACAGATAAATCGAGGCAGTCTCGTTTTATGAAGGGACTTAACTCGGGATTGCAAGTAGGGTTGATCACCCACACCTTTCCAGATTTCCAAGAATTGGTGAATAAGGCGCTTATTCTTGAGGACAAGCGCAAGGAACCGGATGAGAACAGAAGCGCAGGATGCAACAAAGAAGGATCACGCTGAGAACGCATAGCAGCGCTGAGAGTTGCACCAAATCAATTCTTGATTCCAACCACGAGAATGCAACAAGGACACCATCCCGGCACCAAGACCACATCAATCGTAACTACTGCACCCACCCCGCTAGAAACACTACTCGAGGCGATCGGCGAGGAACAATGAGGCAGCTGCTACAAGCGCAACGAGCGAGACACTTTGCCAACAGATTGTCCAAAGAAGACAGCGAGAGTGACCCGATTCGCTTCAACCTAGGAACCACCCCAGCTAGGACGCCCGGCACAGGAGCCATACCCTGCATCGTGGTGAGAGGCCGAGTCAACCATGTCACCGCAGATGCACTGCGAGAATGCTACGGACGTCAGTCTTTGGGTAAGTTACTTGTTAACTCGATACTGCAGTTTTGTTTGACTCTGAGCTTCGCATTCGGTTGTTTCGCAAGGCTTTGCTACTGGAAATGATTTGAGGATTGCAAGGCTTAAGTGCATGCTTTTAGTTCAAACCCACTGGTTCCGAACTCCGAGCGAAAGTAGGATGTTCCGGTGAGAATACTAATAGATGGAATAGAGTTCCTAGCAAACCTTATAATTTTGGAGACCCGGACCTAGGCGTTATATTGGGAATGGATTGGTTATCCAAGCACAAGGCTGTATTGGATTGTGGACGAAGGACTATCTCGATTGAGAGCCCGTGTGGGAAGAAAGTGGAATTTCTAGCCACTGCAGATTAGAGATGGGCGATCGATGGTTAACGATACCAAGGCAATCAGCATAGAGGATGTCTCAAGAGTGAATGAGTACCCGATGTTTTTCCCGAGGATCTACGGTATGCCGCAGACGAGGACATAGAGTTTGTGATAGAGCTTGTGCAGATGCAGTCGATAGCAAAGAGACCCTATCGGATGTCCACCGAGGAGTTGGTAGAAATGAAGAAACAGCTAGAAGAGTTAATGGAGAAAGGATTTATCGACCGAGTTAGTCGTAGTGGGAGCACCAGTTTTATTTGTCAAGAAGAAGGACGGGAGTTTCGGGATGTGCATTGACTACCGTGCACTCAATGAAGTCACCGTGAAGAATAAGTATCCGCTACCCGGATTGATGATTTGTTTGATCAGTTAAGAGGAGCCGGAGTTTTCTCCAAGATTGATCGAGATCGGGATACCATCGATTGAAGATCCGATCGTAAGATATTCAAGACTGCATTCTCGTCAAGATATGGACATTACGAGTTCTACGATTATGTCTTTCTCGATTTAACGAATCGCCCGGCTTATTTCATGAATATGATGAATAAGGTGTTCATGGAATATTTGGACAAGTTTGTCGTCGTGTTCATAGACGATATCCTAATCTACTCCAAGGCAGGAAGCGAACATCATGCCGAACACTTAAGGCGAGTTTTGGAAAAGTTGAGGGAACGACAACTTTTCGCCAAGTTCGAGCAAGTGTGATTTTTGGAAGGACAAGGTGGAGTTTCTTGGACATGTAATGACCGCATGAAGGAGTCGCCAGTAGATCCAAGCAAAGTAGAAGCTGTGTTACATTGGGAGCGTACCAAGACTGTGACCAGATTCGGAGTTTCCTTGGAATGGCGAGGATACTACCGCCGTTTCATCGAAGGCTTTTCGACAATTGCGAAACCTCTTACGCATAGCTGAAGAAGGAAAAGAAGTTTGCATGGACGCCTTGAGAATGTGAGAAAGGATTTCAGAGTGAAGAAGCGATTGGCGTCGGCACGGTGTTAGTTCTACGGATGTTGCTCAAAGCTTCGATATTTATTGTGACGCATCGCGCCAAGGACTTGGATGTGTCTTGTCTGAGAATGGAAAGGTCGCCGCGTATGCATCAAGGCGATTGAGGCCGCATGAGGAAAATTATCCGACACATGACCTAGAGTTAGCTGCCGTAGTGCATGCCTTGAAGATATGGCGTCACTATCGATTGGAAAGCAGATGTGAAGTGTATACGGATCATAAGAGCCTTAAGTACATATTCACCCGATCGGATCTGAATATGAGGCGGAGGAGATGGTTAGAGTTGATCAAGGACTACAATGTTGGAATCCATTACCATCCGGGAAGGCCAGCGTAGTAGCCGACGCCCAGTCGGAAAAGCCATACCGTGAGTACGTTGCTAGCCACAAGTCGGGACGAGTTATGTGAGGATTTTCTAAAATGAAGATTGAGGTAGTACCTAGCGGATTCTTGGCGCATTAGAAGTAAAGCCTACCCTAGAGGATCGAGATCCGAGAAGGGCGAAGGATGATGACAAGATCCGCAGGATTAAGTCCATCAAGGAGGAAGGCAAGGCGAGAGGACTTCAAGTTGGATGAGCAAGGCACGTTGTGGATGAAGGATCGTATTTGTGTGCCTAACAAAAGGAGTTAAAGCAAGCGATTCTGGAAGAAGCCCATGACTCTAAGTACTCGATTCATCCTGAAGCGCCAAGATGTATCGAGGATCTCAAGGAGAGATTACGGTGGCCGAGTATGAAGCGTGAAGTTGCCGAGCATGTTGCATTGTGCGACGTATGCTAGAGAGTCAAGGCAATGCATCGAGAGACCAGCGGGATTGCTACAACCGCTGAAAATACCTCGAGTGGAAGTGGGAGGAAATCGGAATGGATTTCATTACCGGTTTGCCAAGACTCAAGGAGGTTATGACTCCATATGGGTTATAGTGGATCGCTTGACTAAAGTAGCCCATTTTATCCCGTGAAGACCACTTACTCGGGAGATAAATTAGCGAAATTATACATGATCGAGATTGTCTGTTTGCACGGAGTGCCAAAGAGGATTGTATCGGACAGGTACCCAATTTACCTCAAGGTTACGGAATAAGTTGCATGAAGCCATGGGAACCCGTTTGAACTTGATCTGACTTATCATCCACAGACAGACGAGACAGGCCAGAAAGAGTCAACCAGATTCTAGAAGATATGTTGAGAGCTTGTGCATTGGCTTATGCTACCTCTTGGGATAAGAGTTTGCCGTATGCCGAGTTTAGTTACAACAATAGTTATCAAGCTAGTTCTGAGATGTCACCTTTGGAGGCCTTTGTATGGTCGACCACTGTCGGACGCCATTGAAATGGAATGAGATCCGGCGCCCGTGTCTTTGGGCCTGATATTCTTCAAGAGGTGAAGAACGGATCGCCATGATTAGGAAAAGGTTGAAGATAGCCCAATCACGACAAAAGAGTTATCTTTGACAATCGTCGCCGAGACTTGAGTTTTGAACCGTAAGACTTTGTATACCTCGAGTTACGCCTCTCGGGGAGTTAAGAGGTTCCATGCCAAAGGGAAACTCGCACCCGTTATGTGGGACCATTTAAGATTTTGAGTCGCAGAGGCGAAGTTGCTTACCGACTAGAGTTGCCGATCGTTGGCGAGGAGTGCATGACGTATTCCATGTGTCCCGATTGAAGAAGTGTCTCCGAGTTCCTGAGGAGCAGACACCGCTAGAGTCAATTGAGTTGCAAGAGGATTTGACCTATAAGGAGCATCCCGTGAGGATTCTAGACACAATGGATCGAGAAACCGTAAATAAGTCAACCCGTTTCAGTAGAGTTCAAAGGAGTAACCATGCGAGAGCGAAGCGACTTAGGAGCCTTGAAGAGGATTTGAAGAAAGAGTTTCCAAACCTATTCCTTTAGTAAGCCCTGAATCTCTGGGACGAGATTCTATTAAGGGGAGGTTTGTAACACCCCAAAATTTTGCTTTTCTTAAATTCATGTGTGATTTGGCACTTTGGTGAATTTTGGAATTTTCTGAATTTATTTGGATTTATTTGGAAATTATTTGAATTTATTCCATTTTGAAATAATTAAAGAATTTAATTTTGCAAATAAAATTTTGTTGGAAATATTTTATTTGAGTCCAAAATGTTCCAAAGTATTTTCCTAATTTTTCCGAATTTTTCTCGAGTCTTTTGCTATTTTTAATGAATTAAATGAATTCTGGAATTATTTTAAATATTAAATCGCTGGAAAATCAACTCGGGTCTAGTATCGTTCATCCGACCGAAGTCGGAACCCGAGTCGGACTCGAATCGACCGAGCCGATTGGCTCGATCAAACCGACTCAAAACCCTAATCAATCCCAACCGTTGGATCAAGATCCAACGGTGAGATCCGCCCGTCACGGTTCGAGCCGTATCCGGCCGGATCCGATCGCGCCCGTCGCGATCGTGGCGTTGATCGTGCCACGTGGGCGGTTGTGCGTCGTCGTCTCCGCCGAGACCGAAGCCGGACTCGCCGCCGCGCCGCCGTGTAGAATTAGGTTTCCGTCTCGCACGAACGCCGAGGCTATTTAAAGCCAGTCACGCCCGAGGTTGCCCTCATCCTTGCGCACCCGTTCCCGAGCCATCTCGCCTGAGCCGTCGCCGTTTGCCCGTCTGAGTTCGCCGGAGTTGGAACTCTGTTGCGCCGCGGTTTCTGCTTGAGATTTCGCCGTCGTCAGTCGTCTTCCGCCAAGAAGAAGCCGGATCTGGAACCCGAAGCGGCGCGCACGAAGAGACCTTTCACTTCGCCGAGTTGCACGGACACGCCGCGTGGGAGGTCGTCGTCTCGTCTCCGGTGCCCAAGCCTCGCCAGCGCCATCGCCGGACCTCGCGAGCTCAGGACCGTCCGATCTTGATCGTGCGGTTGAGAGTGAGTTCACGTGTTCCAAACCCGATTAGATTCGGACCGTTGGATCAAGATCCAGCGGTTCACAATCGCCACGTCTTTGTAGTAGTGTTATTATAGGATTAGATCTGGACCGTCCGATCTAGATCGAGCGGCCCACGATCGCCACGCCCGCTTCCAACACATGAGCCTAGATCTAATCCGAGCCGTCGGATTTCAAATCAACGGCCGGGATTGCGCCCACGTGTCGGAAGTTGGACCGACGCGGTCAGCGCCCGTCTGGCGTGTGGCGCGTGTCCTGACACGCTGGGCCCCGCATGTCGAGGAGCCCACACGTCGGCCAGCGTTTGCGTGAGACCCGCCAGCGGCAGTGGGTCCCACTGTCGACCTACGCCCAGCCGTGGACCGTGTCCACCGTGGACAAACAGCGCCGTGGGTGAGCCCATGAGCCGGCTGACGTCAGCCAGCCAATCAGGAGCTGCCACGTGTCCATGCTGACGCAATAATTAATTTCCTAAAAAGAAAAATGATTTATTAATTAGAATAATGATTTAAGAATTTGTTTCAAACTTCAAACGCTTATAACTTTTATGCGTTTCAACTCCGATTTGAGTGATTCAAATTTCTAAATTTTTATAAAATTCAGATCTACTCAAATATGAATTTTATTTAATTTTTGGACTAAAGTTTTTCTCTGTAAAATTATTTAATTGATTATTTAAACTTTAAATAATCATAACTTTTATGCTTTTAACTCCGAATTTGATTTATTCCAGTTTCTAAAAATCCATAAAATTATGTTCTTTCTGTTTATGGATTTTATTTGGATGTTTGGACACTTTTTGCCTATTGTTTATTCGTGTATTTGCTATTTGCACGCTTTACGAGTAGACGTTGAAGTGCTTGGGAAGGATTCGAAGGAGAAGTATTGACTCAGGATCCAACTCAAGACCAAGAGCAAGTACTTTTTGAAGGCAAGTTGTGCTTTGACCATGTTGATCCTATTTCAAATCTATTTTGATTTAAACTATTGCATGCTAGTTCAATTAGAAAAATACTTTGTTTAAACACAGGGGTTAGATAAATACCAATTAGCTATATGACACCTTGATTAATTAAGTATGTGCAATGACACTTTGTCACACTAGTTGTGGTTTACAAGTTGTAAATTATTAAATTGCAAACATAGGTTTAGACCGTTTGTAGTATCTTTGCTTAGACACACTTTCGTGCTCATGACATGATTTTGGACAATCAAATGTTAATATTGACTTAATGATATATTGAACCTGTTTTGGGAAAAGTATCATGTGATGTTGATGGCACGTGGTGCATGGTAATCAACTGGGGTTTGATAAACAGTTTTTGACCGGGGCATGTGGCAAGAGTAATCAGGTGGGCCAGTTGTGGCATTGGGAGTGTTGATTTGGTTTTTCGGGTAGTCTTGCCCTGGTCACTCTAAGGACTTAACCTTGCAAGCCTTTGAACTGGGTCATACTTGCAACCACATGGCTGGAATGGGACGGCCCTAGTTGACTAAGTCGCTAAGGACTCGCTTGTGGAGCCTCAGGGTGTCAATTACACCGTTTGTGTGATTGTACGGGGGAGCGTATCGTGGCTGTGGCCAGATACCCATCTAACGGTGTGTTGGTCCCATACTTCGCCTTGGCTAAGGGAAGGGATGGTGTAGAGCACGAACCGGAGAGGACCACTGTGTTGTTTGAGGCTTCCAAAGGCTTTGTTACTGAGGAACTTCGCCTTTGTGGTGTTTGATCAGTATCTTGTGGGTAAAGTGCATAACCTCTGCAGAGTTTAGAATCTATTTAAATAGCCGAGTCCACGGTACTGGACAATGCTCGGGAATTACAGTCAAGGGTTAGATTTTCTCAAAAATAACTTTGGTTTGAAAAGTTGGGTTGGTTTAGTAATGAAGATGATGGAAATGTGGTTTAGGATGGGGAAAATGTTTATTAAACTTTTGAAAAGTTATTTATGCTTTACTTGTTTCTACCGCTTTGAATCTATTTATGATACTTGTCAAATGTCATGTTTCTTTGCAAATATACCTTAAGCTATTCCTTTGTACCAAGCCATGCATATAGTATATTAGCTTGCATTCTGTGCATGACTTGCTGAGTACCAAGTACTCACCCTTGCCTCAACACAATATCAGTTGAAGAAGAGACTGCACCAGCTTTGGAGGAGGAATTCCAAGAGGATCCGTCTACTTAGGGATGCGAGCCCAGTCAGTTACTGTGGTATCTTTGGATGGCGCCACGAAGTTATTTGATTTTCCGCTGCTATTATTTCTCTTTTAATAAGTTTCGCCTTGCAAGGCATACATTTGTAACTTGACCATAAGGTCAAGTAACCAGTTTGGTTATTTAAATAAAGCACTTTTGATAATATCGATGGGTATGATTGTGATATTTACCGATGTTAAGACTGTGTGCACTAGCGCGTTCCTGGACTAGTGCTGAATACACAGAGGGTCCGGATTTGCAAATTCGGGGTCCCGACAGATGCCTTCATCTCCGTCATCATCATCCTTTGTGAAGATAGACTAGGAAAGAGGACAAGAGCCTGAAATGCCTGTGGTAGCACCTGGACTAGCCTCATCAAATGTCACCTTACAGGTCTCTATCATCCTATCCAAGTCTATAGCCCAAATCCTATAGCTACGGGAAGAAGTCGAATAACCTAGGAGGATCCCATCAGCAGAACGTGACTCGAACTTATCTAGGTTTCTATACTTCAAGAAGAAGCACTTACAACCAAAAACACAAAAATGTGACACAGTGGGCTTTCACCAATATCTCAACTCATAAGAAGTGCAATGCAAGTGTGCCCTAAGAAAAACTCTGTTGGCAACATGTCATGCCATAGTTACAGCCTCAGCCCAAAAATTCCAGGAGTATTGTAATCTTCGAGCATCATCCTGGCCATCTCTATCAGGTCCTGTTTTTCCTCTCCACTACGCCATTCTGCTGAGGGATGTATGGAGAAGAGAACTAATGCTCTACGCCTAACTTCTCACAAAAGCTACTAAAGTAGTAGTTCTTGAATCCGTGCCATTGTCACTGCAGATCGCTTGTAAGGCACCTGGGAGCTCAATGGACAACATATGGACCAAACCCCTAAAGTGTGAAAAAGACATCCTTTGAGGCCATAAAAAATACCTAAGAATACCTCAAAAAATCATCAATGATGACAAGAATGTATCACTTCTCTCTTGCTAACTGCACTCTAGCCAGACCAATAGTGTCCATGTGCAAGAGCTATCCTGGTGCATCAGTTATCACTCGGGTGATTGGAGGATGAGAAGCAACAACCATCTTGCCATGCCATGCATCAGTTATCTCGGAAGGAACGTGATTTAAGTGAAGCTAACTCTCGATATAAGGTACCTACTTTCTTCTCTAACTCCACACATCTAGCCCTAGCTCTAGCATGAAATTGTCCTAACTTGCTGAAAGCATCATTGAGCTGGCCATAAGAGGGTACCTCATCCGTGTTGTTGTACAGCTTGGAGTTGCTAACTTCAACGGTGTCTGCTGCCATGAAACACATACCGGAGAAGTCATCGCTTCCCTTGTTCTTCTCTTACAGATCATCCTCGCCCTCGTCGCTTCATGTCTTCGTGTCAGAGATGGCGATGTCGTCGAGCGCGGCAAGGACGCAGTGGAAGAGCTTCTTGTTCTTGGCCAAGTTGTGGTACTTCTTCTCTCGCGTTGGCTCATGAGCTGGAGTCTTCTTGTTGTAGTTCTTTTTGGTGTAGTCGTTCTTGCTTGAACCGCTAGAGTCTCTCTTCCTCACTCTCACTCTCTTGTAGATGTTAGAAAATTTATGAGCGACAAGACCAAGTTCATTTTTTGGAATTGTTCTAGAATTTCATTGCTTACATCGTAAACAGCGAAGAGAGAAAAACCAGAAGAAAAATCAAGAGGGTCCAGAAGAGGATCCAATGGGATTGGTGACCAACGTCATCGACTGAGATTTCATCCAACGAGAGAGACGTCGATCTCATGAGTCTTGAGACAGGAATAAAGCCCGTTAAGAGTCAAAGTTGATAGATCAACAAAGTCCTTGATGGTGGCCACCTTTATCTCCCAAACTCTCAAATCGAGTGCTATCAGAAAGTGCCTAGCATTCTTCGAGTCAGAGTATGTACAACCAACTGACCAGAGATCGCTAAGATCTTAGTGAAGCGAGCAAAGCACTCATTGAGACACTCACCAGTGTGCTATTAAAATTTATTGTAGTCACGCTTGTACTAATCTTGCCTCATCATTTTGATTTGAGTGGTACCCTCTTGGTAAGCATCGAGGGTCACCCAGATCTGGTCGGCAGATTGTAGGTGAGAAATGCGATCATACTCACTACGGCCGAGTCGCTGAATGAGGATGTTCCTAGCCTTAGCGTTCGTCTCAACAAAAGCCATGTTTGTGGCGTTGACGTTTTCATCGGTAGGAACCTCATATGGGAGCTTCACCTTCTGCCAAATCAGGAAGCCCTAGGTAGTGATGTATGACTCCATTCTCGACATCCAGAATGGATAGTCAATTGCTGTGAAGATTGGAGGCTTGGTGGTGTACTTATCCATCGCCATGGCTCTCGAGACTAATCAAGATCTAAAAAGAGCAAAACCGGCTTTAATACCAATTGAAGGACCAAAAAAGTGACGAGAGGGGATCAATAGGAGCCAAATAAAATTCTCCCTCTAAAAATTCAAACCACCAAGAGAAGAAATTTAATAAACTATAAACAATCCAAACAGTTGAGGTCAGATGAACAGTACCGTCGATCAAGAGATTGGATGAACAATACTCTGACCAACTTGAGGTCGGATGAACAGTGCTCGATGAATAGTACTGCTGACCTGGAGGTTGATGAATAGTGTTCTATGAACAGTACTACTGACCTGGAGGTCGGATGAACCATGTTCGATGAACAGTACCTTCGACATGGAAGTTGGATGAACAGTATTAGGGTGAATAGTAAAAAATCAGCACGATCTCAGAAACAAAAATCGATATAACTTTTGATTGGCTGATCCAAAATCTATCAAACTTTGTGTGCACCTTCATATAGATGTCAGGAACCTATTCCACCCATCTATTCGAAGAATCGATGTCAAAATTCTGACTTTTTGTCGGGACCCGAATTTGCAAATCCGGACCCTCTGTGTATTCAGCACTAGTCCAGGATCACGCTAGTGCACATAGTCTCAACATCGGTATATATCACAATCATACTCGACGAAATAGTAAAGTGCTTTATTAAAAGGAAAATATAACTGGTTGCTCGACCTTATGGTCAAGTTACAAAATTACGCCTCGCAGGGCTAGTCTTACTCGAATAAATTTGCAGCGGAATATAAAGAAAATGCGTGGCGCCAACCAATATGCCACAGGCAACTGACTGAGCTCGCCCTTAGTTCGTAGGCTCCTCCTGGAACTCCTCCTCCAGAGCTGGTGTCGATTCTTCTTCAATTGGTGTTTGTATTGTGGCAAGGGTGAGTACTTGGTACTCAGCAGGTCATGCACAGAATACAAGCTAATATTCTATATGCATGGCTTATTACAAAGGATAGGCTAACAGGTGTATTTGCAGAAAAGCAGCATGTGTAAATACAGTAATAAATTGCAAAGCAGTAAAACAATAATAAATGGGGTACTTTCACCAGGATGTCACAAGTAAAGCATTTTCCAATCCTAAGTCCAATTCATCATTTCAACCCAAACATTTTCCAAAGCCAAGTTATTTTCATGAAAGTCTAAACCTTGACTGTAATCCCCGAGTAATGTCCAATACCGCGGACTCGGCTATTCAAATAGGTTGTACACTCTGCAGAGGTTATGCACTTTACCCACAAGATACAATCAAACACCACAAAGGTGAGTGTCCGTAACAAAGTCTATCGGAAGCCTCTAACTATACAAGTGGACCTCCTCGGTTGTTGCACACTAACCCTTCCCTTAGCAAAGGCGAAGTTTAGGCCAACCAACCGTTAGATAGGTACCTAGCCACAGCCCCGGTATGCTCCCTCGTACAACTATACAAAAGGTATAGTTGACACCCCGAGGTTCCACAAGCAAGTTATTAGCAACTTATTCAACTAGGCCCGTCCTATTCCAGACATGTGGTTGCATGTTTGACCCAGTTCAAAGGCTTGCAAGGTTAAATCCTTAGGGTGACGAAGGCAAGATTACCGAAGAACCAAAACGACTTTCCGGTGCCACTCATGGCCCACCAGATCATTCTTGCCACTTGACCTGGTCTAAACCATTTATCAACCCCCAGTTGATTACCATGCACCACGTGCCATCAACATCATCATTAATAACACATGACACTTCTCCAAAACAGGTTCCATATCTCATTAAGTCAATATTAACATGTAATTATCCAAAATCATGTCATGACTACGCAAGGTGGCTAAGCATTATACTACATCGGTCTAAATTCCCATGTTGGCAATTAAATAATGTCCAACTAAATAATCCACAACTAGGGTGACGAGGGGTCATGGCATACAATTATTTATGTCAAGGTGGCATACATCAATTTGGCATTTAGCTAATTCCCAGAATTAATTAAAGCATTTTCTAAATAAATAGGCATGCAATAATTTGAATCAAATTAATTTTTAAAAGTAGGAACAATATGATCAAAGCATAACTTGCCTTCAAAAAGTACTTGTTCTTGGTCTTGAGCTGGCTCCTGGGTCAAAACTTCACCTTCGAAGCCTTCGGGTACTTCAACGTCTACTCGTAATGGATAAATAAGCACCAAATAAATAAAAATAGAGAAAAACTCATATCCAAAAATTAAATAAAATTCACCATTAAATAGAGCTCAATTTTATAAAAATTTAGAAATTGGAATCGCCTCAATCGGAGTTAAAACGCAAAAGTTATAAGCGTTTGAAGTTTGAAAAATTAAATAAAAGAATAAACCAAATTAATTCATTTATTTTTCTACTGAAAAATCCGAATTATGACATCAGCTGATGTCAGCGTGGATTTTGGATTTTCCACCGATTTATTTTTCTAAAGGAAAATTGAATTATGACGTCATGCTTGCGTCATCTGGTCTACAGACCTGGTTCACGGCTCAGGCTTAGTCCACCGTGGACCCGGTCCTCGGGTACACGTGTCACTGACACATGGGACCCACTCGGATGATGTCATCACTGACGTCATCGCGCTCGGCCGAACAACTCAGACAGCTGGGCCCCACCGTGGCGTCATCATGATGTCACGGATGACATCATGGTGTGGTTGGGCCAGACGATGACAAGCGGGCCCGTGCTGACGTCATCGCTGACGTCAGCGATGACCAGGCGTTGCCCGCGTGGACCGTGGTTCTTCGGCTGCCGGCCATGTGGCACGATCTGGGCCGTTGGTTTGAAATCCAACGGTCCAGATTAGATCTAATCTCGCTACTGCGGAAACACACGGTTTGATCTGGACTGTTCGATTTGGATCGGACGGTCGAGATCCGATCGGGTTTATGCGTCACCGAGGGGCGACGTGGCATGTCCCGGCGTGTGACACGTGGCTGCATATAAACCGTACGATTTATATCGAACGACCGAGATCTAATCTAGTGCAACAACGCGCGTTAAATCTAGCCGTACGATCTAAATCTAACGGCTAAAACTGAATTAGCACGGTGCGGTCTAAGGCTACGTGGCTCAATCCTGAGCGTTGGATCTAGATCCAACGGTTGTTATTAGATCTAAAATCGTAACGTGGAAATTACTCACGGGTGACATGGACGAATCTGGGCCGTGCGATGAAGATCCAACGGCGGAGGGAGCTCGCGGTTCCGGTGATGGCGCGACGGAGCAGGGGTGGCCAGAAACGAAGACGACGACCAACCCAACGGCGTTTGCGTGGCTCTCCGGTGAAGTGAGTGGTACCCCCAGGTGCGCCTTATTGCGACGGTCTCAGATTTGGGCACCAACGCTGCGGAGGACTGCGGACGGCGGCGGAACGAAGCAAAGACCCAAAGCTAACCCTAGAGCACTACGGCGAGCTATTGCGGGCACGGGAGAGCACTGCGGGCGGCGGCGGCTAGGGCAACGAATGCGCAAGGCGAAGGCGATCCTCGGGCACGCACCCGCGCATTAAATACCGGCTCGGACGTTGAGATACGCGCGGATTCCGCGGCGAGGCCGATACGGGGCAGCGGAGTCCGGCTCAGACACGGAGAGGCGACGTGGCGTAATCTCAGCCGTACGCGTGGCTCGATCCAACGATTCCCTCACGCGCATACGCGGACACGAGCGCAGCTGCTGCATCCCGATCCAACGGTGCAAGGTACAGGTATACATGGCTCAATCCTGGCCGTTGGATCTCGATGCAACGGTCGGTGCAAACGTGGTTCGGTCCGGTTCGGTCGGGCTCGAACGTGGCTCGGTTGGACTAGAGTCAAACTCGAGTCTGACCCGGGTCGGAGGAACAGTAAAACCCGTTAGGTTTTTCCAGCGATTTAATATTTAAAATAATTTCTAAAAATTCAAATAATTCAAGAAAAATAGCAAAATAATCAGAAAAATTCCAGGAAAATTCTGGAAAATACTTTGAGACATTTTGGACTCAAATAAAATATTTCCAGTAAAAATTTAATTAAAACTTTTAATTATTTAATTATCTCCAAAGAGAATAAATTCAAATTAAATCCAAATAAATTCCAGAAAATTCCAAAATTTCACAAATACACTTTAAATATAATAAAAGCAAAAATTGGGGTGTTACACCTTTCTTGATTTGAAGAAAGATTACACCCAAAAGAGGTAAAAATCGAATATTTGATCTAGACTTACTCGTGGAGTTTTGATGATCAAGATGATATTAGATATCCTCTCACTTATCACAGCAAGTTAGAACACAAGAAGAAGAACACTCAAATGCGATCTAAAAAGAATTCACCATTGAATGGCAAGAGAGCAGTTTTCTCGCAAAAACTCTAACCAAGATCGCCTAGAGGATTGAGATATGATCTAAGTGAAGATTCATCCAATCAATCTCTCATCTTCAGCAATAAGAACTAGAAGCAAGTAGAAGGAGGGGAGGCAAATCCAACTTGCAGAAATTAAATGCGAGAATGTAAATACTGAATTTAAATTGCGTAAAATAAAGACATAATGTAAATGTAGAATTTAAATTCAGAATTTAGAGAGAATGGATCTTTGTATTTTCTTAGGAAGATTTTATAAAGCATCACTTCATGTGGACAAAGTGTAACATCCCAATTTTTTATTTTATGGTAATTAGTTTGTATTTGGAGTTTTTGAGAATTTTTAGAATTTATTTGAATTTATTTGGAAATAATTTGAATTGAGATATTTATTGAATTAATTAAATGTTGGAAAAGTTTAGATAAAATTTTGTTGAAAATATTTTATTTGAGTTCAAAATGCCCTAAAATATTTTCTAGAATTTTTATGGTATTTTTAATGCCTTAAATGAATTAGTTCAATTTTAAGAAATATTTTAATTGAAAAATCCGCGAAAATCCTTTTGAACAGTACTGCGCTGAAGCCCAGCACTGTTCATGCGCCAGCCCAGTAGTGCCAAAACCCTAGAGCGCTAGTCGTTGGATCTGAAACCAATGGCCTTGATTGTGCCGCGTCATCGCGTTTGTGTTAGGGTCCGATCTGATGGTACCGATCGATCCGGGCTATTGATCATGTCCACGTGGATGGCCACGTGTCATCTTCTCTGTTCTAAAATTGCCGCCGCTTTCGTTGGCCTTCTGCGCCGTGCACGCCTCCCAGGGCCGCTATTTATTGCACCACACCCCTTCCGAGATTCGTCGTTTGCTTACGAATCATTTGCCATAGCTCCCAGCGCCCTAGCCGCCGCTTTCTGCCCACGATTCCTCACCGTAGTTCGCATGCCACCCCTTCAGTCTTTCGCGTGGGACCCAGTTTCGGACAGAGCGCGATGAGATGCTTCTAGAGCGATACTTCACCTCACCGGAGACCCAACGAAATGCCATTCCATAGGTCATCTTCCCCAAATCTGGTCGGCTGCACTATTGAACCTCACCGTCAAACGCGTGAGCTTCGTCAACCGTCGGATCGGCATCGCACGGCCCAGGTTGGTACACGTAGCCGTCTCAGTAGTTCAACTGGATTAGATCTAAGCCATTAGATATAGATCATAGGGTTTGCATGTGGCCATGTTAGAGCATTTCAGAGCCGTAGATTAGCTCTGATCTATGCTGTTGGATTAGGAAAGTGTGGTTTAGATTAAATCGCAAAAGTTCAGACGTAGATCTAGTCTCGGCCGTAGTATCGTGAATGAACGGCGTGGATGCGCACACGTGTCGTACAACGGGTCATGCCACATCATTGCTAATTGTTGCGCGCTAGATTGGATCTCCGCCGTTCATTTCAAATGTGCGGCATGGATCGGGCCCACTTGTGAGCCACCACACCCAAGTGGTGTGTGACGTCAGCGATGATGTCATGGTGACATCATCGATGGGGCCCTCATGTCGATTGGCTTTGCTGTGTCGCACTGACGTCAGTGATGACATCATCACTATGGGGCCCACGTGTTAGCGACACGTGTCCCAGTGGACCGAGTCCTCCGTACACCAAAACCGAGCCGTGGACCCAGTCCATGCACCGGATGACGTAAGCAAGACGCAATAAATTATTTTTCCTTTAGAAAAATAATTCCGCCGAAAAGAAATTCGGTGCTGAGGTCATGATGACGTCATATTTCATAATTTCCAATAGAAAAATAATTCAAGTAATTCGGATTTTCCTTTTTATGGTATTTTCAAACTTGAAATGGCTATAACTTTTGCGTTTTAACTCCGATTGAGGTGATTCCAATTTATAAAAATTTGTTAAATCAAGCTCTATTTGATTATGAATTTTATTTGATATTTGGAGTTAAGTTGCTCTCTGTTTTTATTTATTTATTGCTATTTCATCCGTTACGCGTAGACGTCAAAGTACCCGAAGGTTACGAAGGTGAAGTTCTGACCCAGGAGGAACATTCCGACCAAAACCCAACACTTTTTCAAGTCAAGTTATGCTTTGATCATGTTGCTCCTACATTTGAAAAACCTACGTTGATTGAAAGTATTACATGCTAGTTTATTTAAACTGCTTTGAATAATTTTGGGATTAGTTAAGCGACCTGTTGAATGTATGCCACCTTTTCGTATGAACTTGTATGCCATGGATCTTTTGTCACCTAGGCTATGGTTTATTAGTTGGACATTATGTTAATTGCCAGCATGGGATGGTAAACCGTTTAGAGAATGCCTAGCTTGCAACGTAGCAATGTCATGATTTTGAAATATCAAATTCAATATTGACTTAATGAGATATGAAATGTGTTTATAAGAATGTGACATGTGTAATTGAGCTTGATGATGACACGTGGTGCATGGTAATGAACTGGGGTGAGTGATAAAATGGTTTAGACCGAGGCAAGTGGCAAGATTGTTTCTCGTGGGCCAAGTGTGGCACATGGGAGGTCGTATTTGGTTTTTCGTTGAATTTGGACCCTTGTGAATTCTTTTGGGTAGTCTTGCCTTGGTCAACCTAACGACTTTACCTTACAAGAATTTGAACTGAGTTTGACATACAACCACAAGTCTGGAATGGGACAGACCTAGCTGAGTAAACTTTGATGTCTAGATTTCGGTGCTATCATGGTGGTGTGAGTTCCGGGTTTACGGGTAGACTCACAGGCGAAAGAGGGGGGCCCTGAGTGTGGTAACTAGTCCATTCAGTGTTAAAACCTTAGCGGGGAGTACCGAGTCTAGAAGTAGCTTTGGAAAGGCTTTGTTACGTTCACTCGCATTTGTGGTGTTTGATTGTATCTTGTGGGTAAAATGTATAACCTCTGCAGAGTGCAAAATCTATTCGAATAGCTGTGTTCACGGCATTGGACATTACTCAGGGATTACAGTCAAGGGTAAGACTCATGGAAATGAACTTGGAGTTTGGGAAACACTTGGGTTAGAATTATAAACTTGATTCAGGAAGAGAAATGCTTTACTTGTGAAATTATGTGAAAGTTATTATCCTTAATATTGTTTTACTGCTTTGTAATCTATTATTGTATTTGTGAATGTGCTTTATTGCAAATGAACCACATTAGCCTGCATTCTGTGCATTACTTGCTGAGTGCTTAAAGTACTCACCCTTGCAACAACAAAACATCAGCTGAGGAAGAATGCACGTTAGTCTAGGAAGAGGAACTTCAAGAGGAGCCTTCGAGCTAAGGAGCGAGCCCAGTCAGTTGTCTGTGGCACATTGGTGGGCGCCACAAGTTTATTTTATCTCCGCTGTAGTTTAATTTATTTAAGACTTTGCCCTGCGAGGCGTATCTTTGTAAGTTAAGCATAAAGTTGACTCCACTAATTTGGTATTAATAAAGACTTTATTTATGTTACGCTGTGTATGATTGTGATATTCATCTGTGTTGAGACGGTGTGCACTAGCGTGGTTGTGGACTAGTGCGGGAAACATCGAGGGTCTGGATTTGCCCATTCGGGTCCTGACAGAGGTGGTATCAGAGCCATACTGACTGTAGGACTTACCCTTAGTTAGAATGGTCGCTAGTGAGGATAAAACTATTTTCTAAAATTAAAATTTGCCAAGATGATGAATGAACTCTCGACTTATCTTCTCTCTCTTGTTCATACCTCGTTGTTGAATTTTTCTTGTTCTCACTTTGTTTTAAAATGTTGAGTTCTCACAAGAGTATCTTTTGGCAGATGAAGATGATCTATACATATGGTGAGCGTGAGGGAGGGTATGCCGCCGATCTTTGGAGGATGCTTCAGGTGCTGGTATGATTCGACCGACCCATCTACAGGGCCCAGACTTGGATTGCAAACGGGAAGGTCTGGGGTATGGTGACCAAGATAACCATATATGCCCGGGAGAAGACGAAGGCCAACCACCCGCTCAACTACACTATGAGGAGATCCACATTTGAGGTGGGCATCCTGGAGACTGCCTGCATCGCAATGAGGAGGATTGTCCGAGACTATGCAAAGGAGTTGCAGCAGTCCGCATTTCGCTTCCATCCCAGAAGGGGAGTGATACGAGTGCACCCATCGACTTGGAGGGTGATGCCACCATCGTACAGCTTGCATGGTTCGCAGCTGCACAGGATGCGATGATAGATCGCACTGCCAAGGAGTTGGATGACACGTACACCGCCCTGGAGATGGTGGAGCAGAGGTTTCTAGAGTACATAGCCATGACCGAGCAGAGGATCAGGGAGCTTGAGGAGGCCCTCTATGACCGTGGCCATGAGGAGGCACAAGTTGAAGAGGGGGATCCAAATGAGGCACCACTAGTGCCAGAGCCCGAGCCAGAGCCTCAGCAGGCGCTAGTGGAGGAGTATGTGACGTCGTCGACCATAGCTGTTGTTGGACATGGAGATTGCTTCACGCCAATGCCGCCGCGCACCCGCCCAGGTGTCCACCGGGATGCTCCCATTCAGGATGGATCGATGAGTGAGTGTTTAGACTTAGTGGTTGAGACTCCTGTGTTGAGTCATGTCCTAGAATAAAGAGCCACCCCTAGAGGCGTTAGACTCCAGTGTGTTAGTTCGATTTGGTTCTTCATGCTTGTTGAGTGTTCGGTATGTGTTGCAAAGCCCTTAGGCATTGTGAGCAACCATACCCAGTTATAAATAATTAATAAAGTTGGATTTTGTGATACACCTTTTACCCCCTCCCCCATAAGAGCTCTACTACTTGTCTATTCTTGTTTCACTCTCATATCTAAACCTTGAAGCAATCAGCAGATGGTGAACACTCATGCAACAATGGAGGCAACTGGAGTGGTTCTCACCCCACCGGGAGCCCAGATGACGCAAGACAGGAGCCCCAACCTGCACCCCCGTGGATATGCAGAACTTTAGAGCTTTTCTAGCTGCACAAATGCAGCTGATGCATGCTATGATGCAGCTGATGCAGCAGATTACTTCTCAAGCTACTGCAAATCAAAACAATCAAGCCAATCAGGGACAACGTCAGAACTCTAGACTTTCAGAGTTCATGAGGACCCATCCACCAATATTCTCTAGAAATGCCAACCCACTGGAGGCAGATGACTGGCTGAGGTCCATAGAAAGGAAACTGCACATTACCCAGTGCATAGGGAATGTGAGAGTGCTTTATGCATCTCATCAACTAGAGGGTACTGTTGCTAAATGGTAGGAAAATTTCTGCGCTTCGCATGAAAACCCACAGGTGATCACTTGGGAGGAGTTTACTACTACCTTCTGTCAGTACCATGTGCCCGAGAGGATCATGGAATTAAAGAAGGAGTTCCGAGCATTGAAGCAAGGCAGCCAGTCAGTGGCTGATTATCTGAACAAGTTTACCTAGCTGGCTCGCTATGCACCTGAAGACGTGGCGACAGACAAGGCAAGGATGTCCCGCTTCATGAAGGGACTGAACTTAAGACTACAGGTGGGACTGATAACCCACATATTTCCTGATTTTCAAGAGCTGGTGAACAAAGCGTTGATTCTGGAGGATAAGCGTAAGGAGCTGGAGGACAACCGGAAGCGCATGATGGCACAGCAGGGAGCACAATAGGGAGCGTAGCGGTTGAGGGTGGCACCCAACCAGTTCTTCATATTCCATCCCAGGAACGCGGTGAAGACACCGTCGCCAGCACCAAGACCTGCCGGATAGAGTTACCAAACACCATCACCAGCCGGCATTGCAGCTGCAGGAAGCCAACAAGCGACAGTGAGACGTTGCTATAGATGCAATGAACCAGGAAACTTTGCCAACCAGTTCCCCAAAAGAGGAGGTGTGACACCAGTTTCCTTCAACCTTGGGACTACGCCTGTAAGAACACCTGCACCAGGGATGAGCCGTGGAGCTGCACAACCTGGAGCTACATCTCAGACAGTGGTGAGAGGCAGAATCAACCATGTCACGGCAGATGCAGTACATAATGCTTCGAACGTCGTACCGGGTAAGTTACTGGTTAACTTAGTGCCTGCAACAGTTTTGTTTGATTTTAGAGCTTCACATTCGTTTATATCTCGGGTTTTTGCTGTGAAAAATGGGTTAAGAATGGTGAACCTTAGACATGTGTTGCTAGTTCAATCCCTGGGATCAGAACTCCGATCTAATGTAGGATGTTCAGGGGTGAAGTTGCTTATAGATGGAACAGAGTTCCTAGCAAACCTCACAGTGTTGGATACCCAGACCTTAGATGTTATACTAGGAATGGATTGGTTGTCCAAGCACAAGGTCGTGTTAGACTGTGGACGAAGAGTCATATCAGTCAAAAGTCCCTGCGGAAGAAGAGTGGAATTTCAAGCCACCGCCGTTCGGGATGGACAATTGATGGTCAACAGCGTGAAGGCCGTCAGCATTGAAAAGGTACTGGTAGTAAGTGAGTATCCGGATATCTTTCCTGAAGACCTACCCGGTATGCTGCCAGACAGGGACATAGAGTTCATGATTGAGTAAGTACCTGGTACAGCCCCGATAGCCAATAGACCTTATCGGATGTCTACCGATGAGTTGGTGGAGATGAAGAAGCAAATCGAGGAGCTGATGGAGAAGGGATTTATCATATCCAGTTCATCACCGTGGGGAGCACCAGTCCTATTCATGAAGAAGAAGGACGGGAGTTATCGAATGTGAGTGGATTACTGTGCACTCAATGAAGTTGCTGTGAAGAACAAGTACCCATGGCCTAGGATTGATGACCAGTTTGACCAGTTAAGAGGAGCTGGAGTTTTCTCCAAGATTGACCTGCGATTAGGATATCATCAGTTGAAGATCCGGTCAGAAGATATTACAAAGACCGCATTTTTACGAACATTATGAGTTCACCATTATGTCCTTTGGTTTGACGAATGCACCTGCATATTTCATGAATATGATGAACAAGGTTTTCATGGAATATCTGGATAATATTGTCATCGTATTCATAGATGACATTCTTGTGTACTCCAAGACAAGGGAAGAGCACACTGGACATCAGAGGCTAGTTTTGGAGAAGCTGAGGGAACAACAACTCTTTGCCAAATTCAGTAAGTGTGACTTCTGGAAGAGTAAGGTGGAGTTTGTTGGGCATATAATGACTGTCGAGGGAGTAGCGGTCGATCCAAGCAAAGTAGAAGCAGTATTGCATTGGGAGTAGCCAAAGACGGTGACCCAGATCCATAGTTTTCTTCGAATGGCGAGATACTACCGCCGATTTATTGAAGGATTCTAAATGATTGCTAGACCCCTGACGCAACTGTTGAAGAAGGAGAAGAAGTTTACATGGACGCCAGAGTGCGAGAAGAGCTTCCAAGAGTTGAAGAAGCGGTTGACATCAGCACCAGTATTAGTTCTACCTGATGTTCACCAAGGCTTCGACATTTATTGTGATGCATCGCGCCAAGGACTTGGGTGCGTGCTGATACAGAATAGAAGGGTTGTTGCATATGCATCAAGGCAGTTGAGGCCGCACGAAGAGAACTACCCGACGCATGACCTGAAGTTAGCAGTCGTAGTGCATGCCTTGAAGCTATGGCATCACTATCTTATTGGAAACAGATGTAAAGTTTATACGGATCACACGAGCCTTAAATACATCTTCACTCAATCGAACCTGAGCATGAGGCAGAGGAGATGGTTGGAGTTAATTAAAGACTATAATGTCAGAATCCATTACCATCTTGGCAAGGCCAATGTGGTAGCCAATGCCTTGAGTCAGAAGAGCCACACCGTCAATATGTTGGTAGAGGAAGTTCAGGTGGAGTTGTGCAAGGAATTTCAGAAGATGAAGATGGAAGTGGTACCCACAGGATTCTTGGCCGCTTTGGAGGTAAAGCCTACCTTAGAAGATCAGATCTAGGAAGGACAGAAGGATGATATCAAGATACATAGGATCAAGTCCAAGATGGAGGAAGGCAAGGCGAGGGACTTCAAGCTGGATGAGCAAGGTATGTTGTGGATCAAGGATCGCATTTGCATACCGAACAAGAAAGAGCAGAAGCAGCTGATTCTAGAAGAAGCCCATGATTCCAAGTATTTCATTCATCCGGGAAGTGCCAAGATGTATCAAGACCTGAAGGAGAGATTTTGATGGCCGAGCATGAAGCGTGAAGTTGCCGAGCATGTTGCGTTGTACGACATATGCCAGAGAGTTAAAGCAATGCATCAGAGGCTAGCAGGGTTGCTACAACCACTGAAGATCCCTGAGTGGAAGCGGGACGAAATCGGTATGGACTTTATCACTGGTTTGCCGAGAACTCAGAGTGGATATGACTCCATATGGGTTATAGTGGATCGCTTGACCAAGGTCGCCCACTTTATACCCATGAAGACCACTTATTCAGGGGATCGCTTAGCGAAGTTATACATGTCAAGGATTGTCTGCTTGCATGGAGTGCCGAAGAAGATTGTATCAGATCGAGATTCTAGAATAAACTGCATGAAGCCATGGGAACCCGTTTGAATTTCAACATCGTTTATCATCCGCGGACGGATGGACAAACGGAAATGGTTAATCAGATTTTGGAGGACATGTTGAGAGTGTGTGCATTGGCATATGCAACCTCATGGGAAAAGTGTTTGCCATATGCCGAGTTTAGGTACAATAACAACTATCAGGCAAGCTTGCAGATGTCGCCATTCGAAGCTTTGTATGGTCGACCCTGTTGGATACCGTTGAACTGGAATGAGAGAGGGGAGCACCATGTCTTTGGGTCGGACATTCTCCGGGAAGCTAAAGAACAGATCACCATGATCCGGGAAAGACTGAAGATTGCTCAATCAAGGCAGAAGAGCTATGCCGACAATCGCCGTAGAGAGTTGAGCTTCGAGCTTGGAGATTTTGTATATCTCAGAGTTACGCCCCTTAAAGGAGTTAAGAGGTTCCATGCCAAAGGGAATCTTGCGCCAAGATATGTTGGTCCATTCAAGATCCTAAGTCGTAGAGGTGAAATTGCATATCAGCTGGAGTTGCCGCAGTCTTTGGCGGGAATGCATGATGTGTTCCATGTGTTGCAATTGAAAACGTGTCTCCGAGTGCCGGATGAGCAAACACCCTTAGAGTCAATCGAGTTATAAGAAGATTTGACGTACAAGGAGCACCCGGTGAAGATTCTAGACACGATGGATCGAGAGACAAGGAACAAGTCGACCCGCCTCTGCAGAATCTAGTGGAGCAATCATTCAGAAAGTGAAGCAACTTGGGAGCGCGAAGAGGATCTGAAGAAAGAATTTCCAAACCTATTCCTAAGTCAACCTTGAATCTCAGGGTCGAGATCCGTTAAGGGGGAGGTTTGTAACACCACTTTTTGCTTGTATGGTAATTAGTTTGTATTTAGAGTTTTTGAGAATTTTTAGAATTTATTTGAATTTATTTGGAATTAATTTGAATTGAGCTATTTATTGAATTAATTAAATGTTGGAAAAGTTTAGATAAAATTTTGTTGGAAATATTTTATTTGAGTTCAAAATGCCCTAAAATATTTTCTAGAATTTTTTTGGTATTTGTAATGCCTTAATGAATTAGTTCAATTTCTAGAATTATTTTAATTGAAAAATCTGTGAAAATCCTTTTGAATAGTATTGGGCCGAAGCCCAGCACTGTTCATGCACCAGCCCAATAGCGCCGAAAACCTAGAGCGCCAGCCGTTGGATCTAAAACCGATGGCCGTGATTGCGCTGCGCCATTGCGTTTGTGTTTGGGTTGGATCCGATGGTGCCGATCGATCTGGGTTGTTGATCGTGTCCACGTGGATGGTCGCGTGTCATCTTCTTTGTTCCGAAATCACCACTGCATCCGCTAGCCTTCCGTGTCGCGCACGCCTCCTGGGGCCACTATTTATTGCGTCGCACCCCTTCCGAGATTCGCCATTTGCTTGCGCGTCGTTTGCCCTAGCTCCCAGTGCCCTAGCCACTATCGTCTGCTCATGATTCCTCACCGTAGTACACACACCGCCGCTTCGGTCTTCCGCGAATACTGCCGCCGTTGACCTTCCTCCCATCGCGTGGGACCCCGTTTCGGAGAGAGCGTGATGAGACACTTCTAGAGCGATACTTCACCTCGCTGGAGACCCAACGAAACGCCGTTCCACAGGTCATCTTCCCCAACTCCGGCCGGCTGCACTGGTGAACCTCACTGTCAAACACGCGAGCTTCTTCAACCATCGGATCGGCATCGCACGGCCCAGGTTGGTTCACGTAGCCGTCTCAGTAATTTAACTAGATTAGATCTAGATCGTAGGGTTTGCATGTGGCCACGTTAGAGCTTTTAAGAGCCGTAGATTAGATCTGATCTATGCCGTTGGATTAGGAACGTGTGGTTTAGATTAAATCGCATAAGTTCAGATGTAGATCTAGTCTCGGCCGTAGGATCGTGAATGAACGGCGTGGATGCGCACACGCGTCGTATGCTGGGTCATGCCACGTCGTTGCTAATCGCTGCGCACCAGATTGGATCTCCGTCGTTCATTTCAAACATGCGGCATAGATCGTGCCACAGACCGGCCAACCAATGCACGCCACGTGTGAGCACGAAACCCGAGGCGTCAGCGTCTAGCCAACTTGTCAGCCACCGCACCCACGCGGTGTGTGACGTCAGCGATAACGTCATGGTGACATCATCGGTGGGGCCCGCATGTCGGTTGGCTTGGCTGGGTCGCGCTGACGTCAGTGATGAAGTCATCACTATGGGGCCCACGTGTCAGCGACACGTGTCCTAGTGGACCGAGTCCACCGTAGACCCGAGCCGTGCTGTGGACCCAGTCCATGGACCGAATGATGTAAACATGACGCAATAAATTGTTTTTCCTTTAGAAAAATAATTTGACCGAAAAGAAATTCGGTGCTGAGGTCATGATGATGTCATATTTCATAATTTCCAATAGAAAAATAATTCAAGTAATTCGGATTTTCCTTTTTATGGTATTTTCAAACTTGAAATGGCTATAACTTTTGCGTTTTAACTCCGATTGAGGTCATTCCAATTTATAAAAATTTATAAAATCAAGCTCTATTTAATTATGAATTATATTTTATTTTTGGAGTCAAGTTGCTCTCTTTTTTCATTTATTTATTGCTATTTCATCCGTTATGCATAGACATCGAAGTGCCCGAAAGTTACGGAGGTGAAGTTTTGACCCATGAGGAAGGTTCCGACCAAGACCCATCACTTTTTCAAGACAAGTTATGCTTTGATCATGTTGCTCCTACATTTGAAAAAACTATGTTGATTGAAAGTATTACATGCTAGTTTATTTAAACTGCTTTGAATAATTTTGGGATTAGTTAAGCAACATGTTAATTGGACATGTCGTATGAACTTGTATGCCATGAATCTTTTGTCACCCTAGGCTATGGTTTATTAGTTGGACATTATGTTAATTGCCAACATGGGATTAGTTAGCTTGCAACGTAGTAATGTCATGATTTTGAAATATCAAATTCAATATTGACTTAATGAGATATGAAATGTGTTTATAAGAATGTGATATGTGTTATTGAGCTTGATGATGGCACGTGGTGCATGGTAAAGAACTGGGGAGATAAAATGATTTAGACCGAGGCAAGTGGCAAGATTGTTTCTGGTGGGCCAAGAGTGCACATGAGAGGTCGTATTTTGTTTTTTATTGAATTTGGACACTTGTGAATTCTTTTGGGTAGTCTTGCCTTGGTCAACCTAAGGACTTAACCTTGCAAGAATTTGAACTGAGTTTGACAGATAACCACAAGTCTTGAATGGGATAGACCTAAATGACTAAACTGTGATATATAGATTCCGGTGCTGTCATGGTGGTGTGAGTTCCGGGTTTACGGGTAGACTCACAGGCGCAAGAGGGGGGGCCTGGGTGTGGTAACCAGTCCCTTCAGTATTGAAACTTTAGCGGGCAGTAGCGGGTCTAGAAGTAGCTTTGGAAAGGCTTTGTTACGTTCACTCGTCTTTGTGGTGTTTGATTGTATCTTGTGTGTAAAGTGTGTAACCTCTACAGAGTGCAAAATCTATTCGAATAGCTGTGTCCGCGGCATTGGACATTACTCGGGGATTACAGTCAAGGGTTAAACTTTCATGGAAATGAACTTGGAGTTTGGGAAACACTTGGGTTATAATTATAAACTTGATTCAGGAAGAGAAATGCTTTACTTGTGAAACTATTGTGAAAGTTATTATCCTTAATATTGTTTTACTGCTTTGCAATCTATTATTGTATTTGTGAATGTGCTTTATTACAAATGAACCACATTAGCCTATCCTTTGTAATAAGCCATGCATATAGAATATTAGACTGCATTTTGTGCATGACTTGCTGAGTGCTCAAAGTACTCACTCTTGAAACAACACAACATCAGCTGAGGAAGAATCCACGCTAGTCTGGGAGGAGGAACTTCAAGAGGAGCCGTCGAGCTAAGGAGCGAGCCCAGTCAGTTGCCTGTGGTACATTGGTGGGCTCCACGAGTTTATTTTATCTCTGCTGCAGTTTAATTTATTTAAGACTTTGCCCTGCGAGGCGTATCTTTGTAAGTTAACCATAAGGTTGACTCCACTACTTTGATATTAATAAAGATTTTATTTATTGTTACGCTGTGTATGATTGTGATATTCATCTGTGTTGAGATGGTGTGTACTAGCGTGATCCTGGACTAGTGCGGGAAACACCGAGGTTTCGAATTTACACATTCGGGTCCCGACACAAAGCTCAAAGGAGGGCTTGCTTCAAAGAGGGAGGCTACCTCTACCCCTCTATTTATAGTGTTTATGGGTCATCCTCCACCCTTGGATGGCTTGCTTCAATCCGAAGCTAACTTCCAAGAGATATGATTTGATCCCACACACTTCACATTTTTGGGCTAACCCGAAACCCACTAACAACTGGGTTTTACCCACTAGCTTTGACCGCTACTCTATCTCCTAAAACCCATGATCCAATGGGTTTATTTACCCGGTAGCTTCAAGCCAGTATCAAAATGGTTCCCTTGACTTTTTGACTTGCACCCGCTTCATCCTCCGACAATCACCGGCTTTCTAGACCTCCGGTGCTCCTCGCCTAGTCTTGAACTTTCTTCGCCTCACCATGACTTCGGATCGAAGCCCTGCGAATAACAAAGACAAGAAACCACATTACATAGCAATGTTCACAATGATAAATAGTAATCAGTAGAGCCATCACAAAACTAAGGGTCTCATCTTAGCTTAAAACCACTTAATAGTGCTCGGACCTCTTAAGCGCTGGCCTGACAGTGCCCAACCTCGAAAGATTCAGACATCTACTCGCGGGATACCTGTAGCAACTTAAATTGCTCCCCCAAAGCAAACTCAAACCTGAGCACACAGTCAATTACTCATCACACATAGGAGTAGACCTCCACGTGGTCTTTCAAATTCTGTCTATTAAGGCAGCGCAAAAGGACTAAAACGCCCTGGAAAAAGTTTATAAATGCCACTCCGGCCAGTTTCTGTCAATTCCATCGCATGTAAAGTTTTCAAAAATCCCTCAAATTTTGGAGACATAGGGGAGGACATATTCTACCGGCATGCAAAGTTCCAAGATCAAAATCGATGGCGTTTAGAAGATATGAAATTGACAAGAATGTCATCAACAAAGGGATAATAGGGCTTCTTGAAAAAAAAAAAACTAAGACGGTAACAGCTGAAAATGGCAAAAGCAAACAAGAAACCAACGGATGGATGACATAAGTAAGAGACCAGAAAAATTAGTGACAAAAAGTGAAAAGTGAACCACAACTAATGGCATAAACGAAATTTTCTCAAAAAAAAAAAATAGACCTGGGAATATTGTTTTGGACATTATGCGCCAAGTCATTTTCTACGTTACGGGTGCAGCAGCGCATATGCTTGCGAATTGTTTTGTGTGTGTTGAAGCCCCACAATGCTGTTGTGTCCAAAGGTTCCTTATCCTTCCCCGGCTGGCATCAACTTCTCCATTAGGCCCCTACGTTAGAGATCACACCCTCCTACCCCATAAACTGATCGATAACCCCCAGGAACCACTGCACTGGATCGAATCATGTCGATTCCCAGCCTCCCTGCTAAGCCGCTGTCACACCTCTCAGCTAAACGAGGCAAGTGAACACTTCATACTGTGTTACTGATCCAATATTGTAATGTGCGTCAAGCGATGTTGATTTCTGAATATATCTGGGAACACGACTGAATTCACTGCATATTTTCTTGGCTATCATTTCAGGACTGTCGAGGTTCATAATGGAACAGAGCCCTACATTTACGTCGAGAATAAGGATTACTATGGAAGGGAATCGGGGAGGCCAGATCGTTACTGATGGAACCAGCATGATGCCTATGTACCTTGGGATAGATTTTGGAACTTCAGGTGCTAGATATGCTCTTATTGACAAGCAAGGGGCCATCCATTCCGAAGCCAAAAGAACTTACCCGCCTGTAAGAGTTGGTTTCCTACATAGCATTTTCCGTGGCCATTTGTTTGAGAGTTGGGATAAAAATTTAGATTAGTTTCGGAATCCCTGATTATTGTTTAGTCGAACTAGAATTAGTGACTTATTTTAAGCTAATTGGGTTTCGTTTATATGGACAATTAATCGTAGATTAGGACTTCCTTGGTGCACATCTACCAGATGGTGCATTAACACTTTAACAGTACACATCTGAATCTTCTTCTTGATATGTGGAAGGTTCGTTGAAACAAAATGTGTCATATTAGTAATATTAAAGTGATTTGGTACTACTAAGTACTAACAAGTTCCTGACTATCAAACTTAATTTACTATCATGATCTGTGCCTTACATTATTATTCTTTCACTCCTAATGAGCCCATCCATCCTTTGATTGGAGTTGCTAGGCAGGTTGGCAGCGCCACAGACTGGGCAAGTTCCTGGAGAGAGGCACTCTTCCGCCTTCTGAGTGATATCCCATCCATTTACCGGCCATCCATCTCCTCCATTTCCATTGATGGGACTTCAGCAACCACTCTCATCATAGACAGGTTTGGACATCTTCTCAAACCCTCATGTCTTCACATTGTATCAATGTAAACATGCATACATCGTTCTTTGCAAGCAGAAAGAATGGAGAGCTTCTTGCTGGTCCTTTCCTCTACAATGAGAGCTTCCCAGATGCGCTGCCCACCGTCGAATCGATTGCTCCTGTAAATCATACAGTGTGTTCTGGTTCGTCCACCCTGTGTAAGCTTGTGTCGTGGTGGAATTCGAGGGGCTCAAATGGTACCGATTCAGAGATACTGATGCACCAATCGGATTGGCTGCTGTGCCTTTTGCATGGAGAATATGGTATTTCTGATTACAACAATACTCTGAAGGTGATTCTCTTGTCATCCAGTAGTTAGAGAGCCTACAAATAGTTCACATGGATGAACAACAGAAGCACAATAGTTTTGTTCAAACATGGATCACCTATAGCAGTCGACAGCTAAAGATGAGTGCTCACTTGAGCATTCTAATCAAAGAAATGGCCCACCACTTAAGTCATTAGTCCTAACTAGTTTATGCTCTGTGCAGTTTTATTTCCAGAGAGGTACTTCTATGCTTTTTCTTTTTTAAAATTGCACGAATAGAAGCACTGCTCTTATTTCTAATAATCTTGCGAACACCCCTCAATGAATATACGGACTTCATTGTAAGATATTTACATTGATATTGTGTTGTAGGTAGGCTATGATCCTGAGATTGACTCCTACCCAAGGTGGTTGATGTCACAGCCATACTCATACATGCTGCCTTGTGTCAGAGCACCTGGAGTTTCCATTGGCCCAATCAAAGAAGACGTACGTTCGCAATACGGTAAACACCCACCTCGCTTCGTTTAGCATTTATCTTACTATGCAACAGTAGATAAATATTGTTTTGTCCTAATTGACTAACCAAATATATATATATGGAAAATGTATGTATATATATATATGAACGTTTTATAATTTTATTACTAGTTTCCTTCCAAAATAATTTTATTGCTAGGATTTTCCAAGAATTGTGTTGTCTGCACTGGAACAACGGACAGCATAGCTGCGTTTCTCGCAGCCCGGACCGCTGAACCAGGAAAAGCTGTGAGCACCACGACACACACCACCACAGATTTAACCTGAACAAGTCTGTCCCTGTATTTCTCAAACTTAATTACTGCTGTTCTTGCTTTCCATGATCTGATTAGGTGACATCATTAGGCTCAACTCTAGCAATCAAGCTTCTCAGCAAAGTTCGCGTCGAGGACGCGAGGTTCGGCGTGTACAGCCACCGTCTTGACGACATGTGGCTGGTCGGCGGGGCGTCAAACACCGGGGGAGCAGTCCTCAGGCAGCTCTTCAGCGATGACCAGCTGGTAGCCCTGAGCAAGGACATTGACCCGTCGGTTCCTTCCCCTCTTGACTACTATCCCCTACCGAAGAAAGGCGAGAGGTTCCCGGTCTCCGACCCCAACATGATGCCGAGGTTGATCGCATTGCATACTGAAACTCATTGCTAGCTCTCATCTTCAGATCACGATTTTTGCAATTTCACTTTTTGGTTTCGTTTCTGAAGGTTGCAGCCTCGGCCCGACAGCGATGCAGAGTACTTGCATGGCATCTTGGAATCGATCGCGCGAATTGAGGTCGTCAAATGCGGATCCAAATCAAAGCCCATTTCTTTGCACACGCACACTAGATAACAGCTAGTAAGGATTTGAAGCGCACTAACCGTTGAAACTTTGCTGAATTTGTGGGGAACCAGGCCAATGGGTACAATCTGCTGAAAGTGCTCGGCGCGACTGCGGTGGAGGAAGTGTTTACGGCAGGAGGAGGAGCGCAGAATGAGAAGTGGACGACGATTCGGGAGAGAGTGCTCGGCGTGCCCGTCCGGAAGGCAGAACAGACTGAGGCAGCATACGGAGCCGCATTGCTAGCACTGAAGGGTGCTACTAATACATTATAGGGACAGCAGGCCAAGCGTTCTCTATGATGTTTTAGAAAACTTAAACTTTTGTAACTTTAACTATTTCGAAATTGCTATGGGCCAAGCGTACGGCGTGAGCCATTCGCTCGGACGGCCTCATCGTAAGGGGATCCATTATGAATTAAAACTGTGCAATCGGATCGGATAATTTCCGACCGACCGACCGACCAGATGTGTATTCGGATATTTTTTCGGATAGTTTTCATATTCGGATTCGGTTTCGGATAAACTTAGCCGGTCAGCCCAAATCGCCCAAGTCCCGACCCCAACCCGTCCCCGGCGTCCCATTCTCTACTCCCTGGCGTCCCCTGTTCAACATCGTGGGTGGACGAAGGACTTGAAGGTGGGGGCGCAGTCGACGCGGTCGCAGGCGTCGTAGGTGGTGGCCGGGAAGAAGAGCTCGGTGTGGGAGTTGTAGTAGTAGCGGGCGACGTTGGCGCTGACGGAGAGGCCGATGACGACGCTGGCCTTGCAGATGACCATGGCGGTGACAAGCTTGACGAGGCCCGTGGACCAGTCCTTGCGCGGCGTGGGCGGAAAGTAGTCGGCCTCGACGTCGGCGGCGCCGGTGCCCCCGGCAACGCAGGACTTTGAGCATCGGCTTGGACTCCCCCCACATCATCACCTACTTGCTCCCGGCAGAAGCAGATCAAGAAGGGGACCAAGCCACCGCAATATGAGGCGCGGCGGCGAGATCGGGCAAGGAAGGTAGGGCTTTGAAGGGCCCGCCGCGATGGCCGAATTGGCAGACGGAAAGCTGGCCGATCCAACTAAATCGAAGCCGAAGTGAGTGACACGGGAAAAGGCGACGACGCCTTTAGAGCACAGACGGAGAAACACGGGAATTAAGAATACGGAAGCGAGAGCGAGAGAGAGAGAGAGAGAGAGATTCCTTAGTGGCTAAGACCATCTCCAACCATATTCCCTTCATTTCATTCCCTTCCCTGTTCCCTTCCCCATTCCCATTCCCTTTATTTCCACTCATCTCCAACAGATTCCCTTTAAAGGGAATTGTATAGGGAAAGGAGAGAGAATCCCTTCCTGGAGGGAATGGGAGAGAGAATCCCAGGCTGAAGGGAATGCTGAAGGGAATCCGTTGGAGCGCTGAAGGGAATGGGAATCCCTTCGCGAAGGGAATGAGGGAGGGGAGGGGAATGGGTTGGAGATGGTCTAAGGACGAGGAGGAGGAGCAAGGGGGCAAGCACGTGGAGGAGGTCGCTGTTGATTGGATCCAGCTCCGGTCCGGTCCGCGGCTTGAGTGACGCGGCGCTGTGAAGATTTCTCCAAGTGGTGCAGTGGTGGTGGTCGTCTCTGACAGCCAGAAGAGGAAGAGGAGCGGAGGGGAAACAGGCAAAATAAATAATCGATGGATTAATTCAGGAGGGGAAACGGTCTACTAAAAGAGAAGAGGTGGGTGTTATTCGTTTTTTTTATGTGTGTATATGTTGTTTTAGTGTTTATTTTATGTGTGTATATGCTGTTTTAATAATATATTTGCGGGGATTTAGCAGTTAATCACACTGCTTAATGAGGTTTTAAGAGGTGTTAATGTATAATTAAGGGATTGATATTCGCAACCGGGATGGTTAGGACTTAGGAGCATGTGGTATCTGTTTTCGCACGTTATCCGACAAAATTTATCCGTTACCGTATCGATTCCGATCTGTATTCGATTCGAATCCATAACCGATATTATCCGTACCGTATTCGTATCCGATACTATCTGAATCTGGTTCCGAATCCGACAAAAAATATGGTTTCGAATACGGAAAGAGCGATATCTGACCGAATCAGAGCCGATTGCACCCCTACCGGCACACATCCACAAAAGCACAAATGTGACTGTCTCTCTCCCCTCCTCTCCAGCACAAAATCAGGGCTCAGTGCACGGTCTTCCATCATCGTCTCGTGTACTTCTCAAGTTGGTTAAGGTGAACTGCAGCTGCCAATCTCCACCATCAAGTTTTCTCAAATCTGCCTCGTTTCCGTAGTGGGACAGCGGACAACGAATGGAGGGACACCGGGCTGGCATCGGCCCCACAGATTTGGGCATACAGCGATGTGGTTTTGAGCTGGCTGTCTCCTCCGACGAGCTCGTCCGTCGTCACTGCTCACATGCCTTCCTTCTCTTGTAGGATTCATATGCCTCCTCTAGGTACTATTTTTGTTGAAAGCATTTGCTGGATTTGTTGCAGGCATTCAATTGTTTTATTGCACAAGTTCAATCAAATTGTTGCAACCTCATAGCTTATGTGTTTGATTGTTTGTTGCAATATTGTTGCATCCTTTAATTGCTACAATGGGTTTGTTGCAGTCGGAGAGGGATTTTATTGCATAGGTAGTAATCGTTGTTGCGTTGTACTGGTGAATTTGTTGCTACAATGGATTTGTTGCACTTTTTTTTGCACATGGTGATTACAATTGTTGTACGTAACTTTGATTGTTTATATATAAAAACTATATTTAGATTGGTCAAATAATAATGATATTGTAAGATCAGTTATGAAAATTATTTTCATAATATGATAATTTATGAATATATTTATATAAAAAGTAGCTGTGAAAGTTGCATATTGGAGACATATCGAAATCCAAATAATCATACTATCGACGATCGATTTCGCCGGCAATGAGATTTGTGATTCTAGGGGATTCGTGCGGGACCTTAGCTAGATGGTAACACAGGAGGCAAGGGCGATCTCTCTCTTTTAGACAGGTTCGGGCTCTCATGGTGGAGATAATACCCTAGTCCTGTGTTCTTGGATATATGAGCTTTGTTTTTTCTTCTCCCCCTTTTTCAGGGCTGTTCCCTCCCCGCTTATATACTGGGGGAAAGGGCACGTTACAATAGGGCGCCACCTGGCCTTGAACATGGTGGCTTCATGAGTACATGCTTTGTCTTTTATCGACTGGGCTTCACTACAGCTCGGGGAGGTAGTTGTGCTTTCTCCGACCTGCGCCTGCCACTCCGTCAGGTTCCAGCGTCTGCGGGCTCTGTAGATGTCAGGCTGCATGCTTCGCTTTCGACGGGTTGTCTGGGCATCGCACGAAGCTTCCCCGAAGGATCGACGAGTTGTCTTGGGGGACAAGTCGAGACATCCCCCAGGCCCATCATGGCGCTTCCGGACTCTGGGCCTACTACTCCGCTTTCGGCCCGGTCGGATGTAGGCCCTACTTGCGGGGCCCCTGTCTCAGACATCCCACACATACATTTCTGAACAGTGGGACTACTTTTTTTTATATGGAATAAGGACAAGTGTGGCCAAGGGTTGCACCTGATATCTACAATTTCATGGTTGTGGATGTCTAGTCTTCAATTGATTTATTTTTCTTAGGTTAGCACAGATTTGTCGTCACATAATATAAACTATTGTGCCTTAAAATTCATAAATTTTGTTAAAAGAGGAGTACTGAGGCACACCCACATTGCAATATGCACCATGAGAATGGTTTCTTGTACTGTGTAATAGATCTATTTATGCCGATCAAAGAGTAATTGTCGGATAATAAATTGAGAAAAAAGCGCTACTGTTTACTCACAGTACCATGGTCTGCTCGCACAATGCAGCAACCTTTTTTTAGAAAGGAAATATGCCTTAATCTCTGGATTTACGCTGGATTGTACAATGAAACAACTTGATCAGGGAGCCATAGTACCATCTTGCATTTTGTGGTGCTAAAATTTTTCTGTATTACTATGAGACTTTGAAGGAACACTGTCAGCTCAGGGTTTTCTAAAGACCAGATCAATTTTTCGCTCATGGCCGGTTCCAGTTCAAAAACCAACATGTTTTCTAGCTTTTTGAGTTTTCTCCATTTTCAATTTCGTCACCAACTTGTCATAAGGTACCTTGGCAAACAACGTAAACCAAGTTTCCAGAAACCGGACCGGTAGGTGTCCCCGTTGATGGAACACTGCTAATGCTTAACACCCTGCTCTAAATTTTGTTCAATGTCTTAGCTCACCATAGGGCAAATCTACACACGCATAGCACGTTTATACTTTTATCATCGCTTCGTGTAAAAGGGTTAACCCGAAAATAATACGTTTGAACCCTAGCATTATATATTACTACAACTCACTTTAGATAAAATAATATGAGACCAATCCCACCACCAATTCACATGGACCACAAGAGTCTTCACATTAACAGACCAAATATTACATTCATGCCCTTAAAGGAGACACCCTTGGCAGCACAACGTATACACGTCAGCTAACTAGAACCAGCTCTAGGTATACGTCAGTGCGTCTAGTTCTGGCACATATGCTATGCCGTGTGGCCACTTAAGACCCACACACGCCAAACACTATATGCCCACGTTCCTATCCCACACACCTATGCATCGGATATTGATAATACCTTGACCCAAATTTCACTCAATATCCTAGTCCACTATGAGGTGAATCTGTGCATGGTATAGCAGAGGTGAATCTGTGCATGGTATAGCATCTCGCTTGTGCTTTCATGCTCATTTCGTGTAAAAAGGGTTAGCACAATATATTATGTTTGAACTGAACATACATTATATACTACAACTTACTACAACTCACTTTATATAAACAATATAGAACTAATCCCACCACCGCTCCATATAAGCCACATGAACCTAGACATTAACGGGCGAAGGTGTTACACTTTGTTTGCCACCACACAAAGCTAACCAAAGTGCAAAGCTTTACACGTTTGTTGGATTTACTTTTTAAAACTACATTGTTTTATTCGGTTTCGGATTTTGCAAAACCAAATTGAAGAAACACTTTAACCAATAGAACTATTTAAAATAAACAGAGTGCACACCCCTACACATAACTTCTGCAAGAAGATGTTTATTTTGGCGGAACATCTATATTAGCTGCAACCTCTGAATTCATCATCTAATTTACATCACAAAGCCTTTCAGGCAACACTTCTAAATTACATGTGCCGATGAAACGAAAATCTCACTGTTGACTGGCCTTTGTTTATGTTAACTATTTAGAACTATGACTTGTGAACAGTCCTCGGAGTTTGCACATTGCTTGAATTCATGCTTGCAGTTTTCAAAAGCCTGCGAAATTCATCTAAGCTTATTTTGCCATCTTTGTCAATGTCAGCCTCCTCAAGCAGGGGGTCAATAGAACCCTTTAGTCCTGCATGCTGTAGACAAGGAGCAATATGTCAATGAAGCCCGAACTGCTTCACCAGTTGGCAATCTTTTACTATGTAACAATTTAGGAAAGTATAACAATGAAGTTTGGCAGTTCTCTGAAGACGTATACCATTCTCAGCTCATCAGATGTGATATAGCCATCTCCGTCGACATCAAATTTATCAAATGCAGCTTGAGACAATGATTTCCACTTTTCGGTATCATGTTCGACCAGCTGATGCACATGTAGTGTTGCAGCAACGAACTCATCAAAATCAACTAAACCATCTGTGTTACTGTCAATCTGCTCAAGAATGAAACATTAATTGTCACTTTTGCAGCTCCAATGAAAATATTTATGCATGTTACCTTTTCTTAAAAAAAAAACTTACCTTTTGCAAGAAAAAAATTTAACTCTTAACTGCATCTAGGTGTTCGTTGCTGCATGACTGCACAGAAAAGCACAGCACCCTGTGCTGCCCACAATTTTCTACCTTAGTCGTTGAGTGGAAGCATAGGTGTAGGTAGGTACTGTATCAGCATGATCACCAAGTCCCACCAACACAGCATGCAATCCTTCTTGACAGTTCAATTAGGATGTAGTTATTTATTCTATCTTTAGTTGTTTTATTTTCTTGTTAGTTGAGTGTGTTCCCTTTTGTCTATTAGAGATGATATTCATTTGAATTGGGATGTTGTATCCAGAGTTTATTAGGCAAAGCATGAATTAAGTGTTTCCTGTCTAAAGTCACTTTTCCCCTGTCTATGTCTATCTCTATCCCTATCACAGATAGTCTTCATATTCAAGATCGTGTATGAGTTCATAATGCCCCAAGGTCAAAATTCTCCGACGCCAGGCAGATTATAGCCTGGGTTTGCAGTTAGCCCGAAGTTGTTATCTGTAGACCCTCAAGAGTTACAAGCTGCTACTTCACACTTTCCGCAACCAATGTGGTACTAAACCACACACCCTCACATGGGCCCAACTAAAGCCCCGCAATCAGGCCACAGCATTACACTCACCACCCCTCAGGGTTTGACACCTTTGCCAACATACCACATTGAACACCCCAGCCCAATTAGTAGTGTTCCTTGTAGCACAACTGGAGTAGTAGTAGGCTTAGTCCCACCCAAAGAGTTGAAATGTCCATTAATTGATTAACACACTTGAAACTCCAAATGTAGTAAGTCCAAGTTAGCCTTTGTAGGTGAAAAGAGGATGAAAACCCAAGTGAGTTGCTACGTGCGTATGCCCCATACATATGGAGGCTATTAAAAAAAAGAGGTTTCCATGTGGTTGCTCCATCATTGCATATATGTAAAATTAATGAAAACATGGCAAACAAAATCGACCATACTGCTTTCTTCTTAAAACAGATCACACTAGAGTTTTTTTAAACACCCTAGACGCTACCAAATAAATAAAAGATATTATGAGGATGTTCAACAATGCAAGCATCAAGGTTTAGTCATAGCAAGGACAGTGGATGCATTCATGTATATGCCTGTTCCAACCAAATATTTGGGGAAAACATGTGCTTGGTTTCAATGGGTTTATAATTTAGTGTCTATTTTTGAAAAAGTAAATTAGTGTCTATTGAAAAGTACCCTTATGGACATGGTGCAAAGTCATGCAACATATCATTAGAACATTCATGAAAAAAAAGGCAAAACCATTGGAGAATATTTTACCGATTCTTATGATCTAACTCTTTCAGAAGGGGAGAAACAAAAAATAAGTGTTCTGAAAAATATATAACTTCTATAATTTTATTTTATTGTATGTCTTTTTTTCACCTAGAAAGAGTTAGACCATGAAATTTTAACAAGCTATTTCCAAGACATTTTTTAATGCTTTTATGGAAGTTTTTATGCTCCATTGCACCCTCAAAATATGCACTTACCTCCAACGTAGTAACAAAATTACGGAACCCTGGGACCCAAATGTTAATGACACAACGAGTGGCAAATCATGAAGTGCCAATTATTGTTGTGGCAAACAATTGAAACCCCCATAAATTACAGTGGTGCTACAGTAATGAATGGCAACATACCGCCTCAACAATCTCTAAAACACGAGGACCCTTCAGTCTCCATGGAACATCCTTTGCAAGAGCCTACACATTAGGGTTGACATCAAATTTTGATAACTAATGAGTCATGAGTATATGATAGATGACCTACAACAAATAGGTTCAAAAAGAAAGAAAAATGGAATTGTTCAAAATGTTTTGTACATACAAGAGATGATGCTACATGGAATTTATTTCTTTGTTCTTAGAACAAGGGCAAAGGGCTTCGCATTTGCTTTGAAGAAATAGAAGAATTTTTCAATTTTTAAAATACCTAGTAATCAAAAATCAAAAAGGAATTTTAGAATCAAGATAGGCAATCACATCAACTGACAATCAAAAGAACTCTATTCCTTCAACCGGGAACATTGAAGGCACAGAGGTGACCATCAGATGCCTTTCTTACAAAATACAAGTGTTTTGTTGCAGGATTTTCATTCACATTTATGGAGTAGGAGGTCACCATCAAGATGCCTTTCTTAATCACAAGAGTTTTGTTGCAGGTTTCCATTTACAAGAGTTATTATTGGTAAAAATAGTAACAATAGCTTGGCCATACTTACATTATTTTTCAAGCATAAGTATATAGGGAAAAAATCACTCAATGTATTCCAATGTTAAATATTAGTAAAATAATTAAGAAAGCATTGTAGCAATGAACTCCAACATAAAATGCCTGCTTCAGATTTTCATCGACAGCACTTGATAATGAACAGAAATAGTTTAACCATTACTATCTCAAGAATACAGATTGCCAATTACCACGACATATCTTATTTTACACTGGTTTCTTCAAGCATAAGGCACAATTGACAACAGATTTTCATGAATTCCAATGTTTTATATTAGTAAAATAGATAAGAAACAGAAAATAATTCTAAGAAACATACCTGCTTAAGTTCTTCCAGACTAATCGTTCCATTCTTGTCAACATCAATGGCATTGAACTGGTCACGAAGATCAGCCAGCTCTTCCGAATTTAGTGTAGATGCTAATGCCTACAAATTTGTAGAAACCATTTGAATTACCTCTCAATCCTCCTGGAATCATGCATAAGAGGAGAAATATCTGATGCTTCACTGTTTCCCGTGTAAAAGTTTTCAAAAATTCCAAAGATAGTTTGGAGATGTAGGGGAGAGTATATTCTATAGCCATATAAGATTTCAAGATCAAACTTGATAGCATTTGGAAGATATGAAAAGACAACTTCTGTATGAATAGTGATTTTTCATTGTTCAGCATTATTCATTCCTGTTGCTTGTCAATTTCATATCTTCCAAATATGATCCAGTTTGATATTGAAATTTTACCAGGCTATGGAATATACCCTTCCCTATATCTCCAAAATCTTTGGGAATTTTTAAAACGTTTAGACGCATGGGAAGCACAGAGGTAGTACTCTAGCAATCCTGGCATACGTACTTACCCTTAAAGCAAATTGCTTGAAACGACTGTATTTCACAAACTGTCGCATACTATGCAATACTGATATATCTAGAGGTATTTCAGATGCCTCGCCTCCTTCTCTCACCCATTCATGTGCTGGAAAACAGAATATTAACACAATAAATAAATCAAACACAATATCAAGGTATAAAATAGCAAGTACACATTTTTTTACAGCAACCAGAGTAGGACAGTTGATATAGTCATTAATGATGGTGGAATGTTGGTTCTATAATGACCATATTATTAGATTGCAGCTGTTAAGGATATAGATAGTCTCATATAGACTCTCCATATATAGGTTTTCCATATATAAGTTTTCCTTGTTTAGGTATTACCTTATATATGCTTTCCTTTTATACCCTCATGTACATCTATATATTCTGGCCATTGGCCTCATATTGAATATATCGAGTGCTATTCATAACATGGTATCAGAGCGAAGGTTCAAACCCTAGGTTCAAGATCGTCTTTCGTTGTTGCTGCCCCGGAAGGGAGCAACTCCCAAGGGCGGCACATCAGCATGCATCTGGAGCTCTATGATGGTGGCTCCTTCTGCACACCGCCTCCGCTGCTGCTGCTGCGGCTCATCCTAGCTTCCGCCGTTTGCCAGGCCACTGCCGACGCGACCTCGGCCCTCCGCGCGTTGGCGCTTGTGCGACACGTCGTCCGCTGTCAACCTCCGGCCGCTCGTCGCCTCCTTCCGGTGGATATCCTGCCTTCGGCCACCTCGGTCGCTGGTCGCCCCAACCTCCGCGCTCCTGGTCGCCTCCGGCTCTCACGCGCTTTGCCGAGCCTCCGGCTGGCCCCGCTTCGTAGCTGCTGCGCCACCCAGGCTTGCCTCTTCAGCTCCCACTCCAGGAGCCGCCGCCCAGCCACCTCTGGTGAGGCACGACGTACGCCCATGCCAACCCGCGCCGCTCGGCTGCCTGTGCTGTTCTCCCTGTCGGCCTTCCGCCATCCTCCTGGCGCCCGCTCGACCGACCTGCCCAGCTTCGGTTGCCTCCACCGCGTAGGCTCCCGCCGAACCTCCTCCCGATCCGCCTACGGCGTGCCCGGCCTCCGCCCAGCGACCGCCTCCACTCCGACCGATGTGCTACGACGACTGCCTAAATCGCACAAGACAACCTCCCGATCGGACTTCAATCCGATCTCAGCCGGATTTAATCCATGTGCCTTGGTCCGGCTCCAGCTTCTGAGTTTGGCTCAGCTTCTCCGACTTCTCAGTTTGGTTTGGCTCTTCAGCTCAGCTTACTCGGTGTCTCGATTTTGGCTCCAGAGTGGCTCGAGCTTTGCAACTATAGCTTTAGCTTTTCGTCCAGCTTTTGGCTCCAGCTCAGCTCTTTGGCTCCGCTCTTCGGTTTTCAGCCCAGCTCAGCTTTGTATTGGCTTGTCTTGGCTCCGGTTTTGGTTGGCTCTTGGTCAGCTTACACTCGTCGACTCCTTCGCCATCTTGGCTCTTGGTCGGCTTACACTCATCAGCTTCTTTCGTCGGCTTAGCTCTTTTATCGGCTCGGCTCATTTCGTCGACTCTGATTTTCGGCCAATTTTTGCTCAGCTCGTTTTGTCGGCTTCGTCGACTTGACTCCTTCGTCGACTTAGCTCTTTTGTCGGTTTCATTTCGTCGACTCGGCTCCACCGGCGAATCTGTTATTGTTATGCCCTTGAGGCAATCATATGGATGATTGTAACATGACTATTTTTATGAATAATAATATGATTATTGGTCCAATGAATGCATATCATTGTTTTGATCAACAAGTGTGTGACTTGTTTATGAAGCTCTTTACTTATTGATATAATTCGATAAATATCTCTGATCGGATATCATTGTATAGGACAACGATGAATAAATCAGCACATGTATTGTTCGATGATCATGTTTCATAGATCATGGGATATGGAGATATCATCAATACATTGTGGACGCATGTTGAAGAACATGGGTTAGATAGACCCACAATGGGAAACTACGAGAATGTTACATTCTTATGTGTCATCAATGTATCTCATACATAGTAGATGTATGATCCTTAGACCTGAGATTGTCATATTCCCTACATGTGTAATAGTTTACCTTAGGGTTACCAAACACTATTTCCTAACCGGATAGTTATAAAGGTAGCTTTCATGTTTACTATGAAACATGCGGAGGGAAGTGAGCAGTCAAGATGGAATTTGCCACTCCAATGTAACGGAGATATATGTCTAGGCCACTCGTGTGATATGATTAAGGAAGTGCATGGCCATGCCGTGATTGAGAAGTCAATCACAACTTATTAATATATCACAGATACGAGAGATGGATTGAAATGTCAAAGGATGACATGCTTCTCGCCTTGAGTTCGATCTTCATATAGTTTGGCAAATGGATTATTACATCAGTACTTTAATCATATGCGTTTGGGAGTTGGCATGCTTTGGAAGGAGCCACTACCGATTATTGGATTAGAAAAGGGTTTTCCGAATCCATGTCCAAATGCGCATGAACCTACAGGGTCACACACTTAACGAGCTAGGACGCATTAATTCGGATTGGATCCGTAATTAATGGACCTCGTGCGCTTAGCGCGTAGATGGGCCATGACTGCCTAGGGTTTCACCTCGTGGCTATATAAGGAGGAGGAGGTGGGCCAGCATGCACTTTCGTGCGTTTTAGAGGTGTTTCGCCAGAAACCCTAGCCACCTCCTCTCATTGCCCCTGCCGAGCAACCCGGTGCTTGCACACCGACGCACAGCGTTCCATCCCTGGGCGTGTGGACTGATGTGGTGACGCTACTGCTACTGCGGCGTGGAGAGGACGATCCGCGGTGAGGATGATCCGCGGCGACGACGTGCGAAGGATTCCGCAACTGCGCGTCTAGTGGTAATAGATCTATGATCTCCTTCTTACGAGTAGCTTTTCTGGTTTGCGGTAGAAATTTTAATTTGTGCTAGAGTAGCATACCGCGTTCCCCAACAGGCTCTTCTTCGTCGACTCAGCTCCATTGTCAGCTCTTCCTTCATCGACTCAACCCCACCGTCGTCTTTTCTTCATCAGCTCGATTTTTGAAGAGTTAGATGCTACGACGACTACTTCCATACCAGGATTTTAGATTTTTCCTATTTTAGTGTCAACCCTTCCAAATGCATTGCTATTGCATACGCCTTGCATTTTTGTGGGGGGGGGGGGGGGGTTAAGGATATAGATAGTCTCATATAGACTCTCCATATATAGGTTTTCCATATATAAGTTTTCCTTGTTTAGGTATGACCTTATATATGTTTTCCTTTTATACCCTCATGTACATCTATATATTCTGGTCATTGGCCTCATATTGAATATATCGAGTGCTATTCATAACAACAGCAACCCTTGGTTGTTGGCTTATTGCACAACCATGTCCAACTGTGACAAAAAAACAGAAGATGTTTCAGCATGAAAAAAAAGGTATAAACATGCAATTGTATACCTAAGTATAGGCCAATCTACCAAATAAACAAATAAACGGACCAACACATCAATCAAAAGCGAAGATAAAAGTATGAATTCCATATGACTAGCAAGCATGACTGCAAGACATCATTACTTAAAATAGAAAAGCTAGAAGCTTGACCCCCCGAGCAGAAGTTAATCAACCAAAAGGTATTAGTTACCAGGGGAGTATCCAATCAATCATGACCGCTGATATAGGTTTGAGGAGGGATCCCTCGTACATTACTTCGGCTACTTGATGTTCCCTTAAATATGATCCATCCTGTTTAAGTATAAGTGAAATACCCGTCTTTCCTTATCACCTTAAGCTTTTGGGTGAACTGGCTGGTGCATGTAACTCAATATGGTATCAGAGCTAAGAGGTCTTGAGTTCAAGACCCGGTTAGTGCAATTAAAAAATAATAATTGTAGCCCACTTCTATTCCACGTCTTAGGCCTAAGGGAGCCTACATGTGAGGGGGAGTGTTGAAGTATAAGTGAATTGCCCGTCTTTCCTTATCAGCTTAAGCTTTTGGGTGAACTGGCTGGTGCATGCTGTTAAGGATAACTCAATACTGTTGTGAATAGCACTTGTATTCATCATGAGGCCAATGGGCCAGTATATATACATGTACAGAAGGGTATAAAGGGAAAGCCTGTATTAGGCAATATCTATACAAGGCATATCAGGATACTGTCTAACACCCCCCCTCAAACTCATGGTGGATCTACAACACTGAGTTTGGAGAGGTAAAAGTGATGATAAGCTCTAGTTTGTGTCTTCGTGAAGAAATCTGCTAACTGGAGCTCTGAAGGCACATACCAAAGAGCCACAACCTGATCCTATACCTGTGACCGCATATAAGAAGCATCAACACCAATATGCTTGGTGAGTTCATGCTTCACTGGATCTCGAGCAATGCTGATAGCACCCGTACTGCCAGATAAAAAAGGAGTCGGTGTAGAAACAGAAACACCAAAATCCTCAAGTAACCACCGTAGCCAAGTAACCTCTACTGTCAAAAGAGCCATAGCCCGCTGCCTCTACTGTCAAAAGAGCCATAGCCCGCAACTCAGCCTCAGCACTCGAACGAGAAACTGTTGTCTGCTCCTTAGTTTTCCAAGCAATAAGAGAACCACCAAGAAAAACACAGTAAGCAGAAAGAGACCGGCGATCAAAGTGATCATTAGCCCATGTAGCATCAGAGTATGCCTGGAGCTGTAAAGAGCTGGAGCGTAGAAAGAAAAGACGGTGAGAGATAGTTCCACGAAGATATCGTAGAACACGAAGATGACTATAGTAGAGCTGAGTGGGAGCAGAAACGAGCTGACTCAGGATATGGACTGGAAACGAAATGTCAGGACGAGTGACACCAAGGTAAACAAGACTCCCAACAAGATGGCGATAGCGAGTAGGATCCTCAAGAGGTTCACCATCAGTAGGTGGAAGGTGAACATTAAGCTCCATGTGAGTCTCGGTTGTACGCTCATCAGTGAGAGAAGCATGATCAAGAAGATCTTGGATATACTTCTCTTGGGAGAAAGAAGCCTTTAGATGTAGAAGAAACCTCAATCCCAAGAAAGTATCGAAGAGGACCTACAAAGGCAATATGCTGAGAATCATCGCTAGTAATGATCGTGTCATCAACATATAGAAAGAGAAGAGTCTGACCACGAGAAGAAGTGTGAACAAAGAGCGTAGGATCATGAGCACTTGCAGAGAAACTAGCTGCAGTGATCACAGAAGAAAAACGCTCAAACCAAGCACGAGGGGCTTGCTTGAGCCCATAAAGAGAGCGACGAAGCCGACAAACCATGCCCTCAGGAACAGAATACCCTGGTGGTGAATGCATATAGACCTCCTCATGCAGCTCGCCATTAAGAAAGGCATTCTTGACATCAAGCTGAGAGATGGACCACTCTCGGACAGAGGCCACAGCAAGTAGAGTGCGAACAGTGGTCATGTGAGCCACAGGTGCAAAGGTCTCATCATAATCACGACCATGCTCCTGCTGAAAACCACGCGCCACAAGACGAGCCTTGTAGCGCTCAAGAGAACCATCAGAGCGAGTCTTAATCTTATAAACCCACTTGCAAGTAATGGGGCGGACACGTGGAGGAAGTGGAACAAGATCACGTGCCAATGCGCTCAAGGGCAGCAAGCTCCTCTGCCATCGCATGCTACCATTCTTGATGAATAACAGCATCACGGTAAGAAGTCGGCTCGACCAGAGCTACACCAACAAAGCCAAGGCACTCAGGAGGCCAAATAGACTGTCGATCGCAAAGAGCATAACGAGGAGGGGGCACTGAAGAAGATGGCTCATCAGAAGAAGAAGAAGAAGAAGATGGCACATCAGAAGATTCTCAACTTGCGGACGAGTGTAGTAGAGGATAGGGAGGAACAATATCTGAAGAGATCTTTGGAGGAGAGGACGGTGGTGAAGAAACCGGTGGCAAAGGAGACGCCGATTGTGAAAGAAGAAAAGTGACAACTGGAGTATCAGGAAAAATCAGGAAAGGCAGTGGCTCAACAAGGGTTATAGGAGGAAGAAGAACGATGGTAGAAGGGACGAGACTCATCAAAAGTGACATCCCGTGAGATCCGTATCCGTCGGCCAACAGGATCCCAACAACGATATCCCTTATGCTCAGCACTGTATCCTAGAAAAACACACTCAACAGACTGAGCAGTCAGCTTGGTGCGTTCACGAGGTGCAAGAAGAACATAGCACACACCCAAAAAGGCGAAGTCCAGAATAATCAGGAGGCATGCCACAAAGACGCTCAACAGGAATCCCACCCTTAGAGCAGAAGAAGGTTGGATATTGGTCAAGTAGGTGGCAGTGGAAACAGCCTCAGCCCAGAGGTGAGGTGGAACAGCGGAAGCAAGCATAAGAGCACAAGCTGTCTCAAAAAGATGACGATGCTTGCGCTCAGCCACACCATTCTGAGCATGAGCACCAGAACATGAAAACTGAGAAAGAGTGCCCAGTGTAGGAAGAAAAGCTCGAAGAGCTCCTGACAGATACTCTCCTGCCGAGTCAGCACGGAGAACACGAATGGGAGAATCAAACTGAGTGCGAATCATAGTGGCAAAAGTCTTATAGATGGATAGAACCTCACTACGAGAGGACATAAAATATATCTAGTGTGGTGAGAGAAATCATCTATAAAAAATATAATATTTATGACCCCCTTTTGAAACAAAAGGAGCCAGATCCCAAACATCAGAATGAAGAAGATCAAAAGGACGCTGTGATATAGACTCACTAGAATAGTAGGGGAGTTGTAGCTGTTTGCCAAGCCTACAACCCGTACAATGTAAAGAGGCATCACGAGACACAGAGCCTAAAAGACCATAACGAACCAATGTTCAAGAAGGCGCTAGGCGCTAGGCGGGAGGCGATCCATAGCCTAGCGCCTAGGCGGATTAGGCGGGGATTAATCGGAATTAGGCGGCAAGTCCTAGGCGGAACGTTATGACATATAAAGATATAATAGTTGTTCAAAAGGATACAAGCAACAAGTCACATAAACAACATATGCATAAGTTTTCACATCACACGTCACATAAGCAACATAGGCATAAGTTTTCACATCACAAATGATGATAAAAGGTTTCAATCTCAAATTCTCAATCTTCCTCCTCTAGCCCATAATCCTTGGTTGGAATCACTTCTTCTCGCTCCGATTCAAACTCCACTTCATCATCATCTCCCTCTTCCTCTTCCTCTTCCTCTTCTTCTCCTTCGGACTCCCAATCATCTTCGTGGAGTTCTCTCACTCTTGTGCTCCTACGAGGTTGCATGGCTTCACCCGCTCCACTTGCTTCATCAATGATTCTCCAAGAAAGCCCCGTTTCGGGATCCACATCATCATCCTCACCTTCAATCATCCAACCTTGTGCGTTTGTAGCATTGCTAGATAGAAGCACATCAATATTCTTGGTCTTGCTTTCCTCTTTTCTTCTCAACAATTTTGCATTAAATTGAACAAAGACTAGATCTCTAAGACGGCGAGTATCTAGTCTATTTCTTTTCTTAGTGAAGGCAATAGAGATTGCTGGGAATAGTAGATTGATTAGCTGGGAGACAATGAGATTACATATATAGGGGAGGAGGACCGTGAGTCTAAGGGGAAACGGACTCCTCCCCGTATCCCTCTCTAACCAAGAGTACTATACATGGCTGGCCGGCTGGAAGCCAGGCTCTAGGCCGTATACACATAGGACTATGTCTAACATCCCCCCGTAGTTGAAGCGTCCGTGGAGCAAACGTTGAGATTGGACCGAAATTCATTGAATACCGCAGATGGCAGTCCTTTGGTAAAAATGTCGGCGAACTGAGATGTCGTCGGGACATGAAGAACGCGGACATCACCAAGGGCAACACGTTCTCGGACAAAATGAAGATCAATCTCCACATGCTTGGTACGCTGATGCTGGATAGGGTTAGAGGACATGTAAACTGTGCTGATGTTGTCGCAATATACCAATGTTGTCTTGCGCAAAGGAATGTGCAGCTCAGACAACAAGCCAGCGAATCCAAGTAACCCGGCAATCGCATTGGCGGCAATGCGATACTCGGCCTCGGCCTTTGGAGCGCGACACGGTATTCTGACGCTTGGAGGACCAGGAGACAAGATTGTCGCCGAGAAACACTGCATATCCAGATGTTGATTTGCGAGTATCCGGACAGCCGGCCCAATCAGCATCGGAGTAAACCACCAACTCAAGCTGGGAAGAGGGGCGTACAAGGAGACCCAAATGTAGTGTGCCTTGAACGTAGCGCATGATGCGTTTAAGAGCAGCAAGATGGGGTTCCCGCGGATCGTGCATGTGAAGACACACCTGCTGAACAGCGTACGAAATGTCTGGTCTAGTAAATGTGAGATACTGAAGAGCTCCTGCAAGACTTCGAAAGTCCGTAGGATCCGAAACAGGTACTCCATCGGCAGAGAGCTTGGGATTCATATCGACAGTAGTACATGGCTTGCAGTCGCTCATGCCAGCTCGTTTAAGTATCTCAATCATGTATTGGTGCTGTGAGAGGAAAAGACCAGAGGCAGTGTGTTGGACATGCATACCGAGAAAATGATGCAACTTGCCAAGGTCCTTCATAGAAAACTCCTGCTGCAAGGCACTGATGGTGTTCCGAAGCAGTGACTCAGAGGAAGCGGCGAGCACAATATCATCAACGTAAAGAAGGAGATACATCATATCCTTGCCTCGGTGGTAGATGAATAGGGATGTATCTGACTTGGCTTCAACAAAGCCGAGCTGAAGGAGATGAGCGGCAAATCTGCTGTACCAAGCGCGAGGAGCCTGCTTAAGCCCGTAAAGCGACCGGTTGAGGCGGCATACATAGTCGGGATGAGTGGAATCTTCAAAACCAGTAGGCTGAGCACAGTGAACAGTTTCAGACAGAGTGCCATGGAGGAAGGCATTATTGACATCAAGCTGATGAATAGGCCAACCATGCGAGAGAGCCAATGAGAGAACTGTCCGAACTGTTGCGGGCTTAACGACTGGACTGAAAGTTTCTGAGAAGTCAATACCGGGACGTTGAGTGAAACCGCGAAGCACCCAGCGCGCTTTGTAGCGCTCGAGAGAACCATCAGCTTTGAACTTGTGTTTGAATACCCACTTGCCTGTCACAACATTGGAACCTGGCGGTCGTGGAATGAGATCCCAAGTATTGTTGGCAAGGAGGGCGGAGTATTCGTGTTCCATTGCGGCGCGCCAATTCGAATCGGCCGAGCAAAGACGATAGCTTCGGGAACCGAGAGGCGATCTTTGAAGCCTCAACAAAGGCCGGGAACCGAATACCGCGCTTGCCACGGGTCAACATGTCATGATGGTTGACAGTGGGAGGAATCACCACAGCTCCTGCAGGAATGGTGGGCGGCGGTGATATCGTAGGAGAAGAAGCCGGTGTCGCTGGAGAGGTGGAAGCAGGAGCATCAGGTGGGTGTCGACGCGAGTATACCAGACCACGGAAGGGGCCAGGACCTGCAGGTAGGAGCACGGCGGGCCGAACAACGTCCGGGGCGACTGGATGGCGGCCCCCACTGGCAAGGGATGACGAAGGACCAGTGGGAGACGCCGGGGCGAAGCTGGTAGGCGCGGGTAGCGGCCCACTAGAGGGCGAAAGAGGCTGTTCGCCAGACGGCTCGGGCCGGAACGTCGACAGAGGGTTTGTTGGTCCGTTTGTCGAGATGCCAGGAGCTGTTGGTGAATACCCTGTAGAAAAAATTGGTGACAGCTCAAAAGGAACTGTAACCGTATTAGGCGAATCATCCAAAAAATCAAAGGCCGCACGTGTGGGTGGAGAAGAATCCTCGGAAAAGGGGAAGGAGGTTTCTTCAAAGACCACATGGCGTGATATGATGGTACGATTAGTGTGACGATCAAGACAAAGGTAACCCTTGTGGTGTGGTGAGCAGCCAAGGAAAACACACAAGGAAGAACGAGGTGAAAGCTTATGGGGAGCGGTGGCGGTGAGGTTAGGATAACATTTGCAACCAAAAACACGAAGGTGCTCGTATGAGGGTGGCTTCCCTAGTAAAGCAAAGTGCGGCGTTGCAAAAGCAAGAGTTTTGGTTGGCAAAATGTTGAGGAGATATGTGGCAGTACCGAGAGCCGCGGCCCAAAAGCTAGGAGGGATACTGGCTTGAAAGAGTAATGAGCGAATGACATTATTAATGGAGCGGATAATGCGCTCAGCTTTACCATTCTGGGCGGAGGTGTAAGGACAAGACATGTGCAGATGGATCCCATGTGATAAGAAGAATGTGCGGGCGCTGGAGTTATCGAACTCGCGGCCATTGTCGCACTGAACTCCTTGTATGGTGACGCCAAACTGAGTGCGAACGTAGGCAAAGAAATTGGTGAGCGTGGAAAAAGTATCAGATTTCAGTCATAAGGGGAACGTCCACAAATAATGGGAGCAATCGTCCAAAATGGCCAGATAATATTTATGACCGGAGACACTAGTAACAGGAGATGTCCAAAGGTCACAATGAATCAACTGAAAAATGTGAGTAGCACGTGAGGAAGATGTATGAAATGGTAGGCGAACATGACGACCTAACTGACAAGCATGGCAAAGAGTGTCGCGAGTATTTTTAGGACAGGTGATAGCTGATGACTGTGCTAGTTTGGAGAGGGCCTCATGACCAGGATGTCCGAGCCGCTGATGCCAAAGGGTGGACGTATGGAGAGCAACGGCAGGAAGCTTCAAGGGGTAGAGTGGACCGGTGCTGTCACACCTGACGATCAGGCTCCGAGTGGGAAGATCCTTCACAGAGCAGCCAAAAGGATCAAATTCCACACAACAATTGTTGTCAATGGTGAATTAGCGAACAGAAATTAGATCTTTAATGAGTGATGGAGAAACCAGAACATTAGTAAGGCGAAAATTAGAGAATAGCTGAGCAGTGCCGGAGGAGGTAACGGGAATGAGACTCCCATTACCGACAACAATGTTGGAGGGAAGATGTCGTGAAGAAGATGTGTGAGAGATAATACCCGCATCGGAGGTCATATGACTAGAAGCACCAGTATCGAAGTACCACTCCTGTTGTTGTGGCTGTTGAAGCGTAGTGGTCTGAAAGTTGGAAGCCAGGGCTTGTTGATCCCAGCCTGGAGTAGGCGCAGGAGGACCAACATAGCCAGGAGGTGGTCCATAAGCCGCTGGGGGGACGCCCCACTGGCCTGCCCACTGCCCAGGCGGTCCAGCAACGAAGGCCTGATGTTGTTGGATAGGCCTAGCAGGTGGACGAGGGACAGAAGGAGGGTGCTGGCCAGGCCACATGTAGATAGCCCCTGTCCAGGGGTTGTAGCAGCTGTAGCCCGCAGAGGGGGCTTGACTCGTGGGGGCGCCGGTCGGAGAAGTCTTGGAAACGCCATTGTTAGTCTGCCGCAGCCCACGCTTGCCCGTTCAGCGTTGTTGTGGCTGGCTGGTGGTGGAGCCGCCCGAGCCGCCCCAATTCTTCTTTGTGGAGGCGCGTATGGTCTGCTGGGCGTGGAAGCGGTGGAGGACACAGCGGCTTGGGACGGCCAGTGCCTTGATCCGGAGAAAGCGGCGAGGCTGCGGCGGGCGACTTTAGCCATGGTGAGCTCCTCGAGTGCCAAGTCGTCGCGGACCTGCAGGAAGCTGGGAAGAGGATGGGTGCGGCGGAGGTGAAGTCCAAGCGCGAGAAAGCGCTCGTTGAGGCCTCTGATGATGTTGAGGACAAGAGTCCTGTCGGAGACGGGTTCGCCAAGATCTCGCAGATCCTCAGCGAGTTTCTTGTAGCGGCGGCAATACTCGGCAACGGGGAGATCGCCCTGCGAAAAGGAGCGGAACTCTTGGTCGGCGTAGAGGGCGCGGGTTGTGCGGTTCCCAAGGAATTGAGATTCGATGGAGAGCCACAGGACGCGGGCGGTGGCACCGCGCTGAGACACCGTGTCGGCGAGATCGTCGGAGATGGTCCCGAGGATCCAGGTGCGAACGACGGCGTTCATTCGCACCCAATCTGGCGAAGCAGGGGTGACGGTGTCGGAGAGGACGTGACGCTCCAGGGAGAACTTGGTGAGGGTGAGCAGGAAGGATTCGCACCATCGTGCGTAGAAGGTGGAGTTGGTGTCGAGGAGGAGCGGCACGAGAGCCCGGATATTACGCAGACGGCGGCTGGCGTCTGAATTGAGCGATGTTGCGGCTTCGTGTTGAAGAAGAGCAGCGTCAAGGAGCGGAGCAGAGACGCCGTTGCCCGCGGCGCCGGTGGTGACGGAGACGTCTTCCGGTTGGTGGGGCGCAGCCGCCGCGCGTTCCCGAGCGGCGCGTACGCGGGCGTCGGCCGCGTCGCGTTCTTGTTGCGCCAGAGCAGCCTCTCGATCTGCATCTGCCGCGCGGGTAAGAGCGGCATTGCGAATGCGCTCGCGTTCCTCCGTAGCGGCGCGAAGTTCTTCTGCGCGCTTGGCGGCAGCGGAGGTATGGGCGTCGTGGTCCTGGGGCTTCCCAGGGTCGACGACCTCGGCGCCGGAATTGATATCGGTTGGCGGCGGCGATTCGCCAGCCATGGAGCAGCGCCGGGAAGAGGAGGCGCTAGTGCGAAGCATGTTCAGGTTGGAAACCCTAAACTCGTGATACCATGAAGGCAATAGAGATTGCTGGGAATAGTAGATTGATTAGCTGGGAGACAATGAGATTACATATATAGGGGAGGAGGACCGTGAGTCTAAGGGGAAACGGACTCCTCCCCGTATCCCTCTCTAACCAAGAGTACTATACATGGCTGGCCGGCTGGAAGCCAGGCTCTAGGCCGTATACACATAGGACTATGTCTAACACTTAGTATGAACCTACATTACAAGTTACAAAAGAATGAGATGAGTAGATGACAATGACATAATCAAGTTGAGGATTACGATCTACCATAATTGAGAGTTGAGAGTTAGTGAGTTACCATATCAAAGGCACTCCAATTCCTTTCGCAACCCGATGAACTTGAGGTCAAAGAGAGCAACCTTATTGCCATTTTTTGCAAATGTGGAACATGGCATCCATATTTGGTCCACCAACTTGCTAGATAACAGGATCCAAATGAAAATTAATAATATGTGTGTATCAATGAAAATGTCGAAATGAACAAATAAACAATGGATTACCGGGAACAATATTGGACTTTTGGCATCCAGCTAGAGCAATGGACCTCCCAAATAATCCTTCCTTATGTCTAAATTTGTCAACCTCCTCATTCATCACTTTATCCATTGCATCAAGGTCGCCATGATAAAAGCGATCAACACATTCATATAATCCTTCATTTATATCTTGATCCAAAAAAATAGTTGCATCACGATAGCTATAATATGGATTCAACACATAGCATGTCAAGTGCAATGGAGAATCAAGCCTTCCCTTCATCTTTTTATCAATTGCTTCCATTAACGATTTATAGTTGGGCTCATGGTTGTTTAAGGCTTCCTTGATTTGCTTCTTTGCCTCTAAAATTTCTCCATAGACAAAAGACATAGAAGGACCATCCCCATCAACAATACGAAGAACTTTCACTAATGGCTCAAAAACCTACACGTAATGGCAAGTAGCAAACAAAGAAGAATGAATTATTGACAACAAGTATGAACTATTAAGTATGTAAGGTTGTACCTTCAAAGCATTGCCCACACCATTCCAAAAAGACCTACTAATGATTGTGCTAGTTGCCTTTAGTCCTTTACCCTTCTTTGTGAGAGGGTAATCATCCCATTCCTTGCTAACCGCCATGTTTCTTAGTTCGGTTTTCTTCTCAATTAGGCTTTGCAATGTAAGAAACGCCGAAGCAAATCTCGTCACACCGGGCCTAATTATATCTCTTTTCTTTGTGTGCTTTCTCATCAAAGCCAAGGTCCTATGGTGTGAGTAAATAAAAACGGTCATGGCCTTTGCTTGGTCAACCGTTTTCTTGTACTTGGCCATACCACCAATTCCTTGTAGCATCAAGTTGATGGTGTGAGTAGCACATGAGCTCCAAAAGATTTTTGGTCTTTTGTCCAATAGCATGCCTCTTGCCCCCATATTGTTTGAAGCATTGTCGGTGACAACTTGCACTACATTTTGCGCACCTATTTGTTCAATGCAAGCATCAACATACTCAAAGATGAACTCACTTGTGTGTGATTCTTCGGAAACCTCCTTTGATTGTAGGAAACTAGTCCCTAAGTTACAATGTACACATATGTTCATTATGTTCCTCCTTTTTTGATCTGTCCAAGCATCGGTCATGATAGAGCATCCACTCAAAGCCCTTTCTTGTTCATGTGTCTTCATCAAACCCTTAGTTCTCTCCACTTCCTCCTTTAACAACTTCTCCCGGCATTCATATTGGGAAGGACCGGGATAGTGTGGGCCAAAGCGACCAATAGCTTTCAACATTTGTTTAAATTCATAATTGTTGATGGCATTGAATGGTATAGCTACAAATTCACATATACATGCATATTGCATACAAGGTTAGCACTTAGCAATAGGCAATAGCAAAACCAAATAATGACAAATGAATGAAATGATCAATTGACTAAATGAGAAGGCATACCATGAGCATAAATCCATCTAGCAACATATTGGTTGCACGCGTGAAGTCTTTCTTTGGAGAGGTGCTCATTAATGCTAGTTTGTCGGTTGGCCCGTGATAGTGGAATAGAAGGATCAATAGGACATGAAAATTTATCCATAGGTCCTACTGTCCGAGGTGTCGATGATCCAATCACCTCAATCTCTTCTCCTTCCTCATCACCATGATTGTCATCTATGACCACTTCATTTCTCACCTCCTCTTCTTTTGTTTTCTTTGCCCTCTTCCTTTCCCTCACGTCATCTATTGATTTCTTGCACTTCTCTTGATCTTCCTTGCTAGACTTTGGACATTTAGAAACATTGCCTTTAACATGACCAATATGTTGTTTGATTCTATAGACTCCTCCATGTATTACCTTTCCACATAATTTGCATTTGACTTTGTCTAAATTATTTGCATCCACAATATTCCCATAATCCCATCCTATATCATCGGAATTTCTCTTGAGTAGGCAACTAGATGACGTTTCTTTTGCAACCGATGCTTGGGATGACATTCTAGATAACATGCAAATTAAAATTGAACTCATCATTCATTCATTCATCAAATTGAAGGATTGAACATCAAATTGAAGTATTGACTCATTGTCTATTGAACATCAAGTTGAGTCGGCAGAGGGCCAGAGGCAGTCGGCAGAGGGCCAGAGGCAGTCGGCAGAGGGTGAGGGAGAGCAGAGGGAGGGCTTCTCCCATGGTCCCGCCGGGCAGAGGAGACTAGGAGAGGGCGAGCAGAGGGGAGGGGAGGGCGAGCAGAGGGGAGGCGAGGGCCAGCAGAGGAGAGGGCGAGCAGAGGGGAGGGGAGGGCGAGCAGAGGGGAGGCGAGGGCCAGCAGAGGAGAGGGCGAGCAGAGGGAGGAGGGCGAGCAGAGGGAGGAGGCGACCACGGGGTAGAGGAGGTCGATCCACGGGAGGAGGCGGGAGGGGAGCAGAGGGAAGGAGGAGAGGCGGGGAGGAGAGCAGAGGGGAGGAGAGCAGCAGCGGTGTACCTGAGCAGATCCGGAGGAGAGCGGCGGCGGCTTGGCCGGATCTGGAGGAGAGCGACGGCGTATCTGGAGGAGAGGTCCTGTCTTCCGCAACCCTAGACTGCCGACGCTCCTTTCTTCCGCAAGCCTCAGCCCTCAGGTTTTCTTCTGATTTTTCGCCGCTCTGTTCTTCCAGAAGTCGGGCGCCTAGGCGCCGACTTGCTCCCGCCTCGCCGCCAAAACCCGCTTCGCCTAATCGTCGCCTCGCCGCCTAGCTCCGCCTAATCGCCGCCTAGCCGCCTAGCAAGCCGATTAGGATGGAATCCGGGCGGCTCGCCGGCGCCTACCGCCTAGGCGGCGACTAATCGGCGCCTAGAACCGATTTCTGGAACACTGTAACGAACTAAAGAAGACAGACGCGAACCACAAAGATGGCCCAGACGGTGATGCCACTGAGCAAAAGTCCCGTAGAAGCAACGGATGCTGAAGCGGTAGAGGAAACAGAAAGACTGGCAGAGGCAGCGGAAGGTAAATGAAGCCAGTCAAGCTCCCAAAGACGCTGAGAGTTATGGCGGCGAGGGCTAGTCCCAACTAGAGCCCCTGTGTGGCGATCCTGAACACAACAAGAGTCAGAATCAAGAATAACCCAACAACTATGATCAGTAAGCTGGCCAGCGGATATGAGCTGCATGGTCAGTTTGGGAACATAAGAAACAGCAAGGACATGAAAAGAGGACGACAAAAGATTTGCCTCGTCCTGCAACAGAAAGAGAAGTACCATATGCGGTTTGCACAGTGGTAGGAACAACAAGAGGACTAATAGATTGTAACTCGTGGGATCAGATGTCATATGAAAAGAAGCTCCAGAGTCAAGAATTCATGGTGTGATACCTGATGAGGAGGGTGGTCTCTCACTGGAAGACTGAGTAGCAGAACCAACCAAACCTGTCTGTGTAGAGGCAGCCATGCCACGCAGTAGCATAAGAATCTCCTGAGTGGAGTCAGAACCAACAGGAGTCTGCTGAGGAGTCAGCTGAGATGAGACCCCTGAGCCTCCATTGCTCTTAGGAGGACGGCCACTTCGACAAGCAAGATCCTTCTTCTTCCAATAGCAGAACTGCTCCACATGGCCATTTTTGTCGCAGTAGGTGCAGTGAAGACCTCCGTCCCCAGTAGCCAACTGGAATAGGCACCACTGACGGAGGAGTAGAACCAGGTGCCGCCAAGAATGAGGGAGACACCAACAGGCCCGCACTACGAAGACGAGTCTCATCGGTACGAATAGCGACAAGGGCCTCCAACAGTCACTCGAGGATGACGAGCAAGCAGCTGGGCACGAATCTGCTCAAATTCAGCCCGAAAACGTGTCAGGAAGTCGTAGATCCGGCAAAGCTCCAAATGAGAGTGCTGACGCTGACAGCACTGACAAGTTCGGCAAACCTCTGGTCCTAGCGAGTCAAGCTGATGCCATACCGAAGAGAGATGCGCATAGAACTCATCCACAGTAGAATCACCCTGCTGTAGCGACTGCTCATGTCGCACAACAACAAGATATACAGAGTCACCAGCAGGCTCATAACGGTCGCGAAGATGTGCACACATCAAATGTGTTGAAGACAAAGCAACAATGTCCCCAGTAAGATGCACCTCCATGCTAGCAATCAAAATAGCAGAAACACGAGCTTCTTCATCAATCCATGTCTTGTGAGCGATGGCCGAGTCCGAAAAGACTCCACAAAGATCGACATAATCATCGAGGCCTTACAGCGGCGGCATCATCAGCCTCTTTGGAAATAACAGGCATGGCAAGGGGAGCAGGACGAGGCGGACAGGATAGCTCGCCGGTAAGAAACTCCCAAAGACGCTGACCACGCATGTGATGGCGCATATGGAGAACCCAGTTTCGATAATTGAGACCATCAAAGATGACCGAGCAGCGAGGAACAGAAACGGTCCCCAAAGAAGAGCCTATAGACGACGACATTTTTTTTATTGGACCCGAAGCTTCACGTGGCCTCCACTTCACGCGACTTGAAGCCGCCCGAGACAAGCCTTCGAACGGACTTCACGGGCGCGTAGGAGGTCGGCGTCAGCCAGATCTGAAGGCGACGAGGCCGGGCGCAACGGCGTCGGCGAATGAGAGCGCCCGCGGTGGATAAGCGGCGCCAACGGCCTTGATGGATGACGAGCGAGGCCCGGCAGCGACTTGCGTCGCAGAAGCCGAGGAGGAGCCGAGCGGTCGCCGGAGATCAGGAGAGACAGAGGACGCAGGCGAGCCGACGAGACAAGCCGGCGGACAGATGAGGAAGATCAGGAGGCGCAAGTGCAATGCTGGTAAGCCCTAACCCTAGAACCTTGCTCTGATACCATGTTGTGAATAGCACTTGTATTCATCATAAGGCCAATGGGCCAGTATATATACATGTACAGGAGGATATAAAGGGAAAACCTATATTAGGCAATATCTATACAAGGCATATCAGGATATTGTCTAACAAATACATCCAATAGTTATCCAACGATTACGTTGAGGGTCTATATGATTGCAATCAGATACAGGTTTGCACTAAGTATACACCCCCAGTCAACAACCAATTAGCAAAACTAAGATTTCAGATGTTCAAAATTGATAAATAGTTACATACATAACGCCTGAGCAGCAGTTAGTCTTGCGCGGGGGTCCTTAACTAGTAACTTCTGTACAAAATCTTTGGCACTTGGAGTTATGTTTGGCCAAGGCTTGCGACGAAAATCTGGCTTGTTTTTTAACACCTGCAGCAAAAACAAAGTGGCACTATCAATACAAAAAAGATTCAGACTAACCATAACTATGAGCAGCCACCAGTTTATCCCAAGATATTCATGCTTTTCTACATGCACAGCTACTGTGTTAGACTACAACCATTTCTTAGAGCTTTATGCATAGGAGAGAAGAGATGAATGTGGATCGCATCCACCTAAACCCACATGTGCTAGCATCTGTGGACATTAAGAGCATTCTCCAAGGGTTGTTGACTCCCGTGTTCATCCATATAATGCAACTCTCCATGATTTTTTCTCGGTATCATAGATTTAGGGGGAAAAGAGGATTTGAGCATTTTCTTTGACCAAACTTTGTGAAAGCGTCATGAGAATTTTCAATCCTCAAAAGATTTTTTGCTTCAAAATCGCACCCATTCCATATCTTCATTTTCATAGTGTATTTTTTACCTTGCCATTTCCTCTACAATTTCTTTCAAGAATATTCTTGTGATTATATAGTTGATAATGCTTGTCGTGAGTTAGTTTGTCAAGTATATAATTGTTGTACCCCCCAACAAAATGATGTACATGTACATATAATTGCTGTAAAGCTACAATACCCTTTTTTTGCAGATGTCAAACTATTATGTTGTTAAGTGAACTGCATATCAAAATACTTCATTACATATTTACAATAAATTATATTATATTTTTGAATTGATCACACCACAACATAGATCATGCTTTGCCTGAGCACAAATCAGGGATGATTAGAGTTATAAGATCTAAACAATACCATGGACTATTTAGGACAGATCACTGTTTTAAAGTCGCGCGACTAGTCGCGACTAGTCGCCGACTAGTCGACAAGTCGGTGCAGCAGACCTAGTCGCTGCACCCGACTCGACTAGGTGTGCTAGTCGGGCGTCTAGCCGACTAGCCGGCGGCTAGTCGCGAGTAGCCGGTGGCCCCAAGTCGCCCGACTGGGATTCAAACTTAAAGCCAGAGTGCCAGACCGAGCCGGACCAAGCCAGCCCCTCACATGCGACGCAACCCCCGTGGACTCAGAACGTCGCCCGACTGGAAAAAACATCGAAACCCTAGATGCCGCCGCCGTCGCCGCCTGGTGGGAGCGGAGCCGTCGCCGCCGGAGCTTCGTTGCCGGACGGAGGCACGCAGGTACATCATCTCCTACTCCTCTCCTCTCGAGATCTCCTCTCGGCGGGCGGCGGAAGCGAATCAGGCGGAGGAAGCGCGTCTTGAGGCGAAGCGGTTAGCGAAGCGGGCCGAGGGCGGAAGGCCTTGGCCGGACAAGGGCGGAGGAAAGCTGGCGGCAGCAGCGAGCGAAGCTGATCGGAGAGCCTTGAGCCGGCGGAAAGGCCTTGGCCGAGATCTGGGACGGAGGAGAGCTGGCCAGGACGCCGGAAGCAGCGAAGCCGGGCAGAGCAGAAGCAGAGCGAAGCGAAACAGTGGAAGGCGCGGTCACGGTAGCTCTTGCTTTGCTAGCAGAGCAAGCAAAATGGCAGCCGGTCATACTAATAGCTGAGTACATACTAATAGCAGAGCACTAAATTCTCTTTTGCACTTCGCAGGGACCTATGGCAGCCGGACAAGAAGTGGTAGCAGCGGTGCCGGTTGAGCAGTATGATCCATCCAAGGATCCCAAGCGGAGGCCATCTAAGTCAAAGGATCCAGCTTGGAAGTATGCCTTCTGGCCTGTTTTAGAGAAGAAGGACCTCCTCCAATGTATGTTGTGCAAAAAGAAAGTCTATGCCGGAGTAGCAAGAATGAAGCGACACCTTGGTGGAGGTTTCAGTGATGTAGAGAAGTGTCCGAAAGCTACAAATGTAAATCGAGAAAGAGATGCATGACTTCTTGAAGAGCAATTCAAGGAAGTTCAAAGCCATGGAGCTAGATCTTGATGAAGGTGGCGGGGGTGAAACAGATGGTGGAGCCGAATGTGAGACCGTACAACAAGGAGGAAGTTCCAAGGGATCATCATCTTTAAAAAGGAAGGAACCAGTGCCTTCTTTTCAAGTTTCGGTCCGCCACTAAAAGCCATTGGTTGATATGATTCAAAGACGCTTGAAGAGGTTGTTTCGGAGAGACATAGCTCAAGCACTTCTCAACCTTCACTTGAGCATTGCACTAAAAAGTCAAAGGAGCAAAAGCAAATTGTGGATGATCATGTAGCTAACTTCATATATGAAAATTGCATACCACTCAATGTTATCAATTCAAGAAGCTGGGAGGTTCTACTTGAGTCCATAGGGCAGTATGGTCCTGGGTATAGATCACCTACCTACCATGAGGTGAGGGTGCCATTGCTAGAGAGGGCAAAGTCCAAGATAGATGAAGTGAAGGACAAGCATAAGTTGGCATGGCAAGAGTATGGATGCACACTCATGTCAGATGGGTGGACCGATATGAAAGGGCGACACTTGATAAATTATCTTGTGAATAGTCCAGAAGGTACCTTCTTCTTGGGGTCATCTAATGTTTCTTCAGAATCGCTTAATGCGAGATTGGTAGCAAAGTTGTTGGAGGAGCAAATTGATGCCATTGGGAAGAAATTTGTGGTTCAAGTTGTCACAGACAATGGATCCAATTACAAGGCAGCGGGTAGGATGCTTATGGACAGGATTCCTACCTTGTTTTGGACGCCTTGTGCCGCCTAACGCTTGGATCTCGATCTTTGGAGGACATTGGGAAGATAAAAGAGTTTAGTGGTTGCATTGCTAAAGCAAAAAGGATTACAAGGTTTATCTATGGGCATGGAAGGATTCTTGACTTGATGAGGAGCAAGACAAATGGTAGAGATCTTGTGAGGCCTGCAGCCACTCGTTTTGCGACATCCTTCCTTACATTGGCAAGCATGTGGAAGCAGAGGCAAGGGCTGAAAGCTCTCTTTGTTAGTGATGAATGGTGTGAGAGCAAATTGAAGAGCACAGAAGTAGGAAAGTCTTGCGAAAAATATGTGTTGTCTGTGCCGTTTTGGCAAGCAGTGGAGAATTGCATGAGAGCTTCGCAACCTCTTCTTATTGTCCTGAGAATTGCTGATGGTGATGAGAGATCAAGCAATGCACGAAATATGGGCAGCCATGGACCTTGCAAAGAAGAACATAAAGGAAGCTTTGCAACATAAGGAAGGTTTAATGAATGAAGTCCTTGCCATTGTTGACAAGAGGTGGGACAGTCAGATGGAGCAAAATCTTTATGGGGCAGCACTATTTTTGAATCCAAATAAGTTCTTTCTCATTAGAGAGACCAATAGAAGACTTGCTACAAGGCTCCGCTCGATGTTTAATGATGTGCTATGGAAGATGGAGGTCGATGAAGATGAACAAGCCAAGATAAGCAAGCAAGCCGATGATTATGAGCGGACAGAAGGTGATTGCTTCACCAAGAAAATGGCTATCAAAGACAGAGACAACAAGAGTCCTTGTAAGTTGGATCTTTGAAGCTTTTTCTATCTTGTATTCTTCTATTTTAAAAATTGTGATATAAATTATTTTGTTGTAGTGCTTTGGTGGAGTGCATATGGCGGCCTTGCTTATGAGCTTCAATGTCTAGCAAAGAGAATCGTTGGCCTTTGTTGTTCGTCATCCGGATCTGGCGCAATTGGAGTACATTCTCTCATGTAAGTAACTCACACTTGTAAGTAACACACACAAGTTGATTGGAGTTGCATTTGATATGCTTTTGCATATTTGTGTGTGCAGATTCATACAAAAAAGAGAAACCGTCTAGAACACAATAGATTGAGCAAGTTGGTGTATGTTTCATACAATCGAAGAATGACAAATAGGTTTCAAAAGCTACGCGAAGAAGGCTCCAAAGGAAAGAAGGCTAACCCACTTATCCTAGAAGAATTTCAATGGGATAATGAATGGGTTGACATCAATGTCGAACCAGTTCATGAAGGTGCTACCGGTGATGAAGTACTAACTTGGGCACACGTTGATGAAGCGGTGCTAGTGATGGTCTAACAGTGCCAATTTGCCAAGGCAAGCTCATGGTGATGGTGCTTCCAAAGACAAGATTCTTAGTTATCAGCGGCGACACTTAAAGAGAAGGAATGAAGCATTAGAGAAGGACATCATTGACACCACGATAGAGGAGGTTGCATATGATGATGACATGGATAGTGGAGATGATGATAACGAGGATTCTAATGCAGGAGGAGGAAGTCATGAATTTCAATTGGATGATGATTTGGATGTTTAAGTTGTTGTTTGCTATGTTGGATGTTTAAGTTGTTGTTTGCTATGTTGGATGTTTAAGTTGTTATTTGCTATGTTGGACATGTACAAGCTATGTTGGATGATGATTTGGATGTTTAAGTTGTATTTTGCTTATTATTGGACTTACTAGACATTTAGCAACTTATTTACTTCATATTTTACTGATTGTGCTAATTGAAAAACTTGATACTATAATTTTAATTCGTTGTCCAGCAGTGACTAATTCATTTTCTCATCATTTACAGGGTGTTGTTGCATGGGGAGATGCAGGAATTGACAAAAAAGCAACAACTGCTGCACAACTCCAGGTTCTTCACTTCTTCTCCACTCCTATGTTCTCTGTTTTTTGTATGCAATATGTTGGTATATTTATAGAAAATTATAAAGTATAGTCATCGACTTGTATCGACTAGTCAGCGACTAGTCTGACCTAGTCACGACTAGTCTACAAGTCGGTACCCTAGCGACTCGACTCGACTTTGCGACTCGCAAACCTTGGGACAGATAGATGTTATTTGATCTAAATGTACCAATCTAGAATTGCAAATGTTCAAATGGTGCAAAAATATTTTAAGATATAAGTATACACTTCCTCATGTTTTGGGTTTTTAGCTCATATTGAATTAGAAAGTAGATGGAAACCACGATGATATGGCAACACTGAGGAAGAATGAAAATATAATCAATATATGACAAGTAAAATAATTATTTTTGATCAACTAAAACATGTAAAGAAAATGATTGTGGGACAAAGATAGTTTATGTAAATGGACCTCTTTAAATATTCCATCTTCAGTTTTGTCCCAGAAAGGTCGTCTTCCACACAGCAGAATATAGGTTATAACACCAATACTCCAAACGTCAGATTCTGGCCCTGATTTACGCTTGAGCACCTCTGGTGCTACATAGTAGGCACTTCCAACAATATCGCGGAATTGCTTCCCTGTGAGTGAGGACAACCCAATTTAAATGCCACCCAGGGGAGCAATTTCTAGTCCATATGAACACGAAGCAAGTCAAAAAGAGAAAAGTATGGAACAAGTGGTTGCAGCGCGCGCGCACACACCTGGTCTTATAATGTCTGAAAGACCAAAGTCTGTAGCTTTGAGGGATGAGTCCTCCTTTGTTGATTTGAAGAGGAAGTTCTGAAAACACAAAATAAAACATAAATCTAAAGATTGATTACTCTTGACAGGCAAATTCCATCTTGTACTTTTACAGTATACCTCAGGTTTCATGTCCCGATGAACCAAACCATGCAAATGACACTCAGCTGCAACCTTGAGCATCTGTCGCACAATTACTGCAGCATCTTTCTCGCTATAACGGCTATCTTTCCTGTTAGGGCATAAAATATGTGAGATCAGCACAGTTGGTACTTTATGCAAACATCAAAACAGAAGCGCTTATTTACTAATAATAATCCTGTGAAGGATATCTGACTGCTGATGGTTAATTAGTCTGAGTCTGATGGATAAACAAATGTGGATGTTCCATCTTCACTACTACTCCCTAGATCTCTTAAACATTTGTGGTGCCTCAGATATAAATGATGTCGATGCTGATTAATGACACTTTTAATAACATATCCAACAGGCATACTGCAATCAATTTAGAAATAAACAGACTCCATGTGTTAAAACAAAAAGGCATAAAAGTCATCCAATTGGAAATAACCGAAGGGACATGTCCAGTAAAGAATATAGCTAATTTTAACCTAGGCACATGCAATTTGCTAATGTCAACGAACAATGGGCCGGTACTTTCTGTTTTGCATGTTCCAGAAAAACCACATTCAGACTTTAGCATTCTAGATTCTGTACAAAAGAAATATTAGTATATCACCCAGGAACTTTATATTGAACATGCATATTAATAGTTTGGCACTTTAGCTTGCACTTCTTTCTCCATCTTTTGTGATTCAATGTTCTGTTCTGCTGCATGAATACACTAATTACATTTTGAGATACCTTTCCTTTATAAACATATATACGCTATTTTTGTTAATCATTGTGACCTTTTGGCTTTATGATATTAAAGAAAACATAGGGAAATCAATACATCTGTGTGCATGCAACATTAATTTCAATTTCAAAGGGTAACAGCATAATATTGTTAGACAGTATCATGTTATTCCTTGTATAGATATTGCCTGATATAGGTTTTCCCTTTATACCCTTGTGTACATGTATATATACTGGCCCATTGGCCTCATGATGAATACAAGAGCTATTCATAACATGGTATCAGAGCCAAAATTAGGGTTAGTGTTTTTTTAGGGGCGTTGCACTTGCGCTCCACCTCTCCTCTGGCTTTTTGTCGCTGTCGCCATCTGCCACTTCTCCGGCCTGCCTCTTCTCTGGCGCGCCTCTCCTCTAATCCTCGTCGGCTTCCATCCTAGGCGCGTCGACCTCATCTTCACCTCGGTCGGCCCGCGCTCCGCTACAGCTCGCACGGGAAGGAGACTGGGTTCCAATACCTGGGTTCGAATCTCGCACGCGCCGTCGTCCTCGGTCTCCACACGCGCCGCCGTTGCTTCACCTTCGGTTTGCGCTGACACCGCCTCAGACCGGTCCCCGCCGGCCACGCGACTTTCGGCTGCAGCGCCCGAGTGCACGGCCTCTCTCCATCCTCCGTCCATCGCGCCGACTCCGGTGACCACCCGGCACTTCGGCATCTTCCACTGCGCCCGCCAGGCACTGTCTCCTCGCGTCGCTCGGCCAGATTGCGTTCGAGCCGGTCCGCCCGAGTCTCTGCTTTGGACTTGTTCAAGTTCGTGTGAAGACTAGAAGCTCACGTCAAGTCGCTGACTAGAAGTTCACGCGTGAAGACTAGAAGCTCACGTTCGGACTTCAAGGCTTCAAATCCATAGTTCACGTTCAAGTGCTTCACGTCCGTGGTCTCGGTTTGTCTGCAGTGTTCACGTCCATGAAGGAGTTCACGTCCGTGGCACTTGGATCTTGAACGTAAGTCTGTGGTCCAACGTGAAGTCAAGGATCAATTCTAAATTTCTTCACGTCCAGAGGTTCAAAAAAAAATGTCGTCATCTTCAGGCTCTTCTTCGAGGTCTGTCTCTGTTCCTCGCTGCCCAGTTATTTTTTATGGTCTCAATTATTGAGACTGGGTTCTTCATATGCGCCTTCATATGCGTGGTCAGCGTCTATGGGAGTTTCTTACCGGCGAGCTATCATGTCCGCCTCGTCTTGCTCCTCCTGTCACGCCTGTTATTCCCAAGGAGGCTAATGATGTTGCTCGCCAGAAGTTCTCTGATGATTATGCCGATGCTGTGGAGTCTTTTCAAACTCAGTTTACTGCTCACAAGACAAGGATTGATGAAGATGCTCGTGCCTCTGCTATTTTGGTTGCTAGCATGGAGGTGCATCTTTGTTAGGGCCGGCCTTGACAGGGTCTTTGTCAGGCGGCGCCAGGGGCCTAATCCATAGATGGCTGTTTGGGGGCGGGCTGCCTAATTGGTGTTAATAAAATTAGCAGCCTGCGGTTAGTTAGGAAAGGAAGCAATAAAATAGGATCTGCAATAAAGGAGCGGTTAGTTAGGAAAGGAAGCAATAAAATAGGATCTGCAATAAAGGAGGATCTGCATGCATGCATGCGGCTGGGAGGTGAATAAAAGGGCAGAGGCGCTGGAGAGGAGGGACTTTTGGCATTTTGATTCTTCCAAGGAATAAGGCGGTGGCTCCGACAACAGCCCTACCCAAGGCGCCGTGGCGCGCGTGAATTCTTCTTCGTCAAGCTGCGACCGGTCTTCTACGGAACTCGAGCTCTGGCGGTACATCCATCTCAGGCTTAGGCTTGTAACAATCTTACTGGTGACATTGTTGCTTTGTCTTCGGCTCAGTTGATGTGGGCGCATCTTCACGATCATTATGAGCCAGCTGGAGACTCTTTGTACCTTGCTGTTGTGCGACAGCAGCAGTTGCTACAGCAGGGTGCCTCTACTGTGGATGAGTTCTATACACAGCTATCTTCGGTATGGCGTCAGTTTGATTCGCTCAGACCGAAGGTTTGCCAGACTTGTCAGTGTTGTCAACGTCAGCACTCTCATTTGGAGCTTCGTCGCATCTACGACTTCCTGACACATCTTCGGGCTGAATTTGAGCAGATTAATGCCCAGCTGCTTGCTCGTCATCCTCGTGTGACTCTGTTGGAGGCCCTTGCCGCTATTCACACTTAGGAGACTCGTCTTCGCAGTGCGGGCCTACTGGTGTCTCCCTCAGTTTTGGCGGCGCCTCGCTCTACTCCGCTTTCAGTGACGCCTACTCTAGTTCCGGCTCCTGGGGGTGGAGGCCTTCACTGCACCTACTGCAATAAGAGCGGACATGTGGAGCAGTTCTGCTACAGAAAGAAAGACCTTGCTCGTCGAGGTGGACGCCCTTCTAAGGGCATTGGACTCTTGGGTGCTTCTCCTCAGCAGACTTCTATTGGTTCTGACTCTACTCAGGAGATTCTTGCCCTACTACGTCGCATGGCTGCCACTACACCGACAGGTTCCGCTGGTTCAGCTACTTATCATTCAAATGAGAAACCACCATCCTCATCAGGTATCACACCGTGGATTCTTGACTCTGGAGCTTCTTTTCATATGACATCTGATCCCACTTGTCTACATTCCATCAATCCTCTTGTTGCTCCTACCACTGTGCATACTGCAGATGGTACTTCTCTCTCTGTTGCAGGACGAGGCAATCTTTTGTCATCCTCTTTTCATGTTCCTGCTGTTTCTTATGTTCCCAAACTGACCATGCAGCTCATATCCGGCCGCCACCATCGATCATGGTTGTCACGTTATTCTTGATTCTGACTCTTGTTGTGTTCAGGATCGCCGCACAGGGGCTCTAGTTGGGACTGGCCCTCGCCGCCATGACTCTCAACGTTTTTGGGAGCTTGACTGGCTTCATCTACCTTCCGCTGCCTCTGCCAGTCTCTCTGTTTCCTCTACCGCTTCAGCATCCGTTGCTTCTTCTACCGGGACTTTTGCTCAGTGGCATCACCGTTTGGGCCATCTTTGTGGTTTGCGTCTGTTTTCTTTAGTTCGCCGTACTCTTTTAGGCTCTGTGTCTGGTGATGCTTATTTACACTGTACGGGTTGTAAGCTTGGCAAATAGCTACAACTCCCCTACCATTCTAGTGAGTCTATATCACAGCGTCCTTTTGATCTTGTTCATTCTGATGTTTGGGGTCCGGCTCCTTTTGTTTCAAAAGGAGGTCATCGATATTATATTCTTTTTATAGATAATTTCTCTCGCCACACTTGGACATATTTTACATCCTCTCGTAGTGAGGTTTTATCCATCTATAAGACTTTTGCCATCATGATTCACACTCAGTTTGATTCTCCCATTCGTGTTCTTCGTGCTGACTCGGCAGGGGAGTATCTGTCAGGAGATCTTCGAGCTTTTCTTGCTACACAGGGCACTCTCAGTTTTCTTGTCCTGGTGCTCATGCTCAGAATGGTGTGGCTGAGCGCAAGCATCGTCATCTTCTTGAGACAGCTCGCGCTCTTATGCTTGCTTCCGCTGCTCCACCTCACTTCTGGGCTGAGGCTGTTTCCACTGCCACCTACTTGACCAATATCCAACCTTCTTCTGCTCTTAAGGGTGGGATTCCATTTGAGCATCCTTGTGGCATACCCCCTAATTATTCTGGACTTCGCCTTTTTGGGTGTATGTGCTATGTTCTTCTTGCACCTCGTGAACACACTAAGCTGACTGCTCAGTCTGTTGAGTGCATTTTTCTGGGATATAATGCTAAGCATAAGGGATATCGTTGTTGGGATCCTGTTGGCCGACGGATACGGATCTCACGGGATGTCACTTTTGATGAGTCTCGTACCTTCTACCCTCGTTCTTCTTCCTCCCCTACATCCCTTGTTGAGCCACTGTCTTTTCTGACTTTTCCTAATACTCCAGTTGTCACTTTTCCTCTTTCACAATCGGCGTCTCCTTTATCGCCGATTTCTACACCACTGTCCTCTCCTCCAACAGCCTCTTCAGATATTGTTCCTCCATATCCTCTCTACTACACTCGTCGTCCGCAAGCAGAGGAATCTTCTGATGTGCCATCTTCTTCTTCTGATGAGCCATCTTCTTCTGTGTCTCCACCGCGTTATGCTCTTTGCGATCGACAGTCTATTTGGCTTCCTAAGCGCCTTGGCTTTGTTGGTGCAGCTCTGGCCGAGCCGACTTCTTACCGTGATGTTGTTACTCATCAGGAATGGTAGCATGCGATGGCAGAGGGGCTTGCTGCCCTTGAGCGCACTGGCACGTGGGATCTTGTTCCACTTCCTCCACATGTCCACCCCATTACTTGCAAGTGGGTCTATAAGATTAAGACTCGCTCTGATGGTTCTCTTGAGCGCTACAAGGCTCGTCTTGTGGCGTGTGGTTTTCAGCAGGAGCATGGTCGTGATTATGATGAGACCTTTGCCCCTGTGGCTCACATGACCACTGTTCGCACTCTTCTTGCTATCGCCTCTGTTCGTGAGTGGTCCATCTCTCAGCTTGATGTCAAGAATGCCTTTCTTAATGGCGAGCTACATGAGGAGGTCTATATGCAGCCACCACCAGGGTATTCTGTTCCTAAGGGCATGGTTTGTCGGCTTCGTCGCTCTCTTTATGGGCTCAAGCAAGCCCCTCGTGCTTGGTTTGAGCGTTTTTCTTATGTGATCACTGCAGCTGGTTTCTCTGCAAGTGCTCATCATCATGCGCTCTTTGTTCACACTTCTTCTCGTGGTCGGACTCTTCTTCTTCTATATGTTGATGACATGATCATTACTGGCGATGATTCTCAGTATATTGCCTTTGTAAAGGCTCGTCTCAATGAGCAGTTTCTTATGTCCGATCTAGGTCAACTTCAATACTTTCTTGGGATTGAGGTTTCTTCTACATCTGAGGGATTCTTTCTCTCCCAAGAGAAGTATATCCAGGATCTTATTGATCGTGCTTCTCTCACTGATGAGCGTACAGCTGAGACTCCTATGGAGCTCAATGTTCACCTTCGATCTACTGATGGTGAACCTCTTGAGGATCCTACTCGCTATCGCCACCTTGTTGGAAGTCTTGTTTACCTTGGTATCACTCGTCCTGACATTTCATATCCAGTCCATATCTTAAATCAGTTTGTTTCTGCTCCCACTCAGCTCTACTATAGTTATCTTCTTCGTGTTCTACGATATCTTCGTGGAACAATCTCTCGCCGTCTTTTCTTCCCACGCTCTAGCTCTTTACAGCTCCAGCAATATTCTGATGCTACATGGGCAAGTGATTACTCTGATCGTCGGTCTCTTTCTGCTTACTGTGTTTTTCTTGGTGATTCTCTCATTGCTTGGAAGACTAAGAAGCAGACAGCAGTTTCTCGTTCGAGTGCTGAGGCTGAGTTGCGGGCTATGGCTCTTTTGACAGTAGATGTTACTTGGCTACGGTGGTTACTTGAGGATTTTGGTGTTTCTGTTTCTCTGCATACTCCTCTTTTATCCTGACAAGATGTCCTATTAACATTGCTCGAGATCCAGTGAAGCATGAACTCACCAAGCATATTGGTGTTGATGCTTCTTACATGCGGTCACAGGTACAGGATCAGGTTGTGGCTCTTCAGTATGTGCCTTCAGAACTCCAGTTAGCAGATTTCTTCACGAAGACACAAACTAGAGCTTATCATAACTTTTACCTCTCCAAACTCAGTGTTGTAGATCCACCATGAGTTTGAGGAGGGGGGTGGTTAGACAGTATCATGTTATTCCTTGTATAGATATTGCCTAATATAGGCTTTCCCTTTATACCCTTGTGTACATGTATATATACTGGCCCATTGGCATCATGATGAATACAAGTGCTATTCATAACAAATATATCTGGCTAAGGTATTCTGTATCACAATATGCCATATATCCATATCAAATTACAGCTCCTTACGGTCAGGGGCACTATCTTCAATACTCTGCATTCTGCAATATCTCTATAATCTAGAATGAGGAATCACAATGTAGTCAATAAATATCAACAGTAAGCTCGGATATTCCAAGATACTAGACTTCAGAAGGGCAATCTTCAGCAAAAAAACTCATTGTTTGCATGTTTTGATCCAACTAAAAACATCAAAGCAACAAACAAACAAAATCAAAAATTCATTATTCTCCATGAAACGAGGAAACATATGTCGAAAAGCATAACTGACTGATAGCTCAATATTGCCCATAAGTTAACAGACGACAACAAGGTATGCAATACTTCTGTAACCCTATGTAAAAAAAACAATATTATTTTTAGATCTTCTGTAACATTAATTTCAATTTCAAAGGGTAAAAACTGTAACAAACTTGCAAAGATATGATGATTCTTACTTGGCTAATATACGATCAAGTAACTCACCACCCTCGCATAATCTGTCAGACACATAACAGAGGTTCGAGATTACATTAGTTTGTACAGTTCCTTTTAGATACACAGAGAACAAAGACTGAGAATAATAATAATAATAAATGTTTGCCAACTAATATGTTTCATAATTTTATCCCAAACTCTATGTAAAAAACCAATCTTGTTTTTAGATCTTCGCCAGGGTATCCCAACATTATGCCAGTTTGCATGTGATGTCACTGACTGATGTCATCAAACCCTCAACTGCTGAAGTATTAATTATCACTTGAAACCTGTTTGGAAGGCATATACTAAAATCCTAAGCATCACTAAGCTCAACTCCTCCAAATAAGTCATCGACAGTTTCTAGAACAAGCATTAACAAACCTACTGACCTTTGATTGAGGCTCTTACAGAAGCTAAGACCATGCAAAGTTCACACAGACCTGCTACTTAGATGAGAAATATCTAGTGATTTCATGAACATTTGAGAGATTTTTCCAAAACTTACTCCATAACAATATACACATAGTTATCATCTTCGAATGCATTGTAAAAATGTACAACATTTTCATGCCCTTGTAAGGCCTTCAATATTTTAACTTCTCTCTTTACATCTTCAACAGCAACAGGAAGGACCATCTGCAAGGAAAACAGCTTGTATGTGAGAAATCAGTGTCATTTTTTAAAAAAAAAAAACAAATAGGAGTTAGTTCTCTATTTCTCTTCATAATTAAATTCGGCACCACATATTGACTAGTTTGCAATGATACCGCAAAACCAGAGAATCAGCGCATCCCCCATTCAATACACATTGGAGCCTGCTGGGGATGATATTACGACCTATGTGTATTTGAGAAGTAGAGGATTGTTTTTGAAAAACTGTTATGTTTCTGATATGGCCTAGATATGACTTCATTACATATTAGAGAAGTATATGTTTTTCTTATTTGGAAAAATAAAAAAAAATGTTTCTATCTATTAGTTTCCATCAGGGTTCAATTTTTCGACAAAATTCGTTCGAATTTCGAGCTTACTGCTCCCGTGTGAAAAAGAAAACTGATCGGTTTACCGCTCAAATTCAAATTCAATTTCAAAATAATTGAAAATTTTGACAAAATTTATCCAAAATTTCCCTATAATTAGTATTAATAGCCTTATGACATTTGGTGTGAATATTTTTTGAAAAAACGAAGTTTGGGGACGTTTTTGAGCCATCCGAAATGTAAATAATAGAAAAAGCATGTTTTAACTACCAACGGCTATTCTGACAGGCAATAATTGCACAAAGCCAGAGTCGCCTCTGGGCTGGAGGCCCACCCCGAGCCACGAAGGAGAGTAGCATGTTTTAGCTACCAACGGCTGTTCTGACAGGCAATAATTGCACAACGCTTGTCGCCGGTAGCAGTTCGCCGTCTTTTCGCCGCCACCGAAGAGAAATTCGAGCGGTAAGTTTCGAAATCCGACATATCTCAGCGAAAATCGAGGGCTTCAGCGAATTTCGAGCTCGGCGACGAATTTCTCTGGATCCAATTGATTTTCGTCGAAAAGTACTCGATTTTCTCTCGTTATTGTTGATTTTAGGTTGAGTAGTTGGTATGAGCATTGGTGCAGGCTATAGAGTGCTAATCTAGTGGCCATTTCTTCATTGGTTTGTTTGTAGCTGAGGTGAACAAGCATTGGGTGAACAAGCAATATGTGAAGCAGCGATATTGAAGTAGCAATATTTGTTCAAATATTTTTAGTAGCAATATTTGTTCAAGTATGTGAAGTAGCAATATTTTTAGTAGCAATATTTGTTCAAGTATGTCAAGTAGCAATATTTGTTCAATTACATTTTGTAGCAATATTTGTTGAAGTATATTTAGCAGATGGCAGACCATGTCGACGCGGTGTGGGAGCACGGCGAGAAGTTGGGTGGTGGATTTCGATGCAAGCACCGTCTCAAAGGGAAGAAAGGAGATGGTGCAGCCCGACTGAAGCAGCACTTGACAGGGTGTAGTACAAGTGTCGCCCATTGTAGTAATGTTCATGTGGAAGTTCGTGAGTGCTTTCAGCGTGACCTAGACAGGACGATGGGTAAGAAGGACAAGAGAGAAGAAAGGCTAAGGAAAGAACTAGCAGCTGGAGATTCTCCACCGAGAAGTGTATATTCATAGTACTATGAGCACGGTGGTGGTAGTGGCTCCTCTATAGGGGGGCTGGATGAGATCGCGGCAGTCTGCTTTCGAAGATGTTTCGAAGTTCCTTGCAACGACAAAAACCGCTGGCGGTGGGAGATTACAACGTTGGTACGGCTAGTAGCCCCGTGCAACCAAGGATTGACAGCCATCAGTGGACACAGAAGGGGAAGAGTGCGAAGCAGACCATTGGCTCGGCATGGGCCAAAATTTTCTATACTGCTGGTATCGCCGGACGGAAAGCAGATAATCCATACTTTCTCAGTGCGGTGAGGGAAACGCAAAAATACGGTAAGTGAGCTTTAAAATGTTTATCCATACTTTGCATATTTATGAAAGACCATGCCAGATTTTTTTTGTATTTTTTTGTACTTTTTTAACATTTATTAAATTTTCCTATTTGGGGTGGCTTTTAATGGCTTTTTAAAATTTTTACAACATTTTTTAGCAAATTTTCCCATTTTTTATATTTTTTCCATTTTTCCAACTGACTAGCAGTTTTTGGCAAAAACCACTAGAATTTCGCTCCAAACCGAACAATTTTCGTCCATTTTTCGTGAAAATCGCTCGCCCGTTTGACAAGATTTCAAATTGATTTGACTTTCCGAAATGTTTGGTTTTCGGTGATTTTCGAACGGTTTTTCGCGGTTTTCCATACCGCTAGGGTCTTCGAAACAGATCTGTAAACCCTAACCTCTACAGCCTTATATCATTACCATTCATTTCTAATCTTGATCTTGCCAAGTGTTAGAACCTACCCAACCCAAATTGGTAGACACAGAAATCCCAAATCAAGACCTATTGCCCCAGGAAACTACACATACATGGCAAATTGGCAAATGGCAATTTATGCTAGCAAAGTGCAATCCCTAAAGAGTATTTGTACCAGTACCACAGGTACCACCCCCAGATTCTCGCATTTCAGCTCCTTTCGGCAAACCCACGTGCAAAACCCGAAGCCCACCACAAGCTCAGCCAGGCTAGCCCAGCTGGCCGAATCGGCCGGGATGAGGCCCCACAGGTCAGCCACACGAACACGCAGAAAAACACACTCGCTCCGATCGTACCTTGTTCTTGTCGATGCGCTTGACGGCGACGCGTTCGCCGGAGCGGCGGTCGGCGGCGGCGAAGGTGTAGCCGAACTGGCCGTGGCCCAGCAGCTTCCCGAGCGCGTACCGCGCCTCAAATTCCTTGTCGTATCCGAAGTCCGTTCGCTTCCCGCACGCGACGATCCCCCTGCCTCCTCGGCCGCTCTTCCCCACTTTATCCTTATTCCCAGCGCCGTTACCGCCGGCGGGGTCGGCTGCCCGGGGGGCGCTGGAGGAGGAGCAGAGGCCCATCGTCGTCGGCGGCGAAGCCAACTATTACCATCAATGTCGCGGCTGCCGCCGGAATCGGGAGCAGTGGGGCGGGAGGGGTGGGATTGGGGTCAAAGCGAAGGGAGGGGGGAGACTTTGGGCTTTGGGAATGTCGCTTGCTTGCCAGGTTTTAAGGGAAATGGTGGCGTCCGCGAGTTAGTACGCTGATGTAATTCATTTGGATGACGTGTGGGGACGGAGTGAGTGGGGCCAACTTGGCGGTGGGGGACGTCTGTCTGGTGGGGGAGAGATGGTGACGTGGAGTGGGAAATTGGGAGGAAAGGAAGCTTGGTGCGGGGATGTGGTTGTTGGTGCCTGCCACGCGAGGAGTGGTTTTCTAAACGTGCGCTTCGCTGATACACTCTTAGGGCATGTACAATGATATAGATGGCAGTTGTCTATAATATGGTTTCACATCATCTATAGATAGCATTAAAAATAATTCATACAATGGATCGTCTATAGAGTTGTCTGTAGTGATCTCTCATTCAATTAACAGACTGTCTATACAATGGTATACAAAATGTAAAGCTGTCTATTAAATAGTAGATAACAGTCTTCTCTCTCATTCTTCTCTCTCCTCCACATCATTTAAAATCCTACGTGTCATCTCTTATAGACAGCTAAATATAACCATTGTACATGCCCTTAGGGTCTGTTTGGTAACAAGGTTTTTTCATAGTTTTAACACAAAACCATGGTTTTGGAGAAAAACTCTATTTTAGAAATCAAGAGGTGTTTGGTAGCCCTTCAAAAAACTATGTTTTCAAAACCATGGTTTTCACAAAACCATAGTTTTTTCTCTGTTTTGGAAACTTTTGTCTTGGGCAATTTTTTCTGAGCAATGGCGCCAAAACAACTCAAAAACTTTGAAAATGTCAACCAAAAACTTTGTAGCCAAACAGTTGGGAGTTCCAAGAAAAACCATGGTTTCAATGGGGTTTGGTAAAACTATATTTTTTTATGCCAAGACAATTTCCAAACCATAGTTTTGCAAAACCTTGTTGCCAAACATACCCTTATTTTCTACTCCCTCGCAAATGCAAGCATACTACGAGTAAAAGTTATTAATTGATTACACAAGTCTACTAATAGGATGATCAACCAAATTGAGGTATGGGAGTACATAATTTCAAGTGTACAAAATATATATATAGGAAAATGGTTCCATACTTCTAGAGTACGTACTCGCACTTTCAGTATACAGTTTAAATGATGTTGTTATACCTTTTTATCATTTTGAGTATACTCTAATACTGACTATAAGATATTTTAAAGTGATTTTCATAAAAAAAAAATCATGAAAACCCACTCTTTATAGTATAATTTATGTATGTCCTCTTTTTTATATGGAAAAAGCTACATAACCAAAAAAAACACATAAAGTTACAATAAAACCTTTTCAACTATATCGCATTGAAATATCTTAGAATTAGTATTGAAGTATATTGAAAATGATAAAAGAGTATAACACATTCATTTAAATAGTATATTGAAAGTAGGAGTATGTACTCCCAGAGTACAAAAAAAGGCTTCCTAATATATATAGTTTCTCATCGTTTTCCTTTTTGGAAATTTTGTTCATGCAAGTATGCAACTATTAAGTTTGACACTTTCCTTTTTTTGTTGTAATAGATAATATGGGTCCGAACACACTTGTCAAGTGAGAAATGCAAAATTTCAAAACTTTTTAGTGGGAAGCTGGTTTATGTGGTAGAGAAGACTAAACCAGAAAAAAGGGTGTAGAATAAATTCAAGTACATTGCAAATCTCATGATCTTCTTTTCTTCTGTTTAAAAAGGTGCTGCAAAGCAAAGGATTCGACAGCTCAGAGAGAGAGAGAGAGAGAGAGAGAGAGAGAGAGAGAGAGAGAGAGAGAGAGAGAGAGAGAGAGAGAGAGAGAGAGCACGGATTCGTCATGTTAATTGTGCGTTTAATTGAAAAGATAAGTGGTTTACGTACTTGCTTTTGGTCAATTATGTTATCGGCACTGGTGACTAACCGAGCTGTCGGTGTTTCACTGGACCAGCCACACAAAAGCACTGGTGAAAGCTTCCGTGCGTTTACGATATGTGTTTACCACAAAATTTTGGTCAATTATTGTAAGCATCATATCCATTAGGGGTGAAAACAGGACATGAAATATTCGCCTGATTCGATCCTAAATCCGTTTAAAATCCGTATCGATGTTATCTGTATCTGTATCCGGAAAATCTGATGTAATATGGCTTAGGATATGGGAAGAGCAATATCCGACCCGATATCCGATAAATATCCGACATGATATCCGAATAAAATCAGTTATTCTTCCATTAATTTGGTTCATTATTGGATAGATAGAGTAGTTGTTTAATACTGGCACTAAAAAACACTACGTTGTTATTAAGCGTGAACTTCGACAAATCTATCAACAAATAAATAGAATGATGACATAATGCTTTTATCTAAATTGATTTGTTCAACTTATTTGATAAACTTCTTTTCTATTCAAATTACTGGAATTAGTTGAGTCACTAAATTGAAGCATAGCAAACAAATCCGAGTAGTCCTCATTATGAGAGAAGTCTATCTAAGTTTGTCAGAATGTGACAATTCAACACTATTTAATATCTCCAGGAATTTATTCCGTGAGGTTAAATTTGATGGAAGAGCCTTGTTCTCTGTTTTCTTTATGTCTCGATCTCTCTCCTTGTATCCGACCCATTTGCACATCTAACTATACTATTATCCTACATTGAAATAATTATAACTTGAAGCTAATGTTGTAAGGTTAATGCTTCATTCTTTCTTTTACGTACACAATTATTATACTACTATCCGATTGTGATATCCGATCCCAATCCGAATCCGTTAGGTATCCGCTCCGTATCCGAATCCCGAATAATCCGAATTCGTATCCGTATCCGGGACATCTGTATCCGACTCTGAATCCGGAAAAAAAAATATGAATTAAGATACGAGACGAGCAATATCCACCCGTATCCGACCCGGTTTCACCCCTACCATCCATGAGAATATAATATACGCCAAACTTTTTTTAAAGGATAAACTCTGCTTCATCTCTACTATTCTAAAGCAGCACTTGGTGGCAGTGGTCCGTTCTTCCCACGTCATTAATTGCCGCTAATTGTCCTGCTTAATTGCCCTGCTTAGTTGGCCTACGCAAGAAACGAAGCGTTGCTTTAATTAGCCAGCTTTCGCAAGAAACGAAGCGTTAAAGATAGATGTTTGATCTTGTGAAATATTTTTTTTATTTTTTAATCTTTATTTTTCGTTATCAATTTTATTTTTCGTAGCAACGCACGGACATGTAACTAGTTAATCTCTCAAACAGTAGACAATAACAGCCATAGCACGAAAGCCCAGAGTAAAGCACAAATTACAGAAGAGGCTTTCACTACCAAGAAAAACCGAAGCATCCTCCTCAACGACCTCACGGCATCGCCTCCATGGGCGACTGAGCAGAGTTCCCTTTTGCCAGAGATCCGGGGTGCCAGTTGAACTTACGGAAAGATGCGCTGGAGGTGTTGTGGACGAACAACGCCGACCTTCTCGGAGATGGCTGGCGTTGCTCAAACCGGAGTCGAGGCACCTGACAGCCTTCGAAGATGAGGATCTCCAAAGGATCCAGTCTATCCGGAGCCAAGGTTGAAGATATAAAGTGAAGAAGATGTCAGAAACCCCAGAAGAATGACCGATGATGCGAATCTGGGTGGCGACGTGGTTGATTTGTAGTGTTGTTGGGGAGAAGACAGAGAGGGAATAAAAGACATTGAGGCTTTGTTTGGATGCTAGGGAAATAAAATCTAGGGAATATTTCCCCCTAGAGGGATTTTAATGGCACATAAAATCCCCTCCAATCTCTAGGGATAATTTTCCTTCAAGGGAAATATTCCCACCCACCATTTGGAAGCCATAGGGATAAAAATCCCTAACATTAAGAAATGACTTGAATGGTAAATTTTCAATAGCCGCATTACAATCAGGCCAAACAATGAATATGGTGCAGAACAACTGCAATATAAAGATCACTCGTATGCATCAGTGAAAAACAATGGCAATATAAAGATCATCAGTGAAAAACACTGCATTGTACGTGCTCTAAGACATTATGTACCACGCAAAGTTCATATGATTGCATTAGTTGAACCAGTGAATTAGCAACATAATAACATTGTTACAAAATAGATTCATCGTAGCAGAACGAATTTATTCTTCAGCGTTGACCACAAAATCCAGCCAGCTTATAGCAGCAAGTTCCAGGTACTGTCACCATGGCACAAAAAACGCAAGTTCCAGCTTATAGCAGCAAGTTCCAGCATGCAAGAAACGCAACAACATTTTAAAACATCTGTAGAAAGGACTGTCACCATGGCACAGCTATTCATCATCTGTGCGTACAGCTGCAACATGAATAACCAAGTTGGTATCAAAAGAACAATACAAAGAATATGCATGCAACAAAAACATATATTACATGCAACATGAATAACCAAGTTAGTAAGAGCATGCCAATCAATTTGTACAGGAAGCAAAAACTACAATCTGATTGTCATCAAGATTGAACAAGATGGCCATATGTATGGCTAACCGGGGATCCCCTATATATGTACATAGCTGTACATAGCTGTAGTACAAACTTGAACTAGCAGGTTTGATCAAGCACATGAATAACTAAACTAAGGAACCATCAGATAGTGTAACAATAAGGAACCATCAGATAATTGAAGATACAGAACACTAAGGAACCGTCAGATAGTTGAATATAGTTTAAAGAAGCAGTACCAAGAATTAAATTCATAACTTACTTATGGAGAAATTTCGCTCTTAATCCAAAACAATCTAACACTTGGGTTTTTAGTGTTGATAAAAATTTCTCTATTCAGCTCACATTTGAAGAGTCGTAGTGCCTTTGCCTTCTCCATGTCTGTTAGGTCTTCAATTGATTCCAAAGCTGCAACACACTTCCCAATAGAAAACTCGTCATTCTGACTTTGGCTTCTTGTTTCATTTAGTTCTTCAACAAATTTGTTGGTTTGCTGCTTCTTGAATTCTAGGTAGCTCTCAAGAACCCCGGCAATCTGATTTTGCTTGCGTTTTTTCCCATTCCCATTTCCTTTTGGTGTAGATGAGGCGGAAGCATCACGTTCCATTTCATCGGCTACCATATGAGCACTAGATGTCTCTTGCCCCTCCATATTTGCAAAGAAAAGGATTTAATCCAACATCATGGGTACCATTTTCATCCGGTATAACTTCATCAATTGGAGGCCCCATTTGCTCGATTGATACAAAATTCAAATCCCCAGTGGCTGTACTCCCTAATGTATGTAATAGAGAAGGAACTTGATGGTATTACTTGATGGTAATAGAGAAGAAACTTCTAAAGGCTACTTATAAAGGAACATTTGAATTAACTACAATAGTACAGCGTCATCCAACATAATTAATAAAGCTACTTGATGGTAATAGAGAAGGAATCACCTTCATACAATGCTGCCAAATAGTTAAAGAGAAGGAATGGTTTATTGCGAAACTTTTTCACCTTTGGATGATCCTGTTGAATGCAAGAAAAGAATATAGTTATTATCAAAATGCAGCACAAAAATAGTATTAATTAAAGGGAGCATAGGATCTTACACGAATAATTTTATCCCATATACTTGGTTCAGCAACAATCATGCATAAAGAATCATTCCAACCCGTACCACTGTGTTTTCGTGCATCTCGTATTGCCTTGTAATTCCCTTTCAGTTCCTTCTCCTTCTCTTGGATCTGTTGCTTTGTGAAGTGGATAGTTGAAAACTTTTCATTGAACTTACTGACTATGCTTCTCCAGCCTTCAGATACCCACCCATTTTGACCTCTAAACTTTGGATTGTTATGGTCATGTAGTATATCGACAAGAGCTTTTTCATATGAGAAGTTCCAAGAGGCCCTTGATCCTTCTTTAGACATGGCTACACTAACTACAACATATTGAAATGTTACAAGAATGCATAAGCAACTACATACTAATGTAAGTACTCAGTATGAAAACAAGTCACAAATCTTACAACCACAGTTTAAGAGAAATAGATGATCTACTTTATGACACAAAATACCTATACTACTTTGTGACAAGCCATGTCCGATTAACGGTTGTAGTCATCCCACATTTGCATTGCAATTTGATCTCTAAGAGTACCTCCATCATTTGACTCAATGTCATTTTGGTAATTATTGTCACCCCCAGGTACATCAACAAAATCATCTGATTGAATATAGGTTGGTGATCCAACCACCCCTCTTGACCATTTTGACCTCTAATGATATTGTGGAATGCAACAGTTGCAGCTGGGATCTTAATTTGAGTTTTAATGGGATAAAATGTGCCAACTTTCAGGATTGGGAATCGCTTCTTCAAAACACCAATAGCCCTTTCAATATGGTTGCGAAGGAGAGCGTGGCGATGGTTGAACAATTCTTTGTAGTCTACATAATCATATCTTCGAGATGAGCGCCGCCTCCTAAATTCACTAATATGGTATCTAACTCCTCGATATGGGGCAAGAAAAGAAGGCGTGTTTGCATATCCACCATCCACAAGATAGAATTTACCCTCTGGAACACGAAACCCCTTGCTAAGAGCAGATCGAAGGACTCCTGCATCTGATGCTGACCCTTCCCATCCACATGAAATAAATGTGAAGATCAGGTCAAAGTCACAAGCTAGCATCACATTTTGTGACAATGTTCCTTTCCTATTCCTATAAGGAGCTGCTTTCTCTTCAGCAATGGTGATGGGGATATGTGTGCCATCAATAGCACCAATGCAGTTCTGCAAATAAACGTAGTAAATTAATCTAGACAAACCTTGGGAAAAGTTAGGTGTACTGTGTATGAGTTTACCTGAAAATAAGGCCAAAACCGTTCATCCGATACAATCTTCACATGAGTTTGATTTGAACTTGGGAGCTTGACAAATCTATGAGTTAGAGCAGGAATTATCTCAAAGACTTCCTTTATTTTCCTATGAACTGTTTCACCACTATGTTGGAATGCTTTTTGAAGCTTTTGGTTGCTAGCATTGTGAGAGATCATGTACATAAACATCCCTAACTGCTCCTCAACAGTAACTCCTCTTGTGTCATGTAACAAACCCTCAACTCTAAGAAAATTTGATGTAGCCCTGAATATCTCCGGCTCCATTCGAAACTCAACCCTACACCAACTCTCATGCCCTTCTAAGATCTCCTTAACTTTTTAGCACCTGTAAGTGATGATGTGTGGATGTGTCTTTTTCATCATAAAAGCATGAAAGTAATGTAGGAACCAATACAAAAAACAACTCATCGTCGTCCTCTTCTTCCTCAAGCATAAATTTCCTAATAAGCTCCTTTCTAGTGCCCATTTGCTAATACATACAAATAGAACATATTGTGAATTAGTACATACAAATATAACATACAGGAGTGACTAATAGTGACTAATATAACATACAGGCTCATAGAATGTAGAAAGGCTCACAAGAGTATTACTAAAACATCTCATTTATAGCAAACAATGAGCTGTATCAAATAGATATGTACTAGCATACATAATACTTCAGGATTCATTCATACTGATAAGCAATCATTCATAAACAATCATTCATCATATACTGATATTTGCAAGATCAATACTGATAAGCAATCATTCATAAACAATCAACAATCATATACTGATATTTGCAAGATCAATACTGATAAGCAATCATTCATCATAATATTCATGCATAAGAAAACTATATTTGCAATCATTCATAAACAATCAACAATCATATATTGATATTTGCAAGATCAATACTGATAAGCAATCATTCATCATAATATTCATGCATAAGAAAACTATATTTGCAATCATTCATAAACAATCAACAATCAACAATCATATACTGATATTTGCAAGGATTCATGCATAAGAAAACTATATTTGCAAACCAATACTGATAAGCATTCATTCATCATATACCGATAAGCAAGATCAATCAAGCAAATAGGTCACCATGAACAAATCTCAGCACAAAACCTGAACAGATCTGCTGAATAGTGAGGAAAAGATCTGCTGAACAAATCTCAGCAACGAAATAGTGAGGAGACATACCTGAACAGATCTGCTGGGGAAGAGGTGGAGCCGTCACGCTAGGCGGCGCTGCTAGGGAGGAGGTGGAGCCGTCGCGCGAGGCGGCGCTGCTGGGGAGGAGGTGGAGCCGTCGCGCGAGGCGGCGCTGCTGGGGAGGAGGTGGAGTCGTTGAGCGAGGCGGCGCTGCAGGGGAGGAGGTGGAGCCGTCACGCGAGGCGGCGCTGCTAGAGGTCCCTCCCTCGCGCGAGGCGGCGCTGCTGCAGGGTCGAGGTCGCTCACTCGCGGCGGCGCTGCGCGATGGGGAAAAAAAACACGAGGGGCGATCGGTGGCTATCTTCCCCGGGGTTTTCGAGCGGATCGGGCCAGATTTCCTCGGTGCTCCGAGCTCCCAAACGCCCGTTCGAGATGGACCGGGAAAGCCCACCCGTGATTTTGCACCCCTGGAAACGGGCCGGGATCCCGGCCGGGAACAGTGTTCCCAAACATGCCCTGAGAGAGGTGTTAAATCACGATGAGCGCTGGGTGGAGGCACGCAGCTCACTAGAACGGAACGCCATAAACGCCAAAAACCCACATGGCAAGAACGCTAGCAGAGTAAAAACACGATGAGCACTGGGAGGAGGCACGAAGCTCACTAGAACGGAACGCCATAAACGCCAAAAACCCACATGGCAAGAACGCTAACAGAGAGGAGCGCGTTTACCTTAACTTATCAATATCACTAGGAATGTATACGCGGCGCACGCCGCGTAGGGAATACATACGATAAATTTTATAAGGGAAAAAATTAGCGAGTAAATAAGATTGATTGCTTTTTTTTTATTGTTCACACGTATTGATAGCGTTTTGTATAACTGTGTCAGTGAGGTTGTTAGGAGACGGATTCATATATCATTTTTTCTGATGTTTTTGGAGATTGACTGAAAAACCTTACATAGGTTCCTTGAATAAAAAGGAACTGGGGCATGTCACTGTCAACCTTTGGTCTAAAGAAGTCTTGTGAGCATAGTTGAAATGGACAAACATAACACAATTTTCTGAGTGATTCAGCAAAGGCGTATAGTAAATAGGAAAGTGGAAAGCACAGTAGAACTATCCTCTTAAGCGTAAAAAAGTGTAACATACATGCACCAATAGAGCACCTATCTCAAATAGACAGCCAATTTTGGACTATCATTATCAAGCATAGTGGGATAAATGGTTCGCTGAGTATAAAATTTAAGCCCTTTGGCTTTGGGATGATAGGCTAGCCATGAGTAAACAAAAGCTGGACTCTCGTGAATATACTTGAAATGCAAAAACATAACACAACTTTCTGAATGGCATCATGTTCAGGTAAAATAAATCACACGAATCTATGGTCTAAAATGGGGTCAGGATATCATAAAAAGAGGCTCTTTTTGTTTAAAAAAAAAGGAAAAGAAAATAAACGAAACATCTTGAGGTCAGCCGTAGCTCATAATAGTCCAACACCATTTGCAAGCTAAGTCTGAGAAAAAGTTTTGTGTTCAACAAATACAAGTAGGGCTAAAGTAAGCTTGAAGGAAAAAAGGTTAGGCAGTAAACAAACATGTTATTAGTTTTTTTTCGCACTCATGACTCAATGGAATTGCACCATATTAGAAAATTTACTTGCTGTGTTAGAGTAGTAGCAGTTTGAGCTCCAACTTCAACAGTTTGTGCAACAACATGCAAGAAAGGATCCCTGAAAATATTGTTGCGAAATGGAGCTAAAAAAAAAAGAAAGCGTGAGTCAGCAACACACCATTTTCGAACACTTAATAGCTTGTCTGTTTGGTCCATCTGTTTCCTTCCAGCATCAATGAGTTGTCGATTTGACATTTCTGCAAAATTACCGAGGTACTTTGATGAGAATGTATACCTTTCAATCAGATTTATAATATAACAAAATAATGATGATTAGTTTCACTTGATGCCATTTGAATGTTGTCCTCAAGCACCTGATCATTACCAGTATCGAATAGGTCAATCCTCTTATTACCAAGTCTATCAGATTTATAATATAACAAAATAATGATGATTAATTTCACCTGATGGCATTTGAACATTGCCCTCAGGCACCTGATTGTTACCAGTATTGAATAGTTCAATCCTCTTATTACTAAGGCTACTTTGGTAACTGGAACACCATGAAAATCGCAGAGCATATTGTTTAGCACGAAACAAATTACAATGCAGCAAAAAGCATTGCAGGAGATGCAAATACGCAAATAAGGCATTGAGTTTAACATTACAAAAATCACATATTTAATCTCTGAAGACATCATAACCAAAATTACTTACGTTTTCCTCAAGGTGACATAGGGATTCAACTCTTTGATATGTCATAGCACATAAGAAACAAAATATATTTGTGTGGCAAATGGGATATAGCAAAGACACCAGCGAAAGAAATTACCAACCATGAACTGCTTCTTGTCATTTAGCTGTTTGTTGACCTCAACAGGGTTCTTTTTCTCCTCGTCTTCGAGGATACATCAAATTCTTTGATTAAGTTGCAAAAAAACCACATAATATTTACAAAAACTTAAGACACCATATAAGAACTCAGTGCTGTATTCTCCAGGTAATGGGGTTTGGAAAATCATCGTGTTAGACGCAAAGAGATCTGAATTTGCCTATTGACGTTAGGAATTGCAATGGCACACGTATAGGAATTGCAATGGCACACGTATATGGGAAAGCCAAACCCCGAGGTCACGCATGAGTCCTGCATTATCATAGCACATAGCAGTGTTCAGCCCGACCTACCGCTTACACTCCCTCATCTTCCCAGTGAGATCTTCCAACTGTTTGGACTACCTGTTTGAGTCCTTGATCTTGTCCATCTTCTGGAATCCATTTCTACAGGAAACAACTTGCTATCAGAATGAACCAACAGAGAAGAAGCTACAATTTGAGCATGGGTTGGAAAAATGTGATCCCAACAGAGTGTTGCAAGAAGTTCGTTAGTTCATATGTTTTACTGTTAACATGCCGCGCAGAATGACGAAGAAGATTTAGATAGGGAAAAAAGAAAAAGAAAAACAAGAAGAGCATTGGAGCAGCAGCAGGGAGATCTAACTCACTGGAGGGCACGGAAGATGTCCTGGATCTCGCCGACCACCTGCTTGAGTCGGAGTTCATGGGCACGTCGCTCGTCATGGCTTCCCTTCTCTCCCTCGGGCTCAACCCCCTTCTGGATCTGCGCCTCCGCCTCGCATGATCCGCCCAGTTCAAGCCGTAGCACCTCCTGCTGTCGGGATGCTCACCGCGCCATCGCGATGGAGGCGAGGAGGGCGGCGGTTGGAGTTAGGAGGAAGATGGTGGTAGGCTGGTGAGGGGAGAAGCAGCGGAGGGCGCGAGAGGGAAGATGGAATGGTAGGGCGCAAAGCTGGAGGAGCTCACCGTGGTAGCGCCGAGGGGGGGCGGGTGCCTCCAGTCCGCTAACTTATGAGCATGCGAGGAGGACGGATCGAGGTCACCTAGAAGGCCTCGCGGGACGGCAGTGAAGGCGAGCCGGGCACGGGGGCAGGGGCGATGGCGAGGGTGTAACACCCCGGCATTTAATATGCCCGAATGCTACCAAACATAGACTAAGCAACCTCTAAATACCACAATTACAAGTAAATTACAGCAAAAGAGCAAATGCTAATACCGAAAGTTTCGGCAGCATCTCCTTTGTTTTTTCATGAATTGAAGCAACAACAATCTTAACATATCAAGATAGCATAAAGAACGATAGCAATAACTTGAGAAACAGGAATTTCAGCCACCATACAGCTAAGGATATAAGCCTATCCGTCTCATGTCAAATATGGACTAATCATTTACTCATGGCAACCAACAAAGCATCAACACCACAGTTTAGTTCAGTGAATTAACCATCACAATTATAGGAAGGAACATGTCATTGTTTATATGTGTGATGCTAAGTGATGACGTGTGACTAGCTCCCTTTCCCGCATGCCGGTTTCATGGTACCTAAGAAAAACAACATAAACACAAGCGTGAGTTCATCACTCAGCAAGTATATTGCAATGGAACAAGAAAATACATTCCAATACCTTCATCACCACTTTTCACATACGACATCATACACATCTCATATTCATAGTGTAAGCATATCATTGACATCATCATATATCATCATCATATAACATCCTCATATAATGCAATGCAATGCAATGCGATGCTCATATCTCTTGGAAACTCATACCGGTATGGTTGAGTACACACCCGTCGGTGTGCACCCTCTCCCCCCTTCCATCCCGAAGATGGAGGGTGCCTACTCCTCGCTTCCATACACCGCGGTGGATGGAATCACGATGTAGGACTTACTCATTGGCTCTCCGGAATAGTCATAACTTTCTCACCGACCTTCCCCGGACTAGTTATGACTTTCTCACCGCCCGGGCCATGTATCATGCCATGTATGCAAACATGCCAACATCATAAATAACTTGTACATTAACACACGGCATAATAACATAATAAACATATTCATCATATCATTGGCAATCATTAAGGCATGGCATGTGAACATATCATATATTCAATTTCAATCTCAACCAATCTAGCAAACTACAACCCGCTACCCATTCCAATACACTTGCCTCAACCACGGCGACGGATTGGCGAGAAGTAGAAGGCACTCCCGGGGTCACACCACCTGCACATAGGTACCATACACTCACAATCATGTCCAAAAAACAGTATGCAAACCCTCTTCTACCCCGACATCGCAAACTACTCGCAAAACCCAAAAACAGAGGTTCTGTCCCGTCGGGACAGCAACCTTCCAAAAGGCATAACTCGGGTTCTAAAACTCCGAATCGAATAATTGTACATCTTCGCGTAGCTTAGGAAATTTCCTAACTTTTTCTAAGTATATGGAAAAGCTGATTCGGACTCTAAAGTTGTTTAATCTACAAAATACCGTGATTTGCTCCAATCACGTCACAGATTTTAATACGTTCGGTAAAACGATCATAACTTTCAAACGGCTAGGCGGAATTGGACGTTCTTTACACCCACTGAAAGGTATTGAAATTACCTACAACTTCTTCAACAGCCGTACGACCAAATTCCGAATCTAAATTGGCGAAAACCCAAACCCTAGGTCGACTGCTCATGCTGCCCGAAACAGAGAACGTGGCAAACTTAAGATTCCATCTAATCTACTCAATTTCAGCACCACCAATTGATCTAAAAACATGATAATACCCCTTAGAGCAGATCCTAGACCAACCCCAAGGATTCCCTGGCCATACCTTCGCCCGACGCACGAAAACCCGATGGATCTCCTCCCGGTTCGCGCGATCTCCTTCCTCGCCCAAATCCACCGGATCTCCTCGTCGCGGAGCGCTCCAATGGACGGATCTTCGAGGTGTTGAGGTGGAGAACTCCCCTAGGGGCAGCAAGGGTGGTGGAGAGGTGAGGAGAGGGGTGGAGGAGCAATGGGGAACAAGGGGGCGCAAGCAAGGGGCAAAAGGGTGTATGGCGGCTATGGGAGGGAGAGGAGGAGGTGGAGGCTGCTAGGGCAGAAGGGGGGCGCCCCAAGGGCATCATGCTGCCTCCCTCTCCCCTCATGGGCCAGAGAGCCCCACTTTTGGCCCACGAGGGGTCCCCCCTAAGGCCCAAACTCCCGAAAACGGCCCGGAAACGCTATTAACCTCCATACAGTAAAGTTTCAACCTCCCATTCCATAATTCATAATGTTTTTGACCTCAACATTCACATTAAATAAGATTACGACACTCCGTGGTGTCACAGAGGGTGAGGGTGGTGCGGGCGTTGGAACGGGAGCGGGGGCGAGGGCGAGGACGGCGCGTCTGAGGGAACGAAGCAAAGGAAGCACCTCGCACGGCCCGCAGCGAGAAACTGGGGAGCGGCAGGGGAAGGGGAAACAGAGGCGGGGCGCCGTAGGGAGGTGAGGCGGGAGTGCCTGAGGAGGTGACGGATCCGGTGGTAGCGGTGAGGATGACTGATTTGGGGGTGACAACCGCAGCCCCGGCCATGGTCGAGACAGGAGGGGAAGAGCGATTGCGACTGCGCGGGGAGGAATGGGTAGAAGCATCAAGAGAGAAGCCGGGGACTGTAGCGAATGGGAAGAAAGGCAACGTGGAGAGGGGGGAGGAAACGGGAGGATCGAGAAGAAAAGCACGAGGCGGAGGAGCGAAGTGTATGCACGGACGAATCGGTCGGTGACACAAGACGATGGGGAAGCGAACGGAAAACGAAGACTCACCGAGGGCGCCACGCGGACACAGCCAGAGCGCAGCAAACCTCCGGAACTTAATATAGTTATAATACCGGATACTATACTAATTTAGTTTTTAAAAGATACATTTCGATATTGATCTATACCGGCATATTATTTTGGGTTTAATATAATAATACATATTTATAAGTATACGCTTGTTGGCGCAAAAAACTTAATGATGAGTTAATCACAATCAACACAAGCAAACACCGGGTTTATTCTTTGGCTGCGGGCGTGCTAGCTGATTTAATCCTGCAATCGGCAAGAGAATTAGATGACAATCAATTATTAAATTGATCGACTTTTAACAATAAAGTGATCTAATTGGCTGATTTCAAGCCGATTTCGACGAGAAGGTAACCGATAAATCTGATCTGTCTAATTGGACAGATTAGATGGGTAAAGGATGTCTCTCCCGATAAAGACGATGTGCAACAAGATCAGAAAAAATAGACCTGGGTTGGTGTAAATCGATGAAATCAACAATCAACGATGCACAACTTTTTTTGATCAAAACAAGTTACAGTGGAAGGATTACAAAACTAAAAGAAACTACTCTAAGTTGACGAAAAGTAAAGTAGAACAATTGCTTGGTTGATTGTGTGTGTCCTTCTGACGCCGCCCAACGTCGTCTGTTATAACCCCGGGCTCGAACGTGTCCCTCTCGGTCTTTTCTTCAACAGCCCGTGTTAGCTTTAATTTCTTTCGATACTTTCCATATGAAGTTACAACCTACCAAAAAATGTATCGATCTATGACTCCGATTAGTTATATCCTGCCAAAAATGTATCGGTCTACGACTGATTTATCCCTTGCCAAATTATTACAACCGATTTTAGCAAGAAATCAGTCACATACCAATTTTGGGTTTCAACACATGCCCCCCAATTTTGTGAATATTTTTTAAACATGCCCCCAATTTTGGGGATATGTTTTAAACATGCCCCAAAATTTTAGCTCGCATTGACCTTTCAACCATGCTTTCCTTGGTATGACATCATCATCTTCTGTCTTGAAGGCCAACGCCTCAGAATATTGTATTCATTAAATCTCTGGTTCCTTAGCTCCCAAGATCGTCATTTTTGAATACTGTGTTCATTATTTCTTTGGTTGTTTAGGCACAGAATCACTTCGTCTTCCCTCGCACTTCTCATACGCTTCGTCTTCTGTTCCACGCAGACGATGACACATCTTCCAACGATGGCGTTTCATTTGCTCGATTTACCCTATAAATACCGGGTAAGTCACTAGTTTACTACTCAATTCTGTACTAAACTTTCATCCTCCATAAGTAACCATTTCTTCATCATCCAACTCATCTATTTCTGACTACTCTCCCTTGTCCTAGTCGATCGAAGAGGATGACTCGACCATAGCCGCCGCCCTCCAGGAGGAGCTATCGGCTGAAGTGCGCGCCAAGGAGGAGATAGCTGACGATAAGGGTGAAAACGAAGTGGATAATATCCGGACCGTATCCGTATCCGATATCTATTTTTAGGGAAATGGCAAAAGAATCTGATATCCGACAGATATGAATACAGATACGAATAATTATCTGGATCGGGCAGCCGGATACGGAGCGGATATGGGGGAGGAGATATCTGACGGATACGGAGCGGATACGAATATCCGGTATCCGGATATCCATATACGGTGGAACGACAATTGATTAAGGAGTGAGGGGTCTGCAATGCAGGCCGGCAGGCCCGACCCAATGGTCCCGGTCTGGCATTCGCTCCATGAGTCCCAGCCTCCCCTAGCCTTCGCTCCAAGCCTCCGGCTTCAACAGCATGACTGCCCGAGCCCTGACCCCAAGTGTCCTCCAGGCTCCAGTCCGGCGCTCCTACAAACCCTAGCCGCTGCCTCCAATCCTCCCCGCCACTGGACGGCGCCGGCGCTCCGCCTCACCGCCACGGAGCCACCTCTCCGCCCACCCGGCGCACCACCTCTACACCACCTCGCCGCAGTGGTCGTAGGCGTTGCCAAGGAGGCCCCACCCGAGCAGCTCGCCACCGCCTCCAATCCTCCCCGCCACCGGACGGCGCTGGCGCGCCGCCTCTACGCCACCTCACCGCTGGTGTCGCCGAGGAGGCCCCACCATCGTTGTCGCGACACCCGCTTCCTCCCGTCCTCCTCGCCGCCTCTCTTGGTCTGGTTTGGGCTCGGCGGTACGGCTCCTCTTCCCTTCCTCTACCCACTTTCTCAGTTTCTCCTCTACCCAATTGTCTGATGGTAACCAGCCGAGTAGCCGACGCTATCCCTTTCAAAATTACACTATATGTTCTGTAATCTAGTTCATATTCACTCATTTTACTAGGAAAAGTTCCTTGTTTTAAAAAAACCCGTTAAAGTAGTACTAGCATGAGGGTCATATGAAGTTTATCAATTAGCTTACCCAATCGTTTTATGGTTTATTATGTTTGTGGATTATGTACTCAGTACTATAAATCCTAATATTCTGTGTTGAAACTTGTGTTTTGGCGTTTACATATTATCCGACTAAATATTCGGTTTCATCTCTGTTTTCGATCAGATTACAATTACTATCCGTTTTATTATTATCCGATCCATTTTTAAATTAGCTGTATCCGTATCCACATCTGGGTGAAAAAAATGTGAGAGGATATGGAAATGTCACTATCCGATCGAATTCGCTCTGTTTTCACCCCTAGCCGACGACGAGGCTATCGCCCGCGCACTCCAAGAGGATCTTCAAGCCCGCGCACTATCCCTGCAAATGACGTAGGCGTCGCTCCTGCAGAAGACATTGTTTTTCCCCTTCTAGCCGTTGCCGCAGAAGATGGAGTAGCTGAATTGGCTGGTAGCACCGCTACCATCGTTGAGGCTGCAACCATCATTGTTAGTTCCGACAATGAAGACGCTCCGAGGCCTCAACAAGGCCCTACTACTGATGTTGCCCCCCCAGGATTCAGCAAGCTCCAGCATCAGCAATAGTGGTGGTGGTGCCATCATCACAGCATGAATCTTGGTGGGAAGCGTCGTCGGCTTTTTTAGATTTCTTTTCTTTCTTTTTGTTTTGTTCTCCTTAATGTTGCCTTGTAACCATTGGCAATTTTCTTAGTATTCTCCTCTTACTATAAACCTCTAGCCAATGATGCAACCGATTTCTAGTTAATAATGCAAATGTTGATGTCTTCTCTTACATGAAACATCGATTCTTTAACCTAGGCCTTTTAACTTCCAGTGGTTTTCGCGCCACGCACGGTAAAATTTCATGCGTAACGTACGATCGCACGTCTTCCAGGCATTAACTACCACAAAATTTGTCAAAAATTACCTGCCTTTGCCACCAGGTTTACCCCCTTATAAATATGGGGTTTGTTCCCTATCATTTTCCACACGTACTTGCTCTCGTTTTCCTCCTTATCGGTTGTTCTTCTTTCATCAGCTTTTGATTTCCATTGGCTTCCAAGTGTTCACCTGCTTTTCAGCTTCTTTTGGCTTCTCATTCATTGACTCAACCAAGACAAAATGGATCCCAACCAGGTACTCTTCCCTATTCTCTATTGTGATTCTCATTACTATTTAGGTCTAGTAGGTAGCACCAACCCATCGGCCATAATAGATCAAGAACTCCCTAGATTCCCCCAAATGCCCCTGGATTTAATTTAAACGGATGGGACAAGAGCTTTATGTAACATCCCAAAATTTGGGTTTTCAAAAAAATTTTGTTTACTTTAGCTTCCAAAAAATTTCTGTTATTTTTCTCGCGTTAATAAAGCTTGATTTGGAATTTTCTAAAACTAAAACAATTTAATTTGATTATTTTATACTTCAAATAAAAGAAATTTAGTTTTAGTTGGGTTCCTTGTGCTTTCAGGAATTTATCTGTATTTTCTGAGATTTTTTCGGAGCTTGTTTGCTATTTATTGGATTCATTTGAAATTAATTTGAATTAAGTCTTTTATGGAAATTAATCAATTATTTTGAAAGTTTATAGAAAGTTTTGTTGCAAATTTTATATTTGAGTTCAAAATGTCTCAAAATATTTTTCTAGAATTTTTCTGGTATTTTTATTGCCCTAAATGAATTTATCTAATTTTTTGATTTATTTTTATTCAGAAATTATTAGAAATTCGGATTTTGGCTTGGGCCCAATTTCTTCTCTCCTCTCCCGCTAGCCCACACTGCCACCCAGGCCCGCTCACGCCTGCATCGCCTTCGGCCCATTTCCTCCCGCCGACGCCCAACCGGCCACCGTGATCGAGCCACCCCAACTTCCTCCCCTCGCGCCAAGACGCCCGTGTGGGCTGCCTCGCCGGGCCGCGACTGAGTTGGACCAGGCCACGTCGCCCACGCACCCCAGCCGCACGACCTCGATCCGGCGCCCTAGAATCAGCCACGTCACCCCTTAATGCGAGACGCACGCCAACTGTTCGATAAAATGCCTATTCCGACCCAAATACCTCTAAAATTTATTTTTCTTGACCTAGCCGCCACCCCAAGCCCTAGTAGACCTCCCATGACATCTCCCACCCACCCTAGCCTCCATATCAATTTTCCAAAACCTCGAGCCGCCGCCGAGAAGCTCCGAGCGTCGCCCAACGATGGCCGAACTTTGCATCGCGTTCCCCATCAGCTCGTCAACTCTTTTCAAGATCCATCTTCGCCACGGTGAGCCATGATGTTTGTCGGGCCCCGAATCTGAAAATCCGGACCCTCTGTGTATTCAGCACTAGTCCAGGAACGCGCTAGTGCACACAATTTTAACATCGGTAAATATCACAATCATACCACTCGATACAATAAAGTACTTTAATTAAATAATCAAACTGGTTGCTTGACCTTATGGTCAAGTTACAAATATACGCCACGCAGGGCGAAACTTAATAAGAGAGAAATAATAGCAGCGGAAAATAAGATAACTTCGTGGCGCCATCCAGTATACCACAGGCAACTGACTGGGCTCGCTTCCTAGTTAGACGGATCTTCTGGGAGCTCCTCCTCCAAAGCTGTGTAGACTCCTCTTCAACTGGTGTTGTATTGTGGCAAGGGTGAGTACTTGGTACTCAACAAGTCATGCACAGAATGCAAACTAATATACTACATGCACGGCTTAGTACAAAGGAATAGCTCAGGGTATATTTGCGATGTGACATTTGACAAGTAGCATAAGTAGATTCGAAAGCAATAGAAACAAGTATAAGATCAATAACTTTTCAAGGAGTTTAGTAAACATCTTTCCCAATCCTAATCCACATTTCCATCAACATCATTATTAAACCAACCCAACCTTTCAAGACCAAGTTATTTTCAAGAAAGTCTAACCCTTGACTGTAATTCCCGAGCGATGTCCAATACCGCGGACACGGCTATTCGAATAGATTTTACACTCTGCAGAGGTTATGCACTTTACCCACAAGATACAGTCAAACACCACAAAGGCGAGTGTCAGTAACAAAATCTTTCGGAAACTTCTAACAGCACAAGTGGTCCTCCCCGATGTTGCACACTAACCCTTCCCTTAGCGAAGGCGAAGTTTAGGTCAAACCACCGTTAGATGGGTACCTGGCCGCAGCCCCGGTACGCTCCCCTGTACAACTACACAAAGGGTGTAGTTGACATCTTGAGGTCCCACAGGTACGTTATTAGCAACTTATTCAACTAGGTCCATCCCATTACAGACATGTGATTGCACGTTTGACTCAGTTCAAAGGTTTGCAAGGTTAAGTCCTTAGGGCGACCAGGGCAAGACTACCCAAAGAACCAAACCAACATTCCCGGTGACAACTGGCCCACCCGATCATTCTTGCCACATGCCCCGATCAAATCTATTTATCAAACCCCCAGTTGACTATCATGCACCACGTGCCATCAACATCACATGATGCCTTTCCAAAACAGGTTCAGTATATCATTAAGTCAATATTAACTTTTGATTGTCCAAAATCATGTCATGAGCACTAGCAGGTCTAAGCAGTATACTACAACGGTCTAAATTCCCATGTTGGCAATTTAATAATGTCCAACTAGTAAACCACAACTAGGGTGACAAGGGTCATGGCACATATGTAATTAACCAAGGTGTCATACAACAATTTGGCTTATATCTAATTACCCATAATTAAGTAAAGCATTTTCTAATCAAACTAGCATGCAATAGCTTAAACCAAATTAATTTGAAATTGGGATCAACATGTTCAAAGCACAACTTGCCTTCAAAGAGTACTTGTTCTTGGTCCTGAGCTGGCTCCTGGGTCAACACTTCTCCTTCGAAGCCTTCGGGCACTTCAACGTCTACTCGTAAAGCGTGCAAATAGCAATAAATAAATGAATAGTAGACAAAAAGTGTCCAAACATCCAAATAAAGTTCACAAACAGAGATAGCATAATTTTATGAATTTTTAGAAACTGGAATCGTCAAATTCAGAGTTGAAATGAAAAAGTTATAGCATTTTGAAGTTTAAACAATCAATTAAATAATATTACAGAGAAAAACTTTAGTCCAAAAATTAAATAAAATTCATTATTAGGTAGATCACAATTTTATACAAATTTAAAAATTTGAAACACTTAAATCGGAGTTAAAATGCAAAAGTTATAAGCGTTTGAAGTTTGAAACAAATTCTAAAATCAATAATTCGAATTAATAAATCATTTTCTTTTTCGGAAATTGTTTTGTTGCGTCAGCGTGACACGTGTCAGCTCCTGATTGGTCCACGCCAAGATCGGCTGATGTCAAGACGGCCGAACCCCACGATGGCGTCAGCATGACGTCATCATGCCACGTGGCACCACCCGGGTGCTGCCACGTGTCCCGGTCCATGGACCCGGTCTATGGGCCCGGCGGGTCTACGGTGCGCTCGGCGCATGCCACAGTCACTGACATGCGGGCCCCGCATGTCAGTGGCGTGCTCACACGCGCACGGTGCGGTGGCTGGGCTACGTGGCACGATCTCGTGCGTTGAATCTAAATCCAACGGCTGAGATTGGATCTGGATGCCGCAACGTGGATTTCATTGCGGTGACGTGGGCTAACGTGGGCCGTTGGATCTTGATCCAACGGTCCAAATCTAATCTGGTTCGTTACTGCTATGGCTACGTGGCGAGATCTAAACCGTTAGATCTAGATCTAACGGCTGCTAACAGATCTAGCGTTGAAACAGTAAGGGGGTTACGTGGCCTCACCTCGTGCGTGTGATCGGGATCGAACGGCTGACGGAGCTCGCGAACGGCGATGGTGACGCGGCGGCGTTGGCAGACCGGAGTTGGTGAAGGCGACGCCGGCGACGGCGTTTGAGGGCTTCTCCGGCGAGGTGAGTTATCTCCACGGACGCGGCTCGACCTGGGGGTTCCAGATCTGGGCTCCAACGCGGCGGAGGACGGCGGACGATGGCGGGGCGAAGCAAAAACCGTGGCTGTGCTTCACGCAACTACGACGAGCAATCACGGCCACGGCAGGGCGCTACGGGCAGCGGCGGCTAGGGCAAAACGCGCGTGAGGTCAAGGCGATCCTCGGGGCATGTCCCGGGCATTAAATACCCTCGGCGTTCGCGCAAAAGGCGGAACCCTAGGCCCACACGGCGGCGGAGTCCGGCGGCGATTCGGACGGGGAAGATGCAATCCGGGCCGTACATGTGGCGCAACCAACAGCTACGATCACGCGGACGGAACCAGATCCGGACCGAAAAGCAAAATTTTGGGTTGTTACAATGTCCCCTCTATCTCCCCTCCAAATTTCGTGCAAATCCGCCCATGGAATCAAAAGTTATGGCCGTTTCAATCTCAAATCTTGCTGACACACGTTCTCCCTCAATTTTTCGAGTTTGACCTTGAATTTTTTACTGTAGACTCTCCTTGATGTTCTCTACATGGTGCTCATCCTAACCCATGGCTTTGCCCTCGGGATTTTGCCGCCAACCATCTTAGCTCGCTTTGGCTGTGTTGTCCCGTCCTTTGAGTCATCATATACTGTTTTGGTCCATCTTTAGAGTTCTTTTGGTCTCCGTTTGCCGTCAAAGCCTTGTGCCAGTTTATAACCGTCATCTTTCAACCTAGTCCGTTGCTACCGGTTCGCATCTCGGTTAGCCATTTTTGGTAGCGTTTTATCGCGGCCATGTCATTGTACCAACGGTCGCTACCTTCTTATTCATGAGTGTCCCGTCATCGCTTCACTTTCGCCGTTAATGTTCCACCGTCAACGTTTCGCTGTTAACGCTCCGTCGTTAACATTCCACTGTCAACGTGTTGCCGTTAACGCTCCGCCGTTAACATTTCGTCGTTAACGTTCCGCCGTTAACGCTTTGCCCTCATCGTATCGCTGTCATCGCATGTGTGCATACAAGTGAAAGCCCTAGTGCGATGCCTTATCTGTTCCATCGCCTTAATGTGATCTAGCCCTATCACAATGAGTTCAGCCTCGTCTTCTTATCGTCGCCGCCTTGTCATCGTAGAGCCTCTTTTTTGACATATAATCGAACCTCAGATTGAATCACGGTGGATGTTAATTCCATCCATCCTTGTCTTATCCTTGAGCATCTAATCCGCCTTTAACCTAGAATTTGTTCATGGACTTGGTCGATAGGCCATTGGCCATATGTCATACCCTTGTGCCGATCTAATCTATCAATCTCTCTCTTTTGTTTGACTGTGTATCTGTTTAGTTAACAAAAGTCAACTTCGAGCATAAGTTTAGTTCATTGTGAACTAACATATCTTTATGGACCCGGTCTATAGATCGAGAGCCCATATGGCGTTATCTATCCAATCAAGATAATAACTTCGGAAGAAATATTCCTTGGAATATTATTCATTCTTTCTCAATTATTAATCTTTTCCCTCTTCGGTGTATTTTCCGAAAGATGTCCCCTTGTCTAAATCTTCGATCTAATCCGTTCGAGTTCCTAATTTCATCCAAGCCGTTGTGCCCAATGCTATTTATTCTTAATTTGGAGTTTTACTTGATTTGCCTTTTGAATTGGTTTGTATTTGCTTCTTCTTTATTCGTTAGACGCGTCGTCCGGAAGTTGTTCTAAGGAGCTGAAGATCAAGGAAGTGAAGATTGAAGATCGAGGATCAAGAATCAAGGATAAAGAGTAAAAGAACAGTAAAAATAGCAAGGGTCAGGCAAGTTGTGCTTTGACCATGTTGATCCCATTTTTGAAACTTATGTTATTTCAAATTATTGCACGCTAGTTTAAGTTAAAACGATTTCATTTAATTTGAGATTAGATAATCAACTTATTTGTTATTGCCACCTTGTCACTATTTGTATGCCATGATTCATTTGTCACCCTAGGATTGTTGATTAGTAGCCGGTAGCTCATAAATTGCCAACATGGGTTAGATAGAACGTATTAGTCTGCTTAGACCAGCAACGGGTCAGTGCCATCTGAAAGGACCGGGATGTCGGCCTAGAGGGGGGGGTGAATAGGCGATTACAAAATTATACCCAATTTAAATTAATCTATCAGAGATAATGCGGAAGCAATTGGGATAATTAAGTTTTGCAATTTAAACAATTCAGCCCGAGACAGGTAACCCGGACACTCCAGATATATTATCCGGATATTCCGGTATATCCGGATACTCCGGATCAATGTACCGGATACTCCGGGTTGCCTGGTTCGGCCAGAACAGAGTAGGACAATAAATTGAAGCGCTTCTTTGATTCTAGTGATACAAATTACTCTACTGCAATGAATCAAGTATATAAGCAATAATAGATGCAGTAGATACAATCTAATTGATCTAATCACAAGAATCAAAATCAAATTAAGCGGATGAGCAAAAGAGGAAACCGAAGTAAGGAAGGAGACACGAAGATTTTATCCCGAAGTTCGGATCCTTGAGGGGATCCTACGTCTCCGTTGAGGCGGCTCGGTCACACTTTAGCTGGGGTCTCTTTCAACCCTCTTCCTCCCGGTGTTGCACAATGCACTCGCCGGTCTTCACTTCTTTGATTCCTTTCCTTGCGGAGGCGGAATCGGACCTTCACAAACCTTCGGTGGCCTTCCACACAAAGCTTGGAAGCTCACCGGCAACTCCTAGCCGTCTAGGAGACCTCAACCTCCAAGAGCAACAAATGCTCCCGAAGAACTCACTTAGAGTCCACCTCAAGTGCTCAACACACTAATCACACTCAATCCGATCACTACCCACTCTCACACCCAAACCTTCACTCAAAAGCGATCACTAAGATCTAGGGTTACAGGGGCTTTTGGGAGCTCAAGATCACTAAGAATACACCTCAAAGCACCAAGGAAACTATCTCCCAACCATCCACTCTTCAAATCAATCCTCAATCCAAACACCTCTCTCCTCTACCCAACCCTTCACAAAAAGGGGATCACTAAGATCTAAGGAGTAGGGAGGAGTATTGGGGGCTCAAACACTCACAAAGAACACCTCTAATACCCAGCAAAACATCCCCCAACGGCTACTTTGAAATGGGCAAGAAGGGGGCTTTAAATAGAGGAACCCAAAAAACTAGCCGTTTGGGACCGAAATGGGCAACCCGGAATGTCCGGATTAAACCCCGGAGACTCTGGATCATCCGGATACTCCGGACAAAATGTCCGGATACTCCGGATCTCCCAGGCAGCACGCAACAGCCGGACGAAAACGGGCATAACTTTTGATCTCGGACTCCGATTTCGACGAATTCGGACTTTTCGGAAAGCTAAGAACAAGGGCTACACAACTAACAAGGTCTCACTACCCAAATCCCAAAGGATAAAATCAGATTTCACAAAGAATCCACAAGGAGACCTCAAATTCTCACTTTCCGATACAAACAACACTTCTAACCCTCACACCATCCCACCTACACCTAGGTGAACAAAGTGTGACTTGGGTTTCTCAATCTTAGACAAGGATAGACCACTTTTGAGCACTTGAGACATGTCTAAGTAATTTCAACGATTGCATCACTCTTAATAGTACGGCAATCCTTAGACTCAAATTTAACACAAAATCTAAGTCTTACACTAAGCTTACATGCCGACTTCTTCCGGATGCACGGTGCGTGATGACGCTTCCACAAAGATTGATGATGCCCTTCGTCTTGTCAACCTCAACACGCTTCACCTCATGAGACTCTTGTCCTCTCGACCTTGACCTCGATCATCACCAAGACGATCCTCCATCAAGTCGAATCTGACTTAGTCCTCAGCTGTTGGTGACACCGCCGTCTTGTTGACTTTGACTCACTTATCATCCTTCAAACCATCTTGGTCATCATACACACAGCTTTGGGACCTAACTCTTATCAAAACACTCAGCAAACATATTAGTCCCACAAGCTTAAAAGATATATTGAATAGATTGATAAAAACAAGTGTTTCATATCAAGAAGCACAATATGAATGGAAACACTTGACAATAGAAATATTCTCTGCTAAGTGCATTATGATGAATATATGATTGATCTAACTGCACTAGAGAGATAATTGCCAATATGAAGAATCAATTAAATCATGGCAAGGACCACAGACTTTGCTTAAATGAAGCACATGATAGAATATACACGAATTACACATGTGCAAACAATATTTGGAATGAGAGTAAATGATGTGATCCAATTCTAGATTAAACTTCACTAAGAGAGGTGCATTAGAAGATACACAACTAAGACATATATGCACCAAGTCAATATGAAGCAATGAAGTTTAACTCTAGTTAACACAAGCATATTAAAAACAAAGCGCAAAATGAACTCAAATGAATATATATATGCACAAGCAATTATGACAAGAATCAATGTGCACATATGAAATCAACAAGTTACTTAGAGTTCAATATGCATTTGCTAAAGAGGAATGCAATGACAAATATGGAAGGAATACCGAGATTGCATACCTCATTTTTGCTTAACCATCCCAATTGATTTTCCTCTAAAATAGATGAGACTAATATTCAATTAGGCAATAAACATGTTAGTCTCATAACAATATAATCATATTAGAGGTTTTTCATTTGTTAAGCACTAAGTTAAGCATTTGTACAATTACATTGATTGACATTACATGCGTTTGTCATTAATCGTTTATCATTAATCACCAAAACAACATATGTGCCTAGATTCACTTGTTAAGGGAAGGGATAGTGTTCGACAGCCGAGGAGGTTCACTTGTTGAGTTAGAAGTTTCCAAAAGACTTTGTTATGATCACTCATTCACATACTCTTGTATGGCGATTCACGGCTGACGTGGTGAGTTGATTATATCTTGTGGGTAAAGTGTATAACTTTTGCAGAGTGTTAAACCTATTCGAATAGCCATGTCCACGGTATTGGACAATACTCAGGGATTACAGTCAAGGGTTAGCTTTTCATAAAAGTGAACTTGGGCTTGGAGGTGTTTTGCCTGTGGAAAAGTGATATTTGGTTAAGGATGCAGAATGTTTTACTTGTGAAATAACTGTTAAATCTATTACTGTTTTATTTGTTTTACTGCTTTGCAATCTATTAAGTTTATTTGTGAATGTGCTTTACCGCAAGTCCCAAAGTGAGATCATCTACGAAAAATGGATACCCTCAAAAAGGAACGAGAAAGAAAATGGCGTTATTTCAATGTAATTTACTTTAATCATTAAGTCCTAGGCATGTCATACTATTAAGAGGGGTGCAACGTAGTTGATCAAGGATTAGTCTCTATGCTCAGATGAATGCTACTTCGAATTAGTTGACACACACACTTCACACACACACACACACCAAGTGTAGTACTGTTCTGTCCAAATCGAACATTCCAATTATATATCGGATGTTTCGATCCATTGGAGTTTCCGGTGTGTTTGTTTGTATAGTGATGAGGACATCACTACCATGGATATGACCATGTCTACAAACCCAATTGAAAAACAATGTAATACAAGGGCCAATTACTCGAGCTCGCGCACGTCAATTCAATTGCCAGGTGAATGTGTTCCTCGGGTTGCATACAAATAATTTAATGAATGTAATGCTATTTAATCCTTGTGATGATTTTATTGTCCTTAGGAACCAAGGAGAAGGACTCCCAAAAGTCAAGCATGACGACAATTCTTACGGTGCACAACTTTAACTCGGATTCGGCCTCCGGGACAACACCAACTTCAAACGACCATAACTTTTGATCCACAAGGGTGTTCGAGGTCTATGAGTACTGGTTTGAAAGGTTTCGACGTCCTCTTTCCAACGGATCCAACCCCACCTCTAAATTCCTTACGAGTCAACGGGAATCTGCAAAACAAGTTCGATCATCTTTCCAATTCCGAGTCAAACTAGTAATAGGAGTCCTACTCAGCCATGGATGTGGTTTGGACGCCCCTAGCCTGGTTTTGGCCTCCTATTTCTCCTATATATAGCTAGGGAGTCCCCCAAAATAACTTGGGTTTTGGTTATTTGATAGTTTAGCCTTTTGCTACTATTTTGAGTCTTTTAGACGTGCTCAACAAATTACTAACAAGCTCCTTGTATTGGAACCCCAACTTTTCAATACTTCATCTATATTTGCAATTTTAGATTGCTTTTGCCTTGTTCTTGCTTGTTCTTCGATTGCTTGCAGGATTTGATCTTCGTGATCAGGTTGATCGTGCCCACGGCATGGTCAATAACCCTTTGGAGTTGGTTTAGCGATTGCTAAGGCGCATCGTCGTTGTACGTTGTAGTCGGATCGTCAAAGTCGTCTCCTCCCAAATCGAAGGTTATCACTCTCATCGAAAGATCGGGACACCCAGTGTTACATCAAGTGGTATCAGAGCTTCAGTTGATCGGTGAGAATATCAGTGTCTTATGTTAGTTTTTTATTTCTATCCTAAATTGAAAACTACTCCACAAAAATTCAACCTTTAGTTTCAATCTATTATTTTAGTGAGTTTTGTTAGGTTTTGATCCATTAGAGTCCATGTTTTAGTTGCTGATCTTTCTTTTCCTTCGCGTAGCTTCAATCCTTCAATTCTGTCCAGTTTGGTATTTCGAGCATAACTTTCACATATGAACTCGGATTTTTGTGTTCTTGCACTCTATTGAAAGCTGAGGATATAAGCTTTAATTCCTTCCACAGTCAACCAATCAAATTCGGTGATCTTCAAACAATAATCTAGGCAACAAGTTTGCTTCCCTAGAAAAACATCAGTACACCTACCTTTGGGAACCAATTCATCCTTTGTGAACACTTTGATCCTATTTGAGACTAGCTTGTTGATATTGCTTAGGGCTGCTCTACTTACATTGCATAATCTTCAGTTATCATATCATATTATCTTGTGACACCGAGATAGGGATTCCAAAACTTTGTTCATACTAGTGTTGGCCGAAAGTCACCAAAAGAAAGAAAAGAGAAAGAGCCAAAAGGCCAAAAAAAACCAAAAAAAAGGGAAAAGAAAAAGAAAATTGTGGCCGGTCACACTACTTTGAGCAAAACCCTAATTTGTGTTTGTTACTTTTTATATTGTGCAATTTATTAATTAGTGAGCAATCTTGTGCCCTTTCTACATTCTCAAAGCAATAAGTTAGCGTCTCTCTACGACTTATGCAAATAGAGCTTTTAGTGCATCACTTATAATTTATAGCTCAATACTTGATTGCATAAGTGCCATTATCTTTGCGTGTGTGTTGCCTTCAAATTCACTTATATCTTTGAGATCGGCAACTAGGGCTTGTGAATTCTAGTTTGGATCATTACTTATCATTACAATAACTAGAATTGTCAGATTGCATAGAAAATAAATATTGCCTATCCAAGCTCCACATCCAACTTCGTACTTTTGTTCGGTCCCTTGGCGATCGCTTTATCCAAGCTTGGGAGAATTTTTGACCACGCCAACGGCCGTCAACACCTGCTGCATGTAAGAACTTGTAAGAGCTTTGGTTATAGGCTTGAATGTTGAGAGAATTGCCACCACCTCCTTGTAGTTGATAGGAACATTATACTTGTTATATTGTTTTCTTGTCTTCTACTAACCATGTTAGGTGATGAGGATTCGATGCATCACTCTCCACACGCAAAGGGAATTGTTGCTAGAATGTTGCTGCAAGAAGACCGCCTCCGGTCTATCGAGACCGCTCAGGGAGTTGCTAACACTAATCTTGCTACTATTTTGTCTAGACTTGATACGCTTGCAGGTACTACCCCCGGAACTTCCAATCCTCCACCTCATCTTCTAAGCAACAAAAATGGCATACTACATGCTCAGGTACATGTTGATGATGATTCCCTAGATAAGGTTAAATTCACCATTCCACCTTTTAATGGTCAATATGATCCTGATGCCTACATTAATTGGGAGATAGAAGTAGACAAAGAATTTGGCAAGTATGATTTGTCTGAAAATGAAAAGATTAGGATTGCTACTAGTGTGCTAAATGGATATGCATTAACATGGTGGAAGCATATTTGTAGAAAAGAGAGAAAACCTGAAAATTGGAAGGCCATGAAAAGACTTATGAGAATTGATTATGTTCCTGAATATCATACTGAATTTTTGTATAGTAGACTCCAATGCTTTAAACAAGGAAATAAGTGCGTTAAGGAATACTATGAACGATTGCAAAATCATTTGTTGCGTTGTGGTTTTGTTGAAGGAGAAGAGGCAACCGAAAATATATTTTTGAGTGGACTTAATTAAGAAATTCAGGATGCTCTTGTTGATGAAACGTATAGTTTTCTTTCGGAATTGGTTAAATGTGCTTGTAGAGTTGAGAAAATGCTTGTTGAATCCTTGAAAGAATCATTAGCTTCAATTGAGGCGCACATTGTTGCACCTTCTTTTTTAGATAACATTTTGCAGAAAAGTGAGCACCATGGAGAGAATGATGAAGAGCATATGGAGAAAGAAATGATCAGTACTACCCCATGTGTAAGTGAAGAGATAATAGTTGAAGTAACACCTACAACAGCTGATGAGAACTTACAAGGTAATGTAACAAGTATGGACTCTATACATGGAGAAAATAATTTTGAAGAGCTAAAATTGTCCACAAATCATGCTATCGTTGAGCAACTATTAGTGGAACCAAATGCTGATTTTGCTTTGTTACAAGATGATTTGCTTGCTATTTCTTGTGATAAAGAAGAGTTGTGTGATAATACTTCACTTATATCCATGACACAACTAGTGAGTGGACATGTAACTTTTGTTAACACACTAGACACTTGTGCCGAAAATAAACATGTCATTCACATTGCAAGCGAAAATGATGAGTTGAAATTGATGTCTTCTTTAGATACATTAGGCTACATTGAATTTGATGTTCCATGTGTTCTGAATTATTTAGAGGAGAGACTTTTTGTACATTCTGACTTGTCCAGGTTATCGTGAAATATTTTCCATGTTATTTGCAAAAATAGTGAGAAAGGAGAGTATAAAGCCGATCGAGTTTACATTTGTTCAGATTTTGAACCTCTGCTTGCCGTGCAACAATGTCATCAATTTGATAAGTGCCATATCACTAATCATGTCATATGAAGTACTTTTGATTCAACTTACAAGTCACATGATAGTTTTCAAGAAAGGGAGTATATGGTTGATAGAGATTCTCGATCCATTGATTTGATTGCAAATGTGCATGCTACTTTGTTTCCTGTCGCTCCTAACATTTTTCAGGATAATATGATGGATTCAAGGATGACTCCGCTTCAAGAAAGGGAGGATGATGAGACCATGCTCATCATGGACAGAACTAACACTTCATACATATGGTCATCACCAAGTGTTGCTGCAATTATATCAATTGCATGGTTTCATCGACCCCTACCTTGGCCAGGACCATTAAGTTGGCGACACTTCATGGCATCCTCTACTTCATCGTATACATCTACTATGATGGCTCCATCTGCATGGCTTTATCGACCCCCACCTTGGCCATCCTTCTACATCTTCGTCGGTTCAAGGACCATTGACTCGAGCTCGATCTCGTCAACTCAATTATCAGATCTAAAGCCATACTTGAGAGAAGATGATGAACTTGAGTCGAGGACGACTCAAATGCAAGAAGGGGAGGATGATGAGGACATCACTACCATGGATACGGCCATGTCTACAAACCCAATTGAAACCAACAATGTAATACAAGGGCCAATTACTCGAGCTCGCGCACGTCAATTCAATTGCCAGGTGAATGTGTTCCTCGGGTTGCATACAAATAATTTAATGAATGGAATGCTATTTAATCCTTGTGATGATTTTATTAACCTTAGGAACCAAGGAGAAGGACTCCCAAAAGTCAAGCATGACGATAATTCTTCCGGTGCACAACTTCAACTCGGATTCGGCCTCTGGGACAACACCAACTTCAAACGACCATAACTTTTGATCCACAAGGGTGTTTGAGGTATATGAGTACTGGTTTGAAAGGTTTCGACGTCCTCTTTCCAACGGATCCGGCCCCACCACCAAATTCCTTACGAGTCAACGGGAATCTACAAAACAAGTTCGATCATCTTTCCAAATCCGAGTCAAACTAAGAATAGGAGTCCTGACACTTTGGATATTCTGATTTTCCAATCGGATGTTCCGATCAGTGTAAAGTCCAAAAAAAGGGTGCTCTTTGGACAGATCGAATGTTTCGATCAGTTGGATCGAATATTTCGATTAGTGTTAAATCTCAAATGGGTTCTCTCTGGACAGATCAAACATTTTCGATATTTTGGATCGGATGTTCCGATTAGTATTAGATCGAAAAGAGGCACTCTCTGGAGACTTCGGAAGTTCCGATATCTTGGATCGGAAGTTCCGATATGTGTAAGTTCTGAAAAGGGTGCTCTTTGGACACATCGGATGTTCCAATCCCTGCATCGGACATTCCGATTGTCGCTTAAGAAAATTCTTGAGATAGTTTCTTAAAGGGTACTCCCTGTAAATATCGGACTTTCCGATCATGGAATTGGAAGTTCCGATGTGTAGTTTTTTGACCGTTGGAATGTGCTGAATTATAGAGAATTAGACATGTCGGAAGTTCCGATGTTAGTATCGGAAGTTCCGATATGTGGCTAAGTATGGGTATAACGGCTAGTTTTTGCTCAAACCTATAAATACTCCACCTCCTCTCCATTTGAGGGTTACACGCTTCTTTGCTGAACCTTGTGAGCTTCAAGTGCACATTCTTGAGCATTCTTGTCTCCTCTTTGATCTTATTGATCATTTAGAGAGTGAGGTGTGAAAGAGGGATCTAGTGTAAGAATCATAGCGAGCACATTCATCTTGAGCATGTGAGATCAACTCCAAGATCATAATCGCTTTGCATTTGTTACTCTTGGAGATTGAGGGCTCCTAGATGGCTAGGCGTCGCTCACGAGCTCCCGAAGGTTGTGGGAAGCCGTGAGAAGTTTGTGAAGGCCAATTTTGCCACCGAAAGCGAAGAAATCAAAAGGGGAACCAAATCTCAAGTGTGACCGAGGTTTGGAAGGAAATGGTTGGAAAAGACTCGGCTCTTTGTGAGCTTCCGGAGACATAGGATCCCCTTAGGTATCCGAACTTTGGGAACAAATTCTTTGTCTCCTTTGCTTGGATTACTTTTGTGCAAATCAAATTTTTATTCTTCTCATTCATGTACTACTATTGTTGCTAGTTTTGTCTAGATCTTTTACTCGATTGTGCACTCAATTGGATTAGAAGAAATTTGTAGTTTGCTAGATTTAGTAGCTTTCTCTCTAATCTGTGAAATGATCAGATATTCCGATACTTGATCGGAAGTTTCGATTACATCGGACGTTCCGATTATTTATCAGAAGTTCCAATATTTATTCTGCTACGATAAACTAGTTTTAAGTTTTTAAAAATAGCCTGTTCACCCCCCTCTAGGCAATTAACACATTTTTCAATTGGTATTAGAGCCTAACCTTTTCAAAGGCTTAACCGCTTGAAGGAAATGAGATGGCCGGCACGGGGTTGAAGGTTGTCTTTCCGGGTGAGCCAGATAGCCCAAAGTCCGGAGATGGCGGCTCCGGCAAGAAGAAAGAAGATGGAACATCTACATCAAATAAGGGAGTTGAAATTCCTTTTAGTTATGATAAATTGAACTCATCTTACTCGCATTCGTATATTACCATGCCATCCGGGCGTGCACCATTTTTCGATGGTACACACTACTCCCCTTGGAGGCACAAAATGAAAATGCATATAATGTCTCTTCATCCAAGTGTATGGAAGATCATTTGCATAGGTTTGGATATGCCAGATGAAGACATGGAGCTCACATCGGAACAAGGGCAAAACATACATCGCAATGCACAAGCCGCAAGTGTATTGCTTGGTGCATTGAGTCCCAAAAAATTCAACAAACTAGCACAAATTAAAATTTCTACCGCAAAACCAGAAAAGCTACTCGCAAGAAGAGGATCATAGATCAATTACCACTAGACGCGCAGTTGCGGAATCCTTTGCGCGTTGATGTAGTGGATCGTGCTCGAAGTGGATCGTCCTTGTCGCGGATCGTCCTCGCCTCGGATCGTCCTCGCTGCAGATCATCCTCGCCTCGGATCGTCCTCGCTGCGGATCATCCTCTCCACGCCGCAGTAGTAGCAGCTTCACCACAGCAGTCCACACGTCTGGGGATGGAACGCCGTGCGTCGGCGTGCAAGCACCATGTCGCACGGTTGGGGCAGCGAGAAGTGGAGGCTAGGGTTCTGGATGACAGAGGTGCATGACGCCCACCCTTCTCCTCTCCTTATATAGCCACGCGATGAAACCCTAAGCCAGGGACCATCAGCGTGTTAAGTCCACGAGGTCCATTAATTACTGATCCAATCCGAATTAATGCGTCCCAGCCCGTTAAGTGTGTGACCCTGTAGGTTCATGTGCATTTGGACATAGATTCGGAAAACCTTTTCTAATCCAATAGTTGGTAGCGGCTCCTTGCAGAGCATGCCAACTCCCAAACGCATATGATCAAAGTACTGATGTAATAATCCCTTTGCCAAACTATATGAAGATCGAACTCAAGGCGAGAAGCATGTCATCCTTTGATAGTTCAATCCATCTCTCGTATCCGTGATATATTAATAAGTTGTGATTGACTCCTCAATCACGGCATGGCCATGCACTTCCTTAATAATATCACACGAGTGGCCTAGACATATATCTCTGTTACACCGAAGTGGCAAATCCCATCTTGATCGCTCACTTCCCTCTGCATGTTTCATAGTGAACATGAAAGGTACCTTTATAACTATTACACATGTAGGAAATATGACAATCTCAGGTCTAAGGATCATACATCTATTATGTATGAGATACACTGATGACACATAAGAATGTAACATTCTTGTAGTGTCTCATTGTGGGTCTACCTAACTCATGTTCTTCAACATGTGTTCACAATGTATTGATGATATCTCCATATCCCATGATCTATGAAACATGATCATCGATCAGTATATGTGCTGATCTATTCATTGTCATCCACTACGATGATATCCGACCAGAGATACTTACAGAATTATATCAATAAATAAAGAGTTTCATAAGCAAGTCACATACTTGTTGATCAATATAATGATATACATTCATTGGACCAATAATCATATTATTATTCATAAACATAGTCATGTTACAGTCATCTATATGACTGCCTCAAGGGCATAACACTAACAATCTCCCACTTGCACTTGAGTCAGTCAATTAAGCATCTAATACCAATAGACCTTGTGTGCGCCTCATGCTTAGGCTGTGGAAGAGACTTCATTAATGGATCAGCCACATTAGCTTCCGTGTGTACTTTGCATATCTTCACATCACCTCTATTCACAATCTCGCGAATAAGGTGAAAGCGTCGGAGTATGTGTTTGGACTTTTGATGTGATCTAGGCTCTTTTGCTTGTGCAATGGCGCCACTATTATCACAATAGAGGTCCACTGGATTAGAGGCACTAGCAACCACACCAAGTTCTGAGATGAACTTCTTTATCCACACAGCTTCCTTTGCGGCCTCTGATGCCGCAATGTACTCCGCTTCTGTCGTAGAGTCGGCCACCGTGTCTTGCTTGGAACTCTTCCAGCTTACCGCTCCTCCATTTAATGTAAACACAAACCCGGATTGCGAGCGGAAATCATCTTTGTCCGTTTGGAAGCTTGCATCGGTGTAACCCTTTACAACCAGTTCTTCCTCACCTCCAAAAACTAGGAACATATCCTTAGTTCTTCTCAAGTACTTCAGGATGTTTTTCATGGCTGTCCAATGACCATCACTGGGATCCGCTTGGTATCTGCTCGTAACACTTAGAGCATATGAGACATCTGGGCATGTACAGATCATGGCATACATAATAGACCTAATAGCCGAAGCATATGGAATCTTGCTCATCCTGTCTCGCTCATCAGTTGTCGAAGGACACTGATTCTTGCTTAGACTGATGGCATGTGACATTGGCATGAATCTTCTCTTGGATTCATGCATATTGAACATCTTCAATACCTTGTCAATGTACGTTTCTTGGCTTAATCCAATCAACCTTTTTTATCTATCTCTATAGATCTTTATGCCCAAGATATAACATGCTTCTCCCAAATCCTTCATTTAGAAACTCCTTTTTAACGAAGTCTCAACATCTTCAAGCATAGGAATATCATTCCCGATCAATAATATGTCATCCACATACAAGATCAGAAATACAAGTGCGCTCCCACTAGCCTTCTTGTAAACACAAGCCTCTTCTTCATTTTTGATGAAGTCAAATCCCTTGACTACTTCGTCAAAACGAATGTTCCAACTCCGAGATGCTTGCTTCAACCCATAAATGGATCTTTGAAGCTTGCATACCTTTTTAGCATTTTTAGGATCGACAAAACCTTCAGGTTGTATCATGTATACATTCTCAGAAAGATTCCCATTAAGGAAAGCTATTTTGACGTCTATCTGCCAAATTTCATAATCGAAATATGCAGCAATAGCTAAAATGATCCGAACAGACTTAAGCATGGCTACCGGTGAGAAAGTTTCATCATAGTCAATTGCTTGAACTTGTTTTAAACTCTTTGCCACCAACCGTGCTTTATATATCCGAACATTTCCATCCGTGTCTATTTTCTTTTTGAAAATCCATTTGCACTCAATGGTTTTTACACCATGAGGAGGATCCACCAAGTTCCAAACTTTATTATCATGCATGGATTGAATTTTGGATCTCATGGCTCCAAGCCATTTTTCGGAGTTTGGGTCCATCATCGCTTCTTTATAAGTCGTGGGCTCACCATTGTCCAACAATAATATGTCATGTCCATATCTTATGGGTTCATGATGCGGCCTCCCCGACCTACGTAGGGCTGGTGTCTCTTCCACAGGTTGTACAACACTTTGTACATCTTGTGAAGGTTCAGTGGTAGCTTGAACATATTCATGCGATTCTCGAATTTCATCGAGATGCACATCACTCCCACTGATTTCTTTGGAAAGAAACTCTTTCTCCAAAAAGACACCATTTCGAGCAACAAAAACTTTGTTCTCGTTTCTTTTATAAAAGTATTATCCTTTTATTTCTTTAGGATACCCCACAAAGAAGCATTTTTCTGATTTAGGTGCGAGTTTATCTGATTGCAAACGTTTTACATAAGCCTCGCATCCCCATATCTTGAGAAATGACAACATGGGACTTCTCTCGGTCCATATCTCATATGGCGTCTTCTCAATGGAATTTGATGGGACCCAATTCAATGTGAACGCAGCTGTCTCTAGAGCGAAACCCCAGAAAGATAATGGCAGATCTGTTTGGCTCATCATTGACCGAACCATGTCTAACAAAGTTCGGTTCCGTCGTTCGGACACGCCATTCCATTTAGGCATTCCTGGCGGAGTAAGTTGTGGAACAATTCCACATTGCTTTAGATGATCACCAAACTCTTGGCTCAAGTATTCGCCACCACGATCTGATCGTAAGTGTTTTATTGATTTGCCAAGTTGATTTTGTACTTCATTTTGAAACTCTTTGAACTTTTCAAAAGTTTGATATAGTGTAACACCCCAGCTTCTAGTATGCCCTGGATGTCACCAAACATGGAATAAAAAGCAACTAAATACCACAAGATTAAATTACAGCAAGGGCGTAAATGCTTCAACCGAAAAATTCGGTAGCATCTCCCTTGTTTTTCCATGGTTTGAAGCAACAACATGAATAACACAAGTTATATCATAAAGAACAACACCTAAAACAGCAATCACAAGGGATACAGCAACAGTTTAAGCCCAGAATAATAAATCCAACCACTTCATGAACTAAATGAATTAAATAATATGATCAAGCACACATTTAAAGCATATTCCAAGTTTCAGCACAATAAATTTGTTATCACAACTGCGAATGGTAAAAGGATTTCTGTCTAAGTGATGGAAGTTATGTGAAGGTGTGTCGCTAAGTCCCCTTCCCGCATGCTGGTTTCCTGGTACCTAAAAACATCATACAGCACAAGCGTGAGTTCATCACTCAGCAAAGTGTATTGCAATGGAACAAGAAGACCATTTTCAATACAACATCACTACATCTCATATTCAACATCATAAGCATTTCATAACCACATCGTATTCATCTCATTAACATCATCATATATGCAATGCAATGCACGTGTCTCCATGAAGCACATATCGGTATTGCCGAGTGCACACCCGTCGGCGTGCACCCTCTTTCCCCTTCCATCCCGTAGATGGAGGGTGCCTACTCTTGCTGACTCGCTCCCATACACAACCGTGGATGGGACTACAAGGTAGGTCTTTCGTGTTCACTACGTGTGAACGCAGAGGCCCGCATCAGAATGGGACGCCTCTTCCATTAAGAATGCACATATGCCACATCATGATAAAACTTGCATAAAGGAAACACAATATAACAACGGCATATGTTAAACTAAACATGATCATCATAACATATGCAAGGAACAACATGGCAACATAGAACATCATTTAGAAACATAGCAAAACTACACAACTCGTTGGTCACCCAAAACCCCAAATCCATCCCAATACACTTGCCTTCAACCACGCGAGACGGGGTGGTGAGATGTTGAGGGCACTCCTGGGGTCACACCACCTGCACATAAGTACAATACACTCAAAACATGCCCACAAAACAGTATAAGAACTCTCATCTACATCGACTTCGCAACCCACTCCCAAAACCCAAAAAACAGCTCTCTGGCCAACCGGGACAGCAGCGCTCCAACGACCATAACTTGAGTTCTACAACTCCAAATCAAGTAAACGAGTACATTTTCTCAAAGCTTAGGAAATTTCCTAACTTTTTTAAGTATTCGCAAAGACTGAATGAGGCTCTAAAATTGTCTAATCTACAGATGAACACGATCTGTCCCAAACACGTAACAGGTTTGACAACGTTCGGTAAAACGGCCATAACTTTTAAACGGCTGATCGGAATTTCGTGTTCTGGATGTCCAATTAAAGGTAATTCAATTACCTACAAATTTATCAACAGCCGGCCGACCAGAAAATGCTTCTAAAATTGCTAAAACTCAAGCCCTAGGTCGGGCGTCCAATCTGCCCGAGGACAGAACGTGGGACAGCATTGCAATTCCCTCTAAAGCCATCTAACCATAGCACCTAAACACCAAATTTAGCCATGAATTTACCCATATAACAGAACCTAGACCACCCCGAACAAGACCCCAAATCCTTACTTCTTCTTGACGGATCATGAAAATAACTTGACCGAACAAGACCACCCCGAACAAGACCCCAAACACACTATAAACTCGTACCGTAATGCCACGTTCTATAATGTCACATTCTCCCCCCTTAACAGGATTCGACCCCGAATCCGAGACACGCCACTACACAAACATCCGAATGAAAGAAACTAAGTTTCACATTTCAAACCTGAAAAGAATAACTCTGGGTATTGCTCGCCCCCGCGAGACTTCAACTCCCAGGTCGCTTCTCTCTCTAAATAAAACCACTGGAACTACACTGATCGAGACTCGATGACAAGACGCTTAGGTTCGAATACCAACGGCTCTAATGATAACTCACAATCAAAACTTGCGTGAACTTTACTCAACAATGAAACACAAAGCACTCACACAAGGCTTAGGTTAGATTTTCATGAAAATAACTTGATTTGTGGAAAATACTTGGGTTGGAATTGGTGAACTTGACTTTGGTTGAGAAATACTTGTGAAATATTGTGAAAGTTATTATTCTTATTATTGTTTTACTGTTTTGGCAATCTATTATTGTAATTGTCAATGCTGCTTTACTGCAAATGAACCATAGCCTATCCCTTGTAATAAGCCATGCATGTAGAATATTAGAACTGCATTCTGTGCATGACTTGCTCAGTGCTCAAAGTACTCACCCTTGCAACAATACAACATCAGTTGAAGAAGAAGCGACGCCAGCCTTGGAGGAGGAACTTCAGGAGGAGCCGTCTACCTAGGGAGCAGCCCAGTCAGTTGCTTGTGGCAAATTGGGGGCGCCATGAATCTATTTTCGTTCCACTGGAATTGTCTACTTTAATGAGTCTTCGCCCTGCGAGGTGATACTTTTGTAACTTGACCATAAGGTCGAGCAACCAGTTTGATTATCTAATTAAAATACTTTATTATTTCACTGAGTATGATTGTGATATATACCGATGTTGAGACTGTGTGCACTAGCGTGATCCTGGACTAGTGCTGGATACACAGAGGGTCCGGATTTGCACAGTCAGGTCCCAACATCCGACAAGCTCACAAATGCTAATGGAAGCACCTTGCACGGATCTACGTGGGTGGCTAAACATGCAAGAATACAACGAACCTCGGCTAGTGGTCAAAGCGGCTTTAAATGGCCACAGCTTCCGTGTAGAAGCCGAAGAACCCAAGCATCACGGTAGCGGACTCCACTTCCATCTCAATAGTAGTCTCTCGGGATGACGATCCATAGCTGTACACGTGGCATGATCCACGACCCCGATGCAATCAGACCCAAACCAATTCGGGTCATCTACAAAATCAACAGCGGCGATCATGGGTTTCTATTGAAAATGATATATCCAAACTGGCTAAATGCGATCCAACGGTCTAGGCGTGAGCAAGCGCAATGCAGCTTCATCTGGACCACACGATCAACATTCGATGGCCAGCGCCCTAAGGTTTTTGTAAACGGGCTGAGCAACGGTTTAGGCTGGCACAGTAATGGGCCATACCGGAGAGAAACTAGGCTGGGTCCTAGCGGCTTTGGCCCAAACACTGTTTATATGATTTTCCAAGGTTTTTCTAATTAAAATAATTTTGATAACTAAAATAATTCGATTAAAGCAGTAAAACTATCAGGAAAATTCTATAAAAATTCTTAAAAATACTTTGAGACATTTGAAACCCAAATAAAATATTTTTGATAAAATTTTATCTAAACTTTCTCAGTATTTAGTTATTTTTCATAATAAGCCAAATTTAAAGATATTAAATAAATTCAAAAAATAAAAAAATCCAATAAATTTAGAAAATTCACAAAATGTATAAATAACAATAAAGTAATACTTTATGCCAAAATTTGGGATGTTACACCTAACATATTGCATCGGCTCTTCCCCCTTGATAGAATAGTTGACCATGTTTATCGGGAAAGGATTTGTGTTCAGCTGCATCAACGGCTCTTCTGCAAATTTCAATTGGCCATCCCCTATAGCCGACTGTATTTGTTAACGAAAAATATTGCAATAATTAGTATTATGTGAAAATGAGTGGTGCCATTTGCAATACCTTTGCCTTTTAATTTCTTCAGCCGATGACATCACATGACCCTCAGGCAAGAGTCACATCAAAAGCATACTTAACTTCTGACTTGTTTTTAGTCGGCTTAAACCATGAGTATACCAAGGATTTCTTACTTCTTTTGGCCCACTCAGCTATATTCACTTCAGCCTCCTCCTCATCGGACGAACTGCACGATACATACTCGATAAGGTTAACTTTGGGCTTCTCCTTTTGTTTATTATTATTATTCTTAAATCAATCTTTGTGTAACACCCTGGCATCTAGTATGCCCTGGATGTCACCAAACATGATAGACACAGCATCTAAATGGCACAAATAAAGGTAAATTACAGCAAAGGTGCAAATGCTAAAACCGAAAATTTCGGCAGCATCTCCTTTGTTTTTCCATGATTTGAAGCAACGGCAATAATATGGCAATGTATATCATAATATGAGGCATCTAAAACAGCAATAACAATTGATATGGCAACATCTTACGTATAAAAATAATGAATCCAATCACTCCAAAATTATAACGAAGGAAAAGATGAACTTAAGCACACAATCAAGCCATACTCCAAGTTTCATGGTACTAATCTTATTATTATGTCTCCAAATGATAAAAACTGTCTATATGTGAGGAGCTACGTGTAGAAGTGTAGCTAAACCCCTTTCCCGCATGCCGGTTTCATGGTAACTAAAAACAACATAAGACACAAGCGTGAGTTCATCACTCAGCAAGTATATTGCAATGGAACAAAACGAACAGTTCAATGCTAATATCTCTATATATCATGCTTAACAACATAACCATGTTCAAAACTCATTGTACACATCTCATTATCATCATCATGTATGCAATGCAATGCACATGTCTCCTTGAAGCACATACCGGTATTGCCGAGTGCACACCTGTTGGCGTGCACCCTCTTTCCCCTTCCATCCTGTAGATGGAGGGTGCCTACTCCTCGCTTCCATTCACAACTGTGAATGGAATCACGAGGTAGGTCTTATTCAATGGCGCTCCGGATTAGTCATAACTTCCTCACCGACCTTACCGGACTAGTTATGACTTTCTCACCGACCTGGCTAGTTCTCATGCCATGTATGCAAATATGTCATAAACATAAACAACTTGCACATAAACTCAACTAATCATTGCATAGCCTCATAATAAACCATTCTCATCATATCGCAAGCAAGAGTAAATCATGGCATCATATCATAAAACATGTGTAAACCATCTCATTATCAAACATTACAGCTTCCTAAGCCGCAACCAATACAATACACTTGCCTTCAACCGCGGGCGACGGATTGGCGAGAGGATGAGGGCACTCCCGGGGTCACACCACCTGCACATAGGTACCACACACTCAAAACGTGCCCTCAAAACAGTACAAGAGCGATCCCCTACCCCGACTTCGCAAACAACCCCTAAAATCCGAAAACAGAGAATCTGTCCCTACGGGACAGCGGGCTTCCAACTAGCATAACTTGAGTTCTAGGACTCCAAATTAAGTAAACGAGTACATTTTATCGTAGCTTAGGAAATTTCCTAGCTTTTTATATTGGGAAAAACTGATTCGGCATCTAAAATTGATTATTCTACAGATCAACACGATCTGTCCCAATCACGTCATAATTTTGAACATGTATGGTAAAACAGCCATAACTTTCAAACGGCTGATCAGAATTACGCGTTCTTGATGTCCACTGAAAGGTATTAAAATTATCTACAACTTTCTCAACAGGCGGCTGATCAAATTCTGAATCTAAAAACCCCAAAACCAAGACCGACGTTGACTATCCGGAATTGGCCGAGGCTACAGCGCGAAATAGATCTACTAAACGAATCTATACCTCTAATTCCAGCACCTAAACATGAATTCTAGGACTAATTTCCCCTTCTTAACCAGCACCACAACCCTACAAAGAGATTGCAAACACTTACCACTCTCGAAGAACCACTCGAACATCGAATTCTTCTCCTCCCAGTCCCCCGATCTCCTTCCTCGCGCCAAAACCGCCGGATCCCCTCATCGCGGAGCTTCCCAATGGTGAGGGCAATGGATTGGAGGGGTGTGGCAGCAAGGGGTGGGGATGGGTCCCTCCAAGGGCCGGCTAGGGGAGGTGGGGAGGTGGAGGAGCAAGGGGGAGAGGTGGAGGCGCAATGGGGGCTGGGGGGTGGCGGCTAGGGTTGAGAGGGAGTGGGGGGCACTCCAAGGGTGGACTGGCGCATGGGAGGAGGTTTTGGCAGAATTCCTTCCCCCATGGGCCCAAAAACACCCCCACCAACGGCCCACTTCATCCCCCCAAGGCCCAAACTAGCTCCCGCTAGGCCCAAACTCCCCCGGAGGCCAAAATTCTCCCCCGGAAAGGCCCAAACTCACGAAAAAAAGCCCAAAAACATGATACCAAAGTCATACCTTAATGCTGACATCGAAAACAAGTCACACTGTCATTCCGTAGTGTCACACTTTGAAGCCTTTATTATCAAAGAACATGCTTTCTTGAGCCGATACCCTATGCAAGAGATGACTTAAATCAGTAAACTCTTGCCCACCGAACTTCTCTTTCAACGGAGGGATCAAACCCTAGAAACCTAAATTGGCTAGCTAATTTGATGAGGACATCACTACCATGGATACGGCCATGCCTACAAACACAATTGAAACCAACAATGTAATACAAGGGCCAATTACTCGAGCTCGCGCACGTCAATTCAATTGCTAGGTGAATGCGTTCCTCGGGTTGCATACAAATAATTTAATGAATGGAATGCTACTTAATCCTTGTGATGATTTTATTGTCCTTAGGAACCAAGGAGAAGGACTCCCAAACATCAAGCATGAAGCCAATTCTTCCGGTGCACAAGTTCAACTTGGATTCAGCCTCCGGGATAGCACCAACTTAAAATGACCATAACTTTTGATCCACAAGGGTGTTTGGGGTCTATGAGTACTGGTTTGAAAGGTTTCGTCGTTCTCTTTCTAACGGATCCAGCTCCATGTCCAAATTCCTTACGAATCAACGGGAATCTGCAAAACAAGTTCGGTCATCTTTCCAAATCTGAGTCAAACTAGGAATAGGAGTCCTACTCGGCCATGGATGTGTTTTGGACGCCCCTAGCACGGTTTTGGCCTCCTAATTGTCCTATATATATCTAGGGAGTCCCCCAAAATAACTTGGGTTTTGGTTATTTGATAGTTTAGCCTTTTGCTACTATTTTGAGTCTTCTAGACATGCTTAACGGCCGCCTAACAAGCTCCTTGTATCGGAACCCCAACTTTTCAATACTTCATCTATATTTGCAATTTTAGATTGCTTTTGCCTTGTTCTTCGATTGCTTGCAGGAATTGATATTCGTGATCAGGTTGATCGTGCCCACGGCAAGGTCAATAACCATTTGGAGTTGATTTAGCGATTGCTAAGGCGCATCGTCGTTGTACGTTGTAGTCGGATCGTCAAAGTCGTCTCCACCCAAATCGAAGGTTATCATTCTCATCGAAAGATCGGGACACCCAATGTTACATCAAGTGGTATCAGAGCTATGACCCGAAACAAGAGGGTGAGAATGATAGTACCACCTTTCTTATGAAGGGGATAGAATAGCACCTTAAAAGGGAGAGCAACCCTCCCCCCATCAGGTTAGTCTTTTGGGGGCCACGTGGGACTCTTATGGCCTGGCTATGGTAGCCAAGGTGTGTATTTCCCTCGTTGGGCCAAGGCCCACGCCCTGGGCTGGGCTTGGGCGATCCGCTCACCGGCGAGGCACGTCTGCCATACTACCGGGCCGCGAAGGGCACGGTGCGCACCCGGGAGGGATGCATCAGTTGGTATCAGAGCTAGGTCCCGAAACAAGAGGGTGAGAATGATAGTACCACCTTGCTTGTGGAGGGGAGAGAATACCACCTTAAAAGAGAGAGCAACCCTCCCCCCATCAAGCTAGTCTTTTGGGGCCACATGGGACTCTTATGGCCTGGCTATGGTAGCCAAGGTGTGTATTTCCCTCGTTGGGCTAAGGCCCACGCCCTTGGGCTTGATTGGGCGATCCGCTCAAGGCGAGGCACGTGGCGCCCATACACCGGGCGCGATAGAAGCGCAGTCTTTGGGAGGGATGCATCATAATTATCGGGCAGTGTAACACTAAAACACCGATTTCTAACCTCCTTGAACCTCTTAAAGTAGTCAGTCATCGATTCTCCAAACTTTTGTTAGACTAAACTCAAATTCAAAATTCTAAGTTCTAAACTTCCATAGAAAAAGTATTCATGGAACTGGCTCTCCAAATCGGCCCAAGTGCTGACCGAATTTGGGGCTAAAGTGGTGAACCAAATGAAGGCTACCCCTGACAGGGATAATGGAAACAACGTTCCCCTCAATGCATCGGATTGCGACCCTTCCCCCAATGTGCGACAAAACGTCCGACACGCTCCAGGGTTGTGGTGGAATTGTCTCCCGAAAATTTAGCAAAGTCAGGACCCTGTAACCATTGGGGTTCCAAATCCGATCGATGTAATCGGGATACGGCTTTCAATAGCTAAATAACTCTCCCCTTTAGCTATATGCCGAATTAATCCTGCGGCACGACGGTAATCTGATCGGCCCAGTCGATCATAGCAGTCGCAAAATACAGTCATAGTTGGCGTGCTACCCCCTGAGTGCAAACTTGGGCTGTAGTGGCGCCTGGGTTGTCTGCGATGGAAAAATATGCTCATAGTCGATGTTTTGTCTTCTAAGCGCTAGCTCTAGCGGTGGAACAAATGCCTCGGCGCGTGTCAAAAAAATGTGACAATGGATTTATCGGCTCCCAGCACATGCGAACGCTGGGTTCAAGTTGGGTGCAGGCGTGCCAGCTGATTTAATCCTGCAATGCCAAGAAAGAAGATATATGATCTAAATGACTATAAAAGCCGATTAAATTATTAATGATAATTAGATCTAAATAGCACCTTGAGCCAGTTAGATCGAAAGTAACTGATAAATCTAAATAGCTTGATTGAGCTGAATAGATAATTGATAAAGGTAATTTTCCCCAAAAAAGACGATGCACAACAAGATCAACGAAAAAACAAACCTGAGACGGTGCAAGTCGACAATGATCAAAATCGGTGATTCACACCTTTATTGATCAAAACGAATTATAGAGAAAAGATTACAAGTCTAAACGAAACTATTCCTAGTCAATGAAAGGTAAATAAAAAGTAGAGCAAGTTGATTGATCGTTTGATGTCTTCTTCTATAGAGCAAGTTGATTTTTGCTCATCATCTTCTTGTATAGTGCTTAGGTTGATCGTATCCTTCTCCAACTCTTTGTAAAACATGATGTGTATCGGACACAATCTCCAAAAATAATCTTTTATTTGGGCCTATGTCGGCTCTATCCATATTTAATCTTATTCTCCAAATCAACAGCTCCTAAATCAATTGTATTTGCCAAATCGACCATGAACGCTAAATTTCGGCATCAACAACTTTCTAAAAAGAATTTTTTTTAGAATATTGAAAAAGGGTTTTGGGTCAAAACCCTTCCCGAGAGTCCATTTCCCTCTCTTCCTCAGCCCGATCCACCAGCCCATTTTGTCGTTCTCCGCATGCTAGCCCAACCCCACTAGCCCACTTCACTATTCATTATCTCTAACCAGGACTCTGCCTCACTATCATATCCGTGCCAGATTCCACAATTTTGCACTATTTGCCACTATAAATCCATTATCGATCATCAAGAATGCATCCCTAAGTTCTTCACCACCAAAACCCTAGCCCTAACGCTCGATTCCATCATCGTCACTATAGATCGAGCTCGTCGAAATCTGCCATCACCATTAGAGCCCACCACCCCATTGACCCCTCCATTGTTGTTGCCTCGCCGTCATCTACCCCATCATTCCCTCAGTTTCGCTAGAGGATCGCCTGATATGTGCTCTTGCCAAACCCTGGCCATGTCGTCGCTTCGAGCTCGCCGTTTGTAACACCCTAGTTTTCGCCTTCTGGAGAAAAACCTAATTTAAATAAAGTAAATTCAAAGTTTGTATTCTCTTTGGTGTTTATATTAACCTGGCATCCATTCCTATCCAAAATCGGGATTTAATTCCCCTCCGATCGAAAAATCGATTTTCCCAGTTCCCGCCGGTACCCGCAATTTCACTCGAGTCCAAAAATGCTCCAAAAATCCCAAAACCACTTCAATTATGTTCCAAATATTCCAAAATGATTTTAGGAATTATTCCCCGGATTTTTGGACCTCCGTTCCTATTTTATCTCGCGCAGCTTTTGTTTAATGCCTGCGATCCGCGCACGAATATTCAATTTCACAAAAATCATCCAAAATTCCGAGGAACCAATTTTATTGGGTCCCAAATATTCTAAAATGGCTCTCGGAATTTTTCCGGAATTTTTAGACCATTTTTCCTAATTTTTCTCTAGGGCGGATCATTCGCGTAAAAGAGAACCAACCGGAGCTTGCCACGTGGCGGTACCGTAGCATGGGGTACTGTAGCTCGTAGTACTATTCATCTTCCCGATCGATCATTTCCAGTAGGAAGAACAGATAAGCTTCTCAAGCTTTTCTTTGATTCAAAGTGCCATAACTCCCTACTCAATGATCCAAATTGTGAACGGCCAGATCCGTTGGATTTGTATGGACGAGACCCTTCCATTCCCCATGATATTCAGCCCTAACTCTTGCCGGAATGTGCGCAGTTCGCCAAAAATCGAAATCCTCATTAATGGCCATAACTCGGCCGTTTCTCGTCCAAACGTCGCACCACCACCTCCATTCACTCCGTATAAGTATCCTCTTTCCGGGAGTAGGCTTCCTTTTCCCTCTACTCCATCCATTTGCCCGTGAGATCAAGAAAACCGACGGTGTGTCAACCTTTTCCGGTGTTCTTCAAGTTCTTGCTCATAGATCCTTCCCTGGTGAGCCATTCTTCATGCCACTTGGTTCTTTGTGACCGTGGATGAGTCTAGGTTCTAACCCAATCATCAATTTTAGGTTTGATCAAGAGTTGGCGACGAATTTCGAGATATTCTCATTTCGGCCGAAACTCCGTTCGTCGGCGATTTCATCGTCTCCGGTGAGGTTTGGTTCAATTCCTTCTTTCTCTAGGACCCTAAGGATGTACTCTAGTGATTCTAGGTTTTTGTTTGACTCAATTCCATGCAAAATTGAGAAAGAAATCAAGTTTTTAGGAGGTATGGTGTTCTTTGTAGTATTTAGTTTGCTCTTTGTACATTTTGGATGGGGCTCCTGTGCTCGCGTGGATGGGCTCGAGCCCATGCGCCGCCGCCGCCGCTCCGCCGTGGCCGGCCGCCCCGTGCCCGCGTGCATGCGTCGTCGCCAGCGCCTCGCCGGCTGCCGGCGCCGGCGAGCCCGCCCCCCCCTTCTCCACCCTCCATTCCTCCCAAGCTTCTTCATCTCCCATCCATGGCATGGCTTCCATGGTAAGCTAAGCAAGAAGAAGGTCTTGGGTCTATGACATCTTGGCCCCACTTGCCATACCCTCAAACCCAGTCAAGGTCAAAGTCCTCAGTCAACAGTTGACCAGTCAACGAAGGCATATTCCGGGAATATTCCCGATTTTCCAATTATTCAAAATTCAAACTTCGGAAGCTCATAACTTTCTCATCCGAACTCCGTTTGACTCCATTCAAGTTTCTAAATTCATCTAAAATCAAGACCTTCCTGCCAGTATAACTTTTATAATTTTTGGATTTTATTTATTTTCTTTTATTTATTTATTGCCTCGATTTGCGCGTAGCCGGGGACCCCGACACGACCGCCGATTCCGCCGCCGGACTTCAAGTGTTCAACATTCTCGCTGTGACCAAGGCAAGTCTCCTTGACGCATGTTGATCCTACAATTTATAACTGTTTTACCATGTTTTACAAATTGCATCGCTATTTCTATTAAAGAATGATCTTAATGTTAGATTGTTAGTTATACCGGTTGTCCATCCCTCCTTGATATTGTTATCCATGATCCTTTGTCGCCCTAGTATAGTAGTCCACCAATATAAGTGTTTCTGGAAAAATATTATGTTATTAGAGAAATGACTGTTTGGAAGACAGTTTGGAGGTAACATATTAGTATAGAACGTAGATTGAAGCTAGAACCCAATTTGATTGGAGATTACCTGAATATTAGTGTTGATGGGGATTGTTAGTTATGAAGTTGATCTATGAACGTTGATGATGGAAGTATTGTGAAGTTGGATTATTATATTAGTTCACATTTTAATGGATTGGGGGAAATTTTGGAAGATGTATGGTCTTGGGAAGTATTCTTGTTGGATTAAATAGGTCAGTATAAGTAAATAATGTGTTGAATTGGATTTCTTGGGTTGATAAAATAGTATCGAATGAGAATCAGAGTTAGTTGGATTATTAGTGCTTGTTGGGGAATTATTACTAACTGATCGATTAAGAAATAGATGATTATGGAAATATAGATATGTGATAATCATTTATGGAGAATTGTGAATGATCCAGAATATTTGGTGGTTTAGTAAATGATAATGTTACGTATTCTTGATGGATAGAATGTAGATGATTTAGCGATGACAATATGAAGGGTTACAATAGGTGATGTGGAGAATGATACTCAATGATTTAATCAATGATATTATCAAATATACTAGATGTATGAAGTGGATAATACTGAGAATCGTACTCGGTGGTTTAGTAGCCATTTATGGGGGTTTATGAATAATGTGGATTATGTGTGATTTGTTTAAGTCGGTCGGATGTCACTATGTATGAAGATTATTATAGTCGATGAATTAATAAAGTCTTGGTTTCGGGAGTCTTTGTTTAAAAGATGCTTGGGGATGAGATTGTGAATTATTCGTGGTGAATCAAGTAGATTACAAAATTAATCGATGTATGGATGATGGGTAATCGATAATGAGAATTATATTTTGAGAAGATTGTTTCATATACAATGATAATAATGGCTTGGTATGATGTTGGAGTTATGATGGCATGGTATCAACTTTACATAGTAAAAGTACCCTACTAGATTGGATTATTCTTATGATTATCAAATTATAGCAATAGAAGGATTATTGGAGATTATAAAAATGATTATAGGGATTGTAATCAAACCCTGAGCTTTGTATTTTTTTTATAAAATAAACTATTGGTGGAATAGAATAGTACGGTAGAAATACTTAGCCTCGCTATCGGTCAATATTCACCTATGGGTGGGAATTTCATTTACCTCTTGAAAACTTGTATTGGAAGTTATAGGCAAGGAGTATTGCCAATGGTTTACAAAATAAAAATAAAATAAAAAATGGTTTTGGACTGGGGCGGAATGGTTTGTCTGGTGGGCGCGGAAGGAGTGCTAGCTTTCATTGCGCAAGTACCGCCCCAAGTTAATTAAGGACCGACGCTTATGACTGTCTCCATTCTAAGCATAACCGTACAACCACATGTCAAAGTGGGCACGACCTGGCTAATTAATTTGTAGAAACCTGACTTAGACTCACCACTCGGTGGAATGTGGGAGCCGGAAAGAGGCATTGTTGTTGTTGTTGTTTTTCTCACACGGCGCAAGAGGGGGCTTCTCAGATCGGGCGGATAGAACCCTAACAAATGGTGAAACCTCAGCGGGTGGGTCAAGTCAGGTAGATACATTGTAAAGACCTTGTCATGATATCCCTGCCGGCACACCCAAGGAAGTGTGCTAATTGCATGGCATCAAGGGAATATCATGTCTTGTGGGTAAAGTTGTACACCTCTGCAGAGTTAAAACTATTCGAATAGCCGTGCCTACGGTCAAAGGCAAAGCTTGTTGAATGCTTTCATACTGGTAGACTTTGGTTTTTGGTTTCAAACTAAACAATGGTTTGTTTTGGGATCCGGGAGCGGTTAGAACTCTCGGGTGTGCTTCTGGCGGCCAACGCCAGGTAGGTGGAAGGAACCTGATTTTGTGAACCATGGCGGACAGAGCCATGTGATTGGATTGAACCCTGATTTTGTTGAGCTGTGGCGGATAGAGCCTGTATATTAGTGAGTGGTGGTTAGAACCTTCACTACAATATTACGTAATTCAATTATTAAAAAGAATTGCTTAAATATGCTTTGTGAAAATTATTAACAAGTATGATTTGATGAAACTTGGCTTTATGCAAAAGAACCATATTAAGCCATCCTTGGATAGCCTACATGGTGCATAATTTCCCAGACTTGCTGAGTACTTTATGTACTCACGTGCTACATTCTAATCATCTCTCAGAAGTGAAAGAAGCTGTCAAGGAATTCCAACGACTAGGGCGCGCTCCCCAGTCGATTGCCTGTGGGCATTTGGATGGGTCGCATTGGTGTTTTCGTCTTCCGCTGCAGTTGTTCAAGTTGTTCAGCCTGTTCAGGCCGTAATGGTAAACCTTGACCTTAAGGTCTTTGCTTTTATTTGGTATTATTCTTATTTAGTTATTTGTATTCGTGATATTGTTGTTGCTTCATCACTTTTGACTGTGTGTACTAGCTACTGATCTGGGACTAGTACAGAAATACACAGAGGACTCCGGATAGCCGATCCGGGGGCCTATACCGTTGATCACCTCCGACGACCATTGGACACCACGCCACCACCACCAAGTTCGATGTCACCTCCTATCTCTGATGTACTGCTCAGTGTCATCAGAGTTGTCATTGTTCCCTTGTGTCATCTGCCACCAATGTGTCACCAGGTCCGGCATTGAGTTAGCCACCTACCCATGGCAAGCCGAGTCAGCCATCATGACAAATGTATGCCACATGTTTTCCACATGGACGCCGTGTCAGCATAATCACCCACGTTAGCAAGTCAACCCTAGACCGATTCGGTGGACTTAGTCTACCCTGGATGGAGTCTATGGCATGTGGGTCTCACATGTTAGTCTCTTGGAGATTTTCCTAAATTTTGGAAAAACAAAATAGATTCAAGAATATTCCCCAGTCCCACATGTCAGTCTCACCTAAAACGGAATATTCCTTAAATATTGTCTTTTTTCTATGTTTAGTATTTTTTTGTCCGATAAATCTTGTGAGAGCTCGTTCTCCTTCATATAAACTCTGACGAGTTCATTCAAGATTCCGAATTTATCTAAAATCAAGCTGTATATTCTAGTATATTTATTTTGATTTTTGGATATTTTTTCCTTAGTTTGTTTTCGCCACTCGTTCCATGTAGATGTTGAAGTGCTAGGAGTATTCGAAGGAGAAGAACTAGCTCAAGATCAAGACTAGGACCTATTCCAAGGCAAGTTGTGTTTTGATCATGTTACTCTCAGTTTTACAATTTTTTTGTTTCTAATTATTGCATGCTACTTTAAATTATTAACTGTTTAATTATTTCGGAACTAGTTATGCAACATATTCGAAATATGCCTACCTTGTCATTTGTTATGTCATGATCATTTGTCACCATAGATTGATTAATTATTAGCTACTCCCTTCGTCCCGCAAAGAGTGCATTTCTAGTGTTCAAAATTTGTCCCACAAAGAGTGCATCTTTAGTCCGTAGGGCCCAGCCAAAACCCATTAATCTTCTGTATGCAGAGCTGTAAATGTATGCATGCTCATTTAAATACCAGTGGAAACCAAAGCAACAACACGCCTGTGCATAGAGTAATGAGGGTCACATTAGTCATTTACCTTGCACACTAATCTGTCTTAAAAAAAACTAAAAATACACTCTTTGTGGAACGGAGGGAGTAGTCATTAATATAGAATCAACGTGGGTTGATTTAGGCGTGATTAGTGTGCTTAGCCATGCAATGGGTTATTGATATCAGTTTAATGTTGCAAATCCAAATATGACTAAGTGACTATGGAATATCTTTATGAAAAGGGTGTGTCATGTATTGCCACACAATGATATATTATTGATGGCATGTGTGATAAATGATTTAGACTAAGACAAGTGGCATGAAGCTGTGCACTGATGGTTTTGTATGAAACTAGGCTAGTGATTCTATGTGAACCAATAAATATAGTTCTGTGTGAACAGTGTAGTAGATTGGAAGTCTTGCTTTTGTCAATTAAGAACCTAATCTAAGCCATTGAACTTGGCTAATCATACAACCATATGTCTGGAATGGAATGGACCTTAACTCATTAAGTTACTGAATCTTGACATGTGATACCTCATGATGGTAGGCTAACTTGTGTGCTTGGAGTGGAGGGTGTGTGCTACAGGGGAACCACATTTTGGACGTATATCGTTTCTAGTCCGACAATGAGTTTCTCCCATTCTTTTGCTTTACATGAGGGTGGAATGACGATATCAGACTTATCAAGATGGTTAATGTTAGGATAGAGTTTCTGAAAAGCTTTGCTGTGATCTTCTTAGTCGCACGCCTAATGAAGCGTGTCAATTGCATGGTACGAGAAGATGATCATATCTTACAGATAAAATGTATAACCTCTACAACATGTAAAACTATTTGAATAGTTGTGTCCCTAGTTATGGACATGCTAAAAAATTTCACAAATAGGTTTGATTTTATAAAATAAAACTTGGAAGGTGGTTGTGTACCGAAAGGAAATGGTGTAGCTTGTGTGCCAACTTGAAAAATATCTAGATAACTTATTACTTCTATTATTTGTTTTACTTATGTTTTCAATCTATTATCATATTCAATGCTAAAGTCTGCTTTAAGCAAAGTTAACCATATTAGCTATTATTGAGTAAGCCTTGCATGTAGTTATTAGATTTGCATTATGTGTACAACTTGTTGAATATTTTATGTGCTCACCCTTACAATAATCATCACTCAGTTAGAGAAGAGCAGTCAACACCAACTCTGGAGGAGGAGTATCATGAAGAGACCAATTATTAGGATTTGAGCCATAGTCGATTGCCTGTGACAAGTCGATGTGTTTTCGATGGAGTTTATTTTCGTTCCATTGCAATTAGCTTATTTGTGTCGTTCTTGCGAGACCTAATAAATGAAAAATTGGTCATAATATTATCTCACTATCTATTTATTTATCAAATTTAGTTCGTTTAATCTTATTCCGTTATGTATAGTGTAATTGGTAATTCATCTATATTGCCATTGTGTGACACTACGGAATGGTGTGATATTATAAAATATGAATGTTGAGGTTAAAAACATTATGGAATATGGAATTTGAGGTTGAAACCATATGGTATGAGGTTTATTTGCGTTTCCGGGCCGATTCCGGGAGTTTGGGCCTTTCCGGGGGAGTTTGGGCCTAAGGGAAGGGGTCGTGGGCTTTGATGGGGAGGAGTTTGAGTCCAAATAGGAGTAGGAGGGGCTTCCCCCAGCCCTTATTGCACCCCACCCTGCTGCCTTGCGCCCCCATGGAAGCCCTAGCCGCTCCCCACTCTCCCCTCCACCCCTTGCCTCCACCTCTCCTAGCCGCCACATCCCTAGCCCTTGCGCCCCTCTCCTCCCCTCTCCACCTCCCTTGCTGCCCCTAGGGGAGTTCTCCACCTCAACACCTCGAAGATCCGTCCATTGGAGCGCTCCGCGACGAGGAGATCCGGTGGATTTGGAGCGAGGAAGGAGATCGCGCGAACCGGGAGGAGATCTATTGGTTTTTCGTTCGTCGGGCGAAGGTATGGCCATGGGGATCCTTGGGGTTGGTCTAGGATCTGTTCTAAGGGTTAATATCATGTTTTTAGATCAATTGGTGGTGCTGTAATTTGGTAGATTAGATGAAATCTAGAGTTTGCCACGTTCTCTGTTTCGGGCAGCATGAGCAGTCGACCTAGGGTTTGGGTTTTCGCCAATTTAGAGTCGGAATTTGGTCGTCCTCCTGTTGAAGAAGTTGTAGGTAACTTCAATACCTTTCAGTGGGTATAAAGAACGTCCAATTCCGCCTAGCCGTTTGAAAGTTATGCTCATTTTATCGAACGTGTTAAAAACTGTGACGTCATTGGAACAGATCACGGTATTCTGTAGATTAAACCACTTTAGAGTCTGAATCAGTTTTTTCATATACTTAGAAAAAGTTAGGAAATTTCTGAGCTATGCGAGGATGTACTCGTTTAATCGATTCGGAGTCTTAGAACCCGAGTTATGCCTTTTGGAAGGCTGCTGTCCCGACGGGACAGAACCTCTGTTTTTGGGTTTTGCGAGTAGTTTGCGATGTCGGGGTAGAAGAGTGTTTGCGTACTGTTTTGTGGACATGATTGTGAGTGTGTGGTACCTATGTGCAGGTGGTGTGACCCCGGGAGTGCCTTCTACTTCTCGCCAATCCGTCGCCCGTGGTTGAGGCAAGTGTATTGGACTGGGTAGCGGGTTGTAGTTTGCTAGATTGGTTGAGATTGAAATTGAATATATGATATGTTCACATGCATGCTTTAATGATTGCCATTGATATGATGAATATGCTTATTATGTTATGATGCCATGTGTTTATGTACAATTTATTTATGATGTTGGCATGTTTGCATACATGGCATGATACATGGCCCGGGCGGTGAGAAAGTCATAACTAGTCCGGGGAAGGTCGGTGAGAAAGTTATGACTATTCCGGAGAGCCAATGAGTAAGTCCTACATCGTGATTCCATCCACCGCGGTGTATGGAAGCGAGGAGTAGGCACCCTCCATCTTCGGGATGGAAGTGGGGAGAGGGTGCACACCGACGGGTGTGTACTCAACCATACCAGAGTATCGATTTCAGGAGATATGTGCATCGCATTGCATTGCATTATATGAGGATGTTATATGATGATGATATATGATGATGTCAATGATATGCTTACGCTATGAATATGAGATGTGTATGATGTCGTATGTGAAAAGTGGTGATGAAGTTATTAGAATGTATTTTCTTGTTCCATTGCAATATACTTGCTGAGTGATGAACTTACGCTTGTGTTTATGTTGTTTTTCTTAGGTACCATGAAACCGGCATGCGGGAAAGGGAGCTAGTCACACGTCATCACTTAGCATCACACATATAAACAATGACATGTTCCTTCCTTTAATTGTGATGGGTAATTTGTGTGCTTGGTTTCCTCATTTCCCTCGTTTGGCTCATGAGATGGTTGGAATATTTATTCTAGGCTTAAACTGCTGCTAGAATCCTTATTATTGTTGATTTAGATGTCATTCTTTATACTATATCCTGTGATCATATTGTTGTTGCTTCAATTCATGGAAAAACAAAGGAGATGCTGCCGAAATTTTCGATTCTAGCATTTACTCCTTTGCTGTAATTTGTCTTAATTTATGGTATTTAGATGTTGTTTAGCCTATGTTTTGTAGCATTCAGGCATGCTAGATGCCGGGGTGTTACACATTGTGTGCACTAGCGTAATTCTGGACTAATGCAGTATATACAGAGGATCCAAATTTGTATATTCGGGGTCCCGACAGTGGGTCCCATTATTTTCCTGACTGGTTTGTTACGTTGGCAGAAATTTGTCTATTAGAATATCACCCTCTAACGTGGTGTGCCACATAGGTCCACATAGGTCAATGCTGATCAAAACCACCATTTTCGATTTGAAGGACCAAAACTAAATGGTATTGAAAGATAGGGTACCTATCCTAAACAATATTGCATTTAAGATACCAAAATTAAACGTCAGTAAGGCTATTCCCAATGGGTAGTATCATACTAATTAATTATATGCCACATAGGATTTTTTGCTGATGTGGCAAAGCAATAAATAGGAGGGAGAAGAAAGCTATATCTTAAGCAAGATACAGCTTTGGCACGATATCTTAAGCCATGTCACAGAATCTAATGCTCTGGGTCTACTTTCATAGACACAACATCACACCAATTAATTATTTTAAACATATAAGTATGATACTATGCATTGTAGAGAGTGTTTTTTCAATGCAGTATCATACTTTTCATCCTATGTGGCATTCTTGGATATTAGAGTATGACACTTTGCACTGGGAATAGCCTAAGAGTCAAGAACAAAGAAGAACTTTTTGCTGAAAATATATCTCTATCCACGTCTGATCCAAACGCTCCTCTATAATGTGCCCAGAACGTTTACACGGCGGTGGATTAGGCCGTGATATCGCCATACCGGTGTATCCCGGCCAATCCAAATAACCCCCCGCTGGGAAATTACCAGCCATACTACCCAGCCCGAGCAGCCCGAGCCTTCTCTCGGCAGAAGCCCTACCATCGCCTATCAACAGCAACCCGACGAACGATCCCAAATCCGCTCGCCCGCTGATCCTCGCCAGCTCGCCCCCCTTGATGCCCCTTCGGAACCAGCTCCGCCATCTTGACGCCTCTGGCTCGCACCGCCGCTTCGCTGTCCCGCCGCCCGCACCTTGCCACGGCCGCGCCGCGGCAGTTGAAGCTCGCCGCCACCGGTCCGTCGTCTCAGCTCGATGTTGACAGCACACCCCGACTGCCTCCCGGGCCTAGCTTGAGGCGTTGGGCTCATCTGGTGACGGTGAGTACCAATTGGCAGCTGTTAACTCACCAATTGGCAGCTGTTAATTTTTTTTATGTACTCTGTGTGTCTCTTCGCTGGACATTTGGACAGAGCTGAAGGAGTCTTTGCAATTAATATACCTGTGAAGATTATGGACGAATCCTTGGTGTTCATGAACATGGGAATTGCAAGCTGCACTTCAATTTCTCATGCTGTTGGTTATTCTATAGCAAGCTGAACAAGAACATGTGTTATTTTGTGTTGTATTTGACGGGCAAACAAATATTGTGCTCGGTTTGGTAATGATAAGTGTAGCTAGTGGTTTGCATCTGGAGCATCGCTTATTAGCTTTGAAATGTTCTATTTCTCTAATTAAACTTCTGTTGCGGCTTAGTGTGGGCAATTTGGTGTTTGTTTTAGGCATCAGATTTCAGCCCTTGGTGTGAACTATTTCTGGTTCCACCACTGTATGCGGGGATTGGGACTTGTGGATTTGGGAAGCTAACTATATACTGTAGTAAAGGTTCGAATTTTAGTGCTGGATGAAGGTGATGCAGGGATTGGGGGTTGTGGGTTTTTGTGAGCTTGTTGTAGACTGTTGTCGAATGTTGACATTTTAGTGCTGGATGGAACCTCATAGACTTCTGTAATGGGGTGGCTATCAGTCTCCATGGAGCATGTGAGGTATAGAATGGAAGTATACACTGAATTAAATTTCATAAGTTCAGCACTGGATGGAACATGCCCAGAATTGAATTTCATATGTTCAGAATTGGATAAAACATGCCCCGAACTGTGCCCAAAACACAAGCTAAGAGATAATATCTGATTATATTGCTCTTTTGACTAAATCTTAAAAAAGGGGCTAACTTGCTAGAGATTTGTAAAGTGGCAGGAAGGGAAGCTTCAACTAAATTTTGTCCACCCTTGTTGTTTTATTTATTTCTTCACTTTCGTGATTATTTTTGTTTGTTTGTAAACATTCAATTCATTTTAGCTTAGTTAAAATGTTGAGTGGAGGTGCTTCTATGCTCTTCCTTTTTAAAGTTGCACAAATATTAAAGCATGAATGAAGGGTAGATGAGGATTACTTACCCATTCGTTTGCTTCAAGATTTGTGCAACTTGTATTAGGAGGGAGAGCATAGAAGCACCTCTCTGTTGAGTATTCTATTATTTATTTCTCATTTTTTTTATTTTATCATGTTCATACTTTTCTGAATTTTCTGGATTATCCCAATTTCCCAATAAGTAGGTTAGGGGAAATTCCTTATATGCCACCGAATGTCTCTTATTATCCCTTAGAAATTCCAATAAATGCCTATATGTCTGTGAGACAAAGAGGGCTTTCATAAATATTCAGTGGCATGTAAGAAATTAATGCAATATTTCTGTTTTATTTTTCACTTATTGTTATTTATGTCCTGATTTTTCAGGATTTACTGGAATTTGTCTGCTCTTTGAAATTTGTGCAACTTTTAAGGCATCAATCTTATCAATTTTGTCAATATGACACGCTATTACATTGAATTTGTAGTGTGGAATGACAGTCCATAAAACAGATACAAAATAGAGGATCTGACTCCAGCCATTATACACCAAAATACGTCTTATTCGTGTCATGCCATCTACTTAAGTTGGAAGGAAGAATCAATAAAGCGAGATGGCAGAAACATCATCTTCGTATCCATCATCCTCTGGTGGGAAAAAGAAGCGACCACGCTCTGCTGGTGACATTGACAAACATCCACCAGATAAAACCCAAATCTGCACAAGCCTTGGTGTGTTACGCTCGTCCTCCAGTTTACTCTTTTATATCACTTGTGGTTGTTGTGTGCACCACCAAACACATATATTTTTATTTTGTTAACAGGATGCTTGAATTACATGTGAAAATATTGCACTCGATGACAATTATCGTTGTAGATCTTAAGTTACCAAAAAACTGAAGTTGCTATAGTATGTAACAATTTTGATGATGCAGAGGACAATCTTACATTCACTGATACTTTTATAGCTCTTCAATTGATGCGCACACAGTTCCCAAAGCTAGAGAAGGTATTTACATGCACTCTTTGTAAATATAATTTCTTCTTTCCAATTTTTTCAGAACTTCGATAACATAAGTTCATATAAAACTTCGTTCAGTTTATTGCACTTGGTGAACTTGTCCAATTGAAACTGTTGGTTAAATACATTTTAGCTGCCTAGACACTTATTTTTTGCAATTATGTGAATCACATCCACAATGTGTATGTATGATATGTGTCAATATAACCTGGTAAAGAACAAGTTTTGTTTCATACGTTCTGAACTTTATTATAATTGAAGTATTGATAAGCACAACACTTGCCCAACCACTTGATGCACATAAATCAAGGAAGGACAAAATCAAGAAATAATTGATAAAGGTAGTCAAAGGAGAAAGGCTCAATTGAGGCGGTAGGTCCTTAAATCGCTTAATGCACAAGGTGCAAAAAAAAAAGCATTAGGCCAAGAAATACCTGGCACAGTCTGGAGGGTGAACTGCCGCCTGGGAGGTGGGGAGGGTAAGGGAAAGGAGAGAGACTTCTTTATTTCTTTTCTTTCCCTCAACATTTTTGCTAGGGGCTATATATAATAGCAAATAAGCTAGTCAAATCCAATCCAATCAGATCCAATCCGGTTGGATCAGGATCTGCTATTAACTAAATTGGAAGTCTCTGGTTTGTTTCCTTAATTGCTGGAGGTGCCATGTGGGGCAGCTGCTGCCCCTTGTTTCCCTCGCCGGCGGTACTGCAGGCCCCACATGACAATATATATGTGTGTGTGCGTGCGCGCACGCGCATTCAACTTCTCTCACACCTTTAAAATCATGGGCGCATAGAAAAAAAATGCAATGACTACACTCTTCATTTTATCAATGGACAGATATTGTAAGACTGTTGTTCCCGATAAAATGGTTACATATAATGAAGGTAGGGTGTATTACAAAAGAACAAAGAACTCTATCATAAACTCTATTTTAAATTTCTCTTCACTGAGTTCTACTTCCTCCATTGTTTCCTTTATTTTATGGGTGATTGAATATCATTTCTATACAAAATTACATCCTGTTTTGCCTTCACTTGCAGGTTGTGATGCAGCCATTCATTTTGCAGTCCCAATTGTACAGTAGTGTGAAGGACAGGACACAAGTTGATAGAGACTTGGAGGTTTTGTTTTGAACTTGTGCTATCACTCTTTACAAGGACATCTCTCATCCCTTTTTTATATGCAATGATTCATCCCTGTCTTACTCATGTGAAATTGTTAATGTTTTATCGTTGACTAAACAAAGACTCAGACTCGAGGAAATAACAACTAACAAAGTAACCTCAAACTGTGGAAGAGATCTTTTTCATTGATTGGATCATCAGGAGATTGAGACATGAACTTGCTTTTTTGCAGTCTCTGAAGAAAGACAAAGTATTGCGTGTATTCAAACTTAGTACTGGGCAGGATGATCATGCAATCATGTTCATGGATGATTATCTGAAACAGGTAACTCTTGTGTCTTGGTTTGGTGTTAAATAGGTTAACTAGACGGTAGAACCACAAACGTATCATCATAGACATGCCAACAATTCCCCTAAAAATGTTTGCAAAAACAATTTTCTTAAAAAAAAGAGAAAAGAACTAAAGCAGAGACATGTCAACAATTGCCTAGAGACACTTCTGAATAAGAAAAGGGAAGAAGCAGACATTTCCCTTTTGCAGTGTGCTGGGAAAATTAGGTTTTTAGAGCCTTAAAATAGTACAACCACTGAGTATTTTTTTTACTGCACCAAACAGCTGTACACTTCGGGGAAGCTTGGTTTATCGAAAATTTTGACCTGGTATTGTTGAATGTAGTTCTGGTTGTTAGCTTATGTCTTATCAACCTAAAGATGTAAAAAGAAGTCTTGTCTAGCTATTTGCTTGCTCAGATTGTTACCTATGCTATTTTAAGCTTATTTCCAGCTTTTGAGATGCCTGGACATATGAAATCCTGTTCTTTTTTTCTCTGCATTACTAGATGACCACATGAAATGGTAGAAGGAAGTACAGATAACTAAAAGATGGTCTTACCTGTATATTTATGAATATCAGTCTCAACTCTCTCCAAAGTCTAAAAAACACCCTCAACTATGAAGCCGTTCATTCATTCTCCACCCTGGTTTTGGATAACATGGTGTCCACATGTGCAATATTTCGCTGATTTGGCATCCACATAGATAGGTATTACTGAGTCACAAAGCTCAATTAGGAAAATAAATAAATAAAAAGGCTTTCTTGGCCCCACCTGTCGTGGTATCACGCCCTTCTTCCTCCTTTGTTTTCTTCTCCTCTCCTGAGCAACCAAGCTCCTCTTCTGTAATATCCTGAAATAAAAATAAATAAATAAATACTACAGTTTGGACCTAATGGGCCATTAGTGGGCTAATTAACTCTAATCCTAACCCTAATTATCAACCCTGGGCCACCTTTGTTTTTCTTCTCATGTGTATGCAGCCACCGACATTGCTTTCCAATCTACCACTGCATTGCTCCAACTCACCTGCAGGTTTGCGTGCATGCACTCTGCCTGCTGCCGGAGCTCAGCAGGGCCTCGTCGCTGTGGGTCGTTAGTGCCACGTGGGAGCGTCTGCCGTGCACTGTTGCTGCGATTTGCCGCTGATGCCATGCCTTCACCCCTAGCTGCTGCTGCTGCGGGTGCTGTTGCCGCTAGCTGCTGACCTGGTGACGTGCCCCAGCAGCCCTTGCTAGTTCCGCCTGCTGCTGCTGCTGTTGTTTGCCGACGTGGGTGCATGACTGCAATCACCTGCCTTGCCTGTCACTCCATGCACTCCATGTTGGACTGCCGCTGTTGCTACTGCTTTGGTGCTCCTGCTAACGCAGAAGTTAGGAAGAGAAGAAAGGAGAAGGAAGAAAGAGAAGCAGGAGGCAGCACAGCTGCCACATGCATGCATGGCTGCATGCTACTGCACGTGCCACGGTATGCTGCTGTGTGCCATGGAAGACAGGAGAAGGATGGAAACAAGTAGATCAAGAAGAAGAGAAGAGAATAGAGGGTGAAGGTAAAAGGCACGGATGAAAAGGTGGGAAGAGGAGAGGTGGTATCAAGAAGAAGAGAAGAAGAGGAGAATAGAGGGTGAAGGAAAAAGGAACGGAAGAAAAGGTGGGAAGAGGAGAGGTGGTTGCATGCATGGCTGAATGTTTTTGCAGTTCAAGGTGTTTTTTGGATTCTATGGAGAGTTGAGGGGGTAAAATGGACTTATTCCCATTTGTTTCGAGATTTTATTGTTCCTGCACTCCTACAAGCTTCAGTGGTGCATGCTTTGTGATAATTTCTTTAAAGTCTCCTTTTTTTATTGCCTTGTCTGAAAGAATATGTTCAAATTCTCCTTTTTTGTACGTTTGTTTAGCTAATCTTTCAAATTCAATAAACAAATAATTCATCAATTTACATTACTTTTTTCGTACTAAAATTTTTAGTTAATCTGTTTCTTTGTTACACTGCACATATGCAGATGACATTTGCTGTTAAGAGGTTAAGGGATAACGACCAAGATGGTAGTGAAGTGTTTGAGTGGTTTGAAAGATATGTTGTCGATTCAAAACAGGATGTTAGCATAGATCACCTACAGCTGGTAAGTTTCAATCAGATCAGTGGCTGTAGAGAAGTGTTAGTTACTTTTGTGAAAACCTTGACCTTTTCATTAGTATAGGTCATTACTATTTATTATTGATAATATCTAACTAGGGCCGTCTCAAACATTTTGGAGGCCCTGTGCAGCTGTGCTCAAACTAAAAGTTAGGGCCTAGAAAAGTTGGGCATCAAAGATGAAAAAAAATCTCATAGGAGTATTTGATACACAGACAGCTTACTCGATGTAAGTAACCATGGCATGATAATTAATAGCGGTGCAAAAGATTGTGAGAAAAAAGATCAACAGATGTATCTTGTGTAATCTCATAGTTGTCGCAAAGAATAAACATATATGAATGGAAAAAGATCCATTGCTGTGTTTTCGTGGTGATGTAGTTCAGCTGTATTGGATTAGAGGACTTAGAGCTAGGAGAAAATTTATTTTGATACATAGAAGTACTAGTTAATTTGGCAATCTCATAATGAATAAACTGAGGAAAAAGAGTAGCACAGGAACAATCTAGTGGGTAGCTGGAAGTTTTCATGTAGAGAAGCCTTCACACTTCTGAATTCTTAATAACTGAGAGTATACAGTAGTTAACCTTAGCTTGTCAATTGTACAAACAGTCAGTACCAAATGAGGGCCCCATGGCTGGTGGGGGCCCTGTGCAGTCACTCATTCTTCACCTGCTTAAAATACGGACTTGTATCTAACCTAAATCCAAGTTTTAACATCTACAAACTTCGACATGACTTATCATGGGAATTTTTCAGTTGGAATTTTGCTATCCTTGACCTGACATTTTGTTTCGTCTGTTAATTCTTCAATAAAACTAGGTTATGAACCAAGATGTACTGATATTGTATTGTTGTACTGCTTTTCGCATTGAAGTTATACTAAAAAATAAAATCAAAGATATCTAATTTCTTCTTTTTTTCATTGCAGTGTTCACTGTTATCATATGGTGGTGATGTAACAGACAAACATATCTCATTATTGATGAATGCTGGTCTCCTAGTAAGTAGTTTCCTAAGTATTGTTTTAGGATCATTATCGTGGGTAGCATGGTGTTACACTATTTTTTAGGGAATGCGCAAAAGCTTTTCACGCCATTGTAGTAAGAAGAGGAAACCAAGTACAATCCATATGGGCAAACCCAATGACAGAACAGAGGAATTACAGCAACAAAAAAAGGAGATAAGCTTGAAACTAAACTAAGAACAAAAGAGAGGGGAGAGACCCTGGACTGGAGGATTCTCCTTAACGATGCAGCAGCAAGCTGCAAGAGAACATTAGAGGCTAATCTGTAAGGGTGCGTTTGGTTGCTTGTACCAAGTGGTACATGTATGAGATGATTCAAGAAAAATATCATCCATGTGTTTGGTTGCTTGAATGGAACCATCCCATCCTGGATCAAGTGATACAAATTTGAGGAATATTCCCTCTAGATGCTGAACTATCTCATTCACTCAAAATAATGGAATCAAATGGTACAGGATCATCCCGTCCCATTCAACCTCAACCCATGAACCAAACACACCCTAACTAAATGGTGTTACCCATACAATGGCAATTTCAAGAAAATTATGTTCAGAACTCCAAACACTGAAAGAGCACCATATGATTGTGTTCACTATAATGATTTGTTTCATGTTTATTAGTTAACTGATAACTGCACCTAATTTGATAACATAATGATTATATTTTCTTGACCAATCATGCTTACTGTTTATGCTGTATTCACTTTTTTTTTTCCAGACACGCCAACTAATTGATTCAAACATGTACTGGTTTGCTATTCCAAGTATTGGTCCTATCTTAAAAGGCCTATCACAGGTTTGTATATTGACTCTTTCGATTCCTTGGTTCAAATTTCCTGGTGTCTATTAATTTTAAAGATGGAGGTAATATATTAATAATGAACAAGTGACATCACATCAGGTCATATCATGTCATGTTGATTTCACTCCGAATTTTTTTAACTCCCGTTGTTTATACGAACATAATTACATAATATGTGGGCTGACTAAGAGTCCATTAGCAATCAGCTGGAAAAATCTGTTTATGTAACACTCTAGCCCAAGACTGAGACTAGAATGCCACTTCTATCCATGTTTACCCCAAATTTAATCAGTACAACAGGTCAAGAAAAACCATATCAAACATATTCCTGGAGCCTCGCACCCAAGAATGTCCGGGTCCTCGCGCCTGAGAACGCTCGGAACCATGCACCCGCGAACATTTACCTTGTCCACATTAGTTCTTTAACGATTATAAATTCTTGAACCAACTACGTTCCACGCACATGACTTAGTACCTTCATCAAAGTCTATTAGCTAAATCCCAACTAAGTGAACCATTAAAGTCTAAACGTGATAGCTAAAGATGATAACTAATTTGTTGCTTGCACATGGTGTGAATATGTACTCCATCCCATGCATGTCGCTATCAACGGTCACATAAAACAACACAACAGGGGTGAGTCCACGATCAGCAAGTACATAATAAAATAGTAAACATGAATTTTAATATATCATCAACATTAAGCACATATTTTACTCTTTTCTTTTCATTGATGCAATTCAAGTGCTTATGCATATGTCTCATCATCTCTTTAGCAGAGTGTAACACCTGTTGGTGTCCACTCAAGCTCATCCTCTTTCATGCGGGGTCCTCAAAAGCCCGTCCTCTTTCTTACGGGAACATCCATCCTCCACTCCCACGGAGTACCTACCGAAGTAGGTCTTTATCTTCCCACTCCTACGAAGTAGACCGTAGATGCCCATACGAGCCATCTCTTTTCATGTCATGAATGCATATGATGCCATAATTCTTGAAACATATATCATGTAGTATTAACCATTACCCATCATCAAGTATTCATTGGATAATCACCTAAAAAAATCATCATATTAAGCAGAGTAATCATATCAGAACTGCATGGCCAATATGGCATCAAACTCAATTATCAAAGCCATCTAACACTTTACTCTTCTACCATGTACTTGCCTTAAATGAAGCATTGGAGCCTAATAACAATTATGGTACAACACCTCAATACACAGCCATAGCATGCAAAAAACTCGCGGTTCCGGAAATTCACCGGCGACTCCTAGTAGTCCATTTTTTTTTAAAAAAAAGGTCCTCCCGTAAATTCGCTGACAACTCCTAGCTAGCACATGTTTTAAAAAACCCCTGAGAAAAAAGAAATTTTGTTTAGGCTCCCATATCTTTTTTTAGAGGTAACCGCCAAACCAAATTTCGCACCACATAAACAGGACCTATGGTGTCGCAAATTCGCCGATGACTCCTACCTAGCATATTTTTGAAAAAAAAGAGAAGGCCGAAATTACGTTTAGGTCCTTATACTCTTTTTTTTTTCAGAAATAGCAATTGGACCAAATTTTGCATGGTGCAGCGTAGCAAGCGACCTTGGCTAGTACATAATATGCATGTTTTCTTCCTTTATATTATGTGTTAGACAGTATCCTGATATGCCTTGTATAGATATTGCCTAAGAGCATCTCCAGCAGAGCCCTTAAACCAGCTCCTAAACTTTAAAATAGGGAGTGTAGTAAAAAAAACAGATCCAGCAGGGCCCCAACTCAAGCCCCTAAAATTAGGAGGCCCCTAAATTTGTCTCCTCAGCCCCAATTCCCAGGGGCCCCAACTCCAGCCCCTAAAATTATTAGGCCCTTAAATTTGCCTTCTCAGCTCCAATTTCCAGGGACACAAGTACAACCCCTATTATTGAAGATAGGAAAATACATGAGAGGCTTCGAAAATTTTATCATGTTTTGAAAATTTTAAATTTAAATTTGAAATATCATGTTTTTAAATTGTAAATGTTAATATGCTTATGTTTTATGTATTACAAATATTTTTGATTGAATTTTAGTGGTGTCAAATGAAGATTATACATAGCGGATATGTTAAAATAGGAGAAAAAATAAAATAGGGGCTGAGATTTAGAAATTTATTCTTTGGACTTGTGCTTTCACAAAGCAGGGCAAAAATAGAGGGAGTCCCTAAATCCAAAATAGGGACCCTGTTTTAGGGGCTCTTGTTGGAGATGCTCTAATATAGGCTTTCCCTTTATACCCTCTTGTACATGTATATATACTGGCCCATTGGCCTCATGATGAATACAAGTACTATTCATAACATGGTATCAGAGCCAAATTTAGGGTTAGGGTTTTCTTGACATTGCACTTGCGTCATCCTTGCCATCTCTTTCCACCGGCTCTTCCTGTCGGTTCTGCTTGGCAATCTCGACGCCCAGCATTCTCTCCGACGTGCTGCATCTTGGACTGCCTACCCTTGATCTGCTCTGGCGCTGCTGTCTTCAGCGTCGGGTTGCTCGTCCTTCCGGACGTCGCCATCACGCCTCTGCTCCGGACGTTGTCGCTGTGCCTCGGTCTTCTCCGGACGTCGTCGCCCGGGAGACTGCACCCCGCCTCGACCTCCTCGCCTCGCTTGCTGATTCGCACCGGCCGCCTTGCTGATCCGCGTCGGCCGCTTTGCCGATCAACGCCGGCCGTCCATCTGTGTCGGCTCTGGTGCCGGCCACCGACCATCGTCGCGGTCTCTAGTCGAGCGCCACAAGTCCGGCGAGCCCGGCCGTCGCCGCCCGTCGCCGCCGTTTTCCATCGAACGCCTGTCCGGGGCCGGACGCTGGTCCACTTCGGTCTTGAGGCTGATTAGATCGTACTTGGGGCTGATTAGATCGGATTCCAATCCGATTTAATCTGGCTGCCAAAAAAAAATGTCGCTATCTTCAGGCTCTTCTTCGGAAACTGTTTCTGTTCCTCGCTGCCCGGTTATCTTCTATGGTCTAAATTATCGAGACTGGGTTCTTCACATGTGCCTTCACATGCGTGGTCAGCGCCTTTGGGAGTTTCTTACCGACGAGCTTTCCTGTCCGCCTCGTCCAACTCCCTCTACCACGCCTGTTATTCCCAAGGAGGCGAATGAAGCTGCTTGCCAGAAGATCATTGATGATTATACCGATGCTATGGAGTCTTTTCAGACTAAGTTTACTGCTCACAAGACATGGATTGATGAAGATGCTCGTACCTCTGCTATTTTGGTTGCTAGCGTGGAGGTGCATCTTACTGGTGACATTGTTGCTTTGTCTTCGGCATAGTTGATGTGGGCACTCTTCGTGACCGCTGTGAGCCTGCTGGTGACTCTCTTTACCTTGCTGTTGTGCGACAGGAGCAGTCGCTACAGCGGGGTGATTTTACTGTGGATGAGTTCTATGCGCAGCTGTCTTCGGTGTGGCGTCAGATTGATTCCTTGGGACCGGAGGTTTGCTGGACTTGCCAGTGCTGTCAGCGTCAGCACTCTCATTTGGAGCTTCGCTGGATTTACGACTTCCTGACACGTCTTCAAGCTGAATTTGAGCAGATTCGTGCCCAGCTACTTGCTCGTCATCCTCGTGTGACTTTGTTGGAGGCTCTTGTAGCTATTCGTACTGAGGAGACTCATCTTCGTGGCGCAGGACTGCTGGTGGCTCCCTTAGTCTTGGCGGTGCCTCGTTCTATTCCTCCGTCAGTGGCGCCTACTCCAGTTTCGGCTACTGGGGGCAGAGGTCTTCACTGCACCTACTGCGATAAGAATGGTCACGTGGAGCAGTTCTGCTACCAGAAAAAGAAGGATCTTGCTCGTCGAAATGGCCGTCCTCCTAAGAGCAATGGAGGCTGAGGAGATTCAAGTGTCTCCTCTCAGCGGACTCCTCCTCAGCAGACTTCTGTTGGTTCTGACTCTACTCAGGAGATCCTTATGCTACTGCGTCGCATGGCTGCCTCTACACGGACAGGTTCGGCTGATTCTGCTACTCAGTCTTCCAGTGAGAGATCACCTTCCTCATCAGGTATCACACCATGGATTCTTGACTCTGGAGCTTCTTTTCATATGACATCTGATCCCTCGAGTCTTCATTCCATTAGTCCTCTTGTTGCTCCTATCACTGTGTAGACCGCAGATGGTACTTCTCTTTCTGTTGAAGGACGAGGCAATCTTTTGTCGTCCTCTTTTCATGTTCCTGCTGTTTCTTATGTTCCCAAACTGACCATGCAACTCATATCCGTTGGCCAGCTCACTGATCATAGTTGTCGCGTTATTCTTGATTCTGACTCTTATTGTGTTCAGGATCGCCGCACGGGGGCTCTAGTTGGGACTGGCCCTCGCCGCCATGACTCTCAGCGTCTTTGGGAGCTTGACTGGCTTCATCTACCTTCCGCTGCCTCTGCCAGTCTATCTGTTTCCTCTACCGCTTCAGCATCTGTTGCTTCTTCTACTGGGGCTTTTGCTCAGTGGCATCACCGTTTGGGCCATCTTTGTGGTTCACGTCTGTCTTCTTTAGTTCATCGTGGTCTTTTAGGCTCTGTGTCTGGTGATGCTTCTCTACACTGTCCAGGTTGTAAGCTTGGCAAAAAGCTACAACTCCCCTACCATTCTATTGAGTATATCACAACGTCCTTCTGATCTTGTTCATTCTGATGTTTGGTGTCTGGCTCCTTTTGTTTCAAAAGGGGGTCATCGATATTATATTCTTTTTATAGATGATTTCTCTCGCCACACTTGGATATATTTTGTCCTCTCGTAGTGAGGTCTTATCCATCTATAAGACTTTTGCCACCATGATTCGTACTCAATTTGATTCTCCCATTCGTGTTTTTCATGCTGACTCGGCAGGGGAGTATCTGTCAGGAGCTCTCCGAGCTTTTCTTGCTACACAGGGCACTTTTTCTCAGTTTTCTTGTCCTGGTGCTCATGCTCAGAATGGTGTGGCTGAGCGCAAGCATCGTCATCTTCTTGAGACAGCTCGCGCTCTTATGCTTGCTTCCGCTGTTCCACCTCACTTCTGGGCTGAGACTGTTTCCGCTGCCACCTACTTGACCAATATCCAACCCTCTTCTGCTCTTAAGGGTGGGATTCTAGTTGAGTGTCTTTGTGGCATGCCTCCTGACTATTCTGGACTTCGCCTTTTTGGGTGTGCGCTATGTTCTTCTTGCACCTTGTGAACGCACCAAACTGACTGCTCAGTCTGTTGAGTGTGTTTTTCTGGGTTACAGTGCTGAGCATAAGGGATATCGTTGTTGGGATCCTGTTGGCCGATGGATACGGATCTCACGGGATGTCACTTTTGATGAGTCTTGTCCATTCTACCCTCGTTCTTCTTCCTCCCCTACATCCCTTGTTGAGCCACTGTTTTTTCTGACTTTTCCTGATACTCCAGTTGTCACTTTTCCTCTCTCACAATCGGCGTCTCCTTTATCGCCGGTTTCTTCACCACCGTCCTCTCCTCCAAAGGCCTCTTCAGATATTATTCCTCCCTATCCTCTTTACTACACTCGTCGTCCGCAAGCGGAGGAATCTTCTGATGTGCCATCTTCTTCTTCTGATGAGCCATCTTCTTCCGTGTCTCCTCCTCGTTATGCTCTTCACGATCGACAGTCTATTCGGCCTCTTGAGCGCCTTAGCTTTGTTGGTGCAGCTCTGGCCGAGCCAACTTCTTACCGTGATGCTGTTATTCATCAGGAATGGCAACATGCGATGGCAGAGGAGATTGCTGCCCTTGAGCGCACTGCCACGTGGGATCTTGTTCCACTTCCTCCATGTGTCCGCCCTATTACTTGCAAGTGGGTCTATAAGATTAAGACTTGTTCTAATGGTTCTCTTGAGCGCTACAAGTCTCGTCTTGTGGCGTGTGGTTTTCAGCAGGAGCATGGTCATGATTATGATGAGACCTTTGCCCCTGTGGCTCACATGACCACTGTTCGCACTCTTCTTGTTGTCGCCTCTGTTCGTGAGTGGTCCATCTCTCAGCTTGATGTCAAGAATGCCTTTCTTAATGGCGAGCTGCATGAGGAGGTTTATATGCAGCCACCACCAGGGTATTCTGTTCCTGAGGGCATGGTTTGTCGGCTTCGTCGCTCTCTTTATGGGCTCAAGCAAGCCCTTCGTGCTTGGTTTGAGCGTTTTTCTTCTGTGATCACTGCATCTGGTTTCTCTGCAAGTGCTCATGATCCTACGCTCTTTGTTCACACTTCTTCTCGTGGTCGGACTCTTCTCCTTCTATATGTTGATGACATGATCATTACTGGCGATGATTCTCAGTATATTGCCTTTGTAAAGGCTCGTCTCAATGAGCAGTTTCTCATGTCCGATCTAGGTCCTCTTCGTTACTTTCTTGGAATCGATGTTTCTTCTACATTTGAGGGCTTCTTCCTCTCCCAAGAGAAGTATATCCAGGATCTTCTTGATCGTGCTTCTTTCACTGATGAGCATACAACCGAGACTCCCATGGAGCTCAATGTTCTTGAGGATCCTACTCGCTATCGCCTTCGACCTACTGATGGTGAACCTCTTGAGGATCCTACTCGCTATCGCCAACGACCTACTGATGGTGAACCTCTTGAGGATCCTACTCGCTATCGCCATCTTGTTGGAAGTCTTGTTTACCTTGGTGTCACTCGTCCTGACATTTCAAATCCAGTCCATATCCTGAGTCAGTTCGTTTTTGCTCCCACTCAGCTCCACTATAGTCATCTTCTTCGTGTTCTACGATATCTTCGTGGAACTATCTCTCGTCGTCTTTTCTTTCCACGCTTCAGTTCTTTACAGCTCTAGGCATACTCTGATGCTACATGGGCTAGTGATCACTTTGATCGTCGGTCTCTTTCTGCTTACTGTGTTTTTCTTGGTGGTTCTCTCATTGCTTGGAAGACTAAGAAGCAGACAGCAGTTTCTCGTTCGAGTGCTGAGGCTGAGTTGCGGGCTATGGCAATTTTGACAGCAGAGGTTACTTGGCTACGGTGGTTACTTGAGGATTTTGGTGTTTTTGTTTCTACACCGACTCATTTTATCTGACAGTACGGGTGCCATAAGCATTGCTCGAGATCCAGTGAGGCATGAACTCATCAAGCATATTGGTGTTGATGCTTCTTATATACGGTCACAGGTACAAGATTAGGTTGTGGCTCTTCAGTATGTGCCTACAGAGCTCCAGCTAGCAGATTTCTTCACGAAGACACAAACTAGAGCTTATCATAACTTTTACCTCTCCAAACTTAGTGTTGTACATCCACCATGAGTTTGTGGGGGGGGTGTTAGACAGTATCCTGATATGCCTTCTATAGATATTGCCTAATATAGGCTTTCCCTTTATACCCTCTTGTACATGTATATATACTGGCTCATTGGCCTCATGATGAATACAAGTGCTATTCATTACAGTATGCATGTTGGGAAACGGGTAGGCTATTCTAGCATAAAATTAAAATTTTCTACCACATAACCAAGGAATCACTGCAAGTTATAGATCACAGAATTACCACTAGACACGCAGACTCGTAGCGGAAGTAGAGTTGATGTAGCACGGTGATGCAGATGTAGTTGTACTATCCCCACGCCACCTCCAACAGCTCCTCGTGACCATCGCAGTTTACGGATTGTCCTAGCGTTGAAGCCTCGCAGCAACGCTTTCAAGGTATCCACACGTATGGGGCAAGCACACCATGCGCTGGAGTGCTAGCGCCAGCTACACAGTTCTGGGCGAAGGAGGGGTGGCGAGTAGGGTTTCGGAAATTCCGAATTCCTACTGTGCGTATTAACCCTAAAGCCAGCACCCCCTCCCTTTAAATAGACGTTCCATAATGGGCTCTACATTAGAGGCCCATTAGAAACTTAAACCCATCAGAATTCGAATCACTATCCGAATTACGTCTCAGCACTTTAAGCGTGCGACCACTAATCGGTAGCGGTCCCTAGCAGGACGTGTCGACTCCTAAGTATATGTAAAGATCACATCGGACGAAACTAAACAATGCTTAGTTCTATGCATTTCACTTTGCCTCATGATATCGGTCAAACTCAAGGCGAGTACATGCCATTCTTGTTTAGTTAGCTTGACCACTCTTTCTCGATCACGTGACTCGAAATTCCCAACTACGGTTTAACTCTTTAACCGCCCCAACTACGGTTAACTATTTAACCGCGAATAGTATGATTATGCATTTCTGGAATCCGACCACTCGAGAGGCCTAGCGATATCTCTCCCGTTGAATGGAGGGGCAAATTCCATCTTGATTGGCCATGCTTCGCAACATGTTTCATGACAAACCCGAAAGCTACCTTTTTAACTACCCAGTTACGGAGTAGCGTTTGGCAACTCCTAAAGTCATTACATATCCTGAGTGCATGCACTAACCTCAAGTCTAAGGATATAGCATACACATTCTATATGAGACCAACCGATGACATGAAAATTACAACGTTCTCGCAATGTCTCAAGGTGGGTCGATCTAACTCCATGTTCTCTAACATGTGTCCATATTTTGGTTTGATATCTTCATATCTATGACCCATGAAACATGATCATCAAGCAATACATATGCTAGTCTATTCATACGTGTCCTCGTATGTTTATCAACTATGGATCACGTTAGAATAATCATCACAGTCATATATATAGTTTCACAAACAAGTCACATACTTGCTAATAAATAATAATGACAGTCCTTTGTTTTGTTCTCACATAATTATAGTTCAATTCAAATGTATTATTTGGAGTGGACACAAACTGAAGTCCAGTGCTGCAGTCAGTCAGATTCCTTTAGCATACAGGGAGTTTGTTTTCTTTCGAATTTGCTATGCTGAATTCTTCTATATGGCAACGAACTGAATGTTTACAATTTCAATTTATCTTTGATGAAGTTGTACATGGTAAACCAAGTATACGGAGATTTTTGACTATTTGAGTTGGTAATGGTGAGCAGGGAAGGAAGGAAATTCTTTCATTTTTGAGCCGTAGTAAGTACAAGGAGATGCCACTCTCTTCACTGGAGAAGACAAGATTAAGGTTATCACCTCTTGATGTGCGGTTCCACCTTCGCGACTTGATTGGATCTGGTCACATAAAAACAGTTCAAACACCCACTGGTTTACTTGCTCGCATATCAAAAGATTGATAAACAGGTGTATTCTAATTCTGTTTAATTCTTTGCCTTACCTGGTAATATCCAGCTTTAGTGTTTCTCTGATTTTGTTTTGCACTCCACCAGTTTGTTCAGCTTATTTTGAATAAAGCACAATTATCTTACGAAGACAACGAAAGAAGGTACTCAGAAAAGTTGTTTTTATTGCTTCTAGTGCTCTTTGAGGCCATTACGAGCAGTCCAAAGAATATCGATATATTTTTTTGCCAGATGTATATTGTAATCAGTAAGGTGTATTTCGTTTCACTTGATCGTGCTATTAGTCTTTTGATCTTTGGGAGGCATTCTAGTTTTGATCTGTTCGATTTTGTAGACGATGTTAACAAATGAGGCTACGGAGTTGGAACCCTGGCTCACTGTGACGGGATATTGATGATCCTTGTTCTCACCTAAAAGGAGAACAGTCGGGGAGCACTTTTTATTATTTAACCCTCTTTAAAATTTATTTCTATTATTTACCCTTTGCACAACTTGTTTCCAAATTTAACCAACGGCTTTGAGCTAAAAAAAATGGCACTTGGACATGCCATTGGTCATGACGTGGCCATGACTGGAGTGGTACCTGGGCCACGCCACGACCAACGGCATAGCTAAAAAGGGATAGATTGGGTCATCAATAGAAATTAATTAAAGAAGGTTAATAATAATAATAAAATTCATCCGTTGGTAGAGTGCCTTACTCTACTGTGAAAATAATTATATTAAAAAGAAGGATGTAGCTGATAGATCATTGCTATACAAAACAAATATCATGTTTTTACATCTAACAAAGGGAGGAATGAACTGTATTAATGAGAAGGATGTTGTGTGAATGAAATGCTTGTTGTACACTCTAGCTTCTGTGAATGAATTAATGGATGGCCAGCATGGAAACATCAGACACCTGTTATTTCATAGTAACTTACGATAAATCTGTTGAAATGACCCATTCTCCAGAATTAAAAAGTTGAAACAAGTATTAGTATTTGTGGGAATCTGGCCAGTGGCTAGATGGCTAGGCGTAGGTGGGCGGATGTGCTCACAATCCACTAGGATATTCAAATCTTAACGTTGTGCATGTGTTTAGTGGGAAAATGCGTGCCCGAGCTTCATGAGGCTTTTGGTGCATCTGATAAATTCTATGCGTGTGCGTGTGTGGGGGGTGGGGGATGATGTGGGTGCGATATGTGTCGAATAAGACTATTTATAAAAATTCTTTCTTCAATGCAGCAATTGAGAAATCAGTAAACCAGGATGCTGGTAATGGGATTGGCGCCTAGAACTCTTATTGTTATGCACTCCTATTGTACTAACAAACTTTTACAACCTCAGTTCTTTTTTATGTCTTAGAATGCATACAGTAAACCTTTTAAAACTTTAACCGCTGCGCAGCATTTAGATTTGTTACTTGGAAATTTTATCACTAATTTGGCATAAAATGCTTTTATATTATTATATTTTTAATAATTGTTACTAACAGAGGCCCCATTATATTTTTGATATCATTATATTTTTAATAATTTTTATATATCCATATTTATGCTAAGATGGTGACACAAAAGCCATGGTTGGAGGGAGCCAGTATGATCAGGCGAGGTTTTATGCTATGTATCACCGATAAACGATACTGGTACGCGATATCGGTATGGCATACGCAATTTTTCAAAAACAAGAATTCGGTGATATGACGAGTATATATGTGTTTAAAAAATAAATAAAATGTAAGAGGAAGAAGGCGACAGCGGAGGGAGAAGAAGACGATAGCTTGTAGAGGGAGAAGGCGGTAGCGAGATTGTAGAGGGGGAAGATGTCGGTGGTGGTTAGCAGGCTGGGCGGTGGGTTGGCGGTAGGAGGGGAAGGGAGAGAAGGTTGCAGCGACTTGCAGAGGGAGAAAGCGGAGGTGGCCGATAGGTTAGTTGGAGGGGTGGCGGCGGTGAGACTACAGAGGGAGAAGGGAGGGGAGGCCATAGCAGCAAGATTGCAAAGGGTGGTGGCCCACAGGTTCGATGGAGGTTGGAGGGGAGGTGGTGGCTAGTAGCGGTCGTTGGTCAACTGGGTGGAGGTTAGTAGTTGGTGGGTCTTAGCGATTTTGGGGGAATCAATAGGAAGAGAGATGTCTGAGTGGAACGAGGGAGAGATATCTTAGAGTTAGGAGAGAAGATTTGGATTGGGCTTGGATTTGTGTTTTTGTCTGGAAGATCAGGTATCAGCGAAGGATTGGGATTATTTTTTATTAATTCTAGATAGTTAATTTCACCGATCATTCCTGATAGATACCGTATCACGAAGGATCGCCATATCAGGTAAGTATCTAGTACTAGTACGGCAATTTTGCGAAGGATTGGTGATCCATAGTTTTTGGGTAAATGCCATCAAAGCCTTGTGGCTTTATGGTCTTCAGAGATAACATATTATGGCCCTGTGTGTTTTGGCTTCTAACTTAAAGCCAGCTCTGGTCTTACGTGTTGTCATCGATTCTTGTTAATATGTGGTGGGTGATGTGGATGCAATATGTGTCGAATACGACTATTTATAAAAATTCTTTCTTCAATGCAGCAATTTAGAAATCAGTAAACCAGGATGCTGCGCCTAGATCTCTTATTGTTATGCACTTGGAACTCCTATTGTACTAAAAAAACTTTTACAACCTCAGTTCTTTTTTTTATATATCTTTGAATACATATAGTCGACCTTTTAAAACTTTAACGGCTGCGGAGCATTTAGATTTGTTACTTGAAATTATAATCACTAGATTTGGCATAAAATGCTTTCATATTATTATATTTTTAATAATTATTACTAACAGAGGCCACATTTTATTTTTGATATCGTTATGTTTTTAATAATTTTTATATCTCTGTATTTATGCTAAGATGGTGACACAAAAGCCACAGCTGGAGGGGGCCAGCATGATCAGGCTAGGTTTTACGCTATGTATCACCGGTAAGCGATGCTGGTATGGCAATACTTAATTTTCCGAAAATAAGAATTCGGTGATACGGCGAGTATATGTGTTTAAAAAAATAAAAAAATGTAAAAGAAAGAAGGCGACAATGGAAGGAGAAGAAGACGATGGATTGTAGAGGGAGAAGGCCTTGGCGAGATTGTAGAGGGGGAAGATGCGGCGGTGGTTAGCAAGCTGGACAGTGGGTTGGCGGTAGGAGGAGAAGGGAGAGAAGGCTACGGCGGCTTGTAGAGGGAGAAAGCGGAGGCGGTGACAGGCTGGTTGGAGGGGTGGCGGCGGTGAGATTGCAAAGGGTGGTGGCTCGCAGGCTCGATGGAGGTTGGAGGGGAGGTGGCTGCTCGTAGCAGTCGTTGGTTAGCTAGGTGGAGGGTAGTGGCTGGTGGGTCTTAGCGATTTTAGGGGAATCAACAGTAAGAGATGTGGAATGTGGGAGAGATATTTTAGAGTTAGGAGAGAAGGTTTGGATTGGGGTTTGGCTTTGTGTTTTTGGTCTGGAAGTACCAGGTATCAGAGAAGAATTGGGATTATTTTTTATTAATTTTAGATAGTTAATTTCACCGATCATTCAAGGATCAGATCAGGTGAGTAGTACTGGTATGGCAATTTTGCGAAGGATCGGTGATTTATAGGTTTTGGGTGAATGCCATCAAAGCTTTGTGGCTTTATGGTCTTCTAACGTAACATATTATGGTCCTGTTTGTTTAGGCTTAAGTGTTTTGGCTCATTGGCGGATCCAGAGGGTGGACCGGGTGGGTCCCCCACCCAAAAATTAAAAACACTCAGCCCAAGAATTGCACTCTATGACCTCCATGCTGCGTGACGCGAAGTTACACCTCCTAGTTTCTGATATTTCTTGTATGGTAGTCTTGAATCATGTTGGCTTATTTGTTTCTTTTGATGCACACAAGGTACGTCAACTTGCCTATTTCTACCCTGATGATATTCCAGGTTCTGAATTATTAAGACTTGGAACGTAACTTGAGAACTATATTGATGACATGAGAAAAGAAGATAGCTTCAAAGGCCTAAACAATCTTGTTGAGCTCTTAGTAAAGCTTGTTCAAACAAAGAGGCATAAAGTTCATGATTTAGTGCACTTGCTTCTCAAATTGGTATTGATTCTACCGGTGGCGACGGCAAGTGTTGAAAGAGCATTTTCTGCTATGAATTCATCAAGCATAAGTTGAGAAATAGGTGGGTGATAGTCTTTTGGCGGTGGCGACGACAAGTGTTGAAAGAGCATTTTCTGCTATGAATTCATCAAGCCTAAGTTGAGAAATAGGTGGGTGATAGTCTTTTGGACAATTGTCTAGTCACATTCATTGAGCGATATATTTTTTTTAAAGTGAATGAAGAAGATATAATGGACATTTTCATGACCATTAGAAAGCGTAGATCCAACAAGAAGTAGTATTGTAATCTTCTTCAAACTATTGTAGCCGTGTAAGCTTTTTTAAGTCAAATTTCATACTTAGTTGTTGATTTTAAAATGTTCGTAAGACACCTTATTAATATATCATGATGCACTTTCGGTAAATTCTATACTTGTATTGTATATTGGCATGTTACATTTACGGTATTTAAAAAATTTATGCCAAGTTGGACCACCCATACCCAAAATCCTGGATACGCCACTGTTTTGGCTTATAACTTAAAGCCAGCTTTGGTCTTATTTGTTTAGGCTTATAACTTAATGCATATCATTTAAGCTGAATCGACGGCAACACATATTCTGAGACGAACTTTTGTACATCCTAGCCCGATGACGTGTCCACCTCCGCCCCCCCCCCCCCGCCCCCCAGCCCGCCTTCTTTTATAGGAGCCGCATTCTAGAGCGACTACATCGGTGAGTGAATATTCAACAAGTCTTCGTCTCACAAAAGAAGTTTTACAAGTCTTCAATGAATTTGCTCTACCCATGCACTGCCCTAACAATCTACCAAACTGAGCAAACTCAGGAGCTACTCTATTTTTATCTCCCCACTGCGATAAACTCCACTGTTGAGTGTGCCAGCCGAACACTACTGCTTGATCTCTTGAATAATAGAAGCAATGGGAGATTGAACCGCAGTTAACGAAGCCAGCTTCAAGAAAACAGAGCGGCGGTTGATCTCAAAGATCATCGGCTTATGTGCACAGTCGATAGACAGATTGGCAGCCTCCCGGCATGCAAGTGCCTCCACTTCTGCAGCATCGTGACAACGTCTCACCAATCGCCAAGGGTGAGTTGGGCATTCTCATCTCTTGCGACCACTTCAATACTGGTCTCTCCCGTTTGCTCTGCCATGCTGCCGTTAACATCAAATTTTGAATTTACAACAGTGAATTCTGATACTCTAGTAAGAAAGTAACTGATCCTTCAATCGACCGCCTCTCCCCACATGATGTGTGATCTCAATGTAAGGGTTTTTCGTTTCAATAAAGTAAACTGGCTGTCATGTTTCAGTCCAGGTAACTCAATAATGTTTTTTGATCCAACTGACACGGGAAACATACACACGTACACTACTGATCGAATTGTTAAGTGGACGAGCTCGGCATGTTGTTCGAAGTCATATCTATGATTTGCCACTAGGCATATTTCCAACACTTAATTCCATAGGAAACTAAGGCCCTATTTGAAATGGAGAAATTCCAAAGGAATTTCATATGATCTGTACTGTAACGGACCGTCTTTTTAGGGGTATGTTTAAATGCCATGACAGCTACTCAGGAAGACTAGCTGCCGAGAACCAAGCGTATATTACCAGACAGAAGTGCAAATCAACTATTTTTACATAACTTCAGGCCTAGCGGCCAGAGTTTTACAAAAGAAGGCGTAGCGAGCCTCAAATATCTTACATTACAAAAGAACCACACAGGCACGGCTTGAGCATAAGCCAAGACCTCAAAACCAATAAGAGTCGCCATCCACGAGTTCTTGGAAATTGTTTGCACTAAAATTCGGCACGTATGGAAAGTGTCAGCCCAATACGAAATATGGAGAGTTTGGTGAGCATACGACGGTTGGGATTTAGAAACCAAAGATTAGATCGTGACCGACACGGATTCAATTACCGTAATCGGATTTGGAAACCAAATCTCGGATCGTGGCCGACACGAATTCAGTTACCGTAAATGGATTTAGAAACCGAAGATTGGATCGTAGCCGACTCGAATTATGTGACCGTGTCCAGGGAGGACTCGGATCGGCCAAGGCATATAAAAGGGGATCGAGCCAAGAGAAGAAGGGACCAATCCAACACAACCACAAACAATACTTTTACAATCTTTTTTGTTTCTTTTAGTTTTTGTAAGCTTTCCTCTGTAAGTCGACGAGATCAATAAAGAGTTGCGCATCGCCAATTTGTTGATTTTAGCCGATTTCGCCTCAGGTTTGGTTTGCTTTGTTTTGTTGCGCATCGCCTCTCAAAGCCAATCTATCTTTACCTTTGGATTAGCCTTAATCAGCTAATCTAGTTATCCCCTAATCGGCTTTCGGCCGATTAGCGCTACGCTGATAATTGCTTGTTATCGGCTTTGATTGATTTTACGACGTTTTTCCTTGTCAATTTCAAGTCAAATTGACTGGCACGCTCAAACTCGGCGTTTGTCTCGTGTGTTTAAGACTAAGAACCCTACCTCAAGTTTTTAGTACAAATAGAAATCTTCAGCATCTTGAAGCTCTAGGGAGTTGTTTAGGCAAGGGTGAGTACACAACCGTACTCAACAAGTCACACAAAAATTTATGAATACTACATGCACGGGATTATCAAAGGATGGCACAGGTTTAAATATTTACGTGGATGCAATTTTATTTCCATGTTCATTTTTACCATTGAAACACAAACCACATAATTAATAGTAACAGGGGGGTATCATTCACAAAGTCATCACCATTGAGCCATTTCTTAAACTTCTTCCAAAGATCTAACTTGAGCTCGTTTACGGGATTCACCCCAATTAAACTTAGCTTCATTAACCGGAAGCACAACATATTCGAACACCATTTTATTTGACTCTACAGAGCTGCTTAGCTTTACCCACAAGATATATACGACCGTTAATGCAATGCACAAATTTACATGCAACTTAAATGCATGCGGCCGGCCCGAGAACATCACAACATTTTGATTGAACATTCCTAGATAGCTCCTAACCGATAAAGCCACTCTACTCGGGACTCACTGTCCGGAGCGAGGAGCTATCGTTGTGAGAACTAGTAAATGGCGCTACACCAGCCCATTCCCATTCCACCCCGTCGGCCATTCCCCAACTGGGAATGCCGCACTCCATTCTCCCTCTGAGAATGGTACTGTCAGGGTCCTGGTTCTTGGTGTATGGTCATGAGGGTAAGTTGGTAATTTTCCCTCCCCAATTTCTTTTTCCCCACTTCTTTTCCTCTCTCCTCCTCTCTCTCTCTCTCTCTTCCCTCCCCATTTCCCCACCCAGTGCCCGGCCAGGCCCCTCCTTGGGCGGCGCCCGTTTTTCCCACCATCGGTCTCCCCCCAGCCGTGCGACCGCCGCATGGCATCCTTCCCCCTGCAGGCGGCCACAGCTCAGCCTTGGCAAGCCACCCCTCCCCATGGCATGGCAGCCTTGCCGGCTCGCCTCCGCCGTCTTGCTCATCCTCACCCGGCCGCGCCTCCCCTCACGCGACGACCCCTTCCTTCCTCGATACTGGCCCGGCGGCACCTCCCTCCTCCTCTCTCTCTCTCCCTTCCTCTCCACCTCATAGCCATGGTTAGGGTTAGGTATGTTTGAGAATAGTGCTCAAATTGGGTGCATGGCAAGTGTTTGTTAAGAAATGCCCATGTGGATGTTGGTTGCTTAAGTGCTCATGCTTGGGCTATGGTGTGGTTGTTGCAATGTGGATGCTAGGTGTTCGATCAAATGCCAATGATGTGCTATTAGTGGTTGAGTTCGATTAGTAGATGATTGTGTTTAGCGGATGTTGGTTGATGCTAAACCACCATATCAGGATGCTAGAATCCTTATCTAGATCACTTTGTACATGTTGGGATTAGTACCAATCTAGGTTGGAGTAAAATGGGTGGGCTCAAGTGTTTAATGCATGCCATGTGTTTGATAGAGTGTGTCTAGTAGGTAGGGGATTATGGGTTCTAGTTGGATGCGATATAAGGATGATGATTTGTTTAGTGTTGAGCATTTTAAATGGTGGGTGGGCTATTGATGGGTAGTGTTAACCTTGTTTCTCCACTTGGATGTAATATTGTGCTTGCCTTTTGCATTAATTGTCCTTCCATCTCCATATGCATAGCATGCATCTCATTCCATGTGCATTGATATCGTGTAGAGCAGCTCACGCGGAGGGGTGAAGTGGCCGCGATCGAGGTGATCACGGTGAGCGGTTATTCTTGAGACTCAGCCGAAGCATCAGGCAAGCACCTAAGCATCTTGAACCCCGTATGAATGTATTTTTGAGAATAAATTGCTAAATTATAGATTCGTTTTGCATTAGGAGTTGGTAGTGGGATAGGACTAGACCCTAATTATTTGCACTTCCACTTGTTGATAATTGTTCAATATTTTCCTTGGAGCTAATATGGGTAATATAATGAGTCCACGCTTAGCATGCTTAGATGTCGGGTTCGGGCCCAGAAGTGCGGAGGTTACATCACTTGTGGTTGTTATTATTACACACATGTTACATTATGTTGGACTTGGAATTGGGAAAGGTTTGGAAAGAAATGAATTGTGGACCGGGGCGGGAGTTGGTTCATTTAGGTATGGAGACTCAAATGTGTAGCCAGTGCAGTGTCGATTAGGACGATCAGTAAGTGGAATAAGATTAGAGCACACCCGGTTGGTCGCATGCCGATTATGAATGCAGTGGCCACTCTTTCTCTCATACTGGAATCGATGGACCGTAACTTCGTGGTTGGGCGTGGTTGAGGCGAGGCTTAGGCCGACTCGAAGCGCGAGTAGGGCTTAGGCTGCTCGAGGGTGCTAGGTTTTGAGACCCACGAGGAGGGCGCGATTGGGTATGATTGGGAGGAGGTTGACACTAGGCCCTTGTAGTAAGTGTCGTGCGATCAATGCTTCCCTGCGAGGGTTAAATAAAGCGATTGAATTACGCGCTCTCGGATATGAGCAAGCTTGATCGAACTTCTTACGTAGTAAATAGCAGAACTTGTAGTTGTAGTTGGGCTTGAGCTTTAAAAGGGTTATGTATTGCTCTACATTAATTGTTGTTAATTTCAATCTCACACTAGAAGTAAGTCACGGTCTATAACTTTGCTTTAAACTTGTAATTGGTTCGATTATGCATAATTATACTACAAATGTTAATGTTTTCCGCACTTTTACCTTAAGCTTCCTCCTTGCTACAACTAAATGCATAATCCTTTGGAGTCGGTCATATATGGACCCCGGGTAAGTCTTGCAAGTACCTTTTGTACTCATGCTTCTGCTTCGTGGTTTTCAGGTGAGGATCAGGATGGCGAGTGTGAGTTCTGCCCATACTGCCTCTCGGTGGCAGGCGGGGCACGAGTAGCGGCTGGCGATGTCGTCTCTCCGGGGGTGTTGACGAGAACACTTCAAGATTTGCTTTACTTTTGTTAAATCGTTGGTTGGTTCTTTTGTTGTATAGATAGGCGTTTGATGGGCTTTTGGATTTGGTAATGGGCGGCTTCTGCATGTCGGGTTCCGTTGTGTCTTCTTTAGGTATCGATACTTCTTTGTGGTCTTGGTGGTTGTTGTTTTTACTTTCCATATATATATCATTGTGTTTTCCTTGTGCGCTGAGTGGATGTCAGTAGAATCTAGAAAGGTCATGCCAAAATTTCCCGTTTTTGAGTCTTGGTCTTTTCCGTTCTTGCCTAGTTTAGAGTTTTGGAGTTGTTTCAATCTTGGTTCGGTGGTTGTCGGGTTAGTCTTTGTGCCGTGTGTTTCCGGCTTGCGTGTGGTTTGGAAGGTTTGGGTTCGTTGCCCCTTTATGCAAATTGAATTGATACCTGGTATTGGTTTTAGGTATCTCGGTGATCACAGGCGCGTTGGTGTCATCTGGGGAATATCTCAGGGGTTGTTGTCGAGTCGTTTGGGTGTTAGTAGGGTTATCTCCATTGGGCTTGGGTATTAGCATCAGGATCACCTCCGGTGATTGGTTGCTAGGATCCAAATCCGATGGGAACAACTGTTCACCCAACAACTCGAGGACGATCTGGGCGGCTCCTGACAGGTACCACCATTTAAGTATTTTCCAGGATATGCACAATGTACTGAGCTATGTCAGAGGCGGTTTAAATTAACCGATCCGACTTGTGGTTGAGCGGGATCTTAAGTTATTTACTTTACTCAAGGGGATTTAACCTTACATTGCCACCAACCAGGCCATTTAACCATTCATGAACAAACCTAGTACCCACTGTACCAGCCACCAAAACCAACCATGGAATTAATCTCCAGCCGGGGATCGGATTCACATCCACCTCGTGGCTAGTCCAATACTGTCCCCCTGACCGTAGCACATTTAGGGTGCGTTTGGTTGGAGGTACGAGGGTGAACGGGATGGATGGTACATGATAAATCTTGATACATGTGTTTGGTTGAGTGTATGGAACCATCTCATCCAGGACGAAGTGGTACAGATTCTGAGAATATTCCTTAAATATTCTGTACCAACTAATTCGCCCAATTACGCCGAACCAATCGGTCCCGGACGCGCGGGGACAAGCTCGGACGCGCTCCCACCCTCTCCCCCGCGGTCTTCGTCTCGGGTCCCCGCGACCTCACGCCACCGCTCCCGCAACCTCACGCCCAAATCGCGCGATTCGATCGAGGCCCCTCCCCCAGTTCGCGAAATCCAGGTGCCCCTCGCCACGCAAAGGTGCGATTTCCCCCCCTCAGCTTTTTGTTTCCTTCTTGATATTGGGGGCCTCCCCTTCTTGATCTGAATCAGTGAATTTATCCCTAGTTTTTTCGGTGCTTGGACATTCGGATATCATTCGATTTCTGTACGCCAGTTTGGATTTCTTTTATCGTGGTGTGGAATGGTATTGGGAGGTTTCTCGATTTGGTAGAGATTTCTGTACGCCAGTTTGGATTTCTATGTTAAGAGTGCATTGATTTCTACCTTAGCTCAATAGCAGCATCCTCGATCTGTTTGTTTTACTTTTGCTGTATCCCAGAATAACTGCAATCATGGTGCTGCTAACTTGTTTCTCATGCTGATTTGTATTGTTATTAGTGGGGGGAGATAGTATTCTTGCTGAATTCAACAATCCTGATAATATTCATTATTATCCCGCAGATTTTCCTCGACCCGAAGGAGTGCAACAACAACGAGTACAAGCTCGACACTTTGATTCGATCTTAGGAGGTTCTGTGGGAAGGATGTTGTATTCTACTACCCTGTGGCTGAGAGCGCGAGGCACCTTCTCTTGTTAGCAGTTGTTTAATCCTGCAATATGGTTTCATTTCTCTGAAATAGACTATTGTATGTTTTCCTACATGCAAGAAGTTTTTATGGTGTTGTGATATGCAGATCTGGCCCCTAAAACCGTCTTAAACTGTGTGACTGTTTTGCATTGCTGTTGTAGCTATGTCTTATACTGATACCGGTAGTTAACGTGCAATTCAATGTCAATGTGAGCGTTTCAGACATATGCTTGTTTATTAACGTTGCATGCTATTGACATGTGAATTTTTTTTTAACTTGTGCTCGTGGTGAGAAGCAGGCTTCCAGTTTGTTTCTGCTAGCGTATATTGATGTCTCACATCTTTTGCTCAGAAAATAACCTTATGCTATTTGTTATCATACCAACCTCGTCCCTTCAACCAAACACTATCTCGTACCATCCCGCACCATTCCATCCAAGTAACCAAACAAAATCTTGTATCATTCCATTCATGCAACCAAACACTCTCCCTGTACCATCTTATCTAGGATCATTCCATCCATCATGTACCATCCTATCCTATTCATCCTCATCCACCCAACCAAACGCACCCTTAAATACATACTCCGAGCCAACTGCTCGTCAACGATTCATTTCTCATTTAAAAGGATTTGAGTGAACTAAATATAGATTAATGATTATCTACGATATGAATACGACTGTCATCTAGAGTTATCAAAGGCTAAATTATGGCTAATCGATCATCAAAGAAGCTAAACGCGAAACTGGGTTTAACTATGTTGCATGTGCTAAACTAACGATTTTCAATATTTCAACATACCATTAAAGTAATGCAATAGAAATTAATTTACTATAATATTATCATGGCAACTTGGTTCAAAATGTTCAAGGGGTGTGGCTTGCCTTGCAGCGAGGTGGGGTCGGCTAGGTCGTAGTCGACGTAGTCGTACACGTCTTCGTCCTGGTCCTGCTCCGGCTCCTGAGTCTACTCGGGCTCCAACTGTTGCGCATACATCGGGTCTAGTGCAAAAGAAAAGCGATCAATAAGTAAAACGAACAAATAACAATTTAAAAGGAAAACTGAAACAAACTCGAAGAGGGCCAGAGAGGGAGTTTGAGGGCGAAGTGGGTATTTTAGAATTTTGTGGACTTTGGATGGCGTAACGGAGGCCATATTTGGACTTAGTGGAGGAAACGGTTGAAACGGTGTATTTTGGCAATTTTTTGAGTTCCCGAGTATTTTTCGGATTTTTGGAATATTTAATTGGATTTCTCGGATTAATTAAATCCGAAAAGAAAAAGAAAAACGAAAAATAGAAACGGGCCGCACGGGCACGGCCCATTCGGCCGTTCGGCCGACGGGCGCACGTCGCGCGCGTGAAGACTGGGCCGGCCTAGTTGCGCGGGCAGGGCGGCTTGACGAGTGGGGCCCGGCTGTCAGTGGCGCGGGGAGGCTGACGGGTGGGCCTGGCGAGCGGCGCTGACGCGCGGGCCCAAGGCACAATGCGGCTAACCGGTGAGGCCAGTGGGACAATGTGGCGACACGGCGAGGTGGCGCTATATGAAATGTGGTGTCGGGCGGTCAGAGACACAGAGAGGGATCAATCAGTCGATCGACCGAGCGAGACAGAGAGCACGGGGGGGGCTAGGGTTCTTGAGTGCAAGGGCGGCGAGGCAGCGGCATGGCTCGAGCGAGCATGCGGCGCGGCCGGAGCCGAAGGAAAAGAAGAAGGGAGGGGGGCAGTGCTCACCGAGAAGGGCGGAGTGATGAGCACGAGGGCGAAGATGGGCGCGCTTGTCGAATATCTAAATATGGGATATGCACAAGCATTGGAAAAATGGAAATCGTATCGTGTACCCCGTACACCAAGAACCCTATCCCTACGGGATAACAGGCTAACGGGAAGGGTATCCCCATATTTGGAAGGACTCGATCTTGCTCCCGTAACGAGGAGACCAGATCGAGTACGACGAACAGATAAGGAAAGTCAGTTTCCTACGAGGATCTCGGAACGAAGATCCTCGATCGGGAACGATATGGAGTCCTCATCCGACGATATCTCGAGAAGATGGTGTACCAGCATAAATACAGAAGAGATGCATGGAGAAGGGGGACCGAGCCCAGAGAGAACGGAAGCTATTGGAGCACACGTGTAGAGGAGCCCGAGGAGAGCATCTGTTAGATATTAGTAGCCAGATTAGATCTAGCAGTAGTTTTCCCATCTTGTAACCAGAGATTACACCCCCAGATCTATACTCCCTTTGAGCGATCCAATAGTGCTTAACAACAGGAGTAGGGTATTACTCTTCTTAGAGGCCTAAACCTGTCTAATTATTTGCCTCGTTTGTGTCTGTTGATCCTGCGATCCCCGAAGGTACCCGATTACAAATTTACCATCGATTTCTTAACCTTTGACAGTTGGCGCGCCAGGTAGAGGCCTTCAACTGTTTTTACAGATCAATCACGATGATGACGAGTGTTTCCTGTGGAGTCGACAACAGCGTTAGCAGCACCGCCAACTCCAACACCCTCATCGACCAAGTCCCCACCATCGGGTCCCAGATCGCATTTGGAACAATGCTTCACCAATGGGGACCTGGAAGCACGCTCGAGCACCTTGGCTTCATCGAGTCCCGACCTTGGAACCCAAGCCGAGAAGTGTCCTTTCTCGATTTCGATCCTATGGGAGATAATATCCTAAAGTGCCTCGAAACGGATAGCGACAGCTCTTGCGACAGCGAGGACAACAGCAGCCACGACAGTAGTAGTCAAGCCGACCGCTACGTGTACGTAGCCAGAAACAATAATACCACCTCTGCGAAAAAATCTCAAGAGAAGACTACCCAAGAAAATGTTGTGGGCAACCTAGGACTCCAAGCTCCTATAGGGAAACCTATGGACCCACTAACAGCCTTCACGGCCAACACCACCGCCCCGGGCACGACGGACCATCGACGAGACACCAACGCCATCACTGCGGCCGGGATGACGGCCAATCTGACAAAGTGTTTTGATCTGGTCAACTTGGCGACGCCTCACTCGGGAGTGATAGTTGCCAGCAAGGTGCAAGACCTACAAGGATGCGACCACCCTAATGGGTTCGATCGTATCACAGGGTCAAAATCTCAACGCATCACGGCAATGATGTCTTCAGCACCCCTAAAGCAAACATCCAGTGTGCCCACATGCTATTAAAGACACTCCCTCCATCGGGTCCAGAAAACCTGATGACCCCTATACTCAATCAGATGAGACCACTTCTTGGTGCGGTGTAGGACCAGGCTGCTCAAGTAACCAACTCGAGACCAGGGCGCTCCCATCAGCAGGGCGCATCGAGTCGCACGCCACGGCCCTCATACCGCAGTCGCTAGAACTCGAGAACGATGGCAGCTGCCTCGAGCCATCGTACCTCCAGGACGTTTGGCACAACAACTACCCGAAGCGCACAAAGGATCTTCGAGACAGCATTCCCCACAACATGCGGGACTTACGCCTCGTACTATGCGACTGGCGGGAAGAACGAGCCTGCGAAGAGCGAGAAAGGGAGAGTTTTTCTCTCGACGCCCCAAATAATCCTTTCAATCAAGCCGGGTCGATCACCGGCCGTAACTGTAAGTCCTCGACCAGACAGAAGACACCACCAGCGGCAGACGTTTCCCGATGATATCGACAAAGGATGCCAGGCTTTTACTCCCGAGATCTGAGCCGTCAGATGGCCGGACAAGTTCAAGCCAGGGCCTGTCGAAAAGTACTCTGGTAAGATTAACCCGATTGAATGGCTGCAGATCTACACTACTGTCATGAGGGCGGCCGGCGAGAACGAGAAGGTAATGGCAAATTACTTGCTCACTACCCTCGATGGCGCGGCAAGATCCTGGCTACTCAACATACCTCCCCAGTCCATATCCTCATGGGCGGAGTTACGGGCACAATTCGTCGCCAACTTTTAGGGAACGTATGAACGCCCCGGAACCCGCAGCGATTTGCATCAGGTAATTCAAGAACCTACCGAGTCGTTGCGTGACTTCATCAGGCGCTTCAACAGCAAGCGCAACATGATCCCCGACATCTCCGACTAAGCCGTAATTATGGCCTTCGAGAACAGAGTCAAGGATCGCGAGCTTAAAGGGCAGCTCGCCACTCGAAAGATTCGAATGACTCGTGAGTTGTTCGAGTTAGCTGACAAGTACGCCATCCGTGCCGATGCTCGTGACTTCCTCGACAACCCCAAGTCTGAGCACGATAGGCCTGAGTCGTCCAAGCAAGGGGCCAAGAAGAACAAGAACCATGGAGAAAAGAGAAGGAGCGATTCTACCGTGGCTACGGTCGACAAGAGCAAAGCACGGAACCTCGGCGATGACAAGGGCTGGAGCAGTGGTGGCAATAAATATTGCCCCATTCATCGTTTAGCATGACTTGGACAAATGCCAAGTCGTTAGCAAGAAGATCGAAGAGAGACTGAAAGCAGCCCTGGCCGAGCGAGGTCTCGAGCAAACAAAGGAAAAGGCCAATGAAGACTAGCCCGAGTATCATGAAGCTGAGCACAAGGTGGCCCATATCTTTGGAGGATCTGCTACGTAGGAGTCCAAACGATAGTACAAGGCAGTCGAAAGGGAAGTTAGCCTGATAACTCCGCCTTTTCCTCGATTCCTCAAATGGTCAGAGGCACCCGTCACTTTCGACCAACGAGATCACCAGGCTGTGATCCCCAAGCCTGGTCGATATCCTGTGGTAGTCGAGCCCACCATACTCAATATCTGGGTGGCGCGAGCCCTGATCGACGGAGGAAGTTCGTTGGACCTCATATTCGCCAAAACTTTGGACAAGATGGGTGTCTCCCTAAAGAAGATCAGAGCTAGAGCAGAGCCTTTCCACAGCATAACTCCACATTCATCATCAGTACCTCTTGGGCAGATCGAGCTACCAGTCACGTTTGGCACGCTGGAAAATTTCCATACCGAAGAGCTCCTCTTCGATGTGGTAGACTTTGAAACCACGTACAACGTGATCCTGGGTCACCCCATGTTGGCAAAATTCATGGCGGTAGTAGATTACGCTTACCAGACCATAAAAATGACAGCGCCTAAGGGGATCTTGACCATAAAGGGTGACACGCGCACTGCAGTGAGATGCGACAAGAAGAGCTTAGAGATGGTCTAGGAGGTTCGCCCTAGCGACCCCGTTTGTCCGCACAAGCGCCAGAAGCACCAGAGCATCCCCAACGCTCCATCGGTCAACTGCACCGACAGTGAGACCGGCAGAAAAGACGGCGGAGAGATCAAGGCCATTCCCTTGGATGCGTTAGAGCCTTCCAAGACGGTCAAAGTGTGTGCCAACCTCAACCCCAATAGGAACTCGAGCTCGTTGCCTTCCTCCAGGCAAATCGCGACGTCTTTGCTTGGCAACCGTCTGACATGCCTGGAGTCCCTAGGGAGGTGATCGGGCATCGACTGGTAGTGGACCCCAACATCAAGCTGGTGGTCCAGAAGCAGCGTTGTTTCGCGGAGGACCGCAAGCAGGCCATATAGGAGGAGATCGGCAAGCTCCTCAAACCCGGCTTCATCCGAGAAGTCCGCCATCCTACGTGGCTGGCCAATCCAGTCCTTGTCAAAAAGCCCAACAGCAAGTGGAGGATGTGCGTCGACTACACCGATCTTAATAAAGCATGTCCCAAGGATCCTTTTCCCCTCCCCCGCATCGATCAAATCATAGACTCGACGGCGGGCTGTGAATTGCTAAGTTTCCTAGACGCCTATTCGGGGTATCATCAAATTAGCATGTGATAGTACCACCTTGCTTGTGGAGGGGAGAGAATACCACCTTAAAAGGGAGAGCAACCCTCCCCCCATCAGGCTAGTCTTTTAGGGGCCACATGGGACTCTTATGGCTTGGCTATGGCAGCCAAGGTGTGTATTTCTCTCGTGGTCCAAGGCCCACACCCCTGGGCCAGTTGGGCAGTTCGCTCGACGGGCGAGGCACGTGCGCCATACGGCTAGGCCGCAAAGGGCACGGTGTGCACCCGGGAGGGATGCATCAGTTGGTATCAAAGCACTTGATGTAACATTGGGTGTCCCGATCTTTCGATGAGAATGATAACCTTCGATTTGGGTGGAGACGACTTTGACGATCCGACTACAACGTACAACGACGATGCGCCTTAGCAATCGCTAAACCAACTCCAAAGGGTTATTGACCTTGCCGTGGGCACGATCAACCGATCACGAAGATCAATTCCTGCAAACAATCAAAGAACAAGCAAGAACAAGGCAAAAGCAATCTAAAATTGCAAATATAGATGAAGTATAGAAAAAGTTAGGGTTCCGTATTGTCGGCATATTCTACACCGGGGTACTCTTCTCGCCCTCAAAAAAGGTATGGAGGACCCCAAGTGGCTACGTGGCGAGCAGCGCCCCTAAGCCCTCCTCGTTGGGCGAGGAGGCCCACGTGGCTACGTGGCGAGCAGCGCCCCTAAGCCCTCCTCGCAGGGCGAGGAGGCCCACGTGGCAGCGTGGCGAGCAGCGCCCCTAAGCCCTCCTCCCGGGGCGAGGAGGCCCACGTGGCAACGTGGCGAGCAGCGCCCCTAAGCCCTCCTTGCTGGGCGAGGAGGCCCACGTGGCTACGTGGCGAGCAGTGTCCAAGAGCCCTCCTCGCGGAGCGGGGAGGCCCGCGTCACAAGACGCAAGGGTGAAGAAGGCTTCGCCTGGAAGCCTCCCATGGGGCATGGTGTCAGGGCATTTAATGCGGGGCATGGCGCTAGGCCCCTTTTCCGACATGCCACAATTGGCCTGTCATGGGAACCGCACAGCCCTGATGGCTTGTGATGTAGCGGCACAAAGAAGGAGGCCCCAAGATGGGATGGCATTAATGAAATGTAATTAATGAGCCGTGTAGCGGCTTATTTTTGTCCCCCCCACTTGCCCAGGCCGACCAGGGGTATATAAGGACGGATGGGTATACGTGAGAGGGGGACGAGGAGGACAACGACGAGAGGAGAAAGATGGCACGAACGAGAGCTTTGGCTAAGACTAACAAAGACCTCAGACAGGACGTAGGGCTATTACCCGCCTAGGGGGCCCGAACCTGGAAAAATCAAGTGTGTCCACTGTTTATCTTCTCCGGGACGGCGAGGAGAGAGTGTCCGAATTACGTCTCCGCTAAGCACACCCCCAAACCGAACTAAAACCTCCCTCGTGGGAGGATCCTATCGTAAAAAACGCGGCTTACTTCGGTTTGACTCCAGCCATTCCCGGCGAAATCCATCAAAGGTCCGTCCATCGGGAGGATGGCGGGTTCGCATACAACACCACCACCCGCAGTCGGAGCTGTCAGTCCTCCGGCTGCACCCACTCACTCTCCCCGGGCGAAGGGCGACTCCGTGCCGCTTCCAACCGGGGGCGCTGAGGCCTCTCGAGGGGTCGTCGGGCCCCCGGCTCGCCGTCGACTGGCATGGGAAGAAGCTCCCTCGGCCCAGAACCTGCGTGCGGCGCTTCTCCTGCTGAGTCATCCACCTCTGGACCTCACAGGGGACAACCCCCGCCGCACCTTGGCTCTGGGATGTGGTCCGCCTCGTGGAGGCGGCCCAGCTTCAAGTAGGGACTTCCGATCGATCCCCAACCGACGGAACTCCCCCCTCGAAGGGGCGTGCTCACTCTTCCCACACCTCAAGCCGCCCGGGCGGGAGACATATTGGCCAGGAGGGCCCAAGCAGGCACCCCGGCCCCGTTGGGGGCCGCGGGGTCACGGAGGATCATCACAGGGGGCTCCGGCGACGGCGCAGCGGCGATTCTCTCGGCCGCTCACGCGGTCACCGTCCCCAAGATTCTGATCGCACTCTGCGTACAGCTTCTGGGGGCCGGACCCCCTCCTGTGATTCCCCCGTCCAGAATTCGGAGGAAGTTCATTCCTCCCGCTCCCCAGGGACTCGTCTTCAGCAGACCTCCGTGCATTCTGCGCGTCGAGACGTTGGAACTGAGGATGACTCCCCTTACAGTGCGGGATGCCAGGCGTTCACCCGGCAGCTACGCCGCGTGGCGTAGCCCAATAGGTTTCGCCCGGCGTCCCTCGAGAAGTATGACGACACCACCAACCCAGAGGAGTTCCTGCAAATTTACACCACGGTGGTGCGTGCCGCGGGCGGGTCCAGCAGGGTGATGACGAATTACTTCCTCACGGCCCTAACCAGATCCGCCCGATCCTGGTTGTTGAACCTTCTGCGAGGATCGATTTCCTCGTGGGAAGGATTGTGCGACGTTTTCGTCGCCAACTTCCAGGGGTCCTACGTACAACCGAGCGTGGAAGACGACCTCCACGCCCTTGAGCAAAAGAAGGGGGAATCGTTGTGAGACTTTGTGCGGCGCTTTAGCCACTGTCGCAACACGATTCCCTAAATTTTGGAACAATCGGTCGTCATTGCCTTTCGGAGGGGCGTGCGGGACACCAAGATGCGGGAGAAACTGGCTACCCACGACATCACCACTACCTCGGAGCTCTTCTCTCTCGCACACTGATGTGCGAGGGCAGCGGAGGCTAGAGGACCCGCACCAACCCCCGTGGTGCCCCGAGGAAAGGATGAAGCTGGCCCTTCGCGGGACCCCAGCCCCGCGACCAAGAAGAAGAAGAAGCGCGATGCGGACGAGACCAGGCGGGTCTTGGCCGTCGAGCGCCCTCGCCGGGACAACCGGCCCAAAAGACGCGATCGCCCTACCCGGCGGGATGACCGTCCCAGGCAGGGGCGCAATCGCCCTGCCCGGCGAGATGACCATCCTGAACAGGGGCATGACCGCCCCGACCGGCGGGATGACTGCCAAGCGCGCCGTCCCGACGACCGTGAAGGCGACGGGGGCAAATCCTTCTGCCCCATCCACCAAACCCACTCGCATGACTTGGCGCGTTGTCCAATCATGAGCGAGATTGTGGAGCAGCGTCTGAAGGATCACCGCCCCCGGCGAGACAAAGACGAAGACTCCGCCCCGTTGGGATTCCAGCGGGCAGATCGAACAGTGGCGTACATCAATGGTGGGTCCGCCACCTATCCCTCCAACACGGCCTTCAAGCGGCAGTGGAGGGAGGTGTACGCTGCGGGAACAAGCTTAGGCACGTGCCGAATGCTGAAGTGGTCGGAGGAGCTGATCACCTTCAGTCAGGCCGATCATCCTGAGAGTACTGCCGGCCTAGGTAGCCTTCCGCTCGTGGTCTCGCCCACGGTCCGGAATGTGAAGCTAGGTCGGGTATTACTGGACGGACGGAGTGCAATTAACCTCTTGTCCGAGCTGGCCTTTGTCAAGCTCCAGATCCCCCTCCAGGAGATGGAGCCCGCTTTGCCCATTTTCGGCATCGCCCCGGGGGCTGGCTTGATGCCCCTGGGATGGGTGCGCCTTCCCGTCACCTTTGGGAAGGAAAGCAACTACCGCACGGAGATGGTAGATCTCGAGGTCGTCTCCTTCGACCTCCCGTTCAACGCCTTGCTTGGTCAACCTGCTTTGGCCAAGTTCATGGCGATAACCCACTACGGCTATGCGGTGGTGAAGATTCCGGGACCCGCCGGTCCCATCACCATCCAGGTGGATAAGACGGAAGCCCTACGCTACCACAAGGATGCGATGGATGTGGTTGGCGCCACCTGCTCTGGCCGTAATGAGGTAGCATCCCCCGATGCCCCTCAGGCGGAGAACCACACCTCACTCGCCTCGGCTGATGACCTGCGAGCGGTGCCCCTGAGGGAGGGCGAGCCCGGGAAGAGCGTCTCCATAGGCGCCAGTCTCAGCGCCAAATAGGAAGACGCGGTCGTCACCTTCCTTCGGTCTAATTCAGACTTGTTTGCATGGCACCCGTCTGAGATGACCGGGGTTCCCAGGGAGGTGATCGAGCACCAATTGGCGACGCTGCCCGGTGCGCGGCCTATCCGACAGAAAATCCGGAGACAGGCCCCCGAGCGGCAAGACGCCATCAAGCAGGAGGTAGAAAAACTTCTGAGCGCAGGGATTGTTCGTGAGGTCACTCACCCTGAGTGGCTCGCCAACCCTGTAGTCGTAAGAAAATCCAACGGGAAGTGGCGGATGTGCGTCGACTTCACTGACCTCAACAAGGCCTACCCGAAGGACCCTTACCCACTGCCTTGGGTTGATCGCATCGTCGACTCGACTGTAGGCTGCGAATTGCTATGCTTTCTGGACGCGTACTCCGGGAACCACCAGATTAGCATGGCCCCTAGAGATGAAGAGAACACCGCGTTCGTCACCCCTATGGGTGTGTATTGTTATGTCAAAATGCCATTCGGGTTGAAGAACGCGGGTTCAACCTACCAGCACGCCATGCACACCATGTTCCGTTCCCAAGTTGGGCGCAACCTGGAGGTGTGTGTGGACGACCTGGTAGTGAAGACCAAGAAAGGCGAAGGGATCATTGAAGACTTGGAGGAAACCTTCGCCAACCTCTGGAAGGGTGGACTGAAGCTTAACCCTGAGAAATGCGTGTTCGGGGTGCCTTTCGGTAAATTGTTAGGGTTCCTCGTATCCAGTCGTGGGATCGAGGCTATCCCCGACAAGATAGCAGCAATCGAGCATATGAAGCCGCCCACTCGACTCAAGCAAGCTCAGTGCTTGGCGGGTCGGTTGGCCTCCCTCGAGCATTTCATCGCCCGGTTGGGAGAAAGAAGTTTGCCTCTGTTCAAGCTACTCAAGAAGACCAACCGTTTCGAATGGACAGAGGAAGCTCAACTGGCCTTTGAAGACTTAAAGCGGTACCTCTCCTCTCCACCAGTACTGGTCGCCCCACAGCCTGGCGAGCAGTTGCTTTTGTACATAGCTGCCACCCCTACAGTGGTAAGCGCTGTGTTGGTGGTGGAAAGGAGTAATGTTTAGAAGCCAGTTTACTTTGTCAGCAAGGTGCTGCATGATGCGGAAACTCGATATCCGCAGGCCCAGAAGATGCTGTACGCAGTCCTGGTGGCATCCAGGAAGCTACGCCATTACTTTCAGGGGTGAGAGGTGGTGGTTGTTACGGCCTACCCGTTGAGGGAGATTCTCCACAACCGGGAAGCAGAAGGCCGTATCGCCAAGTGGTCGGTGGAGCTTGGGGAGTTCTGCCTCAAGTTTGTCCCCCGCACCGCCATCAAGAGTCAAAAGCTGGCGGAGTTCATTGCGGAATGGACTCCCGTCGCCTTGGAGAATGAAGAAGACCCCGTGCCTCCCCCCTGGATGCTATTCTTCGACGGCTCTTTCAGGCTGGAAGGCGCGATGGCTGGGGTGGTCTTGATCGCCCCAATCGGGGACGTCCTCCGGTACGTGACCCTTGACTTCAAGGCCACTAACAACATTGCAGAGTACGAAGGGCTGCTAGCAGGTCTGCGCGCCGCTGCAGCTTTGGGAATTCGACGCCTTCAAGTCAAGGGAGACTCTCTGCTGGTGATCAATCAGGTGCGCAAGGAATTCCAATGCTCCGACCCGGTCATGGCCGCCTACCTATCGGAAGTTCGAAGACTGGAGTGTCGCTTTGATGGACTGGGTTTCACCCATATTCCTCGGCGAGACAACCATCTGGCAGACGAACTGTCTCAGCTCGCTTTGTCCAGATCGGTTATTCCAACCGGAGTCTTTGAAGAAAGGTTATCTTAGCCATCCATTGTGATCCCCGGCGAGGGTGGAAACGACATTGAGAGCCCGGTTGAAGAACCCCTGGGGAAGTCCCCTCCACCGTCCACTGCAGCCCCTGAACAAGGTAGGAGCAGTGGGGCGTGTCTGGTAGGGGCCTTCGAAGGAGAGTTTCTGCAAGCTGCCACTGTTGCACCTGAACAAGGCATGCGCGGTGGTACAGCTCCGACTCAAGACCTCGTGAGAGGACCTTGTCGACCGCCTGTCGTAGCCCCTGAACAAGGTAGGAACGACAGTACTTTTCCGGTCAGGGCCCTCGGAGGAGGACCCATACGACTGTCCGACGCCGCCCCTGTCCCCGGGGGCCGCGGCGAAGGTGTTCTTCCGATCGAGGGCTGCAAAGGGTGTCCACCTCGATCGTCCATTGTCGTCCCCAGGTTTGATGGGGACAATGGTGCTGGTGTCTTAGCCCCCGATGTCGAAGTGCGGCAGGCTACCCCCGACATCGGCGAGTGGTGTTCTGTTCCCGACGGTGGCGAGTGGCCCGGGGCCCACCTTTTCGGGACAGAGAGCACCGGCCCCGCTACGGCGGCGCCAGGGGAAACGCTCGCCCAAGCGGAGTACCTGTGTGACCACCTGGTTGCCACACTTGGCAGGGAAGAAGCATGGATGGCCCCTATCCTGACCTTCCTGCAAGACCAAGTGCTCCCCGACGATGATGCTGCAGCCGAGAAGATCGCACGAAGGGCTAAGTGCTACACTCTGGTAGGCGAGGACTTGTACCGCCGGAGTTGAAATGGTCTTCTGCTGAGATGCATCACTCGGGAAGCGGGGAGTTCTCTACTCTCCGAGATCCACGCGGGCGTGTGCGGAAGCCATCTATCCGGGCGGACGCTCGTCGAGAAAGCGTTCTGTCAAGGATTCTACTGGCCCACAGCCCTCCAGGATGCCTGCGAGCTGGTAAGACGATGTACTGCATGTCAATTTCATGCCAGGCGCACACATCGCCCCGCCCAGGCTCTCCAGACGATACCCCTCTCATGGCCGTTCGCGGTTTGGGGCTTGGACATTCTGGGTCCGTTCCCATGGGCCCCAGGAGGCTTCACCCACCTGTTCGTCGCCTTCGACAAGTTCACCAAGTGGATTGAAGCTGAAGCAGTGCGCGCCATTACGGCCCCTGCCGCTGTCAAGTTCATCAGCGGGATCTTCAACCGTTTCGGGGTCGCCAATCGAGTTATCACCAACAATGGCTCATAGTTTACCAGTGCAGGTTTCTTGAGCTTCTGCGAAGAAATGGGCACCAAGGTGTGCTTCGCGTCAGTTGCGCATCCCAGGAGCAATGGCCAAGTGGAGCGCGCTAATGCGTTGGTACTGAAGGGCCTCAAGACAAGGGCGTTCGACAGACTCCAGAAGCGAGGGGCATCATGGACAGAAGAACTCCCTGCTGTGTTGTGGTCCCTCCGCACCACACCAAGTCGGGCGACCGGCTAAACACCGTTCTTTCTGGTCTACGGTGCCGAAGCCGTTCTTCCCTCCGAACTGACGTTCGGATCCCCACGGGTGATGGCCTTCACAGAGGAAGGCCAAGAGGATCTTCGGCGAGAAGACGTCAACTTGTTAGAAGAGGCAAGAGACCGGGCCGCAGTTCGGGCCGCCCGGTATCAGCAAAGTCTCCGACGCTACCACGCCTCTAGGGTCAGCCAGAGGACGTTGGTGGTGGGAGACCTCGTGCTGCGAAGAAATCAAGCGCATGCCAGTCGCAACAAACTGTCCCCCACTTGGGAGGGGCCCTACCAGGCGCCGTTCGATTAGCGACGGAGGAAGGCCAAGAGTTGGCGAACTCCCAGAACATCGAGCTGCTGCGCAAATTCTACCCCTGAAGATGTAAATGCTTGGTGACCGAAGACCAGACGACGCGCAGGGGAGTGTTTGGCTTCAAGAGCATTTTTTGCTTTGATCTTTTCATTCCTTTCCTGCGCATACCAAGAAAAACTGTATGTTTCCGTGGTCGCCTCTGGTTCTGGGCTATATTGGCTGCTCCCTGCTTGACGGATGGTGGCTTCTGGCGCCTAAGTCGTACAAGGTTGGGCGACCAGGGGTTGCGCGCGGCCCGGTCTCGTAAGACGGCTAGCTCCGCCGACACCGCTAAGTCCCCCGCCCCTGGCTCCCCTGTTTCCTTACACGCAGCCCCGCTGTGATGCCCTAGAACTTGAGAGTGATCGTAGGGTTTTTTCTTCCTTGTTTTTGTTTCGGAGAGGAATGACGGTTTTGTCGGGGAATGAAACAATTGAAGAAAATGCTGCATTTTAATATAATTTTGGTGTTTCGGGCTAAGGGAAAAAGGCCGAAGAAAACCTGGGCCTGGACCGGGAATCCCCCTTCCCACCTCCACCTCCCCACCCCCTAGTGGGCCGGCCCACTTCCCCCACCAAGGGGTGCGCCCCCCCCACCTTGTGGCCGGCCACCCCCCAAACCCTAGGGTGCCTCCCCTTCCTCCCCTAGCAGCCACACCACATCTCCTCTTTCTCCCCCGCGTGGTGGCTCAAGATCCGCCGCGAAACGCGAAGGAGAAAGCGAGAAGCGGATCCGTGGAGGCGTGGGGAACAAGCAGATTTCGTTTTCGGTGATCATCGCGTGTTCTTCGTGGGATCTCAAGGGAGAACTTTAGGTAAAATTCCCAATCTTTTACCCCCTGTTATACCTAGGATTGGGAGTGTTTTAGATCTGGTGGTGATTGGATTGGATGGGATTTGAAGGGGGAGAAGGGTAGTTGTTCACGTGGTGCTGTTTCTGAGAGGGAAGATTGTGCAGCGCGGCTTGTTTCACGTTTTACGTGACCTAGACGATTTTTCCTGCAAAAACCTATAACTAGAAAGTTGTAGATAACGTCGAGATCTAGCTTTTGTAATTTTTTCAGAATTGTTGAGACGACGGTCTGAGAGTTATCTCTGTTGGAAGTTGACGAACAGAATCTGGAAACAGATTTCGTCCCCTGTGTTGGACGTCTGTTTAGGCATAATTAACTATGGAATTGAAATTTATGGTCTTCATGAAAGTTGTAGATCTCGTCAATATCTAGCTCCTGTAATTTTTTATATTTTTCTGATCTGTATAGAAAAAGATACGAAATTGTGAAGAGAGGTTGCTGCTGTTTAACCCGGTCAGATTGGGGTTTTTGGCGTTTAAGAAGGGAACGGGGGTTAGGAAGCGCGTGTTCGAGTTACGTGATCATTTGTGTTGTCGCTATGTACTGAAATAATGCTTGTTTAGGTGGTGCCCCTTCTGGACGCAACTAGATTCGTCTTCAACGTCGGTAAAGGCAAGTGGAAGTAGTGTTATGGTTGAGCTATACATCATTGTTTGCATTGCCTTCGTTATAACCTCCGATTACATTAAACATACATGGTTTAATCAATTGCTTTGATGATTGCAATATTTAGATTAGCATTGTGATGATGTGCTTTGACTATGAATTACGAGTAAAGAGAAGAATGATGTTGTCTACCTGTTGAATTGTCTAGATAGTTCATCTCAGTGTTATTTGTTTTCTATCCATGTTATATGATGGTATGCAAACATGTGGACTCAATGTGGAAGGTTGTGAATGAATTCATGCATGAAGCATTAACTGCATATTCATGCATTGGAAGTTTGTCGACGCCTTGACGTCTTGCGGCGATCAGATACAACACCGTGTGTTCCTGAGAAAGGGCACGGTGAGGAGGATCATGGCATAAGCATGTGCACAATCATGAGCATTCTACTGAGGTTGTGGGAATCTATGTTGTGGTATTGAATGTGAGGCTTGTAGTATGTTAGATTCATGATGGAAGTGTTTATGTACTAATTGTTCCGCTTGCTGAGATTACCAATCTCACTACTTGCTGTTTGATGTTTTCAGGTAGCGTGCGTGAGACGTAAGCATGAAGGGTGGGCTAGCAACACAATAAATCTTCGAATGTCATCACAACTCTCATGAACCAGTGTTTTAATTAATGCATTAGCTTGCTGAAATTTGATTACACTTAGACCCATTGTTGTCCCTTTAAACTTGTTCGTTTATGGTCTGTTCCTTTAGAGGTGTGTTATGTCTTTGGTTGATTCCTGGATGGATTAGACTTGTTGTCGCTAGTATTTTTTTTGTCATGTTATTACTTCCGTTTGATTTGCTTATCATGAATTGCTTCCGTATTGTCCTGTTTTAGGGGAGATGCTGTCGAATTTTTTTTTCTTGTTCAACAGTTTAGTTTTAAGGGGTGTTACACCCGCAAAGCGTAATTCCAGGTCACTTGGAACGTAAGCCCAATTAGCTTTAGAACCACGGCGTACCACGTGCGGGAAATTAACGTGAAGTTTCCTTTTTTGTGGTGAGCGATTACTATGAGTGCCTAAGACGTACAAGGTCGGGCGACCAGGGGTTGTGCACGGCCTGGTCTCATAAGACGGCCAGCTCCGCTGACACCTATAAGCCCTCTGCCCCAGGTTCATCCCGTTCCCTTACACGCAGCCCTGCGAAGTCTAAATCTGAAACACAAAAAAAGAAAGGGTTTAAATCCCCCCAAAAAAGAAAGTGCATGCGAAGGAAAGAGGTTACGGCCCCACCATGCCTCAAAACTCCAGCTTCTTCAGAGGACATCCCTTAATAGGCGCTACCTAACGAGTGGCTTTGTTTGCAGCAAGCTGTTTTACTCTGGCGACCAGTACCAGGCGTTTTTAGCGAAACACGTTCAACTTCGCCAAACAGTTCGGGAGCTGGTCGTCCTTCATCAAAATTAAGCGATATGCGCAAGCATAGTTGGCAAGCAAGAAGGTAACATGAAATACTTTAATGGTACCCAAAAGTACTGACAAATTTCATGATTACAGACTACGAAACAAAAGACACTACTACAAAACTGCAAATAGGAGACGCCCTATTAGTGGCGGTTTGTTTGGAACCGCCACTAATAGGAGTATCGATGTGGTTCTTGAGTGTGCAAACGGTGACAGGATCATTACGTGGCGGTTTTATTCCACGCACGCAGATAGTGTCATATCGTGGCGGTTTGTGGTTATAACCGCCATACAAATCTACTGCGACAACTATAAGTGGCGGTTTTAACCCTAAACCGCCCGATGATCACTATCTGTGGCGGTTCGGAACAAAAACCGCCGCGATAGGTAGGTATTATCGATGGCGGTTGCTTGGAGGACAAAACGTCACTTATAATGAGCTTATTTGTGGCGGTTCTAAACAAAAACCGCCACAAATACTGATTATCTGTGGCGGTTTTGTTTAGAGCCATACAAATAAAACCCCTATATATACTAGTAAACTCTGACCTCTACAGGAGCTCATGGTCATCTTCCTCCCGAGAAGAAAAGCAAAATTTCAGATCTGAGATTTTGTTTGCAAAAACTTGAGTTTTACTTTGTAGGGTTGTTCCAAGGTGAGTAATTTGTTCTCCTCTCTTCATTTGTGGTGATGTAGTTGCAATTTAATGGCTAGATCTAGTTTATTTAAGATTTTCCTTTCTTGAATGGCAAAGCTTAGATTCAATTTTTATTTACCTAGCATTTTTAGATTAATTTATATCTAGATGATGAATTTATTACCTTGCTCCATTAGATTATTTGTTGTCTACCTTTTTAGATGACAAAATATGGCAACATATATTAAATTTATTTAATTAAGATTGTTGGATATTAATACACATTAAATTTAATGTATATGGTATATAGGTGATCATGAAGTTGCCTTGCATTTTGAGATGATGAATTATGTACCTCTTTGAGAGAGATAAATTTAATTTTGGCTATGCATAGTACTTAAGATTTGTTTCTAATTACCATTAATTTTCTTACTACCTTGCTCTATTAGATCGGTCTTGGTTGCCTTCTATAGCTCTATTAGATTAAGTTGTCTACCTTTTTGGATGATAAATTATGATTGAGCATATATTAAATTTATTTAATTAAGGTTATTGGATAGTAACAAATAATGGATTAATGATTTATGTAATTAAGATTATTGCATATTATTAATTATTACATTAATTAATTGTAGATGGGCCAGGAGATGGATGTACAATGCGAAGCTTGGGTGCGGAGAATACATCGGCGATATGCTTTTCTCTGAGCGTAGGGAAACAGTTGCAAAAGAAGGCCAGGCCATACATTGTCCATGCATTGATTGCAAGAATGAGAAGATGTTTTAGGACAAAGACCAAATCCACTTGCACTGATTCGGAGGGCTTTGTACCTAGCTATACTGTTGGACAAGGCACGGTGAAGAGGAGATCATACTTCAATGTGATAATGTAAACGGCAGCGAAGCTTGCCAATATGGCAGGTGACATCGGGTATGGGCAGGTAATGAGGATAGGTTGAGTCGTTGGCGATGACAATAATCGGCTCAAATGTTGCGCGTCTGAGGAAACTCTGATAGTGAGAGAGAGTTTAATCAGTTCAAGGGTTTGATAGAGGACTCGGAGAAACCTTTGTTCCCGGGTTACAAGGAGGAATACACAAAGTTGCACCATGTGTGCTTTTCCTCTCTCTGAAATTGAAGGCAAGCAATGGTTGGTCAGACAAGGTTTCCACGAGTTGCTCGTCTCTTAAGCGGACATGCTTCGGAGGGCAGCACTTTGTTGCCTAAGACCACGTATTTTGCCAAGAAGGTTGTATGTCCTTGGGATTGGAGGTAGAAAGAATACAGCGTGTCCAAGCATTGTATACTCTCGCCAAAGACTATCTGACAACGCATGTATGTCCGGTGTGCAAAGCATCGCGATACAGCGTAGAGGCGAGGAAAAGCGAAGGCATAGAAGTGAAGAATGGAGCTCGCTAAAGTGGTGTGGTATTTGCCGGTAATACCTGCGTCTAAAGCGTTTATTTGCAAATAAAAGCATGCCAAGCTGATGCGATGGCACTTTCGAGAAGAAGCGAAAAGAGGATGGAAAGGCGAGGCACCTGCTTTGATTACGCGGTGGAGAACCATCGATAGGCTCTTTAGGGAGAACTTAGGAAATGAGCCAAGGAACATAAGGTTTGGGTTGATACGGATGGAATGAATCCTTTTCGGTAACATGGCGAGTATTCATAGCACTTGGCGTGACTCTCTGTATCTACAACCTTCCTCCTTGGCTGTGTATGAAGCGAAAATACATTATGATGTATTTGCTTATCCAGAAGTAGAGACAACACAGAAGCTTGATATTGATGTATACCTACAACCATTGGTGGAAGATCTTGTGCTCTTGTGGAATGAAGGTGTCTGGTATGGGATGAGCCTGGCGGGAGTACTTCACTCTAGCAATGTTGTCTGCACCATCAATGATTTACCAGACCCTAGGTAACACAATAAGTAGTACTATAAAAGAGCTAAAGCTTGCCCCCAATGCCTGGATGAAACTAATATAGCGTGTGGCTTAACAACTCGAGGAAAGCAGTCTACATCGTCATAGTCGGTTCCTTGAAAGAATCATCATGCAAGTAATATGAAAAAAACAATTTGGTACAGAGGAGGGCAGTTCAGCTCCAAAGGCCTCTTCTTGGGAAGAGGTATATGATATAGTTAAGGATATTAATGTTGTACTTGAAAGGATACCTCGAGGGTCATCTTTGAGAAAACCACATGGAAGAAGAGATCCTTATTTTGGGATTTGCCTATTGGAAGGACTTAGAAGTTCGACATTGCATCGGACGTCATGCATGTAGAAAAGAATGTATGTGACAGTGCTTGGTCTTTTTCTTGAATATTCCTAGCAAAACAAAGGATGGGTGAAGGCACGAAGGATACTGGAAGATATGAAGATCGAGGCCGAGCTACATCCTCAAGACAAGGAAAGGCCCGAGCTTTACCTTCCCGACTTGCCATACTCTGTCCAGAAGAGAAAGCAGGACCTGCAAGTGCTTGCGTAGTGTGAAAGTTCGTCCGTTACTCATAAACATCAAGCGTAGTATCGATGAAAGATTTGAGTTAGCGGTATGAAGTCATGATTGTCATGTGATGATGACACAAATGCTCTATTGCAATTAAGGTATTTTTGCTGACAAGGTTAGAAGCAATCATGAGTTGTGTTTCTTCTTTAGCGATTTCCACGAGAAGGTCATCGATCCGTTGGACTTTTTATGAGCTGGTGATGTGGTCAACACTACGTAGCCGACTAGAGATGTATTTTCCTCCATCATTTTTCGATATCATGGTTCATCTCATTGTTCACCTTGTGAATGAGATAAATATTTGTGAGCGGTATTCCTGCATCGGATGTATCCGTTCGAAAGGTACATGGGTGTTACGAAGAAATATATGCGTAATCGATGTCGGAAGGTTCCATTGTAGAAGGTTATGCAAGCGAGGAGGTTATTGAGTTAAATCGATTACATGGGCGAGTTGAGCCGGTAAGTGCACGTATCACGCCATGAGGAGGCTAGGCGGCAAAGGAGTAATCGGAAAGAAATCCACAAATTCTTACGATCATTTTTATTGAACAAGCTCATTTCAGTCTTAGCGATCGATCGAGAGTATCGTTTATGGACATGCACAAGAAAACTCTGAGAGGGGAAAATCGTGGGCGATCGGAAGGTTTGGATAACAAAAGAGCACTGTCGTGTGTTCAATCATTAGTTCAAGGCACATGTCTGGTGAAGAAACGGTGTTACGTTGAGGTGGTTGGCAAGGGCCATCGGTACAATCGTGACATGGCAAGGATCACGACATAAATGGATATACATTTTACCGAGAGCTCAGGATAGCAAAGTACTTACCAAAGCAGTGGTGTCGTATAGATGCCTCGACAATCTGAGGCGTAGAAGAAGCGACTTCTATGGGTTTATAGAGGAGATTTGGGAGCTCGACTCTTGCATTTTCAAGATCCGATGTTTAGGTGTCGTTGGGTCCAACTCCCAAAGGGTGTCAAGGTGGACAAATATGAAAAGCTTCACTCTTTGTGGACATCGAGCAAGTCGGATATAGAGGCAGACCATTACGTGCTTGAAGCAAGTTACACAGTCTTCTATGTAATCGACCGTGGATAGAGCGTCATGTAGTTCTTCAAGGAGAAAACAAAGGATCGTCGGAGTTGAAGAATGTAAGTGGATGAGGAAGAAGTACAACTTGAGTTTGATGAGTTGCCTCCTTTAGATAAGCGACATCGGGCTCGGCGAAGCAACCACTCGAGAAGCCACCTATCATCGTGATGATCATGAAGAAGGCAAATTGTGAAAGAAAATAATTAGCTACGAGTAATGGCAAAATGTGTGTATTTATGTGGGGTAATGGAAATGTAATGTCGAAATATGCATTTATGTGGAGTAATGGCATTTTTGTTAAAAATATGCTTTATATTAATTCATGGCTTTATATTAATAGAAGAAATCGAAAAATATGCTTTATATTAATTTATATTAATCGAGGATTCAAATTTCATAAGAATATAAATTTATATAGCATAGATAAATTAGTTATGAATAATTAGTATTAAGTTAATATATGATAGGTTCACTAATACATTAATTCATGGCTTTATATTAATAGAAGAAATCTTAAAAATATGCTTTATATTAATTTATATTAATCGAGGATTCAAATTTCATAAGAATATAAATTTATATATCCTAGATAAATTAGTTATGAATAATTAGTAGTTAATATATATGATAGGTTCACTAATACATTAATTCATGGCTTTATATTAATAGAAGAAATCTTAAAAATATGCTTTATATTAATTTATATTAATAAGGGAGTTCAAATTTCATAAGAATATATAATTTATATAGCATAGATAAATTAGTTATGAATAATTAGTAGTTAATATATATGATAGGTTCACTAATAGGTAATTCATGGCTTTATAATTGAAGGAAATCACGAAAAATAGTATTAGTGGCGGTTTTTAATTACAGCGCCAGCGATATTTATCTGTGGCGGTTTTTAATTACAGCGCCAGCGATAAACCTTATAGCGGTTTTAATTAACAAGCGCCAACTGATATCCCCTTATATAAACCCACGGCAAAGTGGTGGAGTCCTCACCATTAGCTTTGAACCCTCGCCTCCCTCGCGCCGGCGACCCCGCCTCCCTCCCTCGCCGGTGACCGTAGCCTCCCTCCTCGCCGGTGACCCCGCCTCCCTCCGCGCCGGTGACCCGCCTCCTCCGGTGCCCCTCGGCCGCCATACGTTCGATCCAGCGCCGTCCTCGCTCCGTCCGGCCAGTCGGCCACCCGCGCCCTCTGCTCTGCCGTCTCCTCCGGTACTAACTTTCCGCCCGCCGTTCGATGGAAGCGCAGTCACGCCAACACAAGGTCTCTGAGCCGTCCCGCCCATCGACCCGCCCTTCTGCTCCCGGCCAGCGGCTCGTCCCGCCATTGAAGGTGAGCCCCGTCAGGCCCGGAATGGAGTAGTATATATTAGATTAATGAAAATGGCATGAGGCAGTATAATCTTGGATTGGAGTAGTATGTATGTATGTTAAATTAATAGTGATTGGTTACCTCGTTGTTCCATATGCTCTTAGTCTTTGACGGATCAAATGAAAAATTATGATTGATTAGGTGTTGGCTCTTTAGTGAACCTTCTTGGTTGAAACTAATATGCTCACTAGTCACTATTCAGCACTAATATGGTCTTACATTAATTATCTTGTATATTCAGTGCAGATTTGTGTTGCGCTACAATAACATTTGTCTCCATTGGTCCCACCCTTGTCGCTATAGTTTGGATGCTCTGAGTTCAAATTAACTTTGTAGTTCTCTCTAAACCTTGAATTCCTTATGAAAACATTGCAAAAGACTTTAGATGAAAATACAGACTTTCCATTCCTTGTTAGTACTATATGCAAACAAGCTGTACACACTATATCACGTAAAGTAAAACTATGTTAAGAGCATTGAATGAGATCCATTGCATGCACACTTATTACATTACCTTGAATAGACACTAAGCGGCAAATTGATTAGCGTTTCATACTTTCTTTGAATGATGCACAATTACAATGGTTTCTTTGTCAACCATATAACCATATGAGTAGCCTTCTACTTTGATAATACTCCATCTGAGTCCCTTTCATAAAGGAAACTCCATCACGATTCATATTGTTGATACCATTCATTATGATGATGAATTGTACTTGATCGACACTAAATAGGGATTGATAAGATGTATTTAAGGAAGTGATGTACATATTTATATATATAATCTGTTTGATGTAAAATCACAAATAGTGAGTAATACTTGTGCACTTATTTATATGCTCATGCTTCAAGTGTCGACATCTTCTCTCTTCTTTAAAAACAAAACCATAATGGACCACTTCTTTAAAAACACACTACATATAGGTATCACTTTGTTATTGAAAGCATTGTGCAAGAAAATGGTCTCATTTTTCTTTGCTTACATTCGCGTGACTAGAATAATATGCCAATTTTGGAACATTTGCTTAACTCGTATGCTCTGGATGAATTGTTAGTCTTGTGGGTAATTCTACTGTAGAAGTCGGCTTAAATGAGGCGAGGTTGTGACGATATAAGTAAAGTCTGAAATTAGTTAACTTGTTATTAGTATTTTGTCAAATTCCTTTCTTGGTTGTTGTGTTGATTACTTAGTTCGGTTCATACATTTACTTATCTAAGTTCGTTACTTTTACAGAGGTTTGTGAATAGGCTTTGATCTTTCTGTTAAAATTTGTGCATGATATAGTTTGATTGTGTATGTCTAAGCAACTCCAATAGGAGGTAAAGCTGTGTTGACAAAGCCGAGAACTAATTTCAAATTTTGCTAGAAATCTTGTCACAACTAAGTCTATGATCTAGTTGCCTTTGTGGCGAGGAAGGCTAATCTTTTGATTAAGCAACTTGACATCTGAGAGAGAAATACTAAAATCAAATCTTCTTATTGTTCTCTTATATTCTCTCAGGTGGGACTATAATCAACCCCTTTTTCGGACACTAGGGTTTTTATTGTTCTCTTATTTGCATCTTATGGTGTTCATGTTCTTGATGTAGCAATAGAGTGCGACTCGTAGCGTAGACCTCGAGGAGTTCTTGGTGCTCGGACACCAAGATTCTTGTTTCTTACCTCATTGCTTAAGAACTTGGCCATAAGACCTTCTAATTAATACAAGACTTCTTCTCTTTTAATCAAATTGCTTTGTTCTTAAGGATGTACCTATTCTGGTCTTAGCACGCCTTGCTTTTAACTACATATTTTACGGCTTAGCATAGCGTGTAAACCTACCTAGTCCGATCTTAGTTGCCTTCTATATTTGCCGGAGTAGTTTTACTGTTGGTTAGGATTTCTCAACATTATTTATCACATCGGTTGATCTCTCTACACAATAAGACCTCTTGTTCACATTATCTTGAAATGACTATGTTTACTTTGAAATGTAGTTCTTATGGAGCTGAGGCCCGGCTTTTGGGTTGGAGGATGCTTCCAACCCGTCCCGAACTCAAGCGAGTAGATACTGTTGGACCATCCAGCACCGAAGTCTTGAAGCCTCCTTGTTATCGGAGAATCTTGATGCTCCGTTGCAAGGCGTCGAGGCCGAGGAAAACTAAGAAGCTGGTAGGCATACCATCTCGAAGGTCTCGAGATCTTTGGAGTCGGGTTAAGCGCAAAAGCAATGACAAAATATGGAAGTCAACATCTTGGTACATACGCAGGAGATAAAGTGCCAATCACCTATTTGGATTGGCACAAAGTGCCGGCAGCCATCAAAATGGATCTATGGAGCCAGGCTGAAAGAAACTTCCGAATTCACGAAGGGAATTTGCGAAGAGCTCGTGCGTCGCAATGCATTGATGTCAATGGATGTCGCATGGAGGAACTTCAAGTCCAAGCTGAATCGCAATATGTGATGAAAATCGATCGACCATCGAGAGATTATCCTAAAGTAGAGCCATATTGGGATGAATTTATTGCGATGAAGCAAGGCAAGCAACAATAAAATCCGGTGAGGACCACCAGCGGTCGCAGGATGAACACTCACCCCCACGGACTAGGCACGAGTGGAGTGCAGCGGGTAGATTCCTCCTTTGGGAGAGGCAAGAATTGATGCATCCGATCAGTAGCACAAGTCCCTTGGCGGTCTGGGGCCGAGTTAAGCATTATGTGCTAGCAAGGGCATCTGTCATGCCTAGTGGGGGCTTATCATTCAAAAGCAACGATGATGAAGCAATCTCCCAGCGAATTCGGGAGCTGCAAAGTCCAGGGAAATTTTCACACCAGATAGGGAGAAGAATAACTAACGGCCTTGGGAAATAAAGAGCATCACAGTCGGACCACGGCGTGAGGGGTCAAGGTTCCCTGGAAGATTGGTTTCCCAGCACGGAGACTAAATGCGGAGTCGCAAGAGGAAGCGAAAGAGAAGCGTGCGGAGCGGGCTATGGAGAGATGAAGCAAAAGATGCTTCAAAATTACAAAGCACCATAGAACAACAAGTTCAACAAAAAGTACAAGAAGCCATGAGCGATCGCAAGGACACAACCTTTGTTTCGCGACCCTACGAATCGCGTAGCGATTGCGGCGTCCACACCATTGGTACAGCCGGATAAACGCATTATCACTGTGGGCGACATACAAGACCCCACACCTACTGCCCGACTCAATGTACATCGCATGAACATATTTTTACAGGTGCTACGAGATAACTTATCCATACCTACAAGGGGATGTTTTGCACAACTCTCAGATAGCTCGGAGGTTATGCAAGGTCGAGTGGACACGGTGCTTCTGATTTCTTTGAGGTTGGGGTAAATGCCTTGCAATGATGAGGTCACAACTCTGAAGTCTGTTCACACTTTCATCGATGGCGTAAAGCGTGACATCGTCTTGGATCATGAACCGCCTTGACCTCTTTTGCAATGTACAACGACCTCTCCTGCCATTACAACTTCGCCCATTCATCACCCAACACTGGCGTCAAATGGCTGAGTGCGCCCACTATAAAGAGCTGCTCACAGGAGCCCCATTCGTCACAGCGCCTCAACATCAAAAGCTTAGTGTGACCACTTCAAAAGGCGAAGGTACAACACCTGATCAGAAGAAATGGCCCGTTAGACAAGCCATATCAGTTAGATCGAGCGAAGCGAAGCAGTATGATGTCATCGGAGGAAAAGGAAGAGACAGCGAAATCTCAAGTACAAGATAATCCACGAAAGGTGAAATCTGAGCTTGGAAAGCCATTAGTCACGGAATCGAAGTTGAAGAGGCCTAACACTCATGATGCAGGCGACTACATGGTGGTACATGATGCGATCAATCAACATTTACTCAGAAGATGATCCTTTGCCATTTCACGAGGAGAGGAACATTTTCACCATGAGGGTTGGCTGCTTCATGATAGAATTCGATAACTTGCACAACTTGTTCTATCACGGCGCCCTCGCGTGTCTTTTTGCGATCTTTGGACCTTTGTAAGTGTCTACTATATAAATCATGGTTTACATTCACGTATCTGAGATAAATGTGTTGTCTAACTTTTCCTTATCTAGATCACGAGACTATTGAATTGAGAAGAACCAAGGGCCCGGTGGGATTCCTCGACCCGGAGAGCAGTGTGCGGTCGAAATCTTAAGAGCACCAAATGAGGTTGAGGAATACATATACGAGCGTTACTAAAACTACAAGACAAAATTCATACTTGTTCCATACAATTTTAAAGTAAGTTTCTCCTTTGGCTAGTTAAATCACTTGTTGAATTAGCTCATTTCTCTTATCCTAGGGCTAATGACTATAGCATCATACATGTATATGTAGGTTCCATTGGATTCTTGTAGTAGTGACCCCGAGAAAGAGCAAGTTCTTTGGTCATGGATTCGATGGACAAAGATAAAAAAAAGACTGAAGAAGTGCTAAGTGTAATGAATCTGGCGTTCAAAGATATTGTACAAAGAGCTTGAGATCACGCCCATTCAGCGGAAATCCCCTTTCGTCAGAACTAAATTTCCCGATGCATACCAAGAAATATTCTTATATCGCATTTCATAGTAAATAACTCCTTCCATGACATTTTAGTTTATTCAATTTTTGTAGTGTCCTGCGATCATGAGGCACAAATTTATGTGGGTACTTAGGTATTGCCAATACATCTGTGAAATCTTATCTTCTACAATAATAGACAATGACGTAGAGGTTTGTCATGCTAACATTACACATTTATTAGCACCACTCAATTTCTATATATACTCTTGGAATTTATTTTTAGTACTTGTAGCGCCTCAAATTGCCTCACGACGAGGACTACATCCTCTTGACATCCAAGCCATTGAGGACAGCTCGCTTACTTCCTCATGAAGAAGTCATCAACAAAAAAGAAGCGAGTTTTATGATGAAGACAACAATGATCAATTGCTCCATCTTTCTTTATTAAGCGTCGTTACGCCTCCAAAGAATCCCTAAAGGCTCGTAGGCTTAAGATTGTGTGAAGATACTAGGTCTTGGATGTGGACTTGTAAATTATAGCGAGCATGACAAACTTTAGAAGCGAGAAGATACTCTAACTGGTCAATATGACTAATCTTATTTATTATCGATCTATTACAATGTGTGTGATATAATAGTTTTGCTTGTGATATAATTATCGATCTATTACGGAATGTTGTAATGCTGATTGGTTTTGTGATATAATTATTCTCGTCTCATCGTGAACTCCTCCTTCATGCATCATCGCATCACGAACTCCTGCATCCAGCCATCGTGTGCCTCCCTGCATAGTAAATGTGGTTAGGATGTAGTGATGATGGTGCTCATCTTTAATTCCCGAAGATGACCATCAATGTTGGTTTATCATTTGTAATGTGTTGAATGAGTTGCCACTTATAGTTCACTTGAAAATTTGTCCAAAATGGATATGAGGCATGCATTATGTGGGTGGCCATGGCTACTTAATTCCTGTTTGCACATTTTTGTTAACTGTTCTCACAATGTTGGCCTATGTTTGCATGTGCTTTTGGCCATATTTCTTTTGAGTTACTTAATTGGTGAATTAATATGTTCTCTATTAGCATATGAAGATCACAGTGAAAGTGCTTGTTGGGCGTCACATTAGATTGTAGTCGACACTTAATATGTGGTAAGTTACTTGCGAATTATCATATTATCAAACTATAATCACTTGGTTAGTGTAATTTTGACATGTTTTGACTCAATGTAGTTATAACTATGGAAGCTGTTGAGGCATATGATCAACAAAATGGCTTTCACAAATCTTATTATTACTTTCTCTTGTGCAATGTCATATTAGATCTGATTATTTTTATTTGTTGTTTTATTGCAATACTAAAAAAATCATAAAGTTTATATTAAAAAATCATAAAGTTTGTCTGCTTTGTTGTTTATTGCCCAATATTAATAACTTGGAAGTTTATATCATACAAAAAATGCTTATAAAGTAAAAATGTAGTGTCAACGGCTTCATAGCTTCATATGTATCTCCTGCAGTGCAGGGAATGGGGATCATCGACCTTACAGCGGTATGTAGGCCGGGTAATATAGTACTTCTAGTTTCAAGATGTCAAATGGTTATCGGAGCAAAACCTTTTAGCTGCTGACATTTTGCATTAATGTTATTGTGTTTCTCAAATTATCGACTATAAATTTGGAACTTACAATTATTTTATCCCTTATGGATCCTACTTCAAGATATGAAAATAATAGATCGTTTGATGTCATTGGTTCATTGTTGATGAAAATTCATTTGGCAATACTTGTTGAAAATGCTTGAAATCTCTCTGATGAATTTGGATCACAATGTTTGAAGTAGTTGGTGATTGTTGTGTTTTGGTTTCATGAATATGATAAGATGCTTTCTGGACATTGCGGAGAAATAAGGTGGTGAAGGTTCTTGAGCATGCAAAAATCACATTACAAGATCTCTGTATGGTATTAGGGATGAAATTTGTTAGCACAATAAGCCGATCAAGTTCATAGCGATCTAGATGACTCTGTGGTAAGGACCACAGGCATTAACAATGATATCTGTCAAAACTTGATAGGACTATAGCTACCCTTAATAAGGAAAAGTGTTGAGGCTAAAGAGAAGGTAATACATATCTTCGAGTTCTGTACTTGCCAACCAGCAATTTGTATTCTCTTCCTACATTATAGTTCCATTTATTTTCAATTTAATTTGCAACAAATATGAGAAGGGTGAGTTTTGAGTATATATATTGTTGTGTGACTTGTATATCTGTCCATGATATATTGTCATGATCATTGCTAGCCATATTTTGTTAGAATGGACTATTAAAATAATGCATTTCAAAGATTCATCTTATTCTTCATATGTGATTTGTATGGTTTGTAAACTACAAGCTCTATTTCCTAACAATAACTTTGGATATTTAGACAACTATTGAGGAAGGTGTTGTAGTTGGTGGTGGATGTAGCCTATTAAGATTATGTAAGAAGATCGAGCGCCAGGCTCAAGAGTCAATGGATAATATAGAGCAAAAGGTACCTCACGCCTTCTTTGCATTGTCGATTAAAAAAGGAGTAACATGTGGCGGTTTGGATATGTGTAGCTTGCAGCGTTTGATTCCACAGCGATTATTTTAAGTGTTTGGTTTTGTCCTTGGCATGTATCATCTTGTGGTTCTTTTTGTAATTCTGTGTAATGGTGAAATGGATGAATGAACTGATAGCTATATAGTTCTTTACGTATCTTGTTTGAAGGCATGGCTAGCAATTCACGAGGCTAGCCAAAAATGCGTATTTTTATCTTTGGGCGGGGATTATGGTGGCGGTTTGATCCACAAAGCGCCCGCGATAATAATACGATGCGGTTTTACTTTAAAACCGCCCAGCGATAAGTCAATAACCGATTCACGGTTTTACCCTGGCGCCCAAAAGAGCAATACCGATGGCGGTTTTACCCCTGACTTGATAATGGCAATATCGGTGGCCGGTTTTGACCTAAACCGCCAGCGATAATGGCAATATCGATGGCGGTTTGACCTGGCAAATCAGCGATAATAATATTTGTGGCGGTTCTAAAACCGCCACTGATAATCGCCGAATATTAGTGGCGCTTAATCTGTGGCGGTTCAAAAACCGCCACTAATGTCAGTTTAGAACCGCCACTAATGTGCTTCTCTATAGCAGTGAGAAGATTAAGCCAGCAGCCTTTGAAAGGCTACTGGTCGTCGGCACCGCCGGCTGCTGCATCCCAGCGTGCGCACCCTCGTCTTCCCTGGCGTCTCCGGTTGCCGGGTTGAGGCCCGCTGGGGGATGAACCTGCATCAGCCCGGCAACGAACTCTGCAGCCTCCTGCATGCGTGTTCGCGCCTCCGCCTCGTCTCCCTCCTGCACGCGTGGACTCCTGCGGAGGCGCAAGCACCACGCCAAGTGGCGCTAGGTTCACCCTCATGCTCCCGAAGGCATCGCGGAGCGTGGCGGTGATGTTGTGGAGCACCCGCTGGTGCTCCGCGGTAGCCCTGTCGCGCATCACCTCGGCTGCCCGGGCCCGGACGACCGAGGTGGCATTCTTCCGAGCCAATGCCGCCTCGGTCCTCTCCTTCTCCTCTCGCAAAGCGGCCAACTGCTGGGGGTACCACGCTAGTTGGGCCGTGGTCGTGGCGAGAAGGGTGTCGATACCCGTGTGCACTCGCTGAAGATCCGCGAGCACTCGGGTATGGTCCGGACCATGGGCTGGAGGAGCGACCGCCACAGGAACGGCAGGGGCATCGCTTGGGCCACTCGATGAAGATTCCCAGTCCCGGCAGGTGCAGGAGGCACCACTGGGACTGGATCCGCCTGAACAGCTGCCCTCATAGGCGACTTGAAGGCGAACCCCGACGCCGGGAGGGTGACCGAACGAGGGCGCGCGAGCACCGTGTCGCCCGACTCTGGGAGTATCGGAGTAGAAGAAGAAGATGCCGCTGGAGGCGGCATTAAAACTGTTGGCGCCGGTGGGGCCGGCGCCACCTCCGGGGCAGTGGTCGTCGGCACCCTGGAGGTGAAGCCTACTCCCCCTAGTGTTGCAGGAGGAGTAGCGGGCATGGCGCTGCTGGAAGCGTCGCCCGAAGTGTGGAGCCTCTTCGGATCCGTGGCCGGGGAAGTCGGTCATTGGGCGTTTCCCGGCGACGCGATCGTCAGAGGCCGCAGGATCCCTAATCACCAAAGGACCCCTGGGTGGTACCACCGCAAGACCGGTGGGGTCCATTGGTGGAAACCCCCTGGTAATCTGGTTACGCTCCACGGGGTCCATATTGGCTAGAGGCCGGACCCCCTCGGAGAACACCAGATCACCAGCGGGGACTGGGAGCAACTCCTTCACCCATCTCATGAGCAGGGAGTTGGTCAGATTCCCATCGCCTGATAAAAAAGGAGAGAGAGGTCAAAAGGCGAAGATTAAAAGAAGAAGCTGTATGTACCAAAGAAGACAAAGACTTACTGCCCGGGTACGTCCTGGTCAGGTCGTCGTCACCCGTGTAGTGCCACGCCGGGCGAACACGGAGGTGCAGGGGGCTGATCCTTCGGGACACGTAGTCCCGAACTACAAGCACCCCAGTTAGGCCGGCGTCCCGCAGATGTTGAATGCGGTTCGCCATGGCCCGGAGCTCGGCTGTCTCTTCGACAGCCGCATTCCAGTCCTCATTCCCCTCCGCCGCGGCGGATGGAATGGTGAGGACGTCTGCACCACTGTCATCGGCTACGTACAGCCAGTCCTCCCTCCATGCCCTCCAGTTCGATTTCTGCTAGAAGGCAATGTAGTGGGGGACCATCCCGTCGCGAAGCCGGAAGTGGCAACTCCCGGTGACCTCCCCATCGCTGGTGATGCGGAGGGAGTAGAAGTACCGAAAAAGGGGGAGGCTGGGCTTCACCCCCACAAACATCTCACAGAGGTGTGCGAAGACGGCGAGGATAACAATGGAGTTGGGGGAAAGGTGGAGATGGTGCACTCCATAGAAATGGAGGACCATGAGGAAGAACTCAGAGAACGGCGGGACTAGGCCCGCCGCAAGAGCCCACCCAAAGAGCACGATCACCCTGGGCTTGGGCCTGGGAGATCGCGTCCCGCGGTAAAGCCGGAGGGTTCCCTCCGGCGCCATCTGCGATAGGGACCGTACCCTATCGTTGCTAACATGGGATGGAGGAAGGACTGCCATTTGCGAGAAGGAAGGAAGGGGAGACTGCAAGTAAAAGCGTCAAGATTCAAGAGGAAGCGTGGAGGACTCCCGGGCGTGGGGAGGCATATATATATGCTCCCCCCGGTAGTTCGTGAAAAGGATTAATCATGAGCGCCGCTTTGGAAACCGCAGAAAAGGTAGTCGAAGCGGAAGAGTCGAAGGCGGTTCGGTACCCTGACACAATAATGGTGGACCGCTCCCGAGACAGCCAGTCTTTTACTATAACGATTGAAAGATTGGCACGTCTCACGAAGGGCCCGGGGGCTACTGTCGGCATATTCTACATTGGGGTACTGTTCCCGCCCTCAAAAAAGGTATGGAGGACCCCACGTGGCTACGTGGCGAGCAGCGCCCCTAAGCCCTCCTCGTTGGGCGAGGAGGCCCATGTGGCAACGTGGCGAGCAGCGCTCCTAAGCCCTCCTCACGGGGCGAGGAGGCCCACGTGGCAACGTAGCGAGCAGCGCCCCTAACCACTCCTCACGGGGCGAGGAGGCCCACGTGGCTACGTGGCGAGCAGTGTCCAAGAGCCCTCCTCGTGGAGCGGGGAGGCCCGCGTCACAAGACGCAAGGGTGAAGAAGGCTTCGCCCGGAAGCCTCCCATGGGGCGTGGTATCAGGGCATTTAATGCGAGGCATGGCGCTAGGCCCCTTTTCCTGACATGCCACAACTGGCCTGTCATGGGAACCGCACAGCCCTGACGGCTCGTGATGTAGCGGCACAAAGAAGGAGGCCCCAAGATGGGGATGGCATTAATGAAATGTAATTAATGAGCCGTGTAGCGGTGTATTTTTGTCCCCCCACTTGCCCAGGCCGACCAGGGGTATATAAGGACGGATGGGTATATGTGAGAGGGGGACGAGGAGGACAACGACGAGAGGAGAAGGACGGCACGAATGAGATCTTTGGCTAAGACTAACAAAGACCTCAGAAAGGACGTAGGGCAATTACCCGCCTAGGGGGCCCGAACCTGGAAAAATCAAGTGTGTCCACTGTTTATCTTCTCCGGGACGGCGAGGAGAGAGTGATCGGATTACGTCTCCGCTAAGAACACCCCCAAATCGAACTAAAACCTCCCTCGCGGGAGGATCCTGTCGTAAAAAACGCCGACACGATACAAGGAGCTTGTTAGGCGGCCGTTGAGCACGTCTAAAAGACTCAAAATAGTAGCAAAAGGCTAAACTATCAAATAACCAAAACCTCAGTTATTTTGGGGGACTCCCTAGCTATATATTGGAGAAATTTGAGGCCAAAACCGTGCTAGGGGCATCCAAAGCACAGCCATGGCCGAGTAGGACTCCTATTCCTAGTTTGACTCGGATTTGGAAAGATGACCAAACTTGTTTTGCAGATTCCCGTTGACTCGCAAGGAATTTGGACATGAGGCCAGATCCGTTGGAAAGAGGACGACGAAACCTTTCAAACCAGTACTCATAGACCCAAAACACCCTTGTGGATCAAAAGTTATGGTCGTTTTAAGTTGGTGCTGTCCCGGAGGCCGAATCCGAGTTGAAGTTGTGCACCGGAAGAATTGGCTTCATGCTTGACTTTTGGGAGTCCTTCTCCTTGGTTCCTAAGGACAATAAAATCATCACAAGGATTAAATAGCATTCCATTCATTAAATTATTTGTATGCAACCTGAGGAACGCATTCACCTGGCAATTGAATTGACGTGCGCGAGCTCGAGTAATTGGCCCATGTATTACATTGTTTGTTTCAATTGGGTTTGTAGGCATGGCCGTATCCATGGTAGTGATGTCCTCATCTACTCAGATACCAACTGATGCATCCCTCCCGGGTGCGCACCGTGCCCTTCGCGGCCCAGCCGTATGGCGCACGTGCCTCGCCCGGCGAGCGAACTGCCCAACTGGCCCATAAGAGTCCCATGTGGCCCCTAAAAGACTAGCCTGATGGGGGGAGGGTTGCTCTCCCTTTTAAGGTGGTATTCTCTCCCCTCCACAAGCAAGGTGGTACTATCAACATGTCCGTTATCACCCCGTTGGGCATTTTCTGTTATGTAAAGATGCTTTTCGGACTCAAATGTGTCGGGGCCATGTATCAATGATGTATACAAAATTGCCTGAAATCCCAGATCGGGCGCAATGTTGAAGCTTACGTCGATGACATCGTAATCAAGTCCAGAACAAAAAGCTCGTTAGTGGAGGATCTCCGAGAAACATTAGACAACCTCAGGAAGTATTGAATGATGCTAAATCCCGAGAAGTGCACGTTCGTCATCCCGTCCGGAAAGCTTCTCGGATTCCTAGTATCTAGTCGAGGCATCGAGGCCAACCCGCGCAAGATCGAGGCCATCGACCAGATGCGCTCGCCGCGGAAGCTAAGGGAGGTACAAAAGCTCACAGGGTGCATCACAGCTCTCAGTCGATTTATCTCTCGGATGGGCGAACGAGGGTTCCCTTTTTTCCAATTGCTCAAAAGATAAGAAAAGTTCGAGTGGAACAAGGAGGCCGAGGAAGCATTCCAAGAGCTAAAAAGGTACTTATCTTCTCCCTCTGTTTTGGCATCCCCTAACGAAGGAGATCTTTTTTTGTATGTTGCAGCAACTCCACAAGTAGTAAGCACTGTCTTAGTAGTCGAGCGAGATGACCCTGACAGGAAGATGAAAGTACAGAGGCCAGTCTACTATGTGAGCGAAGTTCTGCACTACGCAAAACTTCGGTACCCCCAGATCTAGAAGATGCTTTATGCAGCCCTAATGACGTTTAGAAAGTTGTGGCACTACTTCCAGGCACACAAGATCACTGTAATGATGACGTTTCCGCTCAAAGAAGTAATCCAAAACCGGGAAGCAACTGGACATGTAGGCCAGTGGGCCGTCGAGCTCAACGAGTTCAGGGTCGACTTCGCTCCAAGAACCAGCGTCAACTTAGGAATCCTAGTGGACTTCGTGGCAGAATGGACGCATGTCAAGGAGAAAAAGCCTGTCATGGCCCCAATTTCAAAAAAAAAATTCTAGGAAATCCGGAGTATCCGGATTAAACCTCCGGAATGTCCGGATTGAATGTCCGGAGTATTCGGATTAGCTCGCCCGAACACGTCAACCCGGAGTATCCGGACTAATTGTCCGGAGTGTCCGGGTTAATCCTACCGAAGACCCCAACCCGGAGTATCCGGACTAATTGTCCGGAGAGTCCGGACTGTGCGAGGGTTGAGTATAAAAGTACAATTTCGTGGCTTCTCCCTCATTTCTTCTCCTACCTTTTGCTCCCCACCTCTCCCGTGCGTCTCCTCCACCCCAAGCTCGTCTCCGGCGATTCCCCTCGGCCAGCGACCTCCCGTGCTCCTCCCCGGTGACTTCCTCACCCCCGGTGTCCTCAAGATCCTCTCCAAGCCGGCGTCCTCTTTCCCCTACGCGGTTTCCCCTCCTTCCTCTTCATCCTCCTTAAAGGTGAGACCTCTTCTTGGAGCTTGATTCGTGGGTTCTTGGGCTTTAGGGCGTCCATGGGGTAGATTTGGGACTTGGTCTTGTGGATTGAGGTTGGGGTGACTTTGGGAGTGTTAGGGTTTTGGTGGGTGGTTGGATTTGGGGTGGATTGGGCAATGTGGGGTGTAGGGTGAGATATCGGGGGTAGATGATGCCATTCTAAGTGTTGGATTAAGTTTTGATTGGAGTTTTTAGGAGTAAGCCTTATTTCGTCGGGTTTCAGGCTAGCTAGGAGCTTCTCCGGCTTGGCCATGTGTAGGAAAGTTATAGATCGGGCCCTCGCGGTGCCGTAGAACTTGGATGACACTCCAATCCCTTGAGTCTTTGGGCGAAATGCACCATGTCCGGAGTGTCCGGACAATTGGTCCGGAACGTCCGAGTTGTCCGGATGAAACATCCGGACTATCCGGGTTTGCCTGGTCTATTTCGTTGGGGAGTGCATTGTATTTCGTTTCTTTTGCATTGCATGCATCTTATTCATGCATTATATTCGTGTAGAGAACGAGACCGCGGTGACTGACGTGGCCGTGGTCGAGGGGATTGCCGAAGAGCAAGTTGTGGTTGATACTCGAGCAGAAGCACAAGGCAAGCACCTAAGCATATTCCATCCTAGTTGTAATTCTATTTTTGTGAATGAACTGCTTATTGGATGTTTAAGTATGCATTACGAGTCGAATTGGGGAATGGAAAGTAGAACCTAATTGCTGCACTTATCTTCTTTGGAATTTGTTAAACATCTCCTTTGGAGCTAGTTCATGGGTAATTATATGTGTCCATGCTTAGTTTGGCTTAGGTGTCGGGTATGGGCCAAGTGGTGGATGGTTCCGCCGCTTGTGAGTTTTTACTTCACAATCATTTGATTGCAATGGTTATGGTTACGAGGGGAAATGGAAATTTAAATGAGACCAGGCCAGAGGTTGGTTCACTTGGGTGTGGAGACTCAAGTGTGGTAGTCTCACCCGTGTCGGTTGAGGACTGATCCGTTGTTTGCCCTTCGATCGAGCACACCTTGTTGATCGCATGCCGGAAATGGGACGGTAAGCTATTCTTTCATCGCATGCCATTCGATGGGCCATGCCCTCATGCAGTTGGACATGGTTGAGGGCGAGGCTTAGGCTGACGCTCGAGGGCCAAGCCAGGCTTGGGCCGCTCGAGGGGGTGCTAGGTGCTCGGACCGCATGAAGATGCCCCAACGGGTTGGTATGGATGGGAGGAGGGTTGACATGAGGTTCCTTGTGGCACATGTCGTGCGATTGATGATCCCCTGCAGGGTGAATAAGAGATTCGAATTGCCGCGCTCTCGGATATGAGCACGCTTGATCTTAGCACACTTCAACGTAGTAAGAACTTGAACTAATGAGGGTTGGTTGTAGTGGTGGTACTTGTTTATGTCGACACTGGTTTTACTTCAACTGCAAGGTTTCAGATTTCACTCTAGTAATAGGTGATGTCCATAAGTGCTATTAAACCTGTGAAATTGAGTAGCGGAATGTAATGAAACAACAAAGTTAAGCTTTTTCGCACTTTTACCTTAAGCTTGATTCCTTGCTACATCCAAATGCATATTCTTTCGAGTCGGTCATATATGGACCACGGGTAAGTCTTGCGAGTACCTTCTGTACTCAGGCTTCTGCTTTGTGGTTTTCAGGTGAGGATTCGGACGGGTGTGAGTTCTGTCCGTACTGCCTCTCGGTGACCGGGCAGGGCACCGAGTAGAGGCCATCTACACCGTCGCACACGCCTGGGAGTGTTCAAAGGCAGAACACTTCCGGAGATGCATTGCTTTTGGGTTTAGTTTGATAGTTGTACATTCTTTTGTTGTATAGTTAGTTTCAAAACTTTGTCACCTTATCCTTGGATACTTGGTTTCTTTTGTAGTGAACACTTGATGTATGTTGTTACTTACCTCGTACTTGTGGTGTTTTTTCTATCTTCGTTGGTCCTTGTGCTTCGTCGTTGCTGGTTGTGGTTGTGGTCGTGGGGTTTTGTCTTTGTGCCGTGGTGATTTAGTTATGTTCGGTTAGTCTTGCTTCCGCGTGCGTGTCTGGTTGTGGGGTTCTGAGTTCGTTGCCCCCTTTATGCAAATTGAGCTGATATGTCATTGGGAATCGGTACGCGGGGATCCTGGGCGTGTTCGGGTCGCGTACCGGGGGAATTGTAACACCCTACAAATCTAAACTGTCGTACAAGAAAATTTCGACAGCATCTCTCCTAAAATTAGGACAAAACGGAAGCGACAACAAGATTCATAATAACCATTATAAACAGGAATAACATAAAAGCATCAATACTAGAGATAACAAGTCTAAATCAACTAGAAAACAAACATAAACGTAAAACAGCTCCAAAGAGGACATCAACAGGTCTATGATTAATAAAATTTCAGCAAGCTAATGAATTATTAAATGCACTAGTCCATGTGATTCGTGATGACCCCGGAGGGTTGATTGTGCTACTAAGCCCACCCTTCAAGCTTACGACTTGCGAGAACTACCTGAAAACAACAAAATAACAAGGGGTGAGATTGGGTAATCTCAGCAAGCGGAACAACTTCTAACGAATAACACAAATGACAAAGAAACTAGCATACCAAATTCCTCATGTCCAATACCACATTATAGAGTCCACACAACCTCAGTAAAATGCATATGATAGTGCACATGCTTATTCCATGATCCTCCTCACCGTGCCCTTTCTCAGAACACACGGTGTTGTACGGTGATCGCGCCGCCTGGCGTCGACAAACTTCCAATGCATGATTATGCAGTTAATGCTTCATGCATAAATACATTCATAACTTCCCACTCTGAATTCACATGCTTGCATACCATCAAATAACATGGATAGAATGCGAACATCATTGAGATAGAATATCTCCACAATTCATCTTGCAAACAACATCTTTCTTCATTCTTACTCATGATTCAAAAGCCAAACAACCACATCACAATGCAGGATAGGATATTGTAATCTCATAAACAAGTAGTTAACCCATGTAGGTGTGCTGCAATTAAGGTTTATATTGAAGGCGAAACAAATAGCGAGTTATAGTTTAGCAAGACCGCTACTTCCACTTGCCTTTACCAACGTGGATGACGAACCTAGTTGCGTCCAGAAGGGGCACCACCTGTACAAGTATTATTTCAGTACATAGCGACATCACAAATGATCACACAACTCGAACACACGCTTCCTAATCCCCGTTCCCTTCTTAAGCGCCAAAAACCCCAATCTGTCCGGGTCAAACAGCATCACCCTCTCTTCACAATTTCGTATCTTTTTTTATACATATCATAAAAATACAAAAAAATTACAGTAGCTAGATATTGACGAGATCTACAACTTTCATGAAGATCACAAATTTCAATTCTACTGTTAAATATGCCTAAACAAACGTCCAACACAGTGGACAAAATCTGTTTCCAGATTCTGTCCGTCATCTTGCAACAGCGATAACTCTCAGACCCACGCCCCAAAAATTCTGAAAAAAATTACAGAAGCTAGATCTCGACGTTATCTACAACTTTCTAGTTATAGGTTTTTGCAGGAAAAATCGTCTATGCCACGTAAAACGCGAAACAATCCGCGCTGCACAATCTCCCCTTCCAAAAACAGCACCACGTGAACATCTACCATTCTCCCCCATCAAGATCCATCTAAATCACTCACCACCAGATCTAATACACTCCTAATCCCTAGGTAGAATAGGGGTAAAAGATTGGGAATTTTACCTTGAGTTCTCCCTTGAGAACCCATGAAAAACGCGCGACGATTCCCGAAACGGAAATCTGCTCGTCCTCCACGCCTCCACGGATCCTCTTCTCACTTGCTCCTTCGGCGTTTGGCAGTGGATCTTGAGCCACCACGCAAGGAGGACGAGGAGGGGTGGTGTGGCTGCTAGGGGAGGAAGGGGGGCACCCTAGGGCTTTTGGGGGGGGGTGACACCCCTTTTATATGGTGGGCCGGCCCACTAGGGGAAAAGAGAGAGAGATGGGGAGGGGATTTGCAGCCCAGGCCCAGGTTTTCCTCGGCCCACTGTTTCTAGCCCGACAACTCCAAATTTAATATTAATACGCTGGATAAACTTCAATTATTTCATCCCCCGACAAATCCTTCATTCCTCTCCCGAAACAAAACCAGGAAAAGGAACCCTAGAATCGCTCTGACGCTCTAAGGCATCACATTCTCCCCTCCTTAAAAGGATTTGTCCCCGAATCTACTCCTCTTTGCTAAGGAACCTTAAAAAAAAAGGAAGGCAAAATGGTAATCAACACTTTACCTTTAGCATCCTCAAAGAGTGTAGGATACTTCTTCCGCATCTGGTCCTCAAGTTCCCAAGTTGCATCCCGCTCAGACTAATTGTCCACAAATCTTTCATTGGACACTAACACGAACTATTCCCCTATTAAATAAAGGACACCTATTAGGTGAATCTGGTATCGATCTGGAATCTCAACTCCCACTTCTCTCTTCAACCCGATCGCGAAACTCCGCATTCCAATCTCAACTCCTCTACCACAGTTCGTCGCATTCTGGACGACGCGAACCATGTGAGACACAACGCTCTAGGTAAGTCTCTAAATCAACCCAAACACAAACTCCTATCTCCTACAAGTGATTGATCTTTTACAAAAAGAACCAATATCCACCCTTACCAACGACAGAGATAGCCTACTTTACAACCAGTGGTCCGTAAATCCATGAGAAACAATAACAACCGAACACAATCACTACGGTTGACACAAACTCGCCGAACTCAGCGACAAAAGTTCCAAAAATTAATGTAATTACCTGCAACTTCCAAGTTGTCCACTACTAAATTAAGCAACCCCACCGAGGAACACATCAATGAAAACAATTCTCCAAAAAAGGTTTGAATTGAGTCATACACAACCTTCCTTTACTCTTCACTTTTAAACTACTTACGATCAGCGACCCACACTAGTTTTCCCTTGTAAGAAGGTTTCGCCTTCACATTCTTCCACCCAAGGACCAGGGCAAGGAGTACAATCCTTGAATAAACTCAACCATAACATAAACATTCATTTTCTTACCCCCAAGCTTGAACGTAAAAGAAATCTTAATTCTCACTAACACAACGAACGACAATCACCACCTTTAAACCAAAGGGCTGAAATTCACATACACGGGAACTCAACTTGGAAGAGGAACTCCATAGAACCAAAACCACCAAAAAATTTTCTTGGGAGAAGCTCTATTCAAAAGAGAAACACCGCGAAAGTCTTCTGCAAATGCATTTCACTTTTACCAAAACAAATCATCTCACTTTTATCCAAGGCCGAGCCATTCAGAAAAAGAAACCGATCAAGGAATTAAATGCTTCCACACAACCACCATCTCTTTTTCCTTAAAAGGAACCAAACTCACTTCCCAACAGAAAAAATTGTTTCAACCACGAATATCATTCATGTCACAACCGTAAGAATCGTCTCTTAAACAAAAACTGACAAACACTTCACACCACAACACAACTCTAGCCCAAAATAGAAATACAAATATTTCCAGATCATGAAGTTCCAAATCTTACATTGGATTAGCTACTTCTTTTGATCAACAATGCAACCGATAACTCGACCTTGAAAACTACGGACACACCAAAGCATACCTCCTTGAGCATAAATGTCGCATTCATAACTTAAGCTAGTTTTCTTATCAAAGATGAATGAATGACGATATTTAATAGAATACCATTCCAAAATCTCCACAAATTACTTCAAGGTTAATCATTCTTTTATCCTTGTTTTAAGCCTCGAAATTAACCCACATTTGGCGAGAATCATTCTAAGTTTAGGGAAACTCAAACACAAAGACAAAGAATACTTTGATCGAAAGTATTCAACCCAAATATCAAACAAACAAACCAATCCATATGAATTGTTAAACATAAGTTCAAAGCATAACTCCCGCCATCTATAGCATTCCACTACCCTTACCATTTAGATTTCAATATTCCCTATTTACTCATTGAGAAGGCCCATCAGATTTAACAACAACTACACAACAAATTCTTACTCTTATTACCTTTTCCACAATTATAAATAAAGTTCACAAAGGCTTATAAAAACACATCCAACCAACACTACCTCATCAAGATCCCCACTGAGCAGCCTAACCTATATCATCATATTCTAAATTTGAAAGGCGATTGCTTCAACAAGTCTTTCAAAGATGATGAACCTATAAATTCCATACCACATACGCGTCAACATCTCGACAATGGAAATTTATTCACCTAAAAGATGACTCAACAAGTAAATATTATCTCAACAAGGCACCAATCATAAATAGAAGTTTAAAACATACATTTATTAAGGACAAAATCACGCGTCATGCTAACTATCCCTGGTTCACTCCATCACAACATGTTACAATTTCCACCATTTTAACAAAGGTTTTCAATAATTAATCTAATCAGTTATCACCACTACTAAGTCATCAATATCAATAATTGGCATAATTGTAAAACAACAACATTGCTTTTAGTTACCCTATCCATAGGCTATGACAAACTGTCACTACACAACATACTCCAACTATGTAAAATAGATTGAATAATTTAAGCCATCCAAAGCTCTTATAACAACAACGCTAAATTAAATTTAAATTTTTTTTTTAATTTTTTTTAGCTACCCTATACACGGGTTATAGCAAAATTGCCACTCCAAGACATACTCCAGCCTTTTTTTTAAAGTGAACTGAATAGGTGAAATCATCACAAAGCTCTTACGGCAATGGCAAAAACTTATGTCTTCCCAATTGATATCGATACTAGCATTATTGGAACGCAACTGCATACTTCCGAATCTACTAATAGTTTGCAACGTCATAAATATCAACTCTAATCAATTTCCAAGTTGAAGTCACTAGCCAACACGATTAAATTAGAACATCTTTAAACAACCAGCATGGTTTCTTTAACAATATCGGTAGTCCACCATTACAATTAAATTGTTCTACCGACCTTATATTAAAATGTCTCTAAATAACCCACTAATTTTCTATTACCTTCACAAGAGTTTACATCATCGTAATGTTCTAACTACGCATCAAGATTTAAAGCTTTAAACATTGTCCATGGTCAAGGGCACATTAAAATAATGCAATAAATCCTAAGCATGCACATTAACACATTCAATCATTATCGCTATAGAGCAATCTACAATACTAGAAGTTTATTTAATCTCAAGCTAAAGATAACAATTACATTTTAATTGATTCAACTCACAAATTAACTTAGAAGTACATCATTCCATAAACCACATTGTTACATACTACGAACACGTACATAAAATTTCTAAACACCGCCATGGGTCACCTACCCTTGACAAACAGGAGGCAATCCAAAACATTAAAAACAAACACAGTTCTAGATCAAGAACAAACACCGATAAAAATTCTTCTTTTTAGGCAAGGAAGAAAAGCAAAATCCAAACATAAATGCAAGAGAGCTCGACCCTCAAATGTCCAATCATAGTAGCCAAAACTCTTCAAGAAATCCAAAACCTACACTTTCCACAAAGGAAGACGGATGCAAAAGGAAGACCAAATGTCCAACTAATATTTTCCGATAAAGATTCAAACTTAGCTCCATCCATTTTGATCTGCAACAGAGAAATCTCCAACCCCTTCTTTTTAAAAAAAAATCGGAAACAACAACCACGTAAATTTCCTCCCAACGACAGTCCATCACAATAAATTAGGTGCCAAAGCAAAATTGTGACCAAAAGACGCCATAACGTAGAACTCTTCTTCTCGTGTCTTCACTCAAAGGAGACAAAACCACAAACCGCCAAAAGGACAAATCAGCGAGTGCTCAAAACTAAGCATTTTCCTCGGTTTGAACCAACCACATACCCAGAAAACCAACCAAAACCGACCGTCGGCCACGGTAAAGAACATCCGAAGGAATCCATCACCAACCTCTTCTATTTGACTCCAGTCACTACCCGATCTACGAGACACGGATAAGTACTCTTTCCCTACAGGTATAATAGTTCTTCGGTGGTGACTCTACCCGCCACACCGTCAAACCACAGCCTCACTACAAACAAAAGGTGAACGAAACCCTTCGGCACCACAACCACACTTTATCACAAATGAAGCAACTCAATCAAATCTATCATAAATATAGCGTTATACACCATCAAAAGTAGCATTCAACAACAAAGCTTAAATTCAACCTTTAAGCATAAGGCAACGATACCCATACCCTTTCCTCATGTGCATCCATGTGTGTCAAATTTTAAATTAGTGATTCCACTTACACAAGTTTTAATGTTGCTATCCTATGACAAAATTTTAGTTAAAACCTAGGCCATGTTTCTAAGTTATTCCACATCACATTTTAGTTGTATCCTATAGTATGACACTAAAAATAGACATTCCAAGGACCTACAAACCGCTCGATACCAAGCTGTAACACCCTACAAATCTAAAGCTGTCGTACAAGAAAATTTCGACAAAGATCTCTCCTAAAATTTGGACAAAAGCAGGCGACAACAAGATTCATAATAACCATTATAAACAGGAATAACATAAAAGCATCAATACTAGAGATAACAAGTCTAAATCAACCGTAAAACAAACATAAATGTAAAACAGCTCCAAAGAGGACATCAACAGGTCTATGATTAATAAAATTTCAGCAAGCTAATGAATTATTAAATGCACTAGTCCATGTGATTCGTGATGACCCGGAGGGTTGATTGTGCTACTAAGCCCACCCTTCAAGCTTACGACTCGCGAGAACTACCGAAAACAACAAAATAACAAGGGTGAGATTGGGTAATCTCAAAGAAGCGGAACAACTTCTAACGAATAACACAGCCACAAAGAAACTAGCATACCAAATTCCTCATGTCCAATACCACATTATAGAGTCCACACAACCTCAGTAAAATGCATATGATTGTGCACATGCTTATGCCATGATCCTCCTCACCGTGCCCTTTCTTAGGAACACACGGTGTTGTATGCACGGCCACAAGACGCCAAGGCGTCGACAAACTTCCAATGCATGATTATGCAGTTAATGCTTCATGCATAAATACATTCATAACTTCCCACTCTGAATTCACATGCTTGCATACCATCAAATAACATGGATAGAATGCGAACATCATTGAGATAGAATATCTCCACAATTCATCTTGCAAACAACATCTTTCTTCATTCTTACTCATGATTCAAAAGCCAAACAACCACATCACAATGCAGGATAGGATATTGTAATCTCATAAACAAGTAGTTAAACCATGTAGGTGTGCTGCAATTAAGGTTTATATTGAAGGCGAAACAAATAGCGAGTTATAGTTTAGCAAGACCGCTACTTCCACTTGCCTTTACCAACGTGGATGACGAACCTAGTTGCATCCAGAAGGGGTACCACCTGTACAAGTATTATTTCAGTACATAGCGACATCACAAATGATCACACAACTCGAACACACGCCTCACTTCCACCATGGCTCTTGGAACTTCTATTTCATTCAGAGATGTGTGATTACAAAGCCTCACTTCATGTGGGCAAAGCTCAAATGAGCAACACAACAACTCCAAGAATGAATGGGCATGGAGGCCTCCCTCCACTCCTCTATTTATACTACTCTTGGGCCACCTACCACCCTTGGATGAGTCCCAAACCATAGAGCACTCCACCAAGGGCTAGGATTAACCCACTCACTTCCACCATGCAAGGGCAACCCAAAACCCTAAACACATAATGGGTTTTTTTTTGCACGTTTTTCAAAGCATACTACGTATACCCGCTAACCTATCAACTAAACCGCGATCCAATGGCCCTCATCAATCCTCGCGGCATCTAGTTAATATCATTCCCTTTCCTTATATTCTTTGACTTGCCCGGACTCCGTCTCTGATCATCTTCCGGCGATCTCCAACCGTTTGGACCTCCGACGCACCTCACCTAGTCCCGGTCATCATCCGCCTCACCATGACCTAACACCGTCATCCTACAACCATCAAAGACAAGGAAAACCATCACATAGAATTGTCCAATAATATGCAATAAACATCACAAATGCTCACAATTAATCATGTCTCATTCATCAGTCGGTTTTACCGCCAGCCAAAGGCCAGTAGTACCACAAGAGACCAACACAACCCAAATTGCTTCATTTTGAATTCTGATTCAAATCAAACTCAAACATGAGCACACGTTGCTCAAATAAAGTCAAATACTCATAACAAATATGGATGGACCTCCACATGGTCCTTCAGTAACTAACAGGTCACCTAGAGTGGAAAATTACTCGGAAGAAGGACAAGAGCAAATATGGGCAGACGATGTAAATCTACTCGAGGAATATCGAGATCGAGCTGCCCTTCGAGCAGCCAAGTACCAGCAAGCATTACGAAAGTATCACAGTCAGAGGGTCTTCGAAAGAGTTCTCGCCCTGGGAGATTTAGTACTACGAAAGGTGCAAAAGCACGATAACTGCAACAAGCTATCACCTAAGTAGGAAGGTCCTTATCGGGTCGTCGAAACAACTCGACCGGATCCGTAAGGCTATCTACGCTCGACGGAACAACGTTGGGAAATACTTGGAACATCGATCAGCTCAGAAAGTTTCAAACGTAAACTGAGAACAAGACATACTCCAGGCAAACCCTTTCATTTCCATAATTTAATTTACATTAACAAAATATTTTTCTAAGTACAGGAAGATGCCCTACGAGCTTTTGCTCCGGTTCGGGTCATCGTCTCGCCTGCCCTTAGCCCGTGGGGACTCAAATGAGGACAAGATCGTCCCCGGGATCTTCCTCTTCCGTTGAGAAGGGCCAGCAAAAACTCGGTCGTGTGGAGACGACGAGAACGGCAGCTCGATCGGCACCGGCCTCGAGGCGCCGGTGGACTCCAAGCGGTAGCAGGGGAAGGAACTCTGTCGCCCTCCCGAGCACTGACCTTTTCCCCCGGTCCATCATCAGCGGCCGCAATGTCCTCCCACTTCGTGAGAGAGAAGGGCCCGGGAGAGAGGCGGCGTCAAGTCTCCTCCTTTTCTCCGGCAGCGACGAAGGCATCCCCTCCGTGGAAGCTCTCGAGCCGCCGGGAGTCCGCGGCCTGCCAGTGGCCTCCTCTCCCGCCCGTGCCCTCCTTTCCTCCTCCCTGGCGTCCTCCTCTGCCTCTCGCTCGAGAGCGTCCCAGTCAATCTCTTCGTCATCGTCCGACGAGATAAGGATCAAGGGAGGGAGCAGGGCGGAGGAGTAGCCATGAGTGTGCTAGTGCTGTAAGTACAGAGGGAAGAAAATGAAGTGGAAAAAGGAGATTGATGGCCAAGGAACAACAGGACTCGTCTATTTATAGCCCTGCAACTGCGTCACGTCAAGCCGATCTAGATTCCCAAAAAGAACAGTGATGGCGCCGTGATGGCACTATGGGTGTCCCGATCTTTCGATGAGAAACACACGATCGATTTGTTAGAGTCGACTTTGACAATCCGACTACACCGTACGACGATGCGCTTTAGCAATCGCTAAACCAACTCCGTAGGTTATTGATCTTGCCGTGGGCACGATCAACCTGAACACGGTTCAATTCCTGCAAGCAAACCGAAGAACAAGCAAGAACAATAGGATAAGCAATCTGAAATTGCGGATAAAACTGAAACGAAACAAAGTGAGTCTTATTGACGATCTTGACAAGGTGGTCTGTCAAAGACAACTCGCAGGATCAAGTTTGCACTTGGCTAAACTAATCAAATAAAACCCAAAACCCTAAGGAGCCGATGTCTGGCTATTTATAAGAGGTAGGGCGTGGGAAACACGTCCAAAGCGAAGGATACCAACTACAACTCTATTACAAGGCCCAAAGCCCACGTCTTCTCGATTTGGAAAAGTGACGCCAATTGTTTTGCAGATTCCCGTTGACTCGTTAGGAATTTGGAGATGGGGCCAGATCCGTTGGAAAGAGGACGTCGAAACCTTTCCAACCAGTACTCATAGACCTCAAACACCCTGGTGGATCAAACGTGATGGTCGTTTGAAGTGGGTGCTGTCCCGGAGGCCGAATCCGAGTTGAACTTGTTCACCGGAAGAATTGGATTCATTATTGACGTTTGGGAGTCCTTCTCCATGGTTCCTAAGGACAATAAAATCATCACGAGGATTAAATAGCATTCCATTCATAAAATTATCTGTATGCAACCCGAGGAACGCATTCACCTGGTAATTGAATTGTCGTGCCCGAGCTCGAGTAATTGGCCCTTGTATGATATTGTTGGTTTCCATTGGGTTTGTAAGTATGGCCGTATCCATGGTAGTGATGTCCTCATCAAACAGGAATCGACACGAGGTGTGAATATCGAAGCGACACCCAAAACATCATGACAAACAGGGTCACACAAGAATTGAAACGGTGCTTATGCTCAAGTCCTGACCCGATGCGCCCATTAGGTCGAGACTCGAGGGCTACATCGCGTGCGCATTTTTTGCTGTGCTTACGCTCAAGTCTCGACCCGATGCGCCCACAGGTCGAGACTCAGGGGCTACATCGCGCGTGCATTTTTTTTTGCGGTGCTTACGCTCAAGTCTCGACCCGATGCGCCCATCAGGTCGAGGCTCCGGGGGTACATCGCGCGTTCATTTTTTGCGGTGCTTACGCTCAAGTCTTGACCCGATGCGCCCATAAGGTCAAGATTCGGGGGCTATGTCGCGCGCGCATTTTTTGCGGTGCTTATGCCCAAGTCTCGACCCAATGCACCATCAGGTCGAGACTCAGGGGCTACTGTAACACCCCGGCATTTATTATGCCCGAATGCTACCAAACATAAGCTAAACAACATCTAAATACCACAATTAAACATAAATTCCAGCAAAGGCGCACAAGCTAAAAACCGAAATTTCGGCAGCATCTCCTTTGTTTTAACATGAAACGAAGGAACAACAACAATATAGCAATATATGGAATATGAGAGACAACTAAAACAACAATAATTAACGACTTAGCAACAATATAAGTCTAGTTTCAAACACATAATGTCACCAAGGGTCAACGAACAATAAAACTCTCATATAGCAAAGCTAAGCCTTAAAGCAATAATCATCACACGCAATTTATTATCAAAACAAATAGAATGACTTGTGGAATCAAAAATGGGTGAAGCTACGTGCGGACGTGTGACTATTTCCCTTCCCCGCATGCCGTTCTCATGATACCTAAAACAACAAGAAAACACAAGCGTGAGTTCGAAACTCAGCAAGCATATTGCAATGAATACAACAAGAGCAATTACATGGCAATAATAACTCATATCATGTAAACCATCTCATCCATAATCACATAACATTTTCATCCTCAATATGTATGCAATGCGATGCTATGCTCATGTCTCCTTGGAAACTCATACCGGTATGGTTGAGTACACACCCGTCGGTGTGCACCCTCTCCCCCCTTCCATCCCGAAGATGGAGGGTGCCTACTCCTCGCTTCCGTTCACCGCGGAGAATGGAATCAAGATGTAGGACTTACTCATTGGCTCTCCGGATTAGTCATAACTTTCTCACCGACCTTCTCGGACTAGTTATGACTTTCTCACCGCCCGGGCCATGTAATCATGCCATGTATGCTATTATGCCAACATCATAATTAACTCGTACATTAACACATGGCATCATAACATGATAAACATACTCATCATATCATTGGAAAGCATTAAAGCATGGCAAGTGATCATCTCATATAATCATCTCATCTAGTCTCAACTAGCAACCTACAAATCGCTATCCATTACAATACACTTGCCTCAACCACGGGCAACAGATTGGCGGGAAGTAGAAGGCACTCCCGGGGTCGCACCACCTGCACATAGGTACCACACACTCACAATCATGTCCACAAAACAGTACGCAAACCTTCATCAACCCCGACATTGCCAACTACTCGCAAAACCTAAAAACAAAGGTTCTGTCCCGTCGGGACAGCAGTCTTGCAAAAGGCATAACTTGAGTTCCGGGACTCCGAATCAATTAAACGAGTAAATCCTCGCATAGCTTAGGAAATTTCCCAACTTTTTCTAGTTATAGGGAAAGACTGATTCGGACTCTAAAGTTGTCTAATCTACAAAATACCGTGATCTGTTCCAATCACGTCACAGATTTTAACACGCTCGGTAAAACAACCATAACTTTCAAACGGATGGGCGGAATTTAACGTTCTTTATGTCCACGGAAATATAATGAAATTATCTACAACTTCTTCAACATCCGTACGGACCGATTCGGATTCTAAATTGACAAAAACTCAAACCCTAGGTCGACTGCTCATGCTGTCCCAAAACAGAAACGTGGCAACATCTAGATCTAATCCAATTTCCTCAATTCCAGCACCACCAATTGATCTAAAAACTTGATAAACACCATTATAACAGTACCTAGATCTACCCCAAGGATTTCCATGGCCATACCTTTGCCCGACGCACGAGAACCCACAAGAACTCCTCCCGAATCGCTCCTCGCTCCTCGGATGGATCTTCGAGGTGCAGGGGGTGGGGAGGCTACCCTAGGGAAGCAAGGGGGTGGAGGAGAGGTGGTGGAGTGGTGGAGAGGGCAAGGGGGGGCGCACGACACAAGGGGAGGAAAGGTGGGGGGTGCGGCTAGGGGCCAAGGGGAGGTAGGGAGGTGCCCTAAGGGGAGGTGGGGCGCAAGAAGGTAGGGGGAGCCCTTTTACCAGCCCCCACACCTGTTCCTAATCCTAACTGGATTCCTACTCCATCCCACCAAAGCCCACAACCCCCTCTTTAAGGCCCAAAATCCCCCGAAAAGGCCCAAAACCCCGGAAACGCTATTAACCTCCATACCCTATGGTTTTAACCTTATTTCCACATCTCATACTGTTTTTGACCTTATCATGCACGTTAAATAAGGTTACGACACTCCGAGGTGTCACATTCTTCCCCCCTTCAATAGGATTCGACCTCGAATCTAAAACGCACCAATACGCAACCCAGCAAAACCGAAGATAGCTAGGTTTCACATCACATACCTGAGGCAAAAAGCTCGGGATACTTCTCGCGCATGCGAGACTCCAGCTCCCAAGTCGCTTCTCTCTCGGTCTGATGTGACCACAATACTTTAACAAACTTGAGCGTCCGATTCTTCATCACTCGCTCCGAAGTCCCCAAATTTCCACAGGACGGGACTCGAAGGTGAGGTCCTGCTCAAGCACTAATGGTTCCAACGGAACTACCAACTCCGGATCATGCAAGTATTTCCTCAACATCGAGACATGGAACACATTATGCACACCTTGCATGGATTCTGGTAGCTCCAGACGATAGGCCAGCCTACCAACTCGGGCGATGATAGGAAATGGCCCAAAAAATCTCGGACTGAGCTTTCCTTTGGTGCCAAAACGCACCACACCCTTGGTGGGAGATACTCGCAAGAGTACGCTATCACCCACCTCAAACTCCAAATCTCGCCGCCTCACATCAGCATAGCTTTTCTGTCTGCTCTGCGCTGCGAGAAGGTTCTGCCGTACCTCCGCCACGCAATCAACAGTCTGCTGAACCCAATCCGGTCCAAGAACTGCTCTTTCGCCCATGGCATCCCAACAAAGTGGCGATCTGCACTTCCGGCCATACAGTACCTCATAAGGAGCAGCCCGGATGCTGGAATGATAGCTGTTATTGTAAGCAAACTCCGCAAGAGGCAAATGATCCTCCCAACTACCTTTCCAAGCCATCACACAAGCCCTGAGCATGTCTTCCAAAGTCTGGATGGTACACTCAGACTGCCCATCCGTCTGAGGGTGAAAAGCGGTACTAAGGCGAAGCTGCGTACCCAAAGCACTCTGCAAACCCTCCCAGAACTTGGAGACAAACTTCGCATCCCGATCAGAAATAATGGTCTTGGGTACACCATGCAGTCTCACAATCTCCCGCACATAGATGGGAGCCAACTCGCTCGCTGAATTGGTAGTGCGGATAGGAATGAAATGCGCAGACTTGCTGAGACGGCCCACCACAACCCAAACAAAGATCCTTCCTCGTGGAGTACGAGGTAGGCCAACCACGAAATCCATGGAGATGTCATCCCATGGCCACACAGAATCTCCAAAGTGGTCAATGCATCAGCGGGATGCTTATGCTCAGCCTTGATCTTCTGACAGATCCCACAAGATGCTACATACTTGGCAATATCCACTCTCATCCTTTTCCACCAGTAATTCTTTTTCAAGTCAATGTACATCTTGGTCTCCCCAGGATGGACCGTGTACGGGGTGCGATGAGCCTCTTTCAGAATATCCTCTTTCACTTGGGATTTCTAAGGCACGCACAGACGACCCTGAAACCTCAAAGCTCCCGCATCATCAACGGTAAAGTCTCCAGACTTGCCATCCTCAAGGCGTTTCCTCACCTGCTGGAGCAAACGGTCCTGCTGCTGTGCCTCTCGCACACGCTCGGGAATCGCTGACTCAAGAATCAATTGAGTTTCAGCTTGCACGGTCCCCGCAAAGCAGTAGGAGACTCCCAAACGCTCAAAATCAGCAACAGGACAATCAACGACAGGGGGCATTGTCTTGCGACTGAGAGCGCCAGCCACCACATTTGCCTTCCCCGGATGATACTGGATGGTGAGGTCATAGTCCTTTATCAACTCTAGCCACCTCCTCTGCCTCAAGTTCAAATCTTTCTGAGTAAAGATGTACTTGAGGCTCTTGTGATCAGTGAAGATATCACAAGACACACCATACAGATAGTGCCTCATATCTTCAATGCAAACACCACCGCGGCTAGCTCAAGATCATGTGTGGGATAGTTCTGCTCATGCTTTTTCAGCTGCCTCGAAGCATAAGCAATCACCTTGCCATCTTGCATGAGCACACAACCAAGTCCCAACCGAGAAGCATCAGAATACACAAAGGAAGCGCTTCTCAGGCTCGGGAAGGGTAAGAAACGAGGCAGTCACTAACTTCTCCTTCAAAGTGCGTAAACTGTGCTCACGCTCTGCGATCCACTAAAATTTCATCCCCTTCGAGTCACCGCGAAAGTGGCTTGGCAATGATAGAGAAATCCTGCACAAAACGCCGATAGTAGCCAGCCAACCCAAGGAAACTACGCACCTCTTTGACATTGGAAGGCCTCTTCCAATCTAAAAGCTATTGAGACTTTGCTAGGATCTACGGATATGCCCTTCTGGATTGATGACGTGGCCAAGAAAACCCACTTCGAAATCCAGAACTCGCACTTTTTCAGCTTAGCAAAGAACCGATTCTCCCTCAAGGTGCTCAAGACAAGCCTCAAATGTCGCTCATGCTCCTCTTCCGATTTAGAGTAAACCAGAATGTCATCGATGAACACTACCACAAACTCATCAAGGTACTTGTGTAGCATCTCGTTTCATCGCCTCCATAAAGACAATAGAGCATTAGTTAGTCCAAAAGACATAACTTTAAATTCATAATGCCCATACCTAGTGGAGAAAGCGAGTCTTCTCAATGTCCTGCTCCCTCACACGAATCTGATTATACCCGATCAAGATCAATCTTGGAGAACACCTTTGCTCCTTCGATTAGTCAAGCAGATCCTCGATGCAAGGCAAAGGATACTTGTTCTTGACTGTCACTTGATTAAGAGCACGATAATCAATGCACATACGCCAACTTCCATCCTTCTTCGAGACGAAGAGGACGGGTGCTCCCCATGGCGAAACGCTACGCCGAACAAAGCCCTTGGCCAACAGATCCTCCAACTGCTTCTTCAACTCGTCTTGAAAAGGATGAGCCAAGCGGTATGGAGAGATAGAAATAGGTCGAGTGCCCGGAACAAGATCAATACGAAACTCCACATTCCTCACGGGAGGTAGACCAGGCAACTCATCAGGGAACACATCAACAAACTCCTTCACTACAGGAATCTCCTCAATGGAAACTGAAGACGATGGCTTCTCAGACAAGGTCATGAGGAAACCCAACCGCCTCAAACGGCGACTTAAAATGACTAGCCAAAGCAAAGACGGAACTGGAAGGTAAACCACCCTGAAAGGTCAACTCTACCCCTGACGGGGCCTGCAAGGTAACCATCTTCCAGAAACAACAGATCTTGGCACGGTACTGATGCAGCCAGTCCATGCCCAAAATGACATCAAAAGGAGCCAACTGGATCACCATAAGATTGGCAAAGAAAACCTCATCATCAATGGCAATGGTGCAACCCGGGCAAACCAAAAAGCTAGCAATCAAACCCCCAGGAGAATTGACTAGCACAGACTCAGAAATCCGCTGAACTCCCAACTTAGCCCTACTAGCAAACTCAGACGACACAAAGGAATAGGATGCTCTGGAATCAAATAGAACAAAGGCATCAATGGAATCCACGAGCAGAGTACCTGAAACCACCTCTGGATGCCCGGCTGACTCGGCGGTCGGCAAAGCGTACACTCCTGGTGGCACCCACCGGGACAGTAGGAGCCCCGACTCCCAGCTGGTGCCCCAACAAGGCTACCCTAGGGCAGCAAGGGGGTGGAGGAGAGGTGGTGGAGTGGTGGAGAGGGCAAGGGGGGCGCACGGCACAAGGGGAGGAAAGGTGGGGGGTGCGACTAGGGGCCAACGGGAGGTGGGGAGGCGCCCTATGGGGAGGTGGGGCGCAAGAAGGCAGGGGGGAGCCCTTTTACCAGCCCCCACACCTGTTCCTAATCCTAAATGGATTCCTACTCCATCCCACCAAAGCCCACAACCCCCTCTTTAAGGCCCAAAATCCCCCAGAAAGGCCCAAAACCCCGGAAACGGCCCGGAAACGCTATTAACCTCCATACCCTATGATTTTAACCTTATTTCCATATCTCATACTGTTTTTGACTTTATCATGCACGTTAAATAAGGTTACGACACTCCGAGGTGTCACAACTACGTGAGGCGGCGAGACTTGAGCAGACAGGTCGAGACTCAGGGGCTACATCGCGCGTTTCAATACCTATGCTCAAGTCCGGACCCGATGCGTTCATCAGGTCGAGACTCAGGGGCTACATCGCATGTTTTTTGATGCTTACGCTCAAAGTCCCGACCCAATACACCCATCAGGTCGAGGCTCGGGGGCTACATTGCGTGTTTTTTGATGCTTATGCTCAAGTCCCAACCTTATGTGACCATCAGGTCAAGACTTGGGGGCTACATCATAGAATCACCAAGCTAGCTCAAACCCTCTATTGGATGCAGTCATCATGTAGAGGTTCGGGGGCTACACAAATACATAACTCTATTTCATCGGTAAGAGAATATGAGATAAAGAAACGTTGCAGACAAAACGAATTTGCAATAATCGGACGAGTACATTTCCATTCAGATAATGCCATCAAAGATGGTTGTTACACAGCAAATAGTTACAATCACTATTCTTTCTCAGAATCATTACTTCGCTTCGACAAGAAAGAAGACCGGCCAAGTCCCTCCTGCACTCTTCCTCTCCTCTGCTCCCACAGCAGCAATCTTTGGAGCGTGATGAAGAGATGAAGCGAAAACTTCAGTTTCTCGTGCTCACCCCGCTCGGAGCTGGAAGTGAAGCTGAAATTTCGCCTTCTTCTCCTCGTGTGCCTTTATCAGCTTGGGAGAAGGAAGAGGAAGAAATGTCTCTTCTCCAGGATCATGTGCAAGAGACGAAGTTCCAAGAAAAGGAACCTTGCCTAGCTCTCCTCGCGTGCCCTGGGTAGAAAGAAGGGGGGAAGTGCTTCTTTCTCCAGAGCATGCGCAGGAGAAGAAGTTCCAGGAAATGGAACTCTACACGAGTCTCCTCGCGTGCCCCGAAGAGAGGGGAGGGAGAAGCGCTGATGAGGACATCACTACCATGGATACGGCCATACTTACAAACCCAATGGAAACCAACAATGTCATACAAGGGCCAATTACTCGAGCTCGGGCACGACAATTCAATTACCAGGTGAATGCGTTCCTCGGGTTGCATACAGATAATTTTATGAATGGAATGCTATTTAATCCTCGTGATGATTTTATTGTCCTTAGGAACCAAGGAGAAGGACTCCCAAACGTCAAGCATGAAGCCAATTCTTCCGGTGCACAAGTTATACTCGGATTCGGCCTCCGGGACAGCACCAACTTAAAATGACCATAACTTTTGATCCACAAGGGTGTTTGGGGTCTATGAGTACTGGTTTGAAAGGTTTCACGCCCTTTTTCCAGCGGATCCGACCCCATCCTAAATTCCGTCCGAGTCGACGGGAATCTGCAAAACAATTGGCGTCACTTTTCCAAATCGAGAAGGACGTGGGCTTTGGGCCTTGTAATAGAGTTGTAGTTGGTATCCTCTTGCTTTGGACGTGTTTCCCACGCCCCTACCTCTTATAAATAGCCGACATCGGCTCCTTAGGGTTTTGGGTTTTATTTGATTAGTTTAGCCAAGTGCAAACTTGATCCTGCGAGTTGTCTTCGATACCACCTTGTCAAGATCGTCAATAAGACTCCACTTTGTTTCGCTTCCAGTTTTATCCGCAATTTCAGATTGTTTATCCTATTGTTCTTGCTTGTTCTTCGGTTGCTTGCAGGAATTGAACCTCGTGTTCAGGTTGATCGTGCCCACGGCAAGATCAATAACCCGCTGGAGTTGGTTTAGCGATTGCTAAGGCGCATCGTCGTCGTACGGTGTAGTCGGATCATCAAAGTCGACTCTAACAAATCGATCGTGTGTTTCTCATCGAAAGATCGGGACACCCATAGTGCCATCACGGCACCTATGATCCTCGCCAATAACCCACAGACATTTCCCTCACATGTAACCATTTCCTTCCCTACTCGACGATCTTCCTCCCTTGCCTCCTGGACGGCAGAACTCCATATCGATCCCATCTCCCAGAGCAGAAATGAGGATCCGAACAAGGATAACCATGACCAGAGGAAAGAAGGGTTGAGTGGACTCGAGTCTCCTTCCCTCGGAGGAATGAGGAGGATGCACTGGAATACATAGAAACCTTACTCTTCTAGTTAAGCAAGGGGTCCCTCGCACCCTAAGCATTGGGAGATTGAGGAAGGGAGGTGAACTGGAAGAGCTTCGCCGCAAGCCTCGTCTATTTATAGCACTGGGAACAGATAAGACGCAATGCTTGGGATGCCGAGCCACCGGCTTGCATTCTATACTAGTGGGGTAGACGAGGAGATGCCAAATTAATGTAGTTTTGACAATCAGCATGCCAAATGAGAGTACCGCCAAGGCCCGACTCTTCACTTGGCGTAACCACGATCGGATATTACCCAGGGCACTCCACTCGAAGGAGACAAAAATCGACCTCCATGGCCATCGAGTAAGGTAACCTCGGAACACAGGTAACTCGATAAAAAACTCAAGTACTGTTTTCTTTTCTGGTATTCCGTTTTTCTTCTGGCTTAGCCTTAAGCATATGGTTCTTTGCCCAAATTTATTCGAGCACACACTTGGTACGTAATCAAACCAGACCAAAGCACCGCCATGTCTAGGTCTGACAATGAGCATAATCTCTCCCGCGCGCATACAGGTAACAGATTGTCAGGCATCTAACACCTAGCGGCCAGCGGGAGACGAGGTCTCTAGTCAGCTTTTCACGCGTGGTTCGATAGGTTCGAGTACGTTATGCAGCCTAAGTAAGAGGCATCGATAAAAGTGTGCAAAACCCGTCTATTTTCAAGCTAGCACGTATTTTCTCTCTTTACCCGACACTAGTTTTTACTCGAGGGCGTCTCGACCTAACAAAAGTTTCTAGAGAGTACGTAGGTACAACTCCCAGTGCAGCGACCGAAAGAATAGTTGAAACAGTGCTAAAGCAAGTTTGCACCCACGATGTGTGACCCTTTCTCATCGATACGGGGAAAGCGGAACAAAAATACGTTGGGCAAGCAACGTCTTTAGCATTGATAAGCATACAACATTACAAAAAGAGGAAGGAAAAATAAAACACGTTATGGATACTGGAGCGTGTCATCCACCTCTTCGAATGACATACCCATCATATCCACTAACGTCGCGGCGAAATCCTTGGAGGATTCTACGTGGTCGACGGCTTCGACCGAGTCGCCCGCGAAACCCTCGCTCAAGCAGCGGAAATTCAGGCCCGGATGGTGACCCTTCACCATGCTAAGTGTGAATGCAGCGGCCTCTCGAGCTGCGTCCGCCATGTCTGGACCAGGATCCAACTGCAACTGGGCACGTAGGGTCTCCACCTAGGCTTCGGCTCGCCCCTTCTCAACAATTGCCTCCCTCACCTAGGCTTCGCCTTCCACTTTCTCGTTAGTTGTTTTCTTCGCCTCGGCTCGGGCCTCCTCCAGTTGAACCTAGAGAGTCGCTAGCTCGGCCTTCATATCAGAAGTTTCTTGGCGGGCGGCCACGAGCTGCTGCCTGGTCTGATCGAAGAGGACCCAGAGTTCAAGCAAGGTTTTGTTGGCCTTGGGCCAGTTTCGGGCAAGCATTGGAGGCAAGGAGAGGGTTGAGGTCGAAGGCGGAGGAGCCAGGGAGGTTGCGGCACCAGTTGCGACGCCGATAGAAGCAGAAGTTGCTCCCGGCAAACCACCGTCCGTCGTTCCCCTATAAGATAATGTCAGCCATCAAAATGAGAAAAAGGACATCAAGAAAGCAAAAAGAAAAATGAATTTTACTTGGCCAAGGGGTACTGGACTGGTATTCTCTTTTTGAAGGCTTCCGTGGCAACGGTCGGAGTCGAGAAGTGATCGCGGCAGGTAGTGGGACGATATTATCTTTTTCTACCTGTTAGTCGAGTAAGTAACAAGTCAACCGCGGCTAAGTAACAAGCAACCACGCATGGTGTTAAAAGTACCTGCGCGCTGGTCGAAGGAAGCCCTGCTCGAGGCGACAGTGGCGAGGGCGTAATCGACCTCTGAAGATCGTCCCTCAGGGTACCCCCGCTGTTCATCCATCAGTTGTCGAATGAATTCGAGGCTAAGCTCGTAACATCTAAGCAAAGGATTGAAGATCACCTTAGCGGGCGACCGTGTTCGGGCCCATTTGGGGGGCGAAGGGAGCTCTGGGAGCATAGATTCCTCGGTGTTAGGAAGAACCTCGAGCTCTCGACCTCCAGCATTTTCATCCTTAAGAGCAGCTGGAGGCGGCCCCTGCTCAGGCGCAAGAACGACCGGTTGAGCCTCCGGATTGATCTCACCCCTCTCAGAGGTGACAACCGCGGGGTCCGAACGATGCTTTCAAGGTCGATGGTTCCCTTTGGTTGTTCATTCTCATCTCCAAACGTCAGCGCCTGCAGGTGAGATCGATTAGCAGTGGGTAACACATGCACAAACGATGCATTGCATAGCCCAGAAGCGGCACTCACCTATGGTCGAGGAAGGGCTTTGGAGAAACTCACTATACCACTACGGCCCGGGTGAGAACCGTGAAACAATTTGCTCAGGTGGGCTCCAATGCCTGTATGTAGCAAAGCTGTGAAGAAAAACCAAGTATCAGCACAATGCCACTAAAGCAGAAATAGACGGTGCATCACCAACTCTTATTGGCAAGGGAGTCCCTGGTGGTATCCTCGGACCTGTCATAGTCCCATGCCAAGTGATCATGACTCTTGAGGAGTCTAGTTCGCTGAGCAATGAAGTCGTATGCCACATCCCAGCCGGTCAGGCCCCGCTTCGCCAGGTCCGCGATCTCCCGAACATAATGTACATTGTGGGCAGTCGAAGGAGGAGCTCGGGACCAGAGCTCGGTAGGACAGATTAGAAGGCTACGGTAAGGAATCGGACAATTGACGGTATCTAGAGAAGTGAGGTAGAACCATTTCTTCTTCCAGTCAGATTGCCAGGAAGTGATGACCGGAACAGAGATATAAGATCTGCCAGGGCGAAGGCGAAATTCGGCACCTCCCACCACCTCTTGCTTTACTCTCGCCAAAATATAAAAGTGGCGGAAAAGGTTGAGGCTAGGTGCAATGCCTAGGAACGCCTCGCAAAGATGCACAAACACGCTCAACATTGTGAATGAGTTGGGCGTCAGATTGAAGAGCTGGACCGAATAGAAGTTCAAAACGGAAAGAAGGAAAGCCGAAGGCGAAAAATTCAGATCACAGTAAAAGAAAGATGCGAAGGCCACGGTTTCATCCTGGTCTCATGGAGTAGGGTACGACTCACCCGTGGAAGGACGCCGGTTGACTAGCGCACGGGGGGGGAATCAGGCCTTCCTCCTCCATGTCAACGAGGCGCTCCTCGGACATGATCGAGGGCTGCCAGTGCTTCTTGAGCAAGTCATCCTCGAGCACCATCTCGTCAGTCTCCACCTCCTTTGATGGGGCGCCGCTTCCAGCAGCCCTCACGTGGGATCCAGTGGCCATTGAAAAAGGGGAGAAATTTTTCGTGGACAAAGAAGGTGGAGATAGTGGCGGAGAAGACAGAGCTCTTTGGAAATACAGGTGACGGACGCTTGCTCGAAGACAGAATGTATACAGCTCCCCTAGCAGGTAGTGGGCGATTATGTTTCTCCATTACACAACGCAACAAAATGGAGGAGTGATTGGAAAGCAAAGCAAGCGCACAAAATGTCGCAGCTTTTTGCAAACTGCCGCATTTAATGTCGTGCATTCCCAACACGGTGATATTTTGAACCGAGTCTCAACTCTGGTCAACATTGAGTTCTCAAGGTCGATATCGAGCAAGGAATCGGCATACAGGGAATCCGAGGAAAGGTTGACAGATGGGCTAATGACCCGACATTTTCCTACTCGATTCCCACGGCCCGATCCTACTCGATCCAGTCGACTACATGCATATATGGCATTATCCGTCCGAGGCTACGGCTTGGCGATAATCAACCTAATGCTTGGCACGGACCCATCACTAAACAGATTTCGGGGGCTACTGTCGAATATCTAAATATGGGATATGCATGAGCATTGGAAAGATGGAAATCGTACCATGTACCCCGTACACCAAGAACCCTATCTCTACTGGAGAACAAGCTAACGGGAAGGGTATCCCCACATTTGGAAGGACTCGATCCTGCTCCCGTAACGAGGAGACCAGATCGAGTACGATGAATAGATAAGGAAAGTCAGTTTCCTATGATGATCTCGGAACGAAGATCCCTGATCAGGAATGATATGGAGTCCTCATCCGGCGATATCTCAAAAAGATGGTGTACCCAGCTATAAATACAGAAGAGATGCACGGAGAAGGGGGACCGAACCCAGAGAGAACAGAAGCCATTGAAGCACACGCGCAGAGGAGCCCGAGGAGAGCATCTGTTAGATATTAGTAGCCAGATTAGATCTAGCTGTAGTTTTCCCATCTTGTAACCAGAGATTACACCCCCAGATCTGTACTCCCTTTGAGCGATCCAATAGTGCTAAACAACAGGAGTAGGGCATTACTCTTCTTGGAGGCCCGAAGCTGTCTAATTCTTTGCCTCATCTGTGTTTGTTGATCCTGCGATCCCCGAAGGTACCCAATTACAAATTTACCATCAATTTCTTAACCTTCGACAACACTCAGCTTTTATAGCCGTGCGCGGCATGGGTGTGGGGCGGGGCGAGCGAGCTGCCGCCTTGGGCGACGACGCGTGGAGGTGACCAGGCGACAAGATGGCGACGACCGCTCAAGAGAGGAGGGGTAGGCAGCGTGCGGGGCGACGCGACAAGCGACCGGAGCAGGAGCTTATCCGAGCATGGTTGCTCGTACCCGCCCGGCGTGCTCGCAGACGAGCACCCGGTATTTAACAGGAGGATGCGCGTATGCTCGTTGCCCGAGCATGGGGTTGCTCAGGTGCTCTCCTCGGGCATCCCTCCAAGGGTATCGTACGGTCGGTGGCTTTCGGGCTGCTAGAGCGAGATGGTCCTCATGGTAAATAGCTCAATCTCTGACAACACGAAAATAGGAAATGTTCAGCCTTCTTCCAATAAGAAGTCTTTTTCAAAAGCCGATGCAAATAAAGACGATTTGTGGCATGACAAGCACTATTTATAGCTTCAACCCAAAACTGATCTGAAGTATTGTATTCATCAAGCATTGTCCTTGCCATTTCAATCAATGTTTGATTTTTCCATTCTACTACTCCATTTTGCTCTAGAGTGTATGTTGCGGAGAACTCGTGTTTTATTCCAAGCTCATCACAAAAATCTTCAACATTTGTATTTTTGAACTCGAACCATTGTCACTATGAATTTTCTTGATTTTAAAATCAAATTCATTTTATGCCCTTTTTGCAAAACTTTTGAAAAAGTTTGGAACTTCGGATTTTTCATGCAAAAAGAAAACCCAAGAAAATCTAGAATAATCATCCACAATCACTAGGCAATAAGTATTTCCACTAATGCTCCTATAGATTGCCGGGCCAAACAAATCCATGTGTAGGAGTTCTAAAGGTCTAGAAGTGGACATGATACTTTTGGATGGATGAGAGCTAGCCACTTGTTTGCCGGCTTGACAAGCACTACAAATCTTGTTCTTCTCAAACTTCACATCTTTCAAGCCCACAACTAAATTATTTTTGAAAAGCTTTTTGAGTTGAGTCATTCCAACATGAGCTAGCCTTCTATGTCACAACCATCCCAAGGATGTTTTTGCAATTAAGTAAGTTTGAAGACATGACTCACTTGAAGTGAAATCAACAAGGTAAAGATTTCCAAAACAAAAGCCTTTTAAAACAAGAGATTTGTCATTTTCTTTGGAAATTTCAACACCATTTCGAGTTAATGAGCAAATAAGGCCAAGATCACAAATTTGAGCGACCAAAAGCAAATTAAAATTTAAGGTCTCTACTATAAGGAAACATTAGAAATGGAAAGGTCATTAGAGATAGTAATTTTACCCAAGCCTAATACCTTTCCTTTGCTATTGTCACCAAAGGTGATATTGTCATGATCTCCACCTCCATTTTCAAATATGGTGAACATTTTTCGGTCTCCGGTCATGTGTTGCGTGTAGCCACTATCCAATACCCAATGCCGTCCACCGGTCTTGAGTTCACCTCCGAAAGAAAATCAAGTTATTTTAGGTACCCAAATCTGTTTGGGTCCTTGGAGGTTAAAAATAAGTACTTTGGGCACCCAAATGGTATTCTTCTTATTACCAAGTATAGGAGTACCAACAAATTTTGCTACAATTCTAACACTCCTATCTTTCTTGAGAACATAGCAAGAGTCGTAAACATTATTTCGGGGTGCTTTACCCAATGGACAGTCATTTGCTGAATGTCCTAAGTCATGGCATTTGTGGCAAAGCTTTCCATTGGATTTTACAAACCTTGGGGCCTTGTTGCTGTTTTTCTTACCCTTTTTGGAGACAAATCCAAGTCCCTCCTTGTTGTATGAACAGTATTGACTACCAAGGATTTTGTCAAGGGTTTCCTTACCCTTAAAACACCTATCCAAGCTCTTATTCAGCTTGGTAACCTCCTTTTTGAGCTCATTGTTTTTAGCAATCAGATCGTACTTATTTTCAACAAAGAATAAGCTAGAACAAGAACTAGAGGAAATAGACAGCGAGTTATCACAAGAAGTAGCTATGCTAGACTTTGAGATAGAACAAGAATGATCATTTATTCTAGGCATAGCATTAACTAAATCACAAGAAACTCCTATGGCATTTGTTGATTTAGTATTATTCTTGAGAAGGAGAGACTCATGCATTTATTTTAGCTCACTGTAGGAATCCTTGAGAGAATTGAACTCATTTCTCAAGGCCTTATGCTTAACCTTCTCCTTGCCAAGATAATTATTTAAATCAACAAGCATGTCCAATAATTCATCGTAGGAAGGCTCATCATTGTCATTTGAGTTTACCTTATCTCCTTTAGCCATGAGGCATAGAGGAGTGACGAATGGTGATGATGCTTCCCTTGTTGCAACACCAGCAAGACTCTTCTTCTTGAAAGGAGTATCCTCATCGGTGGAGTCAGAATCCGAGTACTCTTCTTCGGAATCCCATTCCCCGATATGAGCTTCTCCTTTGCCCTCATTGTGCAGCTTCTTGAAGAGCTTTTTCTTGCCGTGGAATTGCTTCTTCTTTGATGACTTGCCCTTGTCATCTTTTTCCTTCTTCTTGGGGCACTTTGAGGCAATGTGCCCTTTCTCATTACACTCAAAGCACCGGATGTTGGCAAACCGGTTTGAGCTTGAGTGTTGTCCTTTCTTGTATTTATGAGGGCCGCTTGAGCTTGGACGCCTTCTCATAAATCTTCTCATCTTCCTCACTAGAAGAGCCATCTCTTCATCGGAGTTGTCTTCGGAATCCTCAAGTTCATCTTCAGTGGACTCCACTTGTGCCTTGAATGCAATGTTCTTCTTTTTGGAAGAACTCTGCTCCAACAGCTCCTCCTTGCCCTTTTGCACAACTCATTTGTGATGAGGTTGCCCAAGACAGTTGTTGGTGTCAGTCTTGTCAACTCGGGTGAGTTGAGGAAGAGTATCACTAAGGTCTTGTATTTCTCTGGAAGAGCCCTAAGCATTTTACGAACAATATCAAGGTCAGAAAGAGTACCCCCAAGACCTTTGAGCTCGTTTACTATGTTCTTCAACCTTGAGTATGTCTCAGTGATGTTCTTATGAGGCAACATAATAAAACTCTCATACTTGATCCGTAGCATATGCAATTTTGCCTCTTTGACCGCAGACATGCTCTCATGAATTTATGAGAGAGTTGTCCAAATCTCGTGAGCAATCTCAAGATTGCTCACGCGATTGAACTCGTCTGTGTTCAAAGCACCAAACAAAGCGTTCATCGCTTGAGCGTTGAGATGAGTGTTTTGTTCGTCTTGATAAATAGTCATCCAAATTTTCTAATAAGCATAATTTGTGCCATCAAAGAAAGGTGCCTTTCCTACTCGGGCTACCACCAAATCAGTGTATCACCTGAAGATGAAGAGAAGACTTCCTTCATTACCCTGTTCGGCACATTCTGCTACATGACCATGTCTTTCGATCTCAGGAACGCTGGAGCGACCTTCCAGCATCTCATGCAGAAAACTTTCCAAGACCAAATAGGTCGTAATCTGGAAGTCTATGTGGACGACATAGTAGTCAAAAGTAAGCTCGCCTCGAATCATGTTTTCGACCTTGAGGAAACCTTTCACAACGTCAATAGACATCGAATAAAGTTTAATCCAGAAAAATGTGTCTTCGGTGTGAGGGCGGGCAAGATACTTGGTTACATGGTCGGTCCACAAGGCATCGAGGCAAACCCATAAAAGATTGAAGCCATCGAAAACATGCGACCACCTAGTTGTATAAAGGAGGTCCAAACCTTAGCTGGACGAATGGCAGCTTTAAGTCACTTCATTTCCCGGTTGGGCAAGTGTGGATTACCTCTCTTCAAGGCACTCCGCAAGCATGACGACGGTTTCACCTGGACGGAAGAAGCAAACCGCTCTTTCGAAGAGCTGAAGTAATACCTGTCCAGACCGCCCATCCTATCTACGCCAAAATCAGGGGACCTTGCTATTATATCTAGCAGCACTGAAAGGACCAACGATGTCGCCTAGAGGGGGGGTGAATAGGCGGATTAAAAAATCGCAACGGAATTAAATCTGGCCGAACTGGTCAATCCGGAGTCTCCGGGTATTTTATCCAGAGTCTCCGGCTTGTCCGGTATTTTATCTGGATACTCCGGGTTAGCTGGCTCGGGAGCGCGACTAAGATTACTCTAACAAGCACAATAAACTACAATAAATAGATAACAAGAGCAACCTAGATCAAAAGCTAGTATGGATTTGAATTAAAGCTAAGCAAAGAGTTATATCCGAGCTTTACAAAGACAAATCCACACAAGCTAGACTAGGAAGTAAAAGAGAAAGAGAGAGACGAGATTTTTCACCGAAGTTCGGATTCTTGAAGGGAATCGTACGTCTCCGTTGAGGTGGCTCGGTCACACTTGAGCCGGGGTCTTTTTCAACCCGCTTTCCTCCCGGTGTTGCACAAATGCACTCGCCGGCTTCACTTCTTGTCTCTTTCCTTTCGGAGGCGAGACTCGCCTTCACAAACGACCGGGGCACACCACACGCGTCGGGTGCTCCCGATGACTCCTAGCCGTCTAGGAGACCTTCAACCTCCAAGAGCAATAACACCACGAAGAATCGCTTGGAGGATGAACTAGTGCTCAAGAAATTGAAATGAATGCACTTAGCACTTTGCTTCTTCCTCTCCTCACCAAAGAGATCAACAACCAAATCTAGAGGTGGGAGGAAGAGAGAGCTCTATTGAATGCTTGGAAGGTGTTAGAGATGGCTTGAATGCTGCTATGAATGAGCTCAATAGAGATTCTAGCCGTTGGGGTGGAGTGGAGGCTTTAAATACACTTTTTGAAAACTAGCCGTTTGTCCACGTTTTGAACTGTCCGGAGACTCCGGACAATTAACCCGGATACCCCGGATGGTCCGGACTCTCCGGACAAAATGTCCGGATACTCCGGACTGTCTAGAAATCGAGTTTTGGCCGAGAGGGTTAACCCGGAGACTCCGGACAAAATGTCCGGACTCTCCGAGTTGGCTTGCTCGGTTGGAAATCCTGTTTTTGGAAAATGCAAGTATTTGAGTGCTATAATGAATGCAAGTTTTGACCTTGAGCACATGCACATCCTAAAAACGATTTTTCGTCACATCCTCTTAATAATACGGCTATCCTTAAGACTCAAAACAAAATGAAAATTACAAGTCTTCATCTTGATGCCGTTTTCTTGAAATTTGAGGTGCGTAGGAGCGTCCAATGTCATTCCGAGCTTGATGTGATTTCGAGATCTGCATTATTCTTAGTTGAAACATTAGATCTCATTAATTGTGTCATCATTAATCACCAAAATAAAATGAGGGGCCTAGATGCACTTTCAATCTCCCCCTTTTTGGTAAATTGATGACAACACAATTAAAAGCAAATAAAATAATGTGAAATTGACTTTAGAAAATCAAATAAAAGGTGGAGCTCCCCCTAAATGTGTGCATTAGGAGTATTTGAGTGGAATCAAATGCACATATTTAACGAGAAATAACCAAGAGCTCCCCCTAAATCATTGCATCTGAGAGAGTTCATCACAAATAATTGAAAGTAAACCACGCATAAGATGAACGCAATGTCATAACATAGATAAATAGAGATAACAGAGTTCACGACATCATAACATAAACGCAATGTCATAACATAGATAAATAGAGATAACAGAGTTCACGACATCATAACATAAACAACAACACATAACAAGTTCACAAACGACAAGATAACGAAAACGAGAGTCCACCACTTAAACCAAAAACAACTAAGCGACGACAACTAAAGATATCACTCTCCCTTTGGCATCAAGACACCAAAAGGAGGGGAACACGAGAAATCACTCGTCGTCGCCTTCGTCGTCGGACGCGGAGTACTCGCTGCCAGGGTCATCTCCAGGAGCTGGCAGAGCAGAGGAGGTGATGCCAAAAAGCTGATCTGCGGAGGTGGCATCACTACTCTCCTCAGAGGACCCGGAGGAGTCACTGGGTGAGACTGCCTCGCCATTGTGGCAGCGGATGCTGCGAATGTCCTGACCATTCTTCTTGATCTGACGGCTCATCACCTTCTGCTTGGTGGAGATGTCGCGGCAAAGGCAGAAGATGTGCTTCAACATCTTCTGGAGCGTGCTGCTTGGGATCTCTGTCTGCTCAGAAGGAACGGCAGGGGGAACAACAGGAGCATACGTAGAACTCGAGGGGCGACCCTGTCGAGTCCTAGGAGGAGTAGGACCGAGGATCGCTGGAGCGGCAGAGGCGATCGGAGGACGGACCTTGTAAGAAAGATGCTCCTCGTCCCTGACAAACTTCAGACCACTGACAGAAGTGATCAAAGCCATCACAAAAGGAGCATAGCTGCAACTGGCCATATTGCTCTGCGCATTCTGTCTCATTGTCTCCCATATGAAGTCGACAATGTCAAAGGGATATGTGCGCTCAACGAGGTGGTACAGCAGGTTCCTTCCATAGGAACTGATGGCAGAGGCATCTCCCTCCTTGGGCCAAAGAGTGACCCTGAGCATTCTGTTAAGCACAGCAGGCACATCCTTTAGACCCTTGATGGTCCCCACAGTGAAGCTCCTGGAGGTGTCATACAGAGACTCGATCTTCTCAGGAGTCATAACCTTCTTGTCATGAAGCTTCGGGCTGTCATTGTAGCGAAGGCTGAGGACTCTAGCAAATCTCTTCTTGTTTGCAGTGTACCAGACTCTGTCAGTCATCCACCAGATAGCATCCACAGTCTTGTCAAAGTACAGTGTGGCATAGAACTGCATGATTACCTCGTTGTTCCAATCATACTTGAAATACATGATGTCCTTGATCTCATGCAGCTCACAAATCTCAAGAATCTGAGCGAACACGGGATGCTCAACAGCTGCCATGTACTCCCAGTCAATGGTCTTCATCCGGACCACTGGGTGCTCAAGAGGGTAGAGGACCGTCTCATAGTAATCTGACTGGAATCTGTTCCAGAAGCGTCGGTCCACATACTCGTCCTGATGGAAGTCGAGCGGATCTTTCTTTCTGTGCTCAACTATAGCCTTGCCCTTGCCAGAACCCATCCTGTAGTCAATCACTCTCAACGGGTTGACTGACATAGGGTAGTTCCACACGGGCCTGGCTTTGGCCAAGGGGCCAATGAAATGACCTGAAGTACGGAAGTCTCTCCTTTTCTGATCTCTCAGCCTAGCATGAGTGGCTGAAGGATGCTCATCTGGATCAGGCCGAGGCAGAGGAGGAGACTGAGCCTGAGGTCGCCGCCGCCGCCGCGACGCGACTGAGCCTGAGTTGGGAAGACGACTGAGCCTGAGGCTGCGGACCAGATTGAGGCCCAATCCTCAGCGCACCCCTTCCCCTAGAGGTGGGCTGCTTTGCCACGATGCGTCGCGGCCTCTTGGGCGCCGGACGAGCAGATGGAGAGCTGGAAGGGCTGTCCGGTGATGGAGAGTCCCTAGGAAGGTCACCACCACCACCACTTGAAGACCCCTGAGAAGGATCCATCTGACCAGACAAAGCGAGAGAAAAATATTAGCTGCGAGGCGACTTGAAATTTAGTGGTAAAAGCATTCTGGCCGAGGCACCCAACCCGGAGAGTCCGGACAAATTGTCCGGATACTCCGGACCAACTCGGAGACTCCGGACCAAAAGTCCGGATACTCCGGAAGCTCCAGAATTTTTGCATGGGCGGATGAAAAACTGGGGAATCCAACTCATAAAAATGACAAGTAACGAGTCTAGATTGCCACAAGAATAGGAATGAAGTCTAGGGCACAATCTAGCAAAGGATTTCGCGGGATTAGGGCACGGAAAAGAACTCACTTCAAGAAGATTGAGAATGAAGCACACGGGTGAGTAAGGAACGAGATTCTCCAATCTTGAGGGTCACGACGAATCGAGCGGCACCCTAGAAGAGATGAAGCACGAGGAGAGGCCCTAAGAACCGCGATATTTGAACCAAGCCCGGAAGGAAAAAGCGTTAGGGCAACAAGATCCTTACCAAGATCTCCACACCGAGGGAGAGGAGGAGTCCACAAGCCCTTGGAGATGGAGAAGAGGGAAGGAATCACGCCCTAGCCTTGAGAGGAGCACAGGAGAGGGAGAGGTGCACGGTGGGAATGGGATAGAAAAGAAACCGCGCGGGATTAGGGGGACTTAAACCGTCCGCCCCAACCCGGAGACTCCGGACTTTTAGTCCGGATACTCCGGCCCAACTCGGAGAGTCTGGACAAATTGTCCGGATACTCCGGGTGATCCGGAGACTCCGGATTAAAATCGGGACACTCCGGGTTACCCAGCTCGGTTAGGAAAGAAGGATTTCGCACGACGAACCAAGGAATTTGGCGGAACGAGAGGGAGAAAGAGACCCTAAGATGTCAACTTGATATATGATCAGCGAACAATGAAGCAAACAAGCCATGGTCACATAGCAATGACAAGATCAGAGGATCAAGAGCCAAAAACACATGATAAATTCAAAGAAAAAGATGAATAAAATTTTGAAGTTCATTTTTCATTCAACAAACAATATGTAAGCACTTTATCAAGCCACGTTACGAGAATCTAAAATATTTAGACCGCTCCTCAATTCGCAGAACCTTTTCTCGTCAAGGGGCTTGGTAAAAATATCGGCTAATTGATCATTTGTGCTCACATGTTGGATATCAATTTCACCTTTGGTTGCATGATCTCTTAGGAAGTGATGGCGAATATCTATGTGTTTTGTACGGGAGTGTTGGACAGGATTGTTGGCAATTTTTATGGCACTCTCATTGTCACACAATAGTGGAACACTTTTGTAGGTTAGGCCATAATCACTCAAGGTTTGTCTCATCCAAAGTAATTGGGCACAACAACTCCCGGCAGCTATGTACTCGGCTTCGGCAGTGGATAGAGCTACGGAATTTTGTTTCTTAGAAGACCACGAGACTAGAGACCTACCCAAGAATTGGCAAGTCCCCGAGGTACTCTTCCTATCCACTTTACAGCCGGCATAATCCGCATCGGAATAGCCAACTAATTCAAAGGAAGATCCTTTCGGATACCAAAGTCCGAAATGAGGAGTGTGCACTAAGTATCTTAAGATTCTCTTAACGGCCACCATGTGGCACTCTTTTGGAGCGGCTTGAAAACGTGCACACATACATACGCTAAGCATGATATCGGGCCTAGATGCACAAAGATAAAGGAGAGAACTGATCATCGAACGATATACCTTTTGGATGACCGGTTTACCTTCTTTGTCGAGGTCTAGATGCCCGTTGGCCTGCATAGGCGTCTTTATAGGCTTGGCGTCCTCCATTCTGAACTTCTTGAGCATGTCCTTCATGTACTTGGTTTGGCAAATGAAGGTTCCTTCCTTGAGTTGTTTGACTTGAAATCCAAGGAAGAACTTCAACTCTCCCATCGTGGACATCTCGAATCTTTTAGTCATTATCTTGCTAAACTCTTTACACAAATGTTCATTAGTAGATCCAAATATAATGTCATCGACATATATTTGGCATACAAATAAATCATTATCAATATGTTTAGTAAAGAGAGTAGGGTCGGCCTTTCCGACTACAAAACCTTGTCCGAGAAGGAAATCTCGTAAACACTCGAACCAAGCTCTTGGTGCTTGCTTAAGTCCATAAAGGGCTTTATGTAGATAGTAGATGTGGTCCGGGTGTTTTGGATCTTCAAAGCCGGGTGGTTGCTCGACGTAGATCATCTCGAAGAGGGGTCCATTTAAGAAAGCGCTCTTCACGTCCATTTGATATAGCTTGAAATCATGGTGAGTAGCAAAGGCAAGTAATATTATAATAGATTCAATCCTAGCTACTGGAGCATATGTTTCATCGAAATCCAAACCTTCGATTTGAGTGTACCCTTGAGCAACCAATCGAGCTTTGTTCCTTGTCACGATTCCATTCTCATCTTGCTTGTTCCGAAAGACCCATTTTGTGCCGATGACATTTTGATTTGGTCTTTCGACAAGCTCCCAAACTTGGTTTCTCTTGAAGTTGTTGAGCTCCTCTTGCATGGCCATCACCCAATCCGGATCATCAAGTGCTTTTTCTACCTTAAGAGGCTCAAGAGAAGACACAAACGAGTAAAATTCACAAAAATTTGCAACTCAAGATCTAGTAGATACTCCCCTGTGAATGTCTCCGAGTATATTGTCGACCGGATGATCTCGTTGAATACTTTGATGAACTCTTGGGTGAGGAACAGTTGAATTTGGAGCTTGGATGGGTTCTTCATCTTGGGATGCATTCGAACCATCTTGAGCTTGCTTGGACGAGGAGGGAACATCACCTGAGCCTGTCCCATCCGGAGACTCCGGTATTTGACCCGGAGACTCCGGACCAGTCCGGACACTCCGGGTTTCAGGCCGGAGACTCCGGGTTGGGGTGCTCGGGTGAGTTTCCAGATTTTGAGGTCTTACCTCCCCAATTGCCAATTTCTTGATAGCTTCACACGGTGGTTCTTCCCTGTCAATCACGGCAAGATCAACTTGTTCTACTTGAGAACCGTTAGTCTCATCAAAAGTTACGTCACGCGAGATTTCAACTACACCGGTGGTATTGTTGAAAACTTCGATGCCTTATAAGCATTAGTTCCATAACCAAGTAAGAAACCTTCATCTACTTTAGGAGCAAATTTAGAAGACTTAGCTCTTTTGTTAAGGATATAACATTTACTCCCAAAGACTCGAAAGTAGGAGACATTTGGTTTCTTGCCGGTGAGCAACTCGTACGCCGTTTTCTTCAAGATCTTGTGGAGGTAGAGGCGGTTGGAGCTGTGGCATGCGGTATTGATGGCTTCCGCCCAAAAGCTGTCGGAAACCTTGTACTCGTCAAGCATCGTCCGCGCCATCTCGATGAGGGTTCGATTCTTCCTCTCGGCCACCCCATTTTGTTGAGGAGAATAGGGAGCCGAGAATTCGTGCTTGATTCCTTCCTCATCGAGAAACTCCTCCACACCAATGTTCTTGAACTCGGTACCGTTGTCGCTCCGAATTCTCTTGATCTTCACTTCAAACTCGTTTTGAGCTCTTCTCATGAACTTCTTCAATGTCACTTGGACTTCTCCCTTGTCATGTAAGAAAAATACCCAAGTGAAGCGAGAAAAATCATCTACTATTACTAGACCATACTTACTTCCCCCGATGCTTATGTAGGCGACCGGACCGAAAAGATCCATATGGAGCATTTCCAATGGTCTTGAGGTCGTCATCACATTCTTGGCGGGGTGGAAGGCACCAACTTGCTTGCCCGCTTCACAAGCGCTACATACCCTATCTTTCTCAAAGACAACATTGGTTAGTCCAAGGATGTGGTTGTCTTTAATGAGTTTGTGAAGGTTCCTCATACCGACATGGGCTAATCGGCGATGCCAAAGCCAACCCATGCTAGATTTAGCCATTAAACACGTTTCAAGGTTAAGTCTATCCGTATTGAAGTCTACGAGATAGAGCTTTCCCTTCAAACGCCCTTTAAAAGCTATTGAACCATCAAGCCTCTTAATGACTTCCACACCCTTTTCATTAAACAGACAATTGTAGCCCGCTTCACACAATTGTGCAACGGACAACAAATTGTAGCTTAATGATTCGACAAGTAAAACATTACTTAAATGGAAATCATTTGAGATAGAGATTTTACCCAAACCAATTACTTCTCCTTTTCCATTGTCTCCAAAGACAATACTTTCGCTATTTGATCCATTCACATCCAAATGCGCGAACATTGCCTTTTCTCCGGTCATGTGATGCGTGCAACCGCTATCCAAAATCCAACTTGTTCCACCGGAGACATAGGCCTACAAAAAGACATTTAGTTTTTGCTCTTTGGTATCCAAACTTGGTTAGGTCTGCGCACGTTAGTAACAAGCGATTTTGGGACCCAAATGAAACGAACAAAAGGAGTATTTTTCGGCTTACGCCCAACATGATAAGCAACTACACGACCAAGGTTAGTCTTTTTAAGCACATAAGAAGCAAAGAACTCGAGTGAGCTTTGTGCTTGGATGTTCCTTCGCCTTTTACAAAGTGAATGGGCTTGCTTAAAGGAGCAACAACAATGTTGCTCTTTTTGCCCTTTGGCGGAACATACCCAAGCCCTTGCCTCTTAGGATTACCTTGGCGCTTACCGAGATACTCCTCTAAACCCTTGCTTGCCTTGTAGGACTTTTGAAGTCCATCTTCAAGCATCACCTTAAGCTTCTCATTTTCATGAGCCAAGACTTTCAAAGTCTCACGGTTAGTAGCACAAGTAGCAACATCAACATTATAGCATCTAGAGCAACTGTTGCTTGTTGAGGGTAATGAAATATTGGAGTTGTTGATTGAGGTAGAAGCTTTATTCGAGAGATCAACAAGCTTCACTTCAAGAGCCTTGCAAGCATCCTTTGCTTTAGCAAGTTGCTCTAAGAGTGAAGCATTGGTGATCTCAAGACTAATTGCTTCATTCTTGGTCAAATTTGAGCTTTTGACCAAGTCCTCATTCTTTTTCTTTTCAAAGGCTAAGCTCTTCTCTAGCTCAAGGTTCTTCTCCTTTTCAAAAATAAGGAGATCTTCTTGAGCTTCGAGGATAGCTTCCTTTTGCTCAACCACCTCCTCCAATCTTTCAATATCTTTAAGTAGCAAGTCTAATTTCGTAATATCAAAGTCATTCATAGACTTAAATGCTACTTCCTCATCATCACTAGCATCATCGCAATCATCTAAGCTATAATCAACAATGGAATGAATAGGACTCTTAGATGATACCTTGTGCCCCTTTGCCATAAGGCACATTGGAGCATCTTCATCTCCGTCGCTCAAGTTGTCGAAGAGGCTCTTCGACTTTGTCGGTGGAGTAGCAATGGCGACGGTGGCGAGTCCTCCTTCATTGTCGGAGTTGGACTCGGAGTCGGACTCGGAGTGGGAGTCGGAGTTCCACTCCTTGCCGATGTAAGCGTGACCCTTGCCCTTGTACTTCTTGCTCTTGTCCTTGTCCTTCTTGCGGTACTTGTCTTTCTTGTACGGCTTCTCTTCCTTCTTTTCTTTGTGCGGACACTCGGCAATGAAATGGCCGGGTTCACCACACTCATAGCATTTTCTTGTTGAGTGTCTCCCTCTTGACTTGTTGCCGAAGCTCTTGGAATGGCTTCCCGGCTTGTAGCCTTTCTTCTTCAAGAACTTGTTGAATCTTCTTACTAGAAGGGCCATGTCTTCATTTGTGAGCGGCCCATTTGATTCTTCTTCATCACTTGAACTTTCCTCCACTTCTTGAGCCACTTTGACGGCCTTCAAAGCAATGCCTTTCTTCTTGCCGGACTTGAGCTCCTCCACCACTTCCGCTTCCTTGACCATCATCTCATCCATCATTAACCGGCCAATCACGTCATGAGGAGTGAGAGTGTCGAAGTTAGGCCGGTCGCGGATGAATTGAACTAGATTGCGGTTGGTGGGGTGATCACTCGGAGGATGATCTTGACAATAGCTTTGTCGGTGAGCTCGGTGCTTCCAAGTCCCTTGGCTTGATTTACTAGTACCATCAAGCGATCAAACATCTTGGTGTAACACTCTCCTTCTTCCAATGTGAATCGGCTTAATTCTCCAATGATAAGCTCGATCTTGGATTCACGGACACTTGACACACCTTCATGAGTTACCATTAGCCTTTCCCAAATGTCCTTGGCATTGTCGAGGCCATCGACCCGGTTGAACTCGGAGTCGCTCAAAGCGTTGAATAAGGCATTGACGGCCAAGTCGTTGAAGTGTTGAGCCTTGTCTTCTTCGGAGGTGAGATTGTTGGGATTTGCGGGCTTGAAACCTGTTTCAACAATCTTCCAAATGCAAGGATGAAGTGATCTCAAATGCATCTTCATCTTGTGTTTCCATGCCGCATAGCGAGTGCCATCGAAATAAGGCGCTCGGCCGGACGAGACGGAGACATAAGATGAGGAGTTTGAGACTCCAAAAGAGGAATAATCTAAAGGAATTGCAACCCCTATACCGGAACCCGTGGCCTTGTCTTGGGCATGGGTTTCGGTAACTTTCTCTATTTCCGACATCTTTGATTCTCCAAGCGGTTAAGCCAAAATAAAGGAGATTTGGCTCTGATACCAATTGAAAGGACCAACGATGTCGCCTAGAGGGGGGGAATAGGCGGATTAAAAAATCGCTGCGGAATTAAATCTGGCCGAACTGGTCAATCCGGAGTCTCCGGGTATTTTATCCGGAGTCTCCGGCTTGTCCGGAGTGTCCGGTATTTTATCCGGATACTCCGGGTTAGCTGGATCGGGAGCGCGACTAAGATTACTCTAACAAGCACAATAAACTACAATAAATAGATAGCAAGAGCAACCTAGATCAAAAGCTAGTATGGATTTGAATTAAAGCTAAGCAAAGAGTTAGATCCGAGCTTTACAAAGAAAAATCCACACAAGCTAAACTAGGAAGTAAAAGAGAAAGAGAGAGACGTGATTTTTCACCGAAGTTCGGATTCTTGAAGGGAATCCTACGTCTCCGTTGAGGTGGCTCGGTCACACTTGAGCCGGGGTCTTTTTCAACCCGTTTTCCTCCCGGTGTTGCACAAATGCACTCGCCGGCTTCACTTCTTGTCTCTTTCCTTTCGGAGGCGAGACTCGCCTTCACAAACGACCGGGGCACACCACACGCGTCAGGTGCTCCCGGTGACTCCTAGCCATCTAGGAGACTGTAACACCCCAGCTTCTACTAAGCCCAGAATGTCACCAACATAGACCATACAACAATTAATACCATGATTAAATGGGAAATTTCAGCAGCATCTCCTTTGTTTTAGCATAAATTTGAACATCACAATATCATATCAATATATCTATCAATCGAGATATCAATATGCATCGACAACAATAGATGAGCATCAACTAGAATAACAGCAAGCAATGATAATCATGGAATAAGCATCAACTAAGACGGGGATGATAAAACAAATCGCTCCAAAGACCCACATGATACACATGAGGGAAACCAACACACATAATATCCATACACCAAAATCCACATAACTTATTGCCATGTTTCCATAGAAATGGGTGAATTATCTAGATTATGAGTGCTACGTGAGGAAGTGTAGCTAATTTCCCTTCCCGTGCCGATTTCATTGTACCTAAATAAACAAACAATATAAAACACAAGCGTGAGTTCATCACTCAAAGAAAGTGTAATGTAATGAAAAACAGGTGCAAGACAACAAACCATCATCCTGGTCTCCACAGCTTATATCACAACACATAATATTTAACCTTATATTCATCCTTTAAAACAACATGATAATCATCTCATGAGCATCTCATGAGTACTCTCATCATCATCTCATAAACATTTTCATTTATGTATATCATTCATGCAATGCAATGCACATGTCTCCTGGAATTCTCATACCGGTATGGTTGAGTGCACACCCGTCGGCATGCACCCTTTCCCCCCCTTCCATCCCGAAGATGGAGGGTGCCTATCACTCGCTTCCATTCACCTCGGTGATGGAATCACGATGTAGGACTTACTCAAAAGAATAGCCCTGGACTAGTCATAACTGTTCTCACCGACCCTACCGGAATAGTTATGACTTATCTCACCGCCGCCATGAAAATATGCCATGTATGCACAATGGACAGCAACATTTAAATACATCTTGCATATTGTCTCATGGCATCACATCAAGATAGCTCAAAACACATACCAACGGCAACCTTCTCAAGCATGGCATGAGGACATCATAACAACAGCAAGCATTTAAATCATGGCATGAGGACATCATATCAATGATAACATATAAAGCATGGCATAAGTACTCAACATAAATTCCATTGCATCTCATCATCAAACACCCTACAACTCTCTACTCATTCCATTACACTTGCCTCAACCGCGGGGGACGGAGTGGCGGGACGTAGAGGGTACTCCCGGAGGCACACCACCTGCAAATACGTGCCACACACTCAAATCGAGTCCACAAAACAGCACACATATAAATCCCACTACCCGACTTCGCTTACAACTCCTAAAATCAGAAAACAGCAAATCTGTCCCTTCGGGACAGCAGCCTTCCAATGGGCATAACTTTGGTTCTAGGACTCCAAATTGAATAAACGAGTACATCCCCGCGTAGCTTAGGAAATTTCCCAACTATTTCTAGTTATAGGGAAAGACTAATTCGGACTCTAATGTTGTTTAATCTAACGTTGAACACGAACTGTCCCAATCTCGTCACAGATTTGACAGCGCTCGGTAAAACGGCCATATCTCCCAAACGGCTGGGTGGATTTTAACGTTCTTTATATGCACGGAAAGATAAGGAAATTATCTACAACTTCCTAAAAGTCCGTACGGTCAGATTAAAACTTGAAATTGGCGAAAACGCCTGCCCTAGTTCGGGTTCCCAATCTGCCCGAACCAAAACGTGAGTACAACTCTAGTTTTTCATCAATTCTACCCCCATGGCAGCACCTCCCTTGATCTAAAAACATGGTAATCCCCCTCTACAGCAGCAAGAGATCTACCCCACATGATCCCCCCATTACCTTCTTGACGATCCACAAATCAACCGCTTCTCTTCGCGCGATCTCCACCCGATCTCTTCTTCCCACCGGATCTCCTCGTCGCGGATCCTCCCACCGGTGAAGGCAGCACCGTGGCAAGGCGTGGCAGCGAGGGGGACGCAGCAAGGGCACGTGGTGGTGGGGGAGGAGGCGCAAGGAGGAGGGGTGGTGCGGCTTGGGGGTGTGGAGGAAGAGGAGGAGGGGCTAGAGGGAGGAGGAGATAGGAGATGAGGGGATGGGGGCTGCGCAATGGAGGGGTGGGGGCTAGGGCAGCAGGGTGTGCTGCCCCCCCCACTACTCCCACATGGGCCCAAGTGCCCCACCTCCGGCCCACGAATTCCCCCCAAGGCCCAAATCGACCTCGGAGAGGCCCGGAAGCCCGGAAACAGCCCGAAACGCGTTAAAACGTGAAATCTCAGGGTTTTAGTTGCAAAATCCCCAACTTATCCCATTTTACCACATTTTATAACCTATTATCACAAATTATAAAGTCTCGACATTCCATAGTATCACATTCTACCCCCCTTAACTGGATTCGACCTCGAATCTTACACGTCAACTCTAAAACCATGCCCACTAGGGACTCATCTTCTTTGCGAACTCAACACACCCATGCAAAGCCTCAAACAGTAGCAACGACCACTCAATTCTCCAAATCCATCTATTAACAAGAGTGACTTGACTTAGCTTAGCTAAGCACAACTTGACATGATTCCTCATTTACTTCAATCTCTATCATGATTCATAAACTCAGAATGACACAATCATCATGAAACACATCCCTTTTTCACCATTAGTATTAAAACGGTCAACCGAGGTTCCAAACTTGAACCCCCCCCGAAAAAGACCATTTACGCAAAACACCTTCTCTTCCAATTATTTGACCCCTTTTCGCAATGAATCAAAATTTACTAAAGTCATCTTCGCTCATAGCCTACATCGACCATACTTTCCTTTCAACTGCCAACCACATTACACTTTTCATTCTGTCCTCTCCCAGGCATAACGCACACCCAGGGACGTCTAGCTAAGACAATGTCCACGACAAAGCATTTTACCTCACAATTTCTATAACATTTGCTTCCACCCAACGATACTTTCAACCAAATTCAAACCACGACATCATCAACCTCCATCATCATCCACCCTCACTAATGTCCAGCACCTAGCCCAAGTTAGGACCGTAACTCACTACCAAATCTCAATTGGCACTTTTCCCAAGAGGATGTCGCCCTCACAAACCATTCACACAAACAACGAAGCCCACGAGTATAGCTCTTAGATTATACTCAACAATAACCCGAGGCCCTTCTTATTCTTGCTCCTATCAATAGTGCAAAAGAAGTACGATTCTTTTGAATCCAAGTAGGCCACATACAACAACTCGAACCTCAAAGCGCCACAAATCACTTTGGAAAGAACCCTGATAACATTGAAAGACCACCCTTTTGCTTTTCCTAAATCAAGCCGCAAAGGAAAACTCAAATCTCCAATCAACGCGATACACCCGTGACGGGGAGCACTCAAACAAATAAAGACTCCACACAATTCTCTTGACGGAAGTTCTCAACAACTAAAGACAACTCGACTCGCTTTCACCACACCAAACTTTTCATTTTAACCAAAATCAACATCTTGGAAGAGAACTGCCACAAAACTCTCAAGAGAAAGGGAAACTCAAATCCCTTGCATAACATAACCAAAATACCAAAGATTTATCCATTCATTCCTTTTCATGCTAGAGAGCAATGGAAATCTCGATTCATAACACGAATGCGAATTCTTCAAGAGCACTCCGGATTAGTCATATATCTCTATATGACTTCCTCACCGTCCTGGCTCAACAACTCTTTTATGCTTATAAAAACGATGTCATGAATCTTTTTCACCATTTATTAGTCATGAAACCACGATACCCATTAACCATTCACAAAGAGACTTCATTCTCTTTGTCACATGATTGACACCCAACAACATCGATGGTTGCTCAAATTCGCATAAACTACGCACTGGCGTTAACGAAAAATACCATATCGCATCACAACCCAACAACCACTGCACGCAATGCGTGCAAAACATCGCATTTTAACCAAAGCCAATAACAGAAGATAGCATCAACTCTCAAATCAAACATCTACGCCTAATAACCGCTACCAATTCACTTAAAGAGAAAGGAAACACATTCCCAGCAGGGAACATCTTACCAACAAAATCACTTATGAAACAATCATAAGATTCACCTTTTTAAAATGCTCGCAAACACCACACACGTTTCCCAAATAAATCCAACTCTAGTCACGATAGAATTACAATTTAAGCGCTTAACTCCAGGGTTACCAAAGATAAATCAGTTGAACGCTAAAGAGAGCATCCCATTCCAACGCTTTGGGTGTTAATCCATACTCATAGCAGAGACTAAACAGATTAGCTCAAATCCAATGATTGGCATGGTTCAATACTCTTAGCCAAAACGGATGTCATAATCACCCAAATCCCGAGAAGTCCAACACTGTTGCACACAAGCTACAACATCTGCTCTTGATAAAATCACTTTTCACTGTTCATATAACCACAATTGATTATATTACCAACGAACCGTAGACCATATCTACCGTATGACAACCAACAAGGAGAACCACGTTCTCACAACTCCAAAGACAATTAACTTATCGCTTAATCCAACATAAGACGATATCAACAACTTCTTTTGGTCTACTAACCATGACGAACCATTATTCATGCAACTTATTATCCCAAGCGTAGCACACATCTCTTTACAATTATTCCGGCGTAATCAACAATTACCCTGGGTATAATCCCTAAGTCGCATATTCCATATCACCTGTTCATTCCACCAATAATTAATACTAACCACGCGACACGATCTCCACTAGACATCCCTCACAAATACGGATCCTGCATGCATATCCACAAGAATAATTCAACCTTTCCTACAATCATTCCATATATCCTCATTAATTGATTACACGTATTTTAAGTCATATTGTCGACCCACAATATTAACTGACCCACCAGCTACAATAGGCAGAATTTCACACCATCTTCTTACTATAGCAAGATCATCAACCGAGACATTCTATGCTAACTAATCTCAAACATCCGTTAGATTCCATAACCCGCATCACTTTGCACACACCACTAATCAACTTTCACTTTGGATCACCTGATGTCTCGTTTAATCATCTCTTATCAACACAATATTTTAGTTTATCGTTAAACAACCAACAAATTCACTTTAACCAAACCACTAGCTCATATCATCCGAAAACTCTAACTTCTCGTCATACACTTAACTTCTTAAACATCTGCGTGAATCACGCACCCAACTCTTAAGGAAACCATAATTGCACCAGAAAAGAACAACACCCAAAACACCTTTCCTTCCAGAAAGCTCAACCATAAATCACAAGAGAAGTCAACTCTTAAATTCCTAAATGCCGACACGCAACTACTCCACAACTCTCGAGATCAACAACTTCCACGAAGGAAGATGGTTGCAAGAGGGAAAACCAAGCGATCAACAACTTTCAGATAAGGCCATAACCCCAAACTTCAAACTTTCACGAAACAAACGGTTTTTCAAAGATGAATTCCCAAGCAAGTCATCATTGCGATCAAACACCACTTAGGCCCTGACAACAAGATCTGGCACAACACCGCAATAACTCTTTTAAATCTCGGAGAAAGACAAACACAAGAATAAATTGAAAACTTTCTCCGTAAAGCAACCGATCAACCACACCCTTTCCGACCAAACCTTGACACCTAAATCCATGCGACTTAGATTTTTCATCGAAACTTCAATAACTTCTTTTCAAATTGGAGAATGGTAACCCAAGAATCAATCTATAAGTTTTTCTATAAGGCAAACAACAAATCGGGCGTCAAATCTGGCAAGGCGACCAAAAGAGGCGCAACCCGAAATTCTTCTTTTGTCTTCAACCAAAGAAGACAAAACCAAAACCACCAAAAGAACTATCGGTGAGCATCCAAAACCGAACACTTTTTCTTTTATTTCAACCAACCAAAAACCAACCAAAACCGTTCGTCAAAACGGCAAAGGAAATTCGGAGGGTCAATCCACAACTCTACTACTCGACTCCAACCAACTACCCAATCTACGATGTAAAGGATAAGCACTCTCCCAACAGGAGGTTAAAGTCCATCGGTGATGGCACTAACCGCCACACCATCAAACCCAACATTACTACAAACAATGTAAGGTGACCGAAACCCCTTTCGGCACCACAACCCACATAATCTCAAAAGTATCAACACAATCAATTCTTTCATAAACATAGCAACATATATTACCAAATGTAACATTCAACATCAAAGCTTAAATACAACATTTAAGCGTAAAGCAACGGTACCCATACCCATTCCTCTTTGTGCAACAGAGTGTGTCAAGTTTTAAATTAATTATTCCACTTACACAAGTTTTAATGTTGCTATCCTATGGCAAAGTTTTAAGTAAAACCTAAGCCATGTTTCTAGGTTATCCCACTTCATATTTTAGTTGAACCTATAGTTATGACACTAAATACACACTCCAGGGACCTACAGCCCGCTCTGATACCAATCAGAATAACCCCAGCCTTCTACTAAGCCTGTAATGTCACCAACATAGACCATACAACAATTAATACCATGATTAAATGGGAAATTTCAGCAGCATCTCCTTTGTTTTAGCATAAATTTGAACATCACAATATCATATCAATATATCTATCAATCGAGATATCAATATGCATCGACAACAATAGATGAGCATCAACTAGAATAACAGCAAGCAATGATAATCATGGAATAAGCATCAACTAAGACGAGGATGATAAAACAAATCGCTCCAAAGACCCACATGATACACATGAGGGAAACCAACACACATAATATCCATACACCAAAATCCACATAACTTATTGCCATGTTTCCATAGAAATGGGTGAATTATCTAGATTATGAGTGCTACGTGAGGAAGTGTAGCTAATTTCCCTTCCCGCTACGATTTCATTGTACCTAAATAAACAAACAATATAAAACACAAGCGTGAGTTCATCACTCAAGAAAGTGTAATGTAATGAAAAGCAGGTGCAAGACAACAAACCATCATCCCAGTCTCCACAGTTATATCACAACACATCATATTTAACCTTATATTCATCCTTTAAAACAACATGATAATCATCTCATGAGCATCTCATGAGTACTCTCATCATCATCTCATAAACATTTTCATTTATGTATATCATTCATGCAATGCAATGCACATGTCTCCTGGAATTCTCATACCGGTATGGTTGAGTGCACACCCGTCGGCATGCACCCTTTCCCCCCCTTTCATCCCGAAGATGGAGGGTGCCTATCACTCGCTTCCATTCACCTCGGTGATGGAATCACGATGTAGGACTTACTCAAAAGAATAGCCCCGGACTAGTCATAACTGTTCTCACCGACCCTACCGGAATAGTTATGACTTATCTCACCGCCGCCATGAAAATATGCCATGTATGCACAATGGACAGCAACGCATTTAAATACATCTTGCATATTGTCTCATGGCATCACATCAAGATAGCTCAAAACACATACCAACGGCAACCTTCTCAAGCATGGCATGAGGACATCATAACAACAGCAAGCATTTAAATCATGGCATGAGGACATCATATCAATGATAACATATAAAGCATGGCATAAGTACTCAACATAAATTCCATTGCATCTCATCATCAAACACCCTACAACTCTCTACTCATTCCATTACACTTGCCTCAACCGCGGGGGACGGAGTGGTGGGACGTAGAGGGTACTCCCGGAGGCACACCACCTGCAAATACGTGCCACACACTCAAATCGAGTCCACAAAACAGCACACATATAAATCCCACTACCCAACTTCGCTTACAACTCCTAAAATCAGAAAACAGCAAATCTGTCCCTTCGGGACAGCAGCCTTCCAATGGGCATAACTTCGGTTCTAGGACTCCAAATTGAATAAACGAGTACATCCCCGCGTAGCTTAGGAAATTTCCCAACTTTTTCTAGTTATAGGGAAAGACTAATTCGGACTCTAATGTTGTTTAATCTAACGTTGAACACGAACTGTCCCAATCTCGTCACAGATTTGACAGCGCTCGGTAAAACGGCCATATCTCCCAAACGGCTGGGCGGATTTTAATGTTCTTTATATGCACGGAAAGATAAGGAAATTATCTACAACTTCCTAAAAGTCCGTACGGTCAGATTCAAATTCGAAATTGGCGAAAATGCCTGCCCTAGTTCGGGTTCCCAATCTGGCCGAACCAAAACGTGAGTACAACTCTAGTTTTTCATCAATTCTACCCCATGGCAGCACCTCCCTTGATCTAAAAACATGGTAATCCCCCTCTACAGCAGCAAGAGATCTACCCCACATGATCCCCCCATTACCTTCTTGACGATCCACGAATCAACCGCTTCTCTTCGCGCGATCTCCACCCGATCTCTTCTTCCCACCGGATCTCCTCGTCGCGGATCCTCCCACCGGTGAAGGCAGCACCGTGGCAAGGCGTGGCAGTGAGGGGGACGCAGCAAGGGCACGTGGTGGTGGGGGAGGAGGCGCAAGGAGGAGGGGTGGTGCGGCTTGGGGGTGTGGAGGAAGAGGAGGAGGGGCTAGAGGGAGGAGATGGGAGATGAGGGGATGGGGGCTGCGCAATGGAGGGGTGGGGGCTAGGGCAGCAGGGTGTGCTGCCCCCCACTACTCCCACATGGGCCCAAGTGCCCCACCTCCGGCCCACGAATTCCCCCCAAGGCCCAAATCGACCTCGGAGAGGCCCGGAAGCCCGGAAACAGCCCGAAACGCGTTAAAACGTGAAATCTCAGGGTTTTAGTTGCAAAATCCCCAACTTATTCCATTTTACCACATTTTATAACCTATTATCACAAATTATAAAGTCTCGACATTCTATAGTATCACAGAGACCTTCAACCTCCAAGAGTAATAACACCACGAAGAATCGCTTGGAGGATGAACTAGTGTTCAAGAACTTGAAATGAATGCACTTAGCACTTTGCTTCTTCCTCTCCTCACCAAAGAGATCAACAACCAAATCTAGAGGTGGGAGGAAGAGAGAGCTCTATTGAATGCTTGGAAGGTGTTAGAGATGGCTTGAATGCTGCTATGAATGAGCTCAATAGAGATTCTAGCCGTTGGGGTGGAGTGGAGGCTTTAAATACACTTTTTGAAAACTAGCCGTTTGTCCACGTTTTGAACTGTCCGGAGACTCTGGACAATTAACCCGGATACTCCGGATGGTCCGGACTCTCCGGACAAAATGTCCGGATACTCCGGACTGTCTGGAAATCGAGTTTTGGCCGAGAGGGTTAACCCGGAGACTCCGGACAAAATGTCCGGATACTCCGGACTGAGTCCGGATACTCCAGACAAAATGTCCGGACTCTCCGAGTTGGCTTGCTCGGTTGGAAATCCTGTTTTTGGAAAATGCAAGTATTTGAGTGCTATAATGAATGCAAGTTTTGACCTTGAGCACATGCACATCCTAAAAACGATTTTCCGTCGCATCCTCTTAATAGTATGGCTATCCTTAAGACTCAAAACAAAATGAAAATTACAAGTCTTCGTCTTGATGCCGTTTTCTTGAAATTTGAGGTGCGTAGGAGCGTCCAATGTCATTCCGAGCTTGATGTGATTTCGAGATCTGCATTATTCTTAGTTGAAACATTAGATCTCATTAATTGTGTCATCATTAATCACCAAAATAAAATGAGGGGCCTAGATGCACTTTCAAGCACCCCGTAGGCTATAAGCGCAGTTTTAACAGTGGAAAGGGATGGAGCGCAACGACCAATCTACTACATGAGTAAAGTCTTGCATGGACCAAAGGAGCTCTTGTACTCTGTTCATGGCCTCCAGGAAGCTGCCACATTATTTTCAAGCCCACAAGATCGTGGTCCCAACCAACTTTCCGCTTAGAGAGATCCTAAGAAATCAAGATGCTAGTGGCCGAATAGCCAATTGGGCCATGGAGCTCGTCGAGTTTGAGATCCAATTCTCAACTCGCACGGCGACCAAGTCCTATGTCTTGGGAGACTTTGTAGTGGAGTGGACGAATCCAGTGCCACCTGCTGCCGAGCTTGATAGATCTAAAGAAGATCGTTGGACCATGTATTTCGATGGGTCTCGAGCCTATGAATGCTCGGGGGCTGGGGTTGTGCTAGTCTCCCCCAGGGAGAGCAACTCCAGTAAGCCATTCAATTGCACTTTGCCGCGACCAACAGCACTGCAGAATACGAAGGTCTCTTGGCTAGGCTACGAGCATGCAAAGTGCTTGGAGTCCAACGGCTTACTGTGAAAGGAGATTCATAATTGGTTGTCAATCAGGTCAACAAGGAGTATCAGTGTTCCGATAACTCAATGGCTCTTTACCTGGTTGAAGTGAAGAAGATGGAGAAGTACTTCAAGAATTTCGAGGTACTCTTCATCCCTAGGAAGGACAATTCCCTGGCCGATCAACTCTTAAAGCTCAGTTCCGCCCAAGTTTCAGCTCCGGCGGGAGTGCTCGTCGAGCACTTGTACTAGCCCTCCATTCCCTCTGTAGAGGAGGCATTAGAGGTGTGCGGTAACGTCTCTCTTCTCGAGCATGGTGTTAATTGGATGATGCCATTCATCCAATATCTTGCACATAGGACACTGCCCGAGGAAGAAGCTGGGCGTTCTTGGCTTATCAGGCGATCCTCTCCTTACAAATTGATCGAAGACGCCTTATACCGCAAGGGAGCACTAGGAGTTCTCTTCAAGTACATCTCTTAAGAAGAGGGCAAATACCTTCTTAGTGATATCCATGAAGGAATGTGTGGAGCTCACTCGTCTTTCAGAACGCAAGTGAGCAAGGCCTTTCGATTGGGTTACTATTGGCCAACCGCCTTAGCCGATGCTCGCTCAATCGTGATGACTTGCAAAGCGTGACAGTTTCATGCTCGCAAGGTCCATCAGCCGGCATATGTTCTTCAAACTATTCCTTTATCGTGGCCATTCTCGATTTGGGGGGCTCGATATACTCGGACACTTTCCTCGAAGTCAGAAGGCTTCAAGTACTTGCTCGTGGCTATCGACACTTTCACTAAGTGAATTGAAGCCGAACCCGTGTCAACCATTTCGGCTCAAGCAGCCAGAAAGTTTTTTCGCAATAACGTGGTGACGTGCTTTGGCGTTCTCAATTGCCTCATCACGGACAATGGCACTCAGTTCACCAGTGAACTGTTTCAGGCCTATTGCGAAGACATCAGGACGAAGGTCTGCTTCGCCTCTGTAGCACATCTGCAGAGCAATGGAGCAGCCGAGCGAGCGAATGGACAAATAATCCAAGGAATCAAAAAGAGAGTTTTCAAAAACCTCAATCAGCATAGATAGATGTGGGTGGACGAGCTTCCTTCCGTTCTATGGTTAGTTCACACTACGACAAGTCGAGCTATAGATGAAACCCCTTTCCAGCTCGTCTATAGTGCAGAGGTCATTTTGCCCGCTGAAATCATGCTGGGTTCCCCAAGAGTGCACTTGGTCGATGACATCGACTAGGAGGGTGAGCATCTCCTAGAGCTAGACCTCGCCGAAGCAACACGCGAACGGGCTTTACTACGATGCGCGATTTACCTACAAGCTCTTTGTAGGCATGCGGTTAAATCGGTTCGACCAAGGACCTTGCAAGTTGGTGATATCGTCCTACGTTGAGTCCAGGATTTGTCAAAAGCTAACAAGCTTACCCCCAATGGGAAGCAACACGCCCGGGAGCTGTTCGCTTAGTGATGGAGGATGGTCGGATGCTCACTAGTACCTGGAACATCAATCAACTACATAAGTTCTTTATCTAGTCTTCATTACTGCTTGTTCTGTGCAAGATCAGCCGGTTTTTTCTATAAAATTCGGTTCTTTCGCCCCCATAATTTCCATTCTTCCCAAGATTTTGTGAATGCCCTTGAAGTCCCTGCCCGTTGGTAAGTTGACTCAGCTTCGCACAAGTGCACACTCTCCTCACGATCTTGATGATGGGATGAGCGCGTGCGGGCAAGAACGTTCACTTCAATCACATTATTATAAGGTTTGGCTAGCATGCACGAGAACGACAAAAGTGCAAAGACCATCGCTGGATCACTAAACTCGCCTTTAGAGGCCTCAGTCTACATAAGACGATTATTGTTCGTAGTAGTGCTTCGCTATAAGTTACAATCGCATAAAGACACCCTCTCGGTTGGTCCAGAGTTCTAGTCTGATTCACGCGTACTCGGTCGTTATGCGCGTTGTCGAGAAACCGCGTGTTTTCCCCGTCCTCATCAAGACCATGCTCGCAACTTAGGGACATGGGTCAAGTCGCTGGGGGGATGAAGCTGCGCATGTATTTCTTTCTATCGACCTAACCCATACTCACAACCCGGAGAAATGTTGTTGGATTGTTAAGCGATTGTACTATTATTATCATTTTACGCATTACTAATTCTCTCATATCATACTGGTACTACACTAATATTATAATATTTATACTAATATTTCACTAACATTAGGTCATTGTTTACACACTATATCGTTATTTCATGTATTGTTAATTATATTAATATTGTCATTGCATGTACTAATACTGTTATTTTAATTATTATTAATTGCACAAAAAACACACTAAGTACACTCCATTAATTATTTACGCTTTCGATCCTCATTTTATTAACTACTCATTATACCAATAGTCATTTCACATACTACTACTTCCACTAACATCACACTAATTATTCCCTATTTTACGTACTACTCATTACACTACTATTTTCATTTCATGTACTACTTGTTGTACCAATGACGTGGTTTTATGTACCGGTAGTTACACTAATATTCTACGATTATACTAATATTCCTTAAAATTTCAAACTAACCTTTTTAAAGTTGTGCTGAAGATCATTATAGTCCGAGCAACATACAAAATAACCTTCTTAAAAAAATACCTGTAAAATACGAATCCCAAATCAAATACTCAAAAAAAGCTTAATTCTAAATAAATTCCTCCAAAATATGAACAATGACTAAATTCCTCTGAAATTCCAATTTCAAATTTCTGGTTCCATTTCTTTTTTGCCTCCCTATTTTTTTCCGTCTCCTCTTTGTGCCTCGGTTTTCTTAACTCACTTGAAACCTACCGAACTCCTTTGCTCTACCCTTGGTTTCTTAGCTACGCCGACTGCCTAACGCAAATCATCATAACGATCGTAATTTATAGCGAGAAACTGAGTCCATGCGTGGGAGAAACATACACCGATCGATGCTTTCGACGGGAGGATGCGATGGAGGAATGTGATGTAGAGAATAGTCGTACGACGACGAACGGTGCTTCTAGGGCCGGTCTTGGGGAGGCAACGCGTGCCAATGCCAACCAGGGCCTGTAGGCACAGTGGACACGTGCCAGTAGAACATGAAGGCAACGCGCTGCTTTTTCTCTTCTTTTTCGCACGGGCAAGTAGAACAGGAGGGGAACAGGAAGGTGTAGCGCTTAGGGCGCTGCTTCCGCATAGGGCCAGCGTGGAGGCGAAGCAACAGCGAGCAAGCGCGGCGTGGTAGGCCAAGGCGGTGCGGCAGCGTGGAGGCGCGACTCAAGGCAATGCAGCGCCGTGCAGGCGTGACATGGATCCAGTCCTGCAATTCCATCGCTACAGAGACTAATTTCTCAAAAAATAAGGTCTCAGGGCTAGTACAGTAGAAATTTCGCATTTTGACTGCGAATAGCTATAGGAGTAACCAAGTTTTATTCATATGAACGTGAGCAGCATTTCATGACAAAACTAGAGCAATGATAAATGGTACAGGAAAAAGTAACAACTAATCACATCAAAATGATGCAAAACTCATCTTGGTAAATGATCAGAAAACTGCGGGAAAGCAGCTGAGACATACAGCTAACAGAATCACATGGATCTGACAACTTCAATAACTGCTTGCATCTCCAATGCTTATATAAAGGAAAAACGGGACCGTTCCCTCTTCAAGACTTCAACGCTACAACAAATATTGTGTTGTGTCCAAGGGACTCCGGTCCGGTTGGCCTTGGACTCAATGGGGCTGTTCACGTCTAGGTCGTCATGGATTCAATGACCCTCTTGGCAAAAGAGGGCAAACAAAATGATGCTGAGTGAATCTGATAAACAACATGCACTCAGATGCAATACCGCAAGTTCAGGCAAGGACTGTTGGAAATCAGAGCACAAACCTCAGAGTTGTAGAACTTTAGCAGTCCTTTCGATTTTGTAGAATACTCGTCCTCCTCAATGTTAAAAACAGGGTGCCGGAAATCAACAATGGGCCCTTCGGTGGAGCAAAGCATGAAACCAATCACTCCGCTGCAATGAGAACATATTAGCTCAGGGGCAAAAGGAATGAAATGCCGATACAGTCACATGAACAGGATCAGTAGAGCATACTACCTAGGGTACGTAGGTACTGTTGTCCAAGCATAGTTCACTGAGCCTTTAAAAACTTGGCAACAATTGGCAACAATATCTTCAATAATTTGCATATGCAACCATATGCTCTCTGCTTGAGTACATACAACTCCACCTGGACACAGAGCTCTGGCGACAGACTGGAAGAAAGGTTTCTCAAAAAGTTCTTGAGCAGGGCCTAGTTAGGCAGGGAAAATTTGACGAATAGTCAACAACAGGAGGTAAAATATTCACATGATTTACAAAAATCACCTATTGGATCAGAGGAATCCACAATTACTGCATCGTAGGTACCCTCTGGAACATTTTTCAAAAAGGCAACACCTGCATGAACACTAACAATGAATTCAAACAATGCATAAATATGTAGCACAAAATTATTCATTAAATACATCTAAAAATTATTCATCAAATAAAAAAAGTGAACCAGTCAATGATCAATTAAAGGGAAAACGGACATGATTCAAAAAAATTATGGCAGGAAAACAAGAAATATGTTAATGCTGGAACCATGGACATGACAAGTGCTTATTAGCAAAAAACCATGGACATGGCAGGTGCTTATTAGTTATTAGCGAATTTCCTTATGCAGCATTGGTCATTCCACCCTTGCACAGACTAGGTGCTTCCCTGTTATTGTCTCGCACCGAGGTTCCACCCCCTACTCTAGATCCATCCACCGCCACCACAGCTTTGTAAGCTCCGGTCCCAACCACCCCAGAGGTCATGAAGGCACACGACGACTATTGTTTGCAGTGGCAGGAGTTAAACAAGAGGAAGAGACAAGAGAAGTGCATCGCATGATCTAGAATTCTAGATTGCTGGCAGTAGTGGAGGGAGAAAGGGATTTCATCAGATCAACACATGGAGAAGAAGAGGGAGACAGGGAAGGACAAAAGAGATAAGTGGAGGTCGAGGAGGTGGCATGATGCCGGAGGGAGAGGATGTGACGAAGAGTAGGGGTGAAAATGTCTAGTAAAAAAAGTGAAGCAAACTTTGAGCGCTATTAAAATGTATTGTGCATATTGAGTGGTATTTCTCGAGAGTGTTTGGGTGCTATTCAACCAATTTTCCCATACTACTAAGTTAACAAAAGTAGTAGTATTAGAATCAAAAGTTCTGTATCCAATTGATTTATTGCAATAAAGTTATAGCTATATTTTGAGTCAGGTGCAAAATAGAAGGCTCAGTCATCTCTACTATTCTAAAGCACCACTTGGTGGCAGTGGTCCATTCTACACGTCATTAATTGCCCTGTTTAATTGCTCTACTTAATTGCCCTGCTTAATTGCCCTACTCAAGAAACGAAACGTTGCTTTAATTAGCCAGCTTTCACAAGAAACGAAGCGTTAAAGATAGATGTTTGATCTTGTAAAATAATTTTTTTTATTTTTTAATCTTTATTTTTCGTTATCAATTTTGTTTTTCGTAGCAACGCACGGGCATGTAGCTAGTTGTCATAAAACCAAAGTGTGCTACAAACTAATCTGCTCTCCACATGCACATGGTATAACATGTTCCTTACCATCTCCAATGTGTAATAACACACGAGGATCTTCAAATCCAACCATCAGACGAGGAAAAAATTGCTTCGAGACCTGCAAAATGGAACAAGCCAAAATTTGTTTGGAGTTATGAAGGTGTGGCAGGTGTGCATATTGTGTCTTCTGGCTTGTGTTTCTTGTTAACAAGCTAACACAGAGTCAAAACAATGGACCATGCTGAATGAATTGTTGGTAAATCTAGAAAGAACATCTACAGGCAATATAAAAAAAAAATCTCCTGATCACTGCACTGCCAATAATTATGAAATATACAATACATAAAAATATGTTCAACAAATGTTAACACAGGTTGGTATTTATGAAATAATGGCAGATTACAAAGCAATAACTAATACAAGCATGTCCTCCAACCGTTACCATCATCTTCAGAATGCTTAGTATGCTTCCCATTAGTTTTCAGCACCATAAATAATAAGATGTGTGGGAAGAACAATGTAGCACATTGTGGAATTGATATTGAAGAATTCCACTAGGGTGTACCAGTGCATGGCAAGTTCTGACATGATTAATAATACCACAAAAGGATTGAAAATGACCAAGTCTATCAACAAACAAAAAGATTCATTGAAATCATGGTGGCTGAAGGACTACTCGCAGGAATGCAAATTACTAGCATGCTTTGTAAGTTCCCAGGCTCCCAGCCACAAAGCATATACAAGCGCATCTCATGATTTGCAATGTGTTGATATAATATAGACCACAAAAACCAAAATAGTTGTAGTACTTCAAATGCAACATTTCTGTTTAGGCACTAGTGGCCCTAGAAAAAAAAACAAATAAGTCCTATTCTTGATGCAAATGAGCATATCAAAAGTTTTTCAATATTTGTTTTCTGATAGGAGTTTTTTTTTTCTTGGGCTCGATGCAACTGCATCTCAGAAGAAAGCTCTTTGTATGCACACAGCATCAGTAAGGGAGCCTCATTACATATTACTGCTCCTAACCCACATGGCAACATGAGGTGAAGGAAAAGATCTGAAATTGCACCAATAAATTCACTAGACAGCAAGCCAACATACATGTAGCAGGGAAGCTCCACCAAACAAGAAACAAATCCACAAGGCACAAGAGAGTTTGAACTAGAATTAGCGTTAATTTAATTAACTGGTCATGGATTTTTAGATAACGGCAGAATAGCATAGCATACAGTACAAGGGTATATAAATGAATGAATTTTCAAATACTAAAAATGGAATGATAGGAGCAGTTTGTATCTCAATCAAAAAACTTCAAGCAACATCTATCGAACAAACAGTAAGATTTCCATTTCAAGAAGAGGAAATATGAAATAATAGCTTGACTTTAACCCTTCTATTAATCATTCCTTTGATTAATTAAGACTGCTGCAAACTTTATAAGATGTCAGGCAAACAAAGGGTGCTTTTACAAATCAGACAAACTCAAAAAAGAAACACAAAAGAAAATATAGAAAAGGACATTCTTTGATGTGTCAAAGCAGACACCTAAAGATCCTTACCCAAGTTTGTTGAGGTCGATAAATTGTTAAATCTACAGCCATGATATCAAAAGTCATGCATGCACCAAAAGAAAGAGAGGGAGGGAGAGAGGAATCATACATCTACCACCATCTTATCAATTTCACAAATGTCAATTTGTTCCACTGAGGAATGTCATGAAACCTCACGCAGAACACCACCATCTCCACCTCCAATAACTAACACCTGTGCACCATGAAAAGATTGGAGATTAACTCCATTTATTTTAAAAACTTGATACATACATCACTTGACAAGTATGAATACCTACGTCACCTAGTAATTAGCTTGACATTACAATTGCGTACTTACAAATATGCAATAGAAAATTCTCCAAGCATTACATATTGGAACTATTTTTAAGGTAAAGTTGTCCCTAAGGAATTACGCTAGGAACTTGTCATACAGATGTTTCAATCAAAGCCAATAGGACAAAACTTCTCCATTTTAATGCCAATAGGACCAAAACACTTGTATGAAAGCGACTACTACACATTGATAATCCTTGCTTTTGATGCCAGTGGCACCAATTACGTAGTTTAAATTCGTTTCAGTGATGACGTTCTAAGTTAACATCAAGTAAAAGTTCCTTTTTGTTCAACGAATAACAAGAGGATGCAACTACAGTTATCCAGTTTTGAAATTGTCCAAACTAACTATGACAAAAATATTACAATGTAGATTCATTTTTGCTTCAAATAATGATGGATAGGTGTAGCATAATGATGTTTATTTTATGTACCCAGTTAATTATAGTACTCTTTTGCTTCGATATATACCTTATTTTGTTTTATAGCTATAGGATGTACAAGGACTAACTGCAAAGAATGCCAAGGGAATACTGTATACGTATGAGGAGCTAGACTGCTAGAGTATCTGTAATACCCTAGAAAATCAACTAGTAAATAACAGTAGTAATGAGTAATTAGAGCAATAGTTGACGTAAACTAATTGCGAAAATTTTAAATTGCGAATAGAACGAATAGACGAGAAAGGGGATTGCCGTCAGACCCGCAGGCGAGGTATTGATCACCGAGATACCAGACCCGTTGGGGCCGAGTCGGCACCTCTCGCTAGATCGGGTATCGTCATTCGGCAATCGTACTAACCTGATTCGGATTGCGGGTATCCGTATTAGTAGAACCATTTAGTAATCCGGTAAAAAGAGCCAAAAGGGTAACTTAGTAACTCCGTAGAGTTGACCAAGTAACACCCAGTCATCCCACTATTAACCTGTCAAGCCCAGCACAAGAGAACCATGCCTTCCCCAGCTTTCTGCACATCGCACGTCTCAGGGCCATGCCCCTCTTCTTTACCCATCGGTCACAAGAAGCAAGCAACACCTCCATTTAACCTTTTCCCTCACCAGCAAAAGCAAGCAGCCTCTCCATTCTATCTCTTGCCTCAGACCAAGAACCTCCAAAACAAACCATCGAAAGCAAACCGAAGGAGAAGCTCAAGAAGAACCGGAGCAAGGAGATCCCCCAAGAGCCGACAGGACCCGGAGGAACCACAAGCCGGAGAAGGAGATCCACAAGACGAACCAAACCCGAAGAACCCCCAAGAACCGAACCGACACCATCATCATCAAGCCCAACCGAACCCTCCCCGATTCCTCAGGTGCACAGCCGTTCCTAGTAGCAGTACTACATCCTAAAAGTCTCAGCATTGAAACTCTAGGGTTGCATAGATCGTTGTCTTGCCGTCCCGCTAGAGTATGCATCATAGACCCAAACTTGCAATCAAAATCAAAATCAGAGAGTAGAAATGCGTAAATCAACTAGAAGAACACAGGAATCGTAGATTGAGTAGTATCTGTTCTTATCTGTCAATAACGCGAATCGACCAGTAGGGGAGGGAGAGGCCGAGCTAGGGTTCGGCCATGGGGAGAACAGAGAGATGAGAGAGGAAGGGAGTAGAGCGGACCGGGGTGTCCAGGCGGCGTGAGCGGCGGCAGCCGAGGAGTCGGGGAGCAGAGGGGACTAGAGAGAGAGAGGGAGGGAGAGAGGAAGGGGACCACCGAGTGGCGGCTGGAGCGGCGGCGAAGGGAGTCGCCAGAGGAGAAGCTGGCGGCGGCAATCGACAGGTGAGGGAGGAGCTCGGTCCCAGTGGGGAGGCGAAGCAGAGAAGAGGCGAAGAAACCAATGACCTGTTCGGTTGGCTGCATGTGGAGAGAATTGGCTCTGAGGATGCAACGTTTCACTGTTTGGTTGGCTTCTCAGACCACTGGGCCTGGCCCTGCCGATGCAACTTGCTCCCAGAGCCAGGCCCCGCGGAAACGAAAATTTTCGGCGTTTCCAACGGGCCTGGCTCCTCAGATGCGCCTCATCTCGCACGGCTGCAGCTCCGCAGATGCCCATCTTCCCCACGCCTCATCTCGCACGGAATCCATCACCCCCACGCCTCCTCACTGCCGGCGCTTCTCCACCCGTCTCCACCCCCCCCGGTGCTTCTCCGCTCGCCCTCCACGCCGGCGCGCGTGCCTCCAGCCGGTCGCCTCCGCTCGCTCACGCCACCGCGCGCTCCTCAGATCTGATGGTTTCTCCCCCACGCCCTCCACGCTGCCGCACGCGCCTCCAGCCATCTCCAACCCCCGCGTGTCTCCGCCCTCCAGACGTCTCCACCCGTCTCCGAACCCCGCGTATCTGAGCAAGGTGCTGTGCAGCAAGGCCTGAGGTGCGCCTGAGCAAGGTGCTGTGCAGCAAGGCCATGAGGAGGGTTCTGCATTGGGAGAATCTTGGCGGTGGCTGCTTCGGCCGGTATGCCGACCACGATTCCGCCCGGCTGCGGGCGATGGCGGCGAACGAGTCGCGATGCTCGTGCCATGAAGTTAGACGATGACGGCGTCGGCGATGAGCGGGCAAGGTGGAGAACCGACATGGAGGTGAACTCGTCGCGGCGGCTCGGCCCAATCTCTCCGCTCCGAGCTGCACTCTGACGACGAGTCTCCCGTGCATTCCTGCTGTAAGCTCTCTGACCCTACTGATTCAGTGTCCTCTGCACCAGTGTCATTAACGGATTAATTTACCACATTATCCGTTGAGCCATTCATATCTAGTACATCATTTAAGCATGTTGATACGTTACATTGTGCATTTTTTTTTGTCAGATTGTGGAGACTGCAATTCATCTCGACTCGTCTTTGCCCGTCGCCAAGCCGAGGTATTTCTGTTTTGCATATCTTTTGGTAAAATTTATTTGTGTGATTTGTATTCTAATGAAAGGGCCAATTTCTGGTGCAACAGCACGAGGAATATTTGTGTGATCTGTATTTGTGTGCTGCCTTTATGTTTCCTTCATTACTTGAATATTTGTGTGATTTGTATTCTTATGAAAGGGCTAATTTCTGGTGCAACATCCTTAATGCAGACTGCTTGTGCTTGGCTGTGTAGTTTACTTCATTACTTGACATAAAAGGGCCAACATCCTTAATGAAAGGGCCAATTTGTGTGATCTGTATTCTAATGCCAGGATTTTCATCAATTGCCATAAACTATATTCATTTTAAAGCAGTCTGCATCAAACATTTTGACACATCCATAAACATATTCTATTTTTCGCATGCCATGTATCCAGTTCAGTACAGCCTGTTTGGTAATCCTTGTTTTGATTTTATCTGTTAGATGGATATGCAAAACCGACGAAGGAAACTTATTATGTGAAGCAGGTGGTGGAATAGATTCAATCTAAAGCTAGAATGATGCAAGCAACAAATGGAGCACCTGTCTAATTTTCTGCCTGGCAAGTGTAGAAGTTGAACATGGGGTGTTTGTTCATTTTGTTTCGTCAGATTGTGGAGACTGCAATTCTCTTTTAGCATTTTCGGTTACTCTATACATTGTCTTTTGTTATTTATCTGACTATGAACTTTTGTTTGCTGTTATTTAATCGTTTGATGGATGATCTGCACAGATAACAAATTTTCCCACTGCAAGAGCCTCAGCTGTTGCTGTGCATAGGACATCACTAACACTAGAATTAATGAAAACTTTGTTCCTGAAATTTAACTAGAGGAAAAAAAAAGAGATCCCTATTTGATACTCACCCATGGAATGAATCATCTGCATGATACTCACTGTTTCACTAACACTAGAATTTATTTTAGCAGCTTGCTTGATACTCACCCATGGAATGAATCATCTGCATGATCCCTTCTCTTGAAAAAATTGATGCTCAAATCCAACTTCCTAGCAGCAGCCTGGACCGCTTGTGAGTACTCACCATTTCCATACATATCTAACTTGAAGCCTACCAAGTCATTTTTGTGTTTGGATAACAAATCTATCATTTCTCTATAACCTTTAGCCCAAACCATCTTCCCAAGAAAATACGCTACCTTGGAAAAGGCCTTCTGTTCACATTCCCTACCATCTGCTATTTTCTCGTCAACATTGAGGAAATTCGGATTTACACCATGAAAAAAAAATAGTTTATATCTCTATTGGTCGGAATACACCTTTGTCGTGCAAAATAATTGAGAACAGAATCATTTCTCTCCCTTGGTCATTGCGCATTCCTGAACCAAACACGTTCTCTTGTCAGCCTACATCAGCTCATACAATGAACCAAACAGCATCTCTTGTCAGCCTGGCTCCACTCATACAGGCAACCAAACAGCATCTCTTGTCAACCCGGCTCCACTCATACAGGCAACCAAACAGCATCTCCTTGCATCCACTCAGTCTGGCTCCCACCAGCCTGGCTCCACTCATACAGCTTGGCAGAGTTGAGAAGGCAACCAAACAGGCTACAAAGGAGCCGAAGGGGACAAGCTGGGCGTCGGGCAGAGGAAAGAAGAAAGGAGAGGAAAAGGAGGAAGAGGAAAAAGAAAAAGAAAAGAGAGGAAGGAAACAGAAAAGAAAAAGAAAAGAAGAGAAAAAAAGAAAGAAGGAAGAAAAGGGAAAATTACGAATCTGGCTATTTCCGTACGTTACTCATAGATTAAATCACGGTATTATGAACCGTAGGAAAAAGCTTTCTATTTTAATTTCTAAAAGCAGCGGTTGAATAGGTGGAAAATTGTTTAAGTATAATAAATGTGCTAGTTGTAATTGTTAATTTGGATTGCTGTTAAATATTGGAAATGTGGGTTAGTTACCGGGTTTTGTTAGATTGACGTTGTTCGTAGAGATCTGGTTTCCGTAGCTTGTTGGGTTGATTAGTCGTAGTAATTCCTTATTATTGTCAGGTCTCGAGTCGAACCCGCGGACCTTCCCTCAGGCTGATTGCGAGGTCGAACCTTTCAGTTCTACTCCAGGCAAGAGCCCTTTGATTCATGTTTGTTTAAAGTCTTTTAAATTGATTTCTGTATACTATGTGTATCATTCATGCATGAAAAACTTATGTTAGATTAAAACCTTAAATTGGATGCGATTGAAACTGTGTTTGAGAAAATGAATTGGTTTAGTGTCATGTGACACGAAAAAGATTGGTTTTGACTTGTTCACAGAAGAGTCTGTGGCCGTGTAATTATTATGGTGGGTAGAGGGCGCCGATGAGAAGGATTGTCATGCCGGTGGGGCCCTCTACATAGGATAAAATATAAAGATTTTACAAACTACACTTGGGCATTGAGCCGTAATTACAGTATCAACCATAGTGTGTGGAAACGGTCAGAAGAGGTTGTCCTATGAAGGATTTAGATCTCCACATTGGGTAAGTTCTATAGGGCGTACCCCTGGGATATGCCGGGAGGCCCGTGGGGGTACAGGTTCCAACGGAATGGCGGTATATTTGAAGCCATGGGTAGAGTTACTGCCGACGACTAACTGTCGGAGTACAACTGTTAGTCGCAAGTCGAGGGACTGCCTAGAGAAGGAGTTCTCGATTCGGGTAACAGGGTTGGAGATCTATTTCTGGATTAGTGATAAACATTCTGGGGCCTCTCTGAGGAGGGTCACTATGGGTAAAGTGGTACAAACCTGCGCAGGGTTAAAATCATGAATTCATGTTTGTCTCCTGGATTGGAGGATACGGAAGATCAGTCTGTCTCATATACAAGTGTTAGTAGTCAATTTTAAAATAAAAGTGACCAACCTTTAAAGAAAACCTAATTTCTTTAAAAATCAGAATTTGAGGGAAAAGAGAGAGCTCTGTGGAAAAAGGAGAGAAAAATTCATGTCATTATGTTGCTATTAGTGCTTGCTGAGTACGTTGTACTCACTCTTGTATAATCCTCCCCTTGCTTAGAAGGCGAGCTTGATGGATCCACCGTTGAGGAGTGGATTGATGGTGATGCTCAGGACCAGGAGCTTCAGGAAGATGCCTATTACTACCACTACAACCAATAGTACTAGATGATCGGGTAGAAGGGATTACTTTTGGACGGTCGTCATGGGATGAGACCGTTGTAATATAAATTTTGTTGTACTTGGAACCAATGTCTAGTTAAGTTGGATCATGTAAGCCCTGCGTAGCTGGAATGTAATATATTTCAGTTTAGTGTCTAATTATTGTTCTGCTGCAATATTCTGAACACGGTATGGTACCTGACAAAGTACTGGACTACCCGGTACCTTGTTAGCTACTATATCGAGATTCGCATGATTAACTTAATGTAATACCCAATTGGAGGTTAATTACCCTAGGCTAATTACACGGGTCGCCACGGGTGGTATCAGAGCAATGGTTACGAGAACCATGCATTAAATAATAGGGGCTGTTAAGAAACTGAAATAAAAAGAGATCTCTAGCTATATGGCACTAATATAGTAACCTTTCCTTTATCAAATGCTAAGTGTTAAGTTTGGTTTAGCTATTTTCTTAAATTGACCACCAATATTAACTAGACCCTCTTTTAAGGGGGATAGGGAAGCAAGTAGTTCCTTGTTGTATGGGGTTTTGTGTGTTGTAGTTGTACTAGTAGTTGTAGAAATGCTCTTTTGTGTAACTAGCCATTCGCATTTGCATCTTAACATTGCATATCCTCATGTCTGATATCATTGCAGCATGGCATATCATTGTAACCTATCGCCCGCATGCTTAACTAGTATGATAGGTTGTTGTTATTACATTGCTCTTTTGTTATAAATGCTTCAATTCTTACTAGTATGCATAGGAAGTACTGCATAAGCATGTTAACTTTCTGTCTTGCATTACTGAACCGTAGAAAACCAGATATGCAATTGTGGTGTGCTTATATATATACATAAGTATCTAAATAGCTGAATACAGCGCATAGAATTAGGAGCTAAGGACTAGGAAACGGATCCGGACCCGTAGTCCGTGGCGGTCTTGGACTTGTGGTCCATAGCGTGCTCGAGCGTGAGGTCTCGAGGAGTTCTTGGTACTCGGACACCAAGTTTGTTTATCGTTTTTCTTCAATAGATAGGTGCGACTCGAGGCGCGTAGACCTTGGGGAGTTCCTAGTGCTCGGACACTAGGGTTTTTATCGTTTTCTTATTTGCATCTTGATGGTGTTTATGTTCTTCAGTAGCAATAGGTGCGACTCGAGGCGCATAGACCTCGAGGAGTTCTTGGTGCTCGGACACCAAGTTTCTTTTCGTTTGTCTTGATTCGCGGCTTATGGTTCTTACTCTGAGTTGGTGGATAGATTGTGATGAATTCTGAAATAGAGTGACGATTGAGAGCAAACTTCTCGACTTCTTACATCATTTCTTAAAAACTTGGCCTTAAGATCATCTAACTACAACAAGATTTCTTGTCTCCAAATAAAATGCTTGTAAAGGTTGTAATTCACCCTTACCTTGACCTTAAATCAAACTTCTTTCCTTTGAAAATAACGAATTTTTTTTTTAAATAATACTTTTTTTAAATCAAATTGCGTTTTTAATATACGGAATAAAAAATTTGCAAAAATAATGTGCCGTCGCCAAACGGTATGGCGAACACCCTATTTTCGCCGAACCGTCTGGCGAATACCCTATTTTCGCCACACGGTTCGGCGAAAATAGGCTAATTGCGCTATTAATTGTTCAGAAACATGGGTTAGGCTATTTTCGCCGTACGTTGTGGCGAAAATAGGGTATTCGCCAGACCGTTCGGCGAAAATAGGTAGTCGCCATACTATACTGAAAATATATAGTTCGCCAAGCCGTATGGCGAAAATAGGTAGTCGCCAAGCCGTACAGCGAAAATGTATAAAATATGGAATAAAATAATTATACCACATGCATATAGTGTTGGATGTTCCATTTATGCAAAAATATGTAGGTATCGTACCATATTATGGAAAAATATTTCATCTACGCCTTTGTTCATCGCAAAAATATCTGCGACTGTAAAATGTCACGTTCGAATGTATTTTTGGCACGAATACCGCATGATTTGCTCTTTGATATATGGAGTACCATATTATGGGAAAATTTTTCATCTACGCCTTTGTCCACTACAAAAATATACCGCCACAATAACCCTAAGTACTATTGTCAACAATAACTTTTAGGCCTTTTAGTGACTGTAAAATGTCTCGTTCGAATGTATTTTTCAGCACGAATACCGCAGATTTGCTCTTTGATATATGGACTACCATATTATGGGAAAATTTTTCATCTACGCCTTTGTCCACTACAAAAATATACCGCCACAATAACCCTAAGTACTATTGTCAACAATAACTTTTAGGCCTTTTAAGACTGTAAAATGTCTCATTCGAATGTATTTTTCAAAGACGAATACCGCATGATTTGCTCTTTGATATATGGACTACCATATTATGGGAAAATTTTTCATCTACGCCTTTGTCCACTACAAAAATATACCGCCACAATAACCCTAAGTACTATTGTCAACAATAACTTTTAGGCCTTTTCGGCAGCCTGTAAAATGTCTCGTTCGAATGTATTTTTCGGCACGAATACCGCAGATTTGCTCTTTGATATATGGACTACCATATTATGGGAAAATTTTTCATCTACGCCTTTGTCCACTACAAAAATATACCGCCACAATAACCCTAAGTACTATTGTCAACAATAACTTTTATGCCTTTTCGGCAGCCTGTAAAATGTCTCGTTCGAATGTATTTTTAAACACGAATACATGAGATTTGCTCTTTGATATATGGACTACCATATTATGGGAAAATTTTTCATCTACGCCTTTGTCCACTACAAAAATATACCGCCACAATAACCCTAAGTACTATTGTCAACAATAACTTTTATGCCTTTTCGGTAGCCTGTAAAATGTCTCGTTCGAATGTATTTTTCGGCACGAATACCGCAGATTTGCTCTTTGATATATGGACTTCCATATTATGGGAAAATTTTTCATCTACGCCGTTGTTTACGCTGATAGAATTAAATGGTAAGACATAATATGAGAAAGGACAATAACAAAAGCATGTAGATGCAAACAAAGAATCTTAGTACGCAAACTCAACCTTAGTACTACAGATACAACGGATATTAAACATTGATGGCATTGCTAGGAGAAGTGCCAATAACATCGATTGTAATGGTGGAACAAGTGATCGTTCGCCTATGTTCAGAGTGGGAATGATGCCATACATTTTCTACATATTACATCACCGTCAATCTTGTGCGATTTGTTCTCGGACACCGCTCAATCTCTCTTATGAAAGAGCTCCATGGCCGTCTTGCGCAGTGCTCCCATTGGCCGAATGGGTAGCCTATGCCATACGCCTCCCGGTGTAAGAAGTAACTTGTTTGTGTGCATTCTGTGGAGTCCCGCCTCCCATATGGGCATGGCTTCCGATTTCGGCGCCCCTATGTTAATACCACCGGGGTTGCGGATGGCCTTTGTAATGCGTCAAGGATTTGTTGCGTCGCGGACCTCGGCCATTGCTTCCCCTTATCCGGTACCATTCGAGAGGACGAACCCTCTTGCCCTTCCTGAGACTTGCCGAGACGCCTCCTCTGCTTTTGGCTCGCACTCCACGATATGGTCCAGAGGTGTGTGTTGGGCTTCTTGTTGTACTGGCAAAACGTGCCTGCGATCAATGCAAGATGCCCGTTGTGGTGGTTGGAGAATACCGTTTGCGTGCTCGGGTCGGCTTTTACGGGAGGTAGTAGCACCACTGGCGAGGGTTGCTCTCCCGATTATCAAATACGGGAAGTTTGAGATGTGGGTGGTACGTCTCCTGTCCACCGGTTGAAGTACCGACACCATGCATCCTCGGACAAAGGGCACCTGTAGAATCTTCTATCCGCTAGATCCTCGTCGCCGGTATCTACCATCGCCTGAGGCCGTGGTCGCCTGATTCTGGCTTTGCGTTGGCCCCGAGGAGGATTTTCTTGCCTTGACTTGAGCCATTTTCCAAACTTCTTTTTGAAGTCCTGTATGCGATGAATTGATTTAGAATCGGTACATCGTAGGCTGAAACATGAGGCACGTGAAATCGACCGATTGGTTCGTCCCTTGCCCACCGGCCCTTAACTCCGGCCGATCTAGGTAGGGGACATATCCGCCGCCTCTCCCACCGTGTGAAGTTCTCTGGCGAAGTGGGGTAGGCGTCGTGGCGCTTGTAGAGAAATTCGTAATCACGTCGTTCGGCTGTCGATCCATTGGAAAAAGCAACAACGGCCGTCGTCCTAAAAACAAATAACGATGCATAAAATGGTATCATATCGTAATTAGGTATGGACAACATTTGGTTTACCCGAGCCGCGCACAACAAAGAGTGGCGCGGAGGCCGTATCTCCGTCGTGATCACAGCGTAACCTTCGCCAAAGAAGTTGCGATCACATTTCGCGTGGCAACTCCGTGAATCAAGCGCGTCAACGCTACTCTCATCCGGTATTGGGGGGTTAGCCTTCGCTTCAAGAGGCGACGGTAGAAACGACATCGTGGCCTCTTGTGTGTGTGGGAAAAGCAGACTAAAGTTTATGGAAGTTATGGTCGTGTGATGCACATATCCCTCCTCGGTGGGTTTATAAAGAGCCGCGAAGGAGCAACCAAAGGAGAGTCTCGCGGACTTCAGAGTATTTCAAATCCGCGAGCATCGGATGCTTCGCACTCATGATGACATGAGCGTGGCTATGCCCACAACTTTAAACAGGAATCTCTGCCATAGCGGCTTTTGGCGGCATTATGCTGTTGAAATGACAAAGTGGAAAAGTTGATATGGCAAAAAGAAAAAGCAATAATGACACGCGGTTGATATGACTAAAGATGACAAATATATAATAGACCACGTATATGAGGAAGTACACAAAATAGATAGTAAAGCATAATAGGACAAAGTACCCAAAAATAACGCACATCCTAAGCCTGATCACCCCGGTGGTGGACCACGACCACAGCCTCGACCCTGGCCCGACCCCTAGCTCTCCTTCGCGGGCCGCGAAGGGTGCATCGTCGAGAGGTCGTGGCGGCACCGCGATGGTCCCGCCTGGCCGTAGTCCGGCGGGTCATCGAACCGGCGGGACACGCAGCGGGGAGGCAACTCTGGCAGGAGGCTGCGTGATTGCGTGGTCGAGGAGGCGTGTCGGCGTGGTGGTCGAGGCTGCGTGAACGGCCCCTGCGAAGAATCGACGGGGTCGCAGTCGTGACGCCGTGCTCGATCGGGTGTCCGGCGTAGAGGCATGTCCTACGAGGCCTACAAAGATGAGACATTAACATTTAATTATAGTGAGAAGATTAGATTCAAACGGGATCAATCGAATGTTTATCGGCTTCTGGGTGTGGGGACCATGGTAGGCCGCGTGGTGGCGTCGCCAGCTGGATCCTCGGTAGTGCTCGAGCCGAGGCACAGGTGTGGAAGTGGACCACTGGTATGGCGGTGGTCGAAGGTGGTGTCCAGCCGAGACCGGTGGCGGCCTAGACGAGGTGCCGGTAAAGCGATCGGGGCCAGGGCTCGCCAAACGACACCAAGCTCCACGATCCGTCGGGAGTGCGGCTCGACATGCCGCATGGCCTCGATAGGCTGCTGCTGTGAAAGTGGTCCCCTGCCGCAGCCTTAGACAGAAGTCGTGACATCTTCTTTGCAAGCCCTCGCCTCGCCCACCTATCACGTACAAACAAACATTAAACATAACGACATAGCATTGAAATTACAATTGCATTAATGAGTAAAAATACAACGAGACTTACCATCCGTGCGGTGCCGATCTGCGTGGCTCGAGTACAAGTCTGCGATGCTAGCAAAGAAACACTGGGCCGGCCGCTCCTCGCGTAGGAGACGAGTACGGTCCGGCACGTGCAGACAAGTACTCTGGTAGGAGGAGGGTCGTGAGGCGCGACCTCCTCGACAACGTCCTCCAGCGCCCCCTCCAGCCGCAAGCCACTGGCGCCATCCTCTGCAAAGAAGGTCACCATGGCCTTCTTGGGTCCCTCGGGTGGAGAACACGCACAAAAGACCTCATTAGTACAAATATGTCGTAAGCACTTAGCATTCTGTAGTGGCGAGTAACTCACGAGTGCACTTTCGGCCGCACGCGTTCCCCAAAGGAACAGGGACCACCTGGCGTAGTCCAAAGCGCCGAGGACTCGGTGCGGCGCGTAGTCCTCTGAAGACGTCGAAGACGAGCTTCCTCGTCTTCCAAGTAAGGTGGTCCTCGCCACAGAGCATGGACAGGCCCCCGCAGCTCTCTCTCCTACACGCTGCTCGTCAGTAGGGGTCCTGCATTTACATTCCCGCCCTCGTGGTCGAAGGCCTCGTGAAGGCGAGTACGCCGCGACGTACTGGACACCGCCCACCGTGGGTCGCAATAGAGTAGAAATAATCAGAAGCGATGGCATTGAAATTACAATTGCATTAATGAGTAAGAACATGTACCGTCGCCTGGTCCGTAGCGAGCCCATCGTCGGTCGGTCCGGCGCATCACCGCCGTACATGCTCGGCGGTGTAGTCCGAGGGTCGACCAGGGTCGACCCACTGAGAAGCGCCGAATGACCAAAGTCAAGAAGAAGCGGCATCCGGCCGATTGGAGTTCTGCCTTTCTTCACGCACGCTGTCGCAAAGGGCGCGATGCGTGGAAGCAAGAACCGCCGAACCAAGGATACCGCCGGTACATCGACAGGATCAGAGGCAGCAATAGCCCGTGCGTAGCCTATCCAACGCGCGTCCACGGTGTCGCCGAGACTCGACGCGTGAACATCACCCGGTAGAACAACCAAAGCAGATAGGCCTCGAGGTGCCTAGCAACCTGGTAGTCCGTGGGCTCGGCCGCCATCCGCCGCACTGCAACAATTGAAAGAGTGTGATATCACGTTAATGCTATGCAAAGTCGAGTAACATAGTAATATGTACAATCACTAACCTCGAATCGTGCCAACCACCTCCTCAATGGCCCGTGCTTCGTCCCTACCAGATCTTCGGGTCTATCTCCGCGACTCCCGCTGGCCGCAGCAGAAGTCCGCGTCCCCACCCAACAGAGCCACCGAGGGGCCGATCGCCGCCCGGCGATCGGCAATCCGATGAGCATGGCGGCGTCCTGCGGCGTCACCGTCATCTCCCCGACAGCGGTGAAAAGTGTGCGTCTCGGCCTCCGGCCGACCAAACACGCTAACAAATGAGTGGTCAGACGGAAACGCCACGGCCATTGCGGTCGTCACCACAATGCCTGGGTCGTGCTCGACGCTCGTCGGTGAACCCTCCACCATGCGGACTAAGCGGAAGCGGCGACGCGTGCAAGCCTAACGAAGAACCACAGAGTTGAATTAATTGAATGTAATGAACACTAATTGTACGAACAATGGAACATGTACAAATCGCAACTAACCTGGTGTGGAAGCGGCGTCAACGCACCATGCCTTGTTAGGCACACGAATCCGCAGTAAGGGCAACTTGTCATTCCCTTCATGCCGTGTGGACGTGCGCCGCGGTGCCGCACATCCAAGGCGAGGGTTCGAGGAATGAGTCGACTGCTCCATCCTCGCACATAGAAATGTTTCAACATAAATCATACTACACAACGTACGGCAAGCACGACATATGTGAATAAAAGTACACAACGTATAATAATAAAAGACATGAGGGTTGAACATAAATAAAGGTACACAACATGTGACAAACACAACATATCCGAATAAAAGACACAACATATATGAATAAAAGACAACCAATCACGTCAATATTACAATACATATATGTATAAAAGACATAAGGGGTGAACATAAATAAAAGTACACAACATGTGAGACACAACATACATGAATAAAAGACACCCAATCGCGTCAATATTACAATAAAAAACATCTAACGTGCATATAATAACATATTTCGATACATAGCCACCACCACTTTCAGAACATACACCCTACGTGCACTGGTTTGCCTTGTGACCATACTCGCCACTCGTAACACCTCCTAAGAGGGCCACCCACTTCAGATTCATCCATGTCGTTGCGAATGCGCCTAGTCTCAGGATCGACTGCATCGCCTCTTCCGCACACCTCCGTAAGGTTGGATCCGGCAAACAGATGCCCTCATCTCTCGTTAATCGCAGTTGAAATCACCGTGTGCACGAAAACCACGAAACTCACCCGACCGGATATGGACAACATGATTCTTCAAGTAGAAAGGGGACATGTATTGCGGCGTGTTCATCCCAATTTGCCCACAAGCGGCCATCACGTGTGAGCAAGGAATATGGAGAAGTCTTGGCTTATTGCGGTGCATTCACACCATCCGTGATGCCCCTTGGCCTAGATTAACCTCGTGCGTAATAACCGTGGTCGGTTCCCAATCCCTTTGCACCGAAGAGTCACCTCGGCGATATTCGATGACCCCAGCTACGCACCATATGTCGTTGAGCTTTCATGGTTCGTTCCTCCATGTAGGTCATCATCCGCGAACAATACGGCGTTTGCAATGTGGAGGCATGAAGTACCGCTTCCGCATGCCTTTTGGTAGTAGCTAACGATGCCGTGCAACATGCCTTCAAGGATGGCCACAAGCGGAAGCGGACGGAGGCCTCGGATGACCCAATTGTAAACCTCGGCTATGTTCGTTGTCATCACGCCAAACCTGCTCAACGCAAAAGCAGTTTAGAGCAACAGCCAAATTGTTTAGCGCTGTTTTGATATTTTAATGTACCATACTAACCTGGCGCCTCCGGTGTCATGGAGCAATGCCCACTTCTCTAGAGGCTCGGCCTCTATCCATCTGAGAAACACTTAATGTTCCTTGACGTTCGTCTCCTCATATTAGGAGGATCGAGCTCCCCAAGGGTGTTAGCCTTTTGGGTGGACATTCGCTCGGCGTAGGTGGTTGCTTCTTCATCTCTTCGATATGCGATCGGTGTGCTTATCCAACTTCGGCAAATAGCGCGTTGAACTTACGTGCACGATTCGCTTGCATAACCTCTTAAACAGATTCATCGCTTTCTTGCTTTTGAACCGCTCAAGAAATTGGCACCCAAATGTCTCATGCACCACCTGCTCGCAGTCGTGCCACGAAAATGGTTCATCTCGGTCCTCTGTAGAGTCTTGATTGCCGAGAGGATACCTTTGTGACGATCATGAATGATGCACATCTTTGGCCGATCACCAACTACCCCCACCTTCAGATGTCTGAAAAACCACGGCCACTATCCCGATTCTCACCCTCAACAAAAGCAAAGGCCAATGGAAGTATGTGGTTGTTCGCATCAATTGCAATGGTCGTTAGAATCGCCTTGTATTTTCCAGTCAAAAATGTGCCATCAACACAAAGCAATGGACGACAAGACTGAATGACGCAATGCAAGGCCCCAATGAAAAGAAAGCACGACGAAATGTACAGATCCCATTTGCATACCGCTTCGCTTTTGAAAGCGGTGTATGTGCCAGGATTGGTTTGCTTTCAAGATTTCAAGCACACGAGGTAGGTTGCAATACGATGCCTGCGTATGTGCCAAACCTCTTCTCTAATGCTTTACGCCGCACGCCAGGCCATGGAGTAGCTTATCTCGATACTTAAATGTTCGTAACATTGCTTTCGAATATACGAACACTCGATATCCCGCTTCTCAATGATTTCATTAAACATCACGCGGCTATTACAAAATGCATTCAAGTTACGGTGTTTGACAAGAACATTTTCTAGTCTGCATGTGTGCTCGTCCACTCTTGATGCAATCCAATATGTCTCACACTTCGGCTTGTATGCATGTACTTTAAATTCACAACCATCGACACGCACTTCACTGTGTACTTATCTAGGCTAGACAGACAACCGAAACTCTCTTTGCGGCGATAGTGCCCACAAGCTCACCGCCAACTTCAATTCAATTGTTCGAACATTTGATTCAAATTAATGGCACCAGCACCATACTCACAATGCGAGTCATGGCCCCACAAAGCTTCCATACCCGCTTTGTTCGCTGCTCCATTCATCGATGGGTACCTCCATTGAGCGAGTGCTACCATGCATTTCATCATCTTCTTCCCGGTCATCATCTTCGCCGATGGTATCGACCGGGTCCAACATTTCGCTTCCTCTTACGTCGCCATGCGGTCGTCTCGCTTCAATTGATCTACAAGTTGATCGATATCCTCCCTTCATCACCAGGCCTTCGCGCTTGTCGCATCCATGTGATCATCCCTCGCCGCCGCCCTCAACCGACACCGGCCGAACTTGTTCACCAGAGCCGATGTGTCGCTTCTCGCTCACACCAAGAGTACTCACCTCTTCCCTAGGGCAAGCTTGCACCAAAGATCACACAATCGAGGCTAGATCCCTTGCACCATCTTAACCATTTCTCGCCACAACCGTGTTCGATCTCATCGTCTTCAACTCCCACACACCGGTCACCCTTGCTACGCGTGTATACGATTTGGATGCTAACAGAATAAACACTTGGATCCAGGGAAAAATTGGGTCAACCAAAGTTTTATATCACGAATGCTAACGATGTCGGGGACAAGTGCTCGGCCATGGTGACCGCAGCGACTTAAATCCACTCCATTACGCCCAATTTTTACTTCCCCATCGCCATAATATACCTGAATTTCACCGTTCCGACATCACTGCGACGACATAGACAAAATAAATTTATGTATCCCTACTAAAATGTAAAATATGTACCGTAAATTGAACAACGATAATTACCTATCGGGATATCGATACTATAATATTATAATAATATAGCGCACGTATAACATGGCTATTTGCTACTAATATGCAATGTTCAGAAAAATCGGCCGATTAGCCGATTAGCTAGTGATCGAAGCCCTAAATATTCCATTTTTTCCCTTACGGTCAAAAAACTGGGCATAACGATTAACCGGAATTAATCGGGTCTAACTAATATCACTACTCTACATTAAACAACTACAATCGCTAATCTAAATTGCGCTACTCTAGATCGCTAATCTAAATTGCGCTACTCTAGATCGCTAATCTAAATTGCGTTACTCTAGATCGCTACTCTAAATTGCGCTACTCTAGATCGCTAATCTAAATTACATTACTCTAAATCACTCTCTACATTGAAAAATATGAAATTAAACAAAGTCGCGGTATTACCTCCTCTTTTTTCTTCTTCTTCTCTTTCTTCTCCTCTTCTTCTTCTTCTTCTTCTTCTTCTTCTTCTCCTCCTCCTCCTTCCTCTCTCCTCTCCCTCCTTCCTCTCCTCTCCTTCTCCTTCTCCTCTCCTCTCCTCTCTCCTCTCCTTCTCCTCTCCTTCCTCTCCTCTCTTCTCTTTTCTACTGGCGGCGGCGAGCGCTCTGTTCCTTTTTTGGGCGCAGAGATCGATCGATCGATCTCTGGGCCCTTTTACCGAAGCTAATTTCGCCAAAGCGGTTCGGCGACAACCTAATTTCGCCAAATGGTATGGCGAAAATAGGGTTTTCGCCACACGGTTTGATTTAAAATAGTATCTTCGCCATACCATTTGGCGAAAATAGCCTTGATACCCGTGTAGCGACTTAATTGCGTGGTTAGGTATTGTCGCCGAACCGTGTGGCGAAAATAGGGTATTCGCCACACGGTTCGGCGAAAATAGGGTATTCGCCATGCCGTTTGGCGACGGCATATTATTTTTGCAAATTTTTTATTCCGTATATTAAAAACGCAATTTGATTTAAAAAAAGTATTATTTAAAAAAAAATTTCGAAAATAACTGCTGTTCTTAAGGACATCCCTTCTTTCCTTAGTTATATCTTTAGTTAAACATAGGAATGACCTTCTAAAGACCAATTGTTGTGTCAAAGATAAGTGATTAATTAAGTTGCGCTTTGGGTTTGGTCTCTTTTGCAGGATGTTCGATCGTGAGGTGGTAGAACAGGACCTAATCCTTCGGTTAGGAGTCACCTAAGATCCACCAGAGGAAGTAGAGCCACCCCAAGCACCATTCCAGGACCTAAATCAGCCGTTCCCACCACCATCCAGGCAGCCAACACCCCCAGGAGGCTTAGCCAATGTCGCTAGAGCCCCCTAACCCCTAGATCAACTAGGGAGGATCCTACAGTATTTAGAACACTCCAGAAGAGAAGCCCAGCAAAACCAGAACCAGTTTGTAGAAACCTTAATTACCCACCTACACCCTGGAGCCCAGCACCCAATTCGACACCGCACCACTTTAGGAGAGTTCCTCCAAACTCATCCACCCACCTCCCAAGCCACCGAACCACTTGCAGCAAATGATTGGCTCCGAGAAATTGAGAAGAAGCTGAATACAATAAATTGCACCGATCAGGAGAAAGTGCAGTATGCAGCACATCAGTTAATGGGACCTGCTGCAGTTTGGTGGGAAAACTATTTGTGAGGCTCGTGTAGAAGAACCACCGGTTACATAGGCAGAGTTCACAGTTCAGTTTCGTAGTGCCCACATTCCCACAGGAGCATTGGATGTTAAGAGGAGAGAATTTTGGGATTTGACTCAGGGGAACAAAAAGATCACTGAATATTTGCAGAAATTCAATGAGTTGTCACGATACAGATGCTAAGAAGATATATCGTTTTAAGAAGGGAATGAATCCATATATCAGAATGCTATTGTCCACCCAGGAGATTACTGAGTTCCAGAAACTAGCAAACCGTGCCATAAATCTAGAAGATGAACATTCCCAGATGAGTGAAGAGAGGAGGAAGAAGGCTAGGTTTGATGTTCGTTTAAGCTTCCCTAGTCAGCCTAGATCATTCAGGCCTCCTCCACCAAACAGAAACCTAACTCCAAGATCAAGTGCAGCTCCACCAGTTTCACACCCAAGTGCCCTTTTTGGGACACATAATATCTGGAAAAGGAATAGAGGTAGACCCGGATAAAATTGAAGCCATTAAGTCCTGGAAGCAGCCCTCCAATCAAAAAGAAGTCAGAAGTTTCCTTGGATTAGCTGGATACTACCGCAGATTCATCAAAGGCTTCTCTCAAATATCATCTCCCATTACCAAGCTCTTAAGAAAGGACAGCCGATTCAATTGGACCGAGAATGTGTGAGGAGAGTTTCCAAAAACTCAAACAGTTGTTAACCTCTACTCCAGTACTAGCCCTACCTGAGGATGGCATTGAGTATGTGGTATACTGTGATGCCTCAAAATCAGGCTTAGGATGTGTACTGATGCAAAATGAGAAAGTAATTGATTATGCTTCTAGGCAGTTACGACCGCATGAGGTTAATTATCCCACTCATGACCTAGAGTTGGGAGCTGTAGTATTTGCATTAAAGATCTGGAGACATTACCTGTATGGGGCAAAATGTACACTCTATAGTGACCACAAGAGTTTAAAGTACATCTTCACGCAGAAAGAACTGAATATGAGACAGAAGAGATGGTTAGAGCTCATTAAAGATTATGATATCACAATTAACTACCATCCCGGAAAAGCCAATGTGGTCGCCGATGCATTGAGCCGAAAAGCTCAATGTAACCAAGTGGCTATTCAGAATGTCAGGCCTAAGTTGATTCAAGAGTTAGCTAAGATGGGAATTAGCTTCCACTTATCTTCATCCAATACCCTGCTAGCAACCATGACAGTTCAATCCAACCTCTTAGAACAAATCAAGGAAAAACAAGTCACTGATCCATTTATTCAGGAAGAGAGCAACAGGATTAAGTCAGGCCAACCTTCAGAGTTTAAGTTGGATGAGGAAGGAACCCTCAGACTTCATGACAGAATATGTGTACCCAATGACTCAGCTATCAAGTCACTAATCCTGAAAGAAGCGCATGACACCTTATACACCATCCATCCTGGTTATACTAAGATGTATAGAGAATTGAGAGAGACATTTTGGTGGAATGGTATGAAAAAGGAGATAGCAGAATATATTAGTAAGTGACACCTGTCAAAGAGTTAAGGCTGAACACCAACGTCCTGTAGGCTTACTTCAACCCCTCCAAATCCCTGAGTGGAAATGGGAGGATGTCTGTATGGATTTCATAACAGGCCTGCCTAGGACTGTGACCAAAAAGGATGCCATATGGGTGATAGTGGACAGACTCACTAAGTCAGCTCACTTCATTGCTACCAATCAGAAATACTTTGCTCACCGATTAGCTGAAATATACATTGAGAAGATAGTCACACTTCACGGAGTTCCCAAAACAATTACATCTGATAGAGGCACAATGTTCACCTCTACTTTCTGGGGAAGTTTACAGACTGCTCTGGGAACCAAGTTAAACTTCAGCATTGCATACCACCCTCAAATGGATGGACAGACTGAAAGAACAAACCAAATTCTTGAAGATATGTTGAGGGCGTGCGTGCTGAATTTTAAAGAGGGTTGGGACAAATACCTGCATCTTGCTGAGTTTGCTTACAATAATAGCTACCAGGCGAGCATACAGATGGCACCATTTGAAGCCCTATATGGTAGAAGGTGTATATCCCCGATTTGTTGGTATGAAGTTGGTGAAAAATCACTGTTAGGTCCTGACTTGATTCGCCAAAATGATGAGAAAATCAAACTAATTCAAGAAAGGTTGAAAATTGCTCAGAGTAGACAGAAGAGCTATGCTGATAAGCGTAGAAGGGAATTGAAGTTCCAGCCAGAGGACTATGTGTGCACAGATTTGGAGTCAAAGGAAAATTGAGCCCTCGCTATGTGGGGCCATTCAAGATCTTATCTCAGAAAGGAGCTGCAGCCAACCAACTAGAATTACCTCCTCAGCTTTCCAGAATCCATAATGTCTTCCACATATCTCAACTTAGAGCCTGCCTTAGAGAACCTTCGCAGTTAGTGCAAAACCTTGATATTCCTCTTCAAACTAACCTAACCTATGAAGAGCGTCCACTCAAAATCCTAGCCACAGAAGAAAGGCAGTTCAGAAGAGCCACCGTTAGGTTTTCTAAGGTCCAATGGAAGCACCACACCGATAAAGAAGCGACGTGGGAGGAGGAGGACGATCTTCGCGAGTCCTACCCCTATCTCTTTGGGTAAGCCGGATTTCGGGGACGAAATCCCTTTTAAGGGGGATAGGATGTAATACCCTAGAAAATCAACTAGTAAATAACAGTAGTAATGAGTAATTAGAGCAGTAGTTAACGAAAACTAATTGCGAAAATTTTAAATTGCGAATAGAACGAATAGACGAGAAAGGGGATTGCCGTCAGACCCGCAGGCGAGGTATTGATCACCGAGATACCAGACCCGTTGGGGCCGAGTCAGCACCTCTCGCTAGATCGGGTATCGTCATTCGGCAATCGTACTAACCTGATTCGGATTGCTGGTATCCGTATTAGTAGAACCATTTAGTAATCCGGTAAAAGGAGCCAAAAGGGTAACTTAGTAACTCCGTAAAGTTGACCAAGTAACACCCAGTCATCCCACTGTTAACCGGTCAAGCCCAGCACAGGAGAACCATGCCTACCCCAGCTTTCTGCACGTCGCACGTCTCAGGGCCAGGCTTATTAAAACGTCGTTTAAACGACGTTTAAGCGTCGTTTAAACGCTAGAACGGACCTGAGCTCCAGAACGTCCGGGTCGTTCTGGAGGTTGGTGTAAAACGCCTTGGAGCGTCTCTGGAGCGTCCTTCAACGCGAAGAACGTCCCGAAGGGACGAAACGCCCGTTCTAGCGCGTTTTGGCCGGGAGAGACTGGGGACTGAGGAGGACATTTGAGACCGGATCGGGAAACACACGGCCGGAGAAGCAGGTTTGAGAGAGGCGAGACTAACCTAAGGCGGCCGAGCCGCCGCCATGGTCGCCGACGTCGGCCGCCGGCTGCTTCTTCTGCGCTGCTCCGTTCACGCTGCGCCGCTGCGTCTGCCGTCTCCGTCAGCGCCACTGCCGCCGCTGCTCTCCGTGCCGCGCTGTCGTCGCCGGCCCACACAGTCGGGTACCCCCCTCTCTGTCTCTCTTCTCTCTGCTTTGCTCCCCGTGTGGCCATGCCTCCTCTCTGCCGACGCCCCCCTCTCTTCTTCTCTCTGTCTTCTCCTCTCTGCAGACGCCCCCGTGCCTCCTCTCTTCCCCTAGTCTCTCGCTACCCCTCTGTCCTCGCTCTCTCTTAAGTCCAGCCGAGACGCCCCCCTCTGTCTCTCTTCTCTCTGTCCCCTCTGTGTCTCTGTCTCTCTTCTCTCTGTATATTGAATTGATTGTAATTTGTAACATATTGAATTGATTGAATTGATTGCAGCCGAAATCAAAATCGACGAAATGGCAAGTGCAAGTTCAAGTGCAAGTGGCAGTGCACCTCCCCCTCCCACAAATTATAATCCATTGGATGATCCTAGTTGAAAGCCGAAGTCCGACGATCCGGGATGGAAGTATGCATATTATGCAGAGCCTAACAAGCGAGAGTTGATCCAATGCAATCTTTGTCAGAGGAAGATAAAAGGAGGAATCAAGAGGGTGAAACAACATCTCGCAGGTGGGTATGGAGATGTGACGAAGTGTCCCAAAACAACCTCGTCCATCATGAAAGAGATGCATGAGGCTTTAGAGAAGGGCAAGAGGGGTAGACCACTGTTTCTAGATGATGAACAAGATGATGTGGCAATAGAGGCATCTAGCAAGGAGTCGGAAGCCTCTAATAGCAATGTGTGTCCATCCAAGTTTTGGGACAGCCTCCAAAAAAATGAAGTCAGCAGCATTTCAGTTCAAGGTGCCAGCACCACCAAAAAAACCTATTACTACTATGCTTCGACGAACGCCCAGAGAGGTTGTAGAGCAAAGACATGCAAAGGGGCCGCATCAAACTACCATAGAAGCTGGCATGAGGACCAAGGAAGAAAGAGAAGCTGTGTGTATAGAGATAGCCAAGTTTTTCTATGAGTGTGGTGTACCATTTAATGTTGCAAATTCAAGACAGTTTGAGATAGCAGTAGAGGCCATTGCACAGTATGGTTCTGGTTTCAAGCCTCCTAGTTTCCATGAGCTACGAGAGCCATTGCTTCAGAAGGTAGTTAAGGAGACAGATGGCGAGAAGAAGAAGCATGAAGAGGCATGGAAGCAATATGGTTGCTCTCTCATGTCAGATGGATGGGTGATAGGAGGGTCGTCGGTTGATCAACTTCCTGGTTAATAGTCCCGAAGGACTTTCTTCTTGGAGTCGATCGATGCATCTAGTGAATCACATGATGCCATGATGCTTGCTAACTTGCAAGAGAGAATGATTGAGATGATTGGCAAAGACAAAGTTGTTCAGTTGTCACGCATAATGGTGCTAACTACAAGGCAGCTGGCAGGCTGCTAATGGAGAGGATCCCTACCTTGTTCTGGACCCCTTGCGCTGCGCACTGCCTGGATCTTATGTTGGAAGACATAGGGAAGCTAAAGGATTTCAAGAAACCAATTTCACGTGCTCGACAAATCACTACCTTTATTTATAGGCATGGGAGGATTCTTAGTGAAATGAGGGAGAAAACAGGTGGGATGGATCTTGTGAGGCCCGCAGCGACTAGGTTTGCCACTGCATTCCTTACGTTGCGTAGTTTGCACAAGCACAAAGAAGCATTGAAGCTCCTAGTGACAGGTGATGTCTTCACTAGGAGCAAGTTGTCTAAGACTGAGGCAGGAAGAGCAGTGTATGACATTGTTATTTCGAGACAGTTCTGGAATTCAGTTGAGGATTGTATAAGAGCTTCGCTTCCACTCCTTGTTGTGCTAAGGTTGGTTGATGGTGATGAAAAGCCGGCTATGCCGGAGGTTGCATCGGCCATGAACTAGAAAAGATCACCTCATCGTTCTGCACTCAAAACAAACAACCTTTGCTTAATCGCCTCATGAAGATTATTGATGGACGTTGGACGAGGCAAATGGACACCCCACTATATGGAGCGGCTCTCTACTTGAACCCTGGAAAGTTCTATAACATCAAGAAGGGTGATGATGAAGGACGTGTTGGAGAGCTAAGAGCTTGCTTCAATGACGTGCTTGTAAAAATGGTACAAGATGAGGCTCTTCGAGATAAGATTGATAGCCAAGCTGTTCTATATGAGAATCAAAGAGATGTGTTTGCAAACCAAATGGCAATAAAACACGCACACACAAGAAATCCAAGTAAGTAATCTAAATTTCAGCAAGTAATTTTTTACATTTCGCCATGTAAAGTTCACCTTATTTGTTCTTTTAGTTGATTGGTGGCTTGCATATGGTGATCGAACCGTTGAGCTTCACAAGTTTGCAAGAAGAATAGTTAGTCTTTGCGCTTCATCATCTGGTTGTGAGCGCAATTGGAGTGCATTTGAATTTGTAAGTGAATTTAACCATCTAATTATGTAAATTGTAATTCCTTTATTTTGGTTCTAATTAATTGCTTTTATTTCACTTGTATTCCACTTGTAGATTCATACAAAGAAAAGAAACCGGTTGGAGCACCAAAAATTAAATGACTTGGTCTATGTCTCATACAATAGAAAGATGGCTAGTAGGTTCCAAAGAATACGTGAGGAGGGTAAAAACTTTGATCCTTTGGTTTTAGAAGACTTTGATTGGGATAATGAATGGGTCAATCCATCGGCCAATCCAACTCAAAGTGGGTGTATAAGGGGTGAAGATGACTTGACATGGGACCAAGTTGACGAAGCTATTGGTGCATCAAGCAACCTTCGAGGCCGCAATCTTCCTAGGAGAGCTCATTTTGAGCATTGCTATACACGTCGTGTGAGAAGAGAAGAGGAAGTCATAGAGGAGGCATCGCATTCGAACTCAAGCAATGGAGAGGAAGAAGATGAGCTCATACTTGATGATCTTGATGTGGATGATGATGACAACTCAAGCAACCACGAAGATGGCGATGATCAAGATGTGAATGCTACTAATAGTTTGGATGATTTGAATGATGGATATTGAGATATGAGAGTTGGACCTATGCTATTATGTGGATTTATGCTTTTGTGTGGACTTATTTAGTTAATTTGTTAACTATCGCCTATGTTATTGTATGAACTTATGTTATTGTCTGGATGTGAACTCATGTCGTAATGTATCTTGTCTTTAATTTTAGTTTTCAATTAATTCATTTCATCTATGTGCAATTGTCTTATAGTTTGTGGATTGGAAGGAGAGAAGAGGGGGATCATCAAAAGGGTATGTGATACAAAGTTACAAACCATATTTACTTATTAAATTGAATTATAATTTCTTGTTATAGTAATTCATATGTTGCAATGTGAAAGGAAATGGATACATCATACATGGGAGAAAGAGGCATGGCATATGTCCTCAAATCATATGAAAAAAGACTACAAAATCAAGGTACATATGTGATATATCTTTGCTCTCATATTCGTTTTACAACAGTGCCTAAAACTATGTTTCAATGTTCGTTTAAACGTTTAAAAGTTAAAAAGGGGGTGGGTCGTTTCGTTCTCGTTTTACGTTTTAATAACCTTGCTCAGGGCCATGCACCTTCTTTACCCATCGGTCACAAGAAGCAAGCAACACCTCCATTTAACCTTTTCCCTCACCAGCAAAAGCAAGCAGCCTCTCCATTCTTTCTCTTGCCTCCAACCAAGAACCTCCAGAACAAACCATCGAAAGCAAATCCGAAGGAGAAGCTCAAGAAGAACCGGAGCAAGGAGATCCCCAAGAGCCGGCAGGACCCGGAGGAACCACAAGCCGGAGAAGGAGATCCACAAGACGAACCGAACCCGAAGAACCCCCAAGAACCGAACCGGCACCATCATCATCAAGCCCAACCGAACCCTCCCCGATTCCTCAGGTGCACAGCCGTTCCTAGTAGCAGTACTACATCCTAAAAGTCTCAGCATTGAAACTCTAGGGTTGCATAGATCGTTGTCTTGCCGTCCCGCTAGAGTATGCATCATAGACCCAAACTTGCAATCAAAATCAAAATCAGAGAGTAGAAATGCGTAAATCAACTAGAAGAACATAGGAATCATAGATTAAGTAGTATCTGTTCTTATCTGTCAATAACGCGAATCGACCAGTAGGGGAGGGAGAGGCCGAGCTAGGGTTCGGCCATGGAGAGAACAGAGAGATGAGAGAGGGAGGGAGTAGAGGGGACCGGGGTGTCCAGGCGGCGTGAGCGGCGGCAGCCGAGGAGTCGGGGAGCAAAGGGGACTAGAGAGAGAGGGGGGGAGGGAGAGACGAAGGGGAGCACCGAGTGGCGGCTGGAGCGGCGGTGAAGGGAGTCGCCAGAGGAGAAGCTGGCGGCGGCGATCGACAAGTGAGGGAGGAGCTCGGTCCCAGTTGGGAGGCGAAGCAGAGATGACGCGAAGAAACCAAAGGAGCCGAAGGGGCCAAGCTGGGCGTCGGGCAAAAGAAAGAAGAAAGGAGAGGAAAAGGATAAAAGAATGAGGAGAAAAAAAAGAAAAAGAAAAGAGAGGAAGGAAACAGAAAAGAAAAAGAAAAGAAGAGAAAAAAGAAAGAAGAAAAGGGAAAAGGGAAAATTAGGAATCTGGCTATTTCCGTACGTTACTCGTAGATTAAATCACGGTATTATGAACCGTAGGAAAAAGCTTTCTATTTTAATTTCTAAAAGCAACGGTTGAATAGGTAGAAAATTGGTTAAGTATAATAAATGTGCTAGTTGTAATTGTTAATTTGGATTGCTGTTAAATATTGGAAATGTGGGTTAGTTACCAGGTTTCGTTAGATTGACGTTGTTCGTAGAGATCTGGTTTCCGTAGCTTGTTGGGTTGATTAGTCGTAGTAATTCCTTATTATTGTCAGGTCTCGAGTCGAACCCGCCTGGACCTTCCCCAGCTAGCTGAGCGAGGTCGAACCTTTCAGTTCTACTCCAGGCAAGAGCCCTTTGATTCATGTTTGTTTAAAGTCTTTTAAATTGATTTCTGTATACTATGTGTATCATCCATGCATGAAAAACTTATGTTAGATTAAAACCTTAAATTGGATGCGGTTGAAACTGTGTTTGAGAAAATGAATTGGTTTAGTGTCATGTGACACGAAAAAGAATTGGTTTTGACTTGTTCACGGAAAAGTCTGTGGCCGTATAATTATTATGGTGGGTAGAGGGCGCCGATGAGATGGATTGTCATGCCGGTGGAGCCATCTACATAGGATAAAATATAAGGATTTTACAAACTACACTTGGGCATTGAGCCGTAATTACAGTATCAACCATAGTGTGTGGAAACGGTCAGAAGAGGTTGTCCTATGAAGGATTTAGATCTCCACATTGGGTAAGTTCTATAGGCGTACCCACAGGATATGCTTAGGGAGGCAGGTAGAATGCAGTTCCAACGGAATGGCGGTATATTTGAAGCCATGGGTAGAGTTACTGCCGACGACTGACTGTCGAAGTACAACTGTTAGTCGCGAGTCGAGGGACTGCCTAGAGAAGGAGTTCTCGATTCGGGTAACAGGGCTGGAGATCTATTTCTGGATTAGTGATAAACATTCTGGGGCCTCTCTGAGGAGGGTCACTATGGGTAGAGTGGTACAAACATGCGCAGGGTTAAAATCATGAATTCATGCATGTCTCCTGGATTGGAGGCTACGGAAGATCAGTCTGTCTCATATACAAGTGTTAGTAGTCAATTTTAAAATAAAAGTGACCATCCTTTAAAGAAAACCTAATTTCTTTAAAAACCAGAATTTGAGGGAAAAGAGAGAGCTCTGTGGAAAAAGGAGAGAAAAATTCATGTCATTATGTTGCTATTAGTGCTTGCTGAGTACGTTGTACTCACTCTTGTATAATCCTCCCCTTGCTTAGAAGGCGAGCTTGATGGATCCACCGTTGAGGAGTGGATTGAAGGTGATGCTCAGGACCAGGAGCTTCAGGAAGATGCCTATTACTACCACTACAACCAATAGTACTAGATGATCGGGTAGAAGGGATTACTTTTGGACGGTCGTCATGGGATGAGACCGTTGTAATATAAATTTTGTTGTACTTGGAACCAATGTCTAGTTAAGTTGGATCATGTAAGCCCTGCGTGGCTGGAATGTAATATATTTCAGTTCAGTCTCTAATTATTGTTCTGCTGCAATATTCTGAGCATGGTATGGTACCTAATAAAGTATTGGACTACCCGGTACCTTGTTAGCTACTATATCGAGATTCGCGTGATTAACTTAAGGTAATACCCAATTGGAGGTTAATTACCCTAGGCTAATTACACGGGTCGCCACAGTATCCAAAAAAACAGGATAGGATTATCTAAATGGGCAGAGTTATTCAAGTCTGGGTGACATAATCCAAGGAAATCACTAGAATCCATTGGTGTCATTCACTGGTGGACTATTTAACACACACAAACAAAGCCTAAGGAAAAAATGTGTAACATATTTCATCATAGGAAAATAGTCAAAAAGGAACTATGTTGTCCTATTGTTATCTTTAAGTTGTTCTTTGTTTCAGTCAGTAATACTATCGTCAGATCCTTGCAGTGACATGATTAAGGCGGGCAAAAAATGGCACACAAGTTTTTCCTCACACGGATAAAATACCATTGTGCATACAATATTCAACATATGTACCTACTTTACAAACAACTATAAGAAGAGTTTATTTTAGTATCTGCCATCCAAGTTAGAATCTACAACCTGCAAATTGGACTGCTGGGTAATAACTGCAATAATAAAAAGATAGGCGCATGGAATTTACCTTCTTGGGATCTTTGATAGAGCAAAGGGGAAGGTGAGTAATCATCTCTTGGTAAGCACACTCGTCCCTCTCAGTTACCTGAATCACTCCATCCAGGACAAGCACCTTCCCGTACGTAGAGGACTAGAAAGCAAAAACAACAACACAGTTTTTCATCTTCCACTTTGAGCCAAGAGTAGTAACAAATGACAGAAACTTCGAAGGTAAGTAGTACCTGAAAAACCATCACATTTTGGTAGTCTGACTTCGCTTGGAACAGCATCTTCTCCACCTTCAGTGAGTGTGCCTCACCTACCATTCATGAAAAGAAACCATTCATGAAAAGAAACAGCTAAGACCCACGATTGGCACAAAAGAATTCATCAAAAAAACAGCTAAAACACACGAATGGCACGTGTTGGGGGCACGAAACAAAACTCTATTCACAGGCCCCACCGCTAATCAACAGTAATTACATGCCTGCAAGGTTCAAAAAAGCGCTAGGCGGTAGGCGGGCGGAGGCCCACTGCCTAGCGCCTAGACCGCCTAAGCGGCGCCTAGGCGCATCTAGGCGGAAATTGTAAAACATAGTCCAACATATAATATAGTCACAAAATTAAGTCTCACACTCACACATAACATAGTCACAAACTTAAGATCCACACATAATATAGTCACAAAGAATAGAGATCAATCAACTACTATTCTGCACTACTGTCACTGTGTATGAGTGTATCACAATATCACATTCACATTTACAGTATCACATATTCACCTGAGTCAATCGGCCACAAAGAGAGGAGAGGAGAACAGCGACAGAGAGTAGAGCTTCGAAGACGAGAACGGCAACCAGACTCCAGAGGGAGGAGCTCGAAGAGGAGAACGGCGACCAGAGGGAGGAGCTCGGGCGGGAGGCGGCAGCTTCGGCGGCGGTGAGGAGCGCGTCGCGGGGAGAAGCGCGGTGGGGAGGAGCGCGGCGCAGGGAGGAGTGTGGCGGGGAGGAGGGCGGCACGGGGAGAAGCGCGGTGGGGAGGAGCGCGGCGCAGGGAGGAGCGTGGCGGGGAGGAGGGCGGCACGGGGAGAAGCTCGGCGGGGAGGAGCGCGTCGCGGGGAGGAGCGCGGCCGGCAACTTCAGCGGCGGAGAGGCTGGAGGAGGTCGGGCGGCGCGGGAACGCACAAGCTGGCGACGGCTTCGGCGGCGGCTTTTCCCGCTTCCCCCTCTCAAGTAACCCTAGCCTCCCCCTCTCTTCTGCTTTTCCCCCTTTTCTCCTCTCACAAACCGCCTAGACTCCGCTTCCTCCGCCTATCAGCCGCCTGGGCGTCACCACCGCCCGCCTGGGCGTCGGCTCCGCCTAGAGCACAATTATGTGCCTAGGCAAAGCGAAGGCTCGCCGCCGACCGCCTAGGCGGCTCGGAAATCTGCTTTTTTGAACCATGCATGCCTGTCTCTAAAGAGCCATACCATAACAACATAACAGTAATACCAAATCCGGTCAAAAGTATAAAATTAGTCAGCTAAATTGGAATAGAAATTTAGCTGCCAATTAATGATAAGCACCGTCCCTTAGCCAGAGATGCCCAAACAAATAACTCCAACGATCTACTCCACGCAGTACTACTGAGAAAAGAAGAAATTTGAAACGAAACATGCAGTCCGAGTCCAGCGAATTAACAGAACAAGCACATAGCAGAGGAAGATGGTAAAGCAGTGGGTAGGTCCGAAAGCGCAACGAATTACCAGGCCACATGGGGTTAATCTCGGAGAACCATCCGGGGATGACGGCGGAGATCCCCGCCTGCTCGCCGTCTCCGGCTGCTGCCGCCGCAGCGTCCCCACTCTCCCGCGCCCTCTTCGCCGCCGCCTCGACCTCCATCCCAGAACCTAAACGCACATCACAAATGCCACACGAAGAATTACCCGTAGAACCACATGACAAGCCAAATTGCATCCAACAACAGCATGTACTGGCGGGAGATTAAACCTAGAGAGAGGAAGAGTGGGGCCGGGTGCAAAGATAGAGCACAACGAAGAGGAGGGAAGCGAGCTCGGTGGCTGGCCTAGCGGCGGCTGGGGCGAGACTAGAGGAGCGCTCGCAGCCGCGACCTTGAGAAGTAGGGCCGGCAAAAAGGCTATTTTGGGGTGCTCGTCGGTTTCGTTTAAAATTGGTTTAATTATATTTATTTATTAATTAATTATTAATGAGTTAATTTTGAATGAAATTGGTTTTTACTTTGACACGACTTCGCTCGGCTCGTTAGCTCGATTCTAAAAATACTTTGAAATTATAAATAAAATTATATTAAATCAAACTATGTGAATTTCAAATAAAGTTCAAAAAAATAACGACTTAGCTCGATTACTACCCCTATTTGAGATTAGGGCTTTTTCCTCTCTCTCTCTCTCTCTTCTAGTTCTTTGTTGTACTAGCCTTTAGATTTTATTTTAACTAGCTCTGTTTGAACGAATTTATAAAAATAATCCATGATCCACATCTACTACGTTGGAAGCGTGAAAACAAGCTTTCGTGGTGGAGACCGTGGAAGCAACCTTCCGCGCACACATACCGCGCCAGCCACACATAGGCCCATGCACACTCGCATGAGCGTGCCCAGCGCCTCGCCCACGCACCCCTGGCCCCACGCCCCCCGCTCGCCAGCATCCCGCCCGGTGTTGAAGATATGCTTTAGAAGCATTTGTAGAGATGATTATATTTTCTTATGTTCATAATTTATTATCTTATTTCTTGAATATTATCATTATTACTTATTAGCAAGTACGTGACTTATTTGTGAAACTCTATATATGATTTTGTGATGATTATTCTAAAGTGATCCATAGTCGATAAACATACGAGGACACATATAAATAGACTAGCGTATGTATTAGTTGATAACCATGTTTCACGGGTTATGGATATGGAGATATCAAACCAATAATACGGACACATTTTAGAGAACATGAAGTTGGATCAATGAATCTTGAGACACTACGCAAACGTTATAATCTTCTTGTCATCAGTTAGTCTCATATATAATGTGTATGCTATATCCTTAAACTTGAAGTTGACGTATGTACTCGAGATATTTAATGACTTACTTAGGAATTGTCAAACGCTACTTCGTAACTGGGTAGTTATAAATGTGGCTTTCAGGTTTGTTATGAAGCATGCTACGAGGCATGGTCGATCAAGATGAGATTTACCCCTACATACAACGGGAGAGGTATCTCTAGGCCTCTCGAGTGATCGGATTCCAGAATTGTATACTCATGCTACTCGCGGTTAAAGAGTTAATCGTAGTTGGGGATTCCGAGTCACATGATCGAGCTAACTAAACAAGGATGACACATACTCACCTTGAATTTGACCAAATCATGAGGCAAAGGGAAATGCATATAACTAAGCATTATTATGATTCGTTCGGTGTGATATTTACATATACTCGAAAGTCGGCGCGTCCTGCTAAGGATCGCTACCGATTAATAGTCGAGTAAGAGTACCTGGGCCTAGTCCAAGTATACGTGAATCTATAAGGTCGCATGCTTAAGAGGTTGGGACTTAATTTGGATGGTAATCTGAATTCTGATGGCCAAGAGATCCTAATGGGCCTCTAATGTAGAGACCCATTATGGGGTCTATATAAAGGGATGGGGTACTAGCTTTTGGGTTGATACACACCACAAGAATTCGAAATTCCTAAAACCCTAGCCGCCACCCCTCCTTCACCCAGAACTAAAGTAGGCGCTAGCACTCCGGCACGTCGTGTCCCTACCCCGTACTTGTGGATACATTGGTGGCGTTGATGCGAATCTTCAACTCTAGGATTATTCAAAACCTGCAACGGTCACGAGGATCTGTTGGAGGAGGCACAAGGCTAGTATGACTACAGCCGCACCACTATGCTACATCGATTCTACTTTCGCTATGAGTCTGCATGTCTCATGGTAATTATGTGATATATAACTTGTAGTGGTTCCTGGTTATACGGTAGAACATTTTGAATTTACACTAGAGTAGCCTACCCATTCCCCTTCAGTGGTATCAGAGCCACCCTGCCTAGTTTTTAATTCTGAATAGATGCATATGGTGATATGGGGTAGTAGTAGATGTGATCTATTGTTGTTTCATCGATCGTTCTATTTAATAGATCGGTTTTTGGCACTGGTCAATAAGATTGATTCGTGTTCAGTGGTCGTAGATGGGTTTGAAATCATTGTTCTATGATCATGTTGTCATGGTTATGCCACTACTTATGCCTACCAGTTGGTTTCTGCCATCAGGGTAGACTATGAAATGTAAACCCATATGAAGCACGCGAAGATCAATATGATTGATCGAAATAGATCTGTAGTTGGAATCATTGTTCCATGATCGTGTTGTTGTGGTCGTGCCACTACTTACCTCTACTAGTCGGTTTTAGCCATTGGGGTAGACTGTGAAACGTAAATCCATATGAAGCATACGAAGATCAATAGCATTGATTGAAACAGATCGATGGTCAGAAAATATTTGTTAATATGATTAATACGAAGGGATTTCCATGGTCGGGACCGCTATATATGTACAACACCTTATAGTTTGTTGCGAGTTCACATCATTCGGTAGAATGCGATTCTAGGCATAACTTGTTTTTGCATAATTGATGTGAATAGTATGGCCCCTTGTGTATATGATGCATGTGTGTAATTTCATGGCATGTGTGTCATGCTTGATTGCAGCCCAAGGATGTCTATATATGTATAAATGGTCTGCGTGTCGACTTGTGATATTTCTTCACTCCTTGTAATTTATTACTAGTACTATTAGGAGTAATAGCTTAGTAGTTGTACTTGGAGGACTCGAGCACTTGGAGGCATGACGAACAGGAAATGTGGTGATGGAGATCACCATATGAAGGGCCATACTATGTCATAGTTAATGTGATTATCTGTGATTGCTTTTATATTCCTATTTATTTATGTCTATGCATGTTATATAAGTTGTTCCAAATGCTTTTAACATGGTAGAAGTAAAGATCACTCATGTAATATTAGACAAAATCGATGCCCTCCCATTGGCTGCACCATCCAATATCGTGTAAATTAATTGTACCATTAACTTTCCTCGATTAGATGGGTTTTTGTCTGACACTCACACACATAGCATTGGTTATACTTGACAAGGTTATCTTAACGGTTATGGACCTTGGGGCATAGGGTTGGGGCTAGGGCATAAAGATGCCACCCAACAACAAGAGTCATATACACCAAATTCATTAGCCTTCTAGTAATGATGCTAAAGCTCACTTGTAGACTAATTAATTGTGGGTCTTGAATACTAAGTATCATAAGAGGGTTACGAAATTTAGTAAGAGTATCCTTATTAAATTGTTTAACACAAGTTACTTTTCATGAATGTTTGTTTTAGTTTTTGCATATATTTTCTGTTTTACACCATGGCACCACTTGCTGCTGCACCTACTTCCAGTTATGTTTTACGTTCGATAACTGAAAAGGAAAAAATTAATGGAACAAATTTTGTGGATTGGTTCCGCAACCTGAGAATTATTCTCAAGCAAGATAAAAAGGAACACATTCTAGAGAAACCAATTCCAAATGTGCCTGATGAGAATGCTTCCAATGGTGTTAATGTCGCTTACAAAAAAACAATTGATGAGTCTCTCGATGTTGGCTATCTCATGCTTACTGCTATGTACTCAGACTTTCAGAAGCAGTTTGAGAACATAGAAGCCTAAGATATGATCATGGCACTAAAAGGAATGTCTGAGACTCAAGCTAGGACTAGAGATATGGGATCTCAATGTCCTTGTTTGGATGTAAGCTGGCCGAGGGTAGTCCGATGAGCCCTCATATAATCAAGATGGTTGGTTACACATAGGGCATGGAAAAACTGGGCTTTCTCCTTGGCAAGAGTTGGCTACTAACTTGATTCTTACGTCGCTCCCTTCGAGTTTCATGCAATTCATTATAACTTTTCGTATGAATGGCATGAACAAGAATATCAACAAGCTATATATGATGCTCAAGACAGTAGAGGACAATATTAAGAAAAGCACAGTCATATGATGATGGTTGTTGGGACCCAAATATGCAAATTTGAACCCTTTGTGTATTCTGCACTAGTCCAGGAACACGCTAGTGCACACAGTCTCAACATAGATGAATATCATAATCATGCACAGCAGAAACATAATAAAAAACTCATTTATTGAATATTAAAACTGTTGAATGACCTTAAGGTCAACCTTACACTTGTGAGGCCTTGATGACTTCAACTCAAAATAAATAAATAGCACAGAATGAAAAATGTTGATGAATCTCATCAACATGCCACATGCATCTAACAAGGTTCAACTCCTAGATATTTGCCTTCTTGTGGAACTCCTCCTCCATCAAAGGTGTAGACTCCTTCTCAACCGGTGATTTGGTTGTTGCATGAGTGAGTACATAAAGCACTAAATAAGTTGTACAGAGAATGCAAGTCTATTATACTACATGCATGGCTTACTCCAAATGAAAGGCCGAATTGGTTATTTTGCAAGAAAGCAGCATTTACAAATGAATAACATGAATAGATTAAAAAGCAGTAAAATAAATAATAACAACAATTAATGTCTCAGTTGCTTCTCAAAGTAACTAGCACACAACCTTAAATCAATTGCCATACTTCCAACAACACACTGCCTTCAATCCCAAGTTTTATTTCAAAATCTAACCCTTGACTATAGTTCCCGACCATTATTCAATACCATGGGCATGGCTATTTGAATAGGTTTACACTCTGCAGAGGTCATGCACTTTACTCACAAGATATAATATACTCACCACAGATGCCGTGACTCACCATACAAGAGTATGCGAATGAGCAATCATAACAAAACCTTTCGAAAACTCCATCCGAACATAAGACCCTCACCGATAGGTTTGACTCTTATCTAGTGTTAGAGAAGCTGAGGGAACAGCAACCCTTCGCTAAGTTTATTAAGTGTGATTTCTGGAAGAGCAAAGTGGAATTTCTCGAACATGTAATGACCGCCGAAGGAGTAGCAGTAGACCCAAGCAAAGTGGAAGCAGTGTTGCATTGGGAGCAGCCAAAGACGGTGACCCAGACCCGTAGTTTTCTTGGAATGGCAGGTTATTACCGCCGCTTTATTAAAGGATTTTCGACGGTTGCGAGACCTCTTACACAATTGTTGAAAAAGGAGAAAAAGTTTGTATGGACGCCGGAGTGTGAGAAGAGTTTCCAAGAACTGAAGAAGCGTCTAACTTCAGCACTTGTCTTAGTGTTGCCGGATGTAAGGAACAACTTCGACATATACTGTGATGCTTCGCGCCATGGACATGGATGCGTACTGATACAAAACAGGAAAGTGGTAGCTTACGCATCAAGACAGTTAAGACCACATGAGCAGAATTACCCAACTAATGACCTGAAATTAGTTGCTGTAGTGCACGCCCTTAAAATATGGCGCCATTCTCTCATCGGAAACCGATGTGAAATTTATACTGACCACAAAAGTTTAAAGTATATATTCACCCAATCGGATCTTAACATGAGGCAAAGGAGATGGTTGGAGTTGATCAAAGATTGTATGTCTGCATGGGGTGCCGAAGAAGATTGTGTCAGATCGGGGTACCCAATTTACCTCAAGATTCTGGAATAAGTTGCATGAAGCCATGGGAACCCATCTGAACTTCAGTACAGCTCATCATCCGCAGACCGATGGACAGACGGAAAGGGTAAACCAAATTCTGGAGGACATGTTGAGAGCGTGTGCATTGGCTTATGCTACATCTGGGGACAAATGTTTGCCGTATGCCAAGTTCAGCTACAATAACAGCTATCAGGCAAGCTTGCAGATGTTGCCATTTGAAGCATTGTATGGTATACCTTGTCAGACACCGTTGAACTGGAATGAGACCGGAGAGCATCATGTCCTTCGACCAGACATTCTCCGAGAAGTTGAAGAGCAGATTACCAAGATCAGGGAGAGGCTGAAGATTGCACAGTCAAGGCAGAAGAGTTATGCTGATAATCGCCGCAGAGAGTTGAGCTTCGATCCTGGAGATTTTGTGTATCTCAGGGTTACGCCTTTCAAAGGAGTTAAGAGGTTTCATGCCAAAGGGAAGCTTGCGCCAAGGTATGTTGGTCCATTCAAGATCCTAAGTCGCAGAGGTGAAGTGCATATCAACTGGAATTACCGCAGTCTTTGACGGGAGTGCATGATGTGTTCCATGTGTCACAACTGAAGAAGTGCCTTCAAGGGCCAACATAACAGACACCTCTGGAGGAGATTGAACTGCAAGAAGATTTGACTTATAAGGAATACCCTATCAGGATTTTGGACATAGTTGATCGAGAGACAAGAAATAAATAAATCCGCTTCTACAGAGTTCAATGGAGCAACCGCTCAGAGAGTGAAGCAACCTGGGAGCGTGAAGAAGATTTGAAGCAGGAATTCTCTGACCTATTCTCTAGTTAACCCTGAATCTCGGGGACGAGATTCTATTAAGGGGGGAGGTTTGTAACATCCCAAAATTTGCTTTTAATATATTTAATGTGTTTTGGGATTATTTGGAATTTTTCAGAATTTATTTGAAATCTTTGAGGTTAATTTGAATCCAAGCCTTATTGAACTAATTGCATTAAATAAAGATCATGCATTTTCGCATAAGCATAAAATCTAAAAATTTGTTTATAATAAAGATAATTGGGAGATGAGAGTGTATCTTTCAAATATTTTCAAAAACATGTTATATAAATTAAATCGTTGATTTTATAAAAATCTGTACAAGTGTCTGATTCACTAAAAGAATTTTTGCGAAAAATCTATACATCGAAAAATTACGAAACCAACTTCGTTAAGTTTCAAATAATTCCTAGTACTTTAGAGGAATTTTTCAAGATTTTTAAAACCTTTTTGCTGTTTCATTCTAAACACTTTTTGTTTCATCATTATTTGAATTCCGGAATGCTTGAAACGTCACGTACGTGGATGTCATTTTCCATTGAAGCGCTGTATTCATCCCAACGCATGATCTTCTCTTCCTCTTCCAGCCGTTTCATTTTCTAAGCCACACTCGAATTGCCAGCCATTTTTGCATTTGTTAGCAACGTTCACACTTCCCTGCAATGCATTCGCTAGCAACGTTTTCCATTTCTCTAGCAACGCATGAACTGCCAACCGTTTTCCACTACTAGCCATTTCCATTTCCTGCCGTTTCTATTTCCTACAACCTTGAATTAGCAACGTTCCTCCATTAGAAGCAACGCATCTTCCAGTCGTTTCCCATTTAGTTCTTCACATCCATACATCCATTCATTTCCCATTTCCTGCAACGTCAAAACTTCTAGCCATTTCTCCATTTTCTAGCAACGTTTCTCCATTTTCTAGCAACACTTCTCCATTTCCTGCACTCGCTGGAACTAGCAACGCCGGCGCACCTTTCGGCACGCCTCCTGCGCCGACGGTTTGCGCTACTGCCTAGCAAAACGCCTCTAGGTTGCTTTTTCCTGCGCTCGACGGTTATGCGCTGCCCACTGGCCGGCTACCTGCTCGGTTGAGGTGAGATTCTGCCCCTTTTGATTAGACGGACGCATACATGCAAACGTATATATTAGGCTGCACATGTATACATATGTATATATTAAGATGTGCGCATGCATATATGTAAGTATATGTTAGGACGTGTGTGTGTTTACATATATAACAGCCGTAGCATTTATATATATGTATATATATACTAGGCGCATGCATGTATTTACAATAGCCGTAACATGTATACATATATATACACTATGTTGTACATATATATATATGTATACATGTGGATATATTCGGCTGATCCGCATGTATACAGTCGGGCGGTTCGCAAGTGTATCTTCCCATATGTATGTATACGTATATTATTAGGATGATTTGCATGTATATATGTATATATACCGGCCACAATGTTTGGTTCCGGTTTCCTGCTGTCAATGGGCAACTATAACCATGTCTTGGCGTCGTCGTCACCACCGTCGCCATCACCGCTGTCGTCGCCGCCGTTGACGCCGCCGCCGACCTTCGGCCAACCTGCGCTAGTCGTTCTGGTCGTCGCTGGCTGTTCCTTCTCTGTCTCTCTCGTGAAGCCAAGACACCAAGCCGAACACATTGAGAATACTCATATACGGGATGAATAGTACCATGCATGCATTCAACGACACATTCATTTGTTATGTTCACCAAAATTTCAAATTTTGTCTTTTCCGCTACAAATTCGTTCTAGATCCAAATAGTATGCGACAAATTTTATTAATTAGTAAAAATTAATACCTTTCCACAGTAATTTTTATGAAATTTTATAAATAAATTTATATTGATAAATTATTCACGGAAAGTCCAAACTTACGAATTTTGTAGTTCCTAAACTGTATGTCCAAAAATGCCAAAATAAATTTTATAAATCTTAGAAAATGCTATACTAATTACTGGAAGTTTTCATGAAATTTTGAATTAGTTTGAATAGTGGTTGATGAGGACATCACTCTCTTCGATGCAGCCACGCCGACACCTACACGTCAAGAGAAAATGATGAAAGGACCAATTACGCGAGCTCGTGCACGCCAGCAAATGGTCAACATGGTGCTCACAAATTATGGAGAAGTGCCAATACAATACCAGATCAAAATAGGCCCAAAAGGAGGCATCAACCATGATGGGCCAAGGAGGTGCCAAGGCCCACGGGCAAAAACATGTTGAAACAAGGAGGCCCAACCATGATGGGCCAAGTAGGCACTAAGGCCCATCATGGCACCACTCCTTATCAGGCCAACCCATGAAGTGTGGCACCACTTGCTCCCACTTGCTCCCTCCACCGGCCCACGAAGGCCCAAGTTGCATGACTAGAAGTTTAGTACCACCTTGCTTGGTGTTTAGTTTTTGGCTCCATCCCTCCACTATATAATAGAGGCAATAGGCCACCTAAGAGATTTGAGTTTTGCTTTGTAAATTAGTTTAGCCTTTGCTACTGTACGTGTAAGCGCGTGTCGATTAGACCGCCCGCGCACGTGTTTGCAAGACTCCAAATTTTCATATTGGAAATTAAATTTTCATATTAGCAATTTCAGATTGCTTGTTATCTTGTTCTTATTATTTCTTTAATTGCTTGCAGGAACCCAGACCCTCGTGGTCAGGTTGATCACGCACCGGCGAGATCAATAACCCTTTGGAGTTGGTGTATCGATCGCTAAGGCGCAACATCCTGGACGGTTGTAGTCGGGCCGCTAACGTTGACTCTCCACAAAAGTCGAGATTTACCTTCTCATCGAAAGATCGGGACCGTTGTTTCTATCAAGTGGTATCAGAGCGCCAGGTTGATCGGTGAGAGATTTCTAATTCTGATTTTTTTTACCTATAGTCCAGAAAATCCAAGAAAAATAGGGATTAGTTCTATTGTCCAAAACAATTTGTGCCTTTCGCTATTTCTACTTAGTTTTTACTTGTTGAGTTTTCAGTTGCATCGATAAGTCGGTTGCTGGTCTTAGTGTCTAAACCCTTAGAGTTTCGAGTTCTTGTCACGTTTTTTATCACCGCTGCCATCACCGTCCATCGAGTTGAAGTTGTTTTGGTTGGGAAGGAATCCGAGTTAGATCCGTTTTACATTCCGAGATTATAGGGGTTATTTCCTTTGTTTTCTGGTGTCTGCCAATTTAATTGTAAAAGAAAAAGGCAAGTGCAAAAAAAAAGACGCACAAAAAAAGCCGCACAAAAAAAAGAAAGAAAAGAAAAGAAAGTTATGAATTAGAAAGATTGGCAAGAACCGTCCCCTCTACTTGGAAAGTGATTCGTATTTTTTTGTACAAGTTCTTTAATTACCTTTATACCCCTGGTAAAAAAAATTTAAAAAAAAATTAAAAAAAGGGAATAGAAGAGAAGGAGCCCTAGCTATTTGCTTTGTGTTTTAGCGTGTCAGTTGGATCCGTGATTTCTCTTGTGTCCAGGCTCACGTCTCTAGTACGGTCTAGCCTAGGACCAGCACGGTACCATTGTTGAACGATTACTCAGCTTGTTTTGACTAACGCGGTTCTAGCATTCCCTTGTACTATTTCAGCCACCTATAGCTCCACAAATACTACTACCAACCAGGTACTAGTGACTGGCATCAATACACCATATTTCTAGGGGTTGTTGCCTTGTCGGTTGCGGTCACCATCTGCTAAGCTTGGTAAGAATTGGTAAGAACTTGACAAAACAAGTGGAGTGTGAGTGACTTAGCCACGTCCTAGTAGTTGCTAGGGGTATATTCTCTGTGATTGCTGGTTCCATTGTTTTGTTTAGCCATGGCAGGTTCTGGAGACAATATCGTGCAACATTCTCCTCGCACCAAGGGCATCATCCAACACTTTGAGCGCCAAGTGATGCTACGCACAGAAGGCCTTGATGAGGATGTGCGGCTTACTAATGAGCGCCTAGGTGGTTTGGAGGCGGCTCAAATCAACACCAACGACAAGCTTGCAATGGTGGAGACGTCTCTCGCTGAGATTTTGAGGCGGCTTGATGTCCTTGGGCGTGCACCTCCTGCTGATGATGTTGATGTTCAACGAGGCCACCACAACCATGGTGCCCTAGGCAGTGTGGCAGGTGAGAACGAGGATGACTATTCTGCTGACACCGAGGTTGATAATTTAAACGCTCGTCCACGACGTCAGCTCCATCGCAATCGCCATGGCATGGGTCCTTTGCCACCGCGCCGTGAGGTACGTGACCGTGATGATTCACTAGGAAAGATTAAATTCACCATTCCATCTTTTGATGGTAAATACGATCCTGATACATACCTTACTTGGGAATTAGCTACTGATCAAAAATTTACTTGCCATGAATTTCCTGAGAACAAAAGGGTTAGGGCTGCTACTAGTGAATTCACTGATTTTGCTTCGATTTGGTGGAGTGAGTATCGCCGTAAAAATCCAAATGTTGCTCAAACCTGGGATGATTTGAAAAGAATCATGCGAGCTAGATTTGTTCCATCATATTATGCGCGTGATCTGTTAAATAAATTGCAACAATTAAGACAAGGTAGTCAAAGTGTAGAAGATTATTACCAGCAGTTGCAAATAGGAATGCTTCGTTGTGGATTAGAGGAAGATGAGGAGGCTTCTATGGCTAGATTCATGGGTGGGTTGAACCGTGAAATTCAGGACATTCTAGATTACAAAGAATACAATTCTATCACTCGTTTATTTGATCTTGCTTGCAAAGCTGAAAGAGAAGTGCAGGGGCGACGCGCAAACACCAGGATTAACATTTCTGTAGGCCGTGCTAGCACTTGGTCTCCCCGTACACCTGCTGCTCCCACGAGTCGCCAAACTACAGGACTTCCCCCCAACAATAAGCCGCGCCCTTCGTCGTCCGGTCCAACATCTAGGCCCCCCGAGGCATCAAAGGGGCACGTCCAAACACCCGCCAAGAGTTCTTCTGTTGCTTCAACAGGGAGAACAAGAGATGTTCAATGTCATCAATGCAAAGGGTATGGCCATATGAGGAGTGAATGTCCAAGCAAACGGGTACTGATTGTGCGGGATAATGGTGAGTATTCCTCTGCTAGTGATTTAGACGAAGATACCTATGCTATGCTTGCAGCTAACCATGGAGGTAGTGAAGATGAGCTTAATCAAACAGAAGAGCACATTGACGCTGAGCATGCAGATCGCTATGAGAGTCTCATTGTGCAACGTGTGTTGAGCATTCAAATGGGCAAGGCAGGGCAAAATCAACGATACAATTTGTTCCAAACCAAATGTGTGATCAAGGAACGCGCATGCCGTGTGATTATTGATGGCGGAAGCTGCAATAACCTCGCCAGCTCCGACATGGTCGAGAAGCTCTCACTTAACACCAGACCGCATCCTCAGCCTTATTACATCCAATGGTTCAACAATAGTGGTAAGGTAAAGGTAACACGGTTGGTTTACAATTTGATATTGGCTCGTATCATGACTTTGTTGATTGCGATGTGGTACCTATGCAAGCATGTTTTATGTTGTTAGGTAGACCTTGGCAATATGATAAGGACTCTATGCATCATGGTAGAACCAATCAATATTCTTTTGTGCATAAAGAAAGGAAAATTGTGCTGCATCCTATGACTCCTGAGGCTATTTTGAAAGATGAGATTGCTAGGGCTAGCAAAGAGAAAATTCAAGAGAATGCAAAGAGTGAGAATCACATTGTAGCAAAAGGGATTGAACAACCTAAAAAGAAAGAAGTTAACTCTGATGTTGATAAGAAAAATGAGATTAAATTGAAAGATGCTTGCTTTCTTGCGACTAAATCTGACGTGAATGAATTGCATGCTAGTATTTCTCATTGTTATGCTTTGGTTTGCAAAGAAACTTTGTTTTCACTACAGGATATGTGTTCTTCTTTGTCTCCTGTCGTCGCTAACCTTTTGCAGGAGTATGCTGACGTCTTCCCGAAGGACATTCCTCCAGGGCTGCCACCAATCCGGGGGATTGAGCACCAAATTGATCTCATTCCATGGGCATCTTTACCCAATCGAGCACCATATAGAACCAATCCAGAAGAAACTAAAGAAATACAACGCCAGTTCAAGAATTGCTAGATAAAGGGTACGTACGTGAATCTCTTAGTCCTTGTGCTGTTCCGGTCATTTTAGTGCCTAAAAAAGATGGAACATGGCGTATGTGTGTTGATTGTAGAGCAATTAATAATATCACCATTAGGTATCGTCACCCTATTCTTAGGTTAGACGATATGCTTGATGAATTAAGTGGTTCTATTATGTTCTCTAAAGTTGATTTGCGTAGTGGGTACCACCAGATTCGCATGAAGTTAGGAGATGAATGGAAGACGGCATTTAAAACTAAGTTCGGACTATATGAGTGGTTAGTAATGCCTTTTGGGTTAACTAATGCACCTAGTACCTTCATGAGATTGATGAACGAGGTTTTGCGTGCTTTCATTGGAAAATTTGTGGTGGTATATTTTGATGACATTTTGATCTACAAAGAAATCATTAGAGGAACATCTTAACCGCTTATGCGTCTTTGTTTTTAATGCATTACGAGATGCGCGTTTATTTGGTAACCTTGAGAAGTGCACCTTTTGCACGGATCGAGTCTCTTTTCTTGGCTATGTTGTTACTCTACAGGGGATTGAAGTTGATCATGCCAAGGTTGAAGCAATACAGAGTTGGCTGACTCCTAACACGGTCACACAGGTGCGAAGTTTTCTAGGACTTGCTGGGTTCTACCGTCGCTTTGTGAAGGATTTCAGCACAATCGCCGCACCGTTGAATCAACTCACCAAGAAGGGTGTGCCATTTGTTTTGGGTAAAGCACACGAAGATGCCTTCGATACCTTAAAAGATAAGTTAACACATGCACCCTTACTCCAACTACCAGACTTTTCTAAGACTTTCGAATTAGAATGTGATGCTAGTGGAATCGGGTTGGGTGGTGTGCTCATACAGGGAGGAAAACCTAATGCATATTTCAGTGAAAAGTTAAGTGGGCCTAGTTTGAACTATTCTACTTATGATAAGGAATTATATGCTCTAGTTCGAACTTTGGAAACATGGCAACAATATTTATGGCCCAAAGAATTTGTCATTCACTCTGATCATGAATCATTAAAGCATATTCGAAGTCAAGCTAAACTAAATCGTAGACATGCAAAATGGGTTGAATTCATTGAATCTTTTCCTTATGTCATAAAACACAAGCAGGGAAAAGATAATGTTATTGCTGATGCTTTGTCTCGAAGATATACCATACTTTCACAACTTGATTTCAAAATCTTTGGATTAGAGACGATTAAACAACAATACGTGCATGATGATGATTTTAAAGATGTATTGTTGAATTGTAAAGAAGGAAAAACTTGGAACAAATTTTTCATTAATGATGGATTTGTATTTTGAGCTAACAAGCTGTGCATTCCAGCTGGGTCCGTTCGTTTGTTACTTTTGCAGGAAGCACATGGAGGTGCTTTGATGGGACACTTTGGTGTCAAAAAGACAGAGGATTTACTTGCTAGCCATTTTTATTGGCCCAAGATGAGAAGAGACGTTGAAAGGTATGTAGCTCGCTGCATAACTTGTCAGAAAGCAAAATCTCGTCTTCAACCCCATGGTTTGTATATGCCTCTCCCTGTTCCTTCTTTACCTTGGGAAGACATTTCAATGGACTTTGTTTTAGGATTGCCTAGAACTAAGAAGGGGAGGGATAGTATATTTGTGGTGGTTGATAGATTCTCTAAGATGGCTCATTTCATACCATGCCATAAAACTGATGATGCAACACATATTACTGATCTTTTCTTTCGTGAAATTGTTCGCTTGCATGGTGTGCCAAATACAATTGTTTCAGATAGAGATGCTAAATTTCTTAGCCATTTTTGGAAAATTCTATGGGCTAAATTGGGGACTAAATTATTATTCTCAACTACTTGTCATCCCCAAACTGATGGACAAACTGAGGTTGTTAATAGAACACTATCTACCATGCTTAGGGCTGTGTTAAAAAAGAAAATTAAAATGTGGGAAGAATGCTTGCCTCATGTTGAGTTTGCTTACAATAGATCAAAGCATTCTACTACCAAGATGTGCCCATTTGAGATTGTATATGGTTTTGTGCCTCATGCTCCAATTGATTTATTACCACTACCATCTTCTGAAAGGATTAATTTTGATGCTAAGCAACGTGCTGATTTAATGATAAAAATGCATGAGTCCACAAAAGAGAACATTGAAAGAATGAATGCTAAATATAAACTTGCTGGTAGTGAAGGAAGAAAGCAATTAAAATTTGAACCTGGTAATCTTGTTTGGCTACATTTGCGCAAAGATCGTTTCCCTGAGTTACGGAAATCTAAATTAATGCTACGAGCTGATGGTCCATTTAAAGTACTTGAACGGATTAACGATAATGCATATAAGCTTGAGTTGCCTGCAGATTTTGGGGTTAGTCCCACATTTAACATTGCAGATTTGAAGCTATACTTGGGTTCTGAGGAGGAGCTTGAGTCGAGGACGACTCCAATGCAAGAAGGGGAGGATGATGAGGACATCACTCTCTTCGATGCAGCCACGCCGACACCTACACGTCAAGAGGAAATGATGAAAGGACCAATTACGCGAGCTCGTGCACGCCAGCAAATGGTCAACATGGTGCTCACAAATTATGGAGAAGTGCCACTACAATACCAGATCAAAATAGGCCCAAAAGGAGGCACCAACCATGATGAGCCAAGGAGGTGCCAAGGCCCACGGGCAAAAACATGTTGAAACAAGGAGGCCCAACCATGATGGGCCAAGGAGGCACTAAGGCCCATCATGGCACCACTCCTTATCAGGCCAACCCATGAAGTGTGGCACCACTTGCTCCCACTTGCTCCCTCCACCGGCCCACGAAGGCCCAAGTTGCATGACTAGAAGTTTAGTACCACCTTGCTTAGTGTTTAGTTTTTGGCTCCATCCCTCCACTATATAATAGAGGCAATAGGCCACCTAAGAGACTTGAGTTTTGCTTTGTAAATCAGTTTAGCCTTTGCTACTGTACGTGTAAGCGCGTGTCGATTAGACCGCCCGCGCACGTGTTTGCAAGACTCCAAATTTTCATATTGGAAATTAAATTTTCATATTAGCAATTTCAGATTGCTTGTTATCTTGTTCTTGCTTTTTCTTTAATTGCTTGCAGGAACCCAGACCCTCGTGGTCAGGTTGATCACGCACCGGCGAGATCAATAACCCTCTGGAGTTGGTGTATCGGTCGCTAAGGCGCAACGTCCTGGACGGTTGTAGTCGGGCCGCTAACGTTGACTCTCCACAAAAGTCGAGATTTACCTTCTCATCGAAAGATCGGGACCGTTGTTTCTATCAGTGGTATTTTCTGAATTGTGTGTTTGTATGTTGTTTGAGTGTTTATTTTGTTCTTTATCTGCTACGCGTAGACGTTGAACTGTGCGAAGGTGCGGAGGTTGAAGATCAAGCTCAAGATCAAGTCTTAGATCAAGACCAGTTGCTCTTTGAAGGCAAGTTATGCTTTGATCATGTTGATCCTATTTGTGAAAATTATATTGATTCAAATTATTGCATGCTAATGTAATTAGAATTGTTTTGAATAATTCTGGGAATTAGTTAAATGCCTCATTATTGTATGCTACCGTGTCGTATATAATTGTATGCCATGAATCCTTTGTCACCCTAGATTGTGGATTAATAGTTGGACATTAATAATTTGCCAACATGGGTTAATTAGCTCGTAGGTATGCTTAGCCATGCCACGTAGATTTGCCATGATTTTGGATATTAAAGTTAATATTGACTTAATGGGATATATAACATGTTTTCGAGAATGTGACATGTGTTGTTGAGTTTGATGATGGCACGTAGTGCATGGTAAAGAACTGGGGTGATAAAATGCTTTAGACTGGGGCAAGTGGCAAGATTGATCTGGTGGGCCATGATTGGTACCGGGAAAATCGTTTTGGTTTTTGGGTAGTCTTGCCTTGGTCAACTTAAAGACTTAACCTTGCAAGCCTTTGAACTGGGTCATTCATACAACCACAAGTCTTGAATGGGACAGCCCTAGCTGATTAATTTGTTGATTCTAAACTTTAGTACTATTATGGTGGTGTGAGGCCCGGGTAGTGGTAACCAGTCCCCGCACGGGTTGGCTCACATGGCGTAAGAGGGGGGCCTTGGATGTGGTAACCAGTCCCACCAGTGTTGAAACCTCAGTGAGTAGTACTTGGTTTAGATAGGCATTGGAAAGGCTTTGTTATGGACACTCGCCTTTGTGGTGTTTGACTGTATCTTGTGGGTAAAGTGTATAACCTCTACAGAGTGTAAAATCTATTCGAATAGCCATGTCCGCGGCATTGGACATTACTCGGGGATTACAGTCAAGGGTTAAACTTTCATAAAAATAACTTGATTTGTGGAAAATACTTGGGTTGGAATTGGTGAACTTGACTTAGGTTGAGAAATACTTTACTTGTGAAATATTATGAAAGTTATTATTCTTATTATTGTTTTACTGCTTTGGCAATCTATTATTGTAATTGTCAATGCTGCTTTACTACAAATGAACCATAGTCTATCCTTTGTAATAAGCCATGCATATAGAATATTAGAACTGCATTCTGTGCGTGACTTGCTGAGTGCTCAAAGTACTCACCCTTGTAACAATACAACATCAGTTGAAGAAGAAGCGACGCCAACCTTGGAGGAGGAACTTCAGGAGGAGCCGTCTACCTAGGGAGCAGCCTAGTCAGTTGCCTGTGGCAAATTGGGGGCGCCAGAAGTCTATTTTCATTCCGCTGCAATTGTCTACTTTAATAAGTCTTCGCCCTGCAAGGCGTACTTTTGTAACTTGACCATAAGGTCGAGCAACCAGTTTTATTATTGAATTAAAATACTTTATTATTTCGCTGAGTATGATTGTGATATGTACCGATGTTGAGATTGTGTAGCGTGATCCTGGACTAGTGCTGGATATACAGAGGGTCCGGATTTGCACATTTGGGTCCCGACAATCTCTGACGACTTCTGGTGATCGGACCACTCGTCGCAGATCGGGAACCACTCGGCGCTGATCAGGACATGAGCGACTACTTCCTCTACGTGCACGTATCTACTTCCGCTGCATCGACGCGTCAAAGGTAACGACTCATGATCCTCTACTTGCATGTGATCTTGGGTGTTCGCGGTAGAAAAAATTTCAATTGTTGCTAGTGTAGCCTACCAGTACTCCTTCATAGCATCATCTGTCGTGTGGGCCACCTGATCCTCTAACTCAACAAATGACACAGCAGCCATCCTACCACCATGCAAGCAACACACATGTAGCATCGACTGACATGAGGTACATGTAACCACCACGCATCACTCGACAGAATGTGCCACATCGGCTCACCAGGCAAAAGGCCCTATGGTCATCGTCAGTGAGAACGGTGAGCACATACAGGTAGATCTAGCCATCGTGATTCCATTGCTCGGCTTACCCTTCTCCCAAGGACATGGAAAGGACGATGGCGAGCATTGAAGCGATAGTGGGTTCGGTTCAAATAATGATGATGGCTTCTGGTGGTCCTTCAGTGAAACTAGCAAGCACACGGGATAACCCTCGTCGAGGTGAAGTGAATGAGACCAGCGATGATCTTCAGGAGGCGCTAACAACGGCAAATCGATGGATTGAAGCTCTCCACGGCGCTTAGCTAATCCCGCAAAATCCGGCGAATTTAGGGCACTATGGAGCAATTGATCTCAGGATTGGATTGGTTGAGTGCCTTTCGTGCAAGTGGTGGACACCAAAACTTGGCAACGATACAACGGACAGAGTCCAAAGCGAACACGTGGGGAAGATGACCACTGGCCATACATGTGGCAGAAACCAATGGCATGTGCACATCGAACACGATATGATCTCGGCAGCACACCTACGCATCAGGATCCAACGGCCACTGATGAGGACATCACTACCATGGATACGGCCATGCCTACAAACCCAATTGAAACCAACTATGTAATACAAGGGCCAATTACTCGAGCTCGTGCATGTCAATTCAATTACCAGGTGAATGCGTTCCTTGGGTTGCATACAAATAATTTAATGAATAGAATGCTATTTAATCCTTGTGATGATTTTATTGTCCTTAGGAACCAAGGAGAAGGACTCCCAAATATCAAGCATAAGCCAATTCTTTCGGTGCACAAGATCAACTTGGATTCGGCCTCCGGGATAGCACCAACTTAAAATGACCATAACTTTTGATCCACAAGGGTGTTTGTGGTGTATGAGTACTGGTTTGAAAGGTTTCGTCGTCCTCTTTCCAACGGATCCGGCCCCATCCCTAAATTCCATCCGAGTCGACGGGAATCTGCAAAACAAGTGGTGTAACTTTTCCAATCCGAGAAGACTTGGGCTTTGGGCCTTGTAATAGAGTTTAGTTGGTGTCCTACTGTTTTGGATGTGTTTCCCACAACCCTAACTTTCATAAATAGCGAACCATCAGCTCTTTAGGGTTTTGGGTTTTATTTGATTAGTTTAGCCAAGTACAAACTTGATCCTACGAGTTGTGCTGGACAGCCACCTTGTCAAGATCATCAATAAGACTCCATCTTTGTTTGCCTTCAACTTTTATCCGTAATTTCAGATTGCTTATACTATTGTTCTTGCTTGTTCTTCAGTAGCTTGCAGGAATAGAACCTCGTGTTCAGGTTGATCGTGCCCGTGGCAAGATCAATAACCCTTCGGAGTTGGTTTAGCGATTGCTAAGGTGCATCGTTGTCGCACGGTGTAGTCGGGTCGTCAAAGTCATCTCCACCCCAAACCAATCGTGTGTTTCTCATCGAAAGATCGGGACACCCACAGCGCCATCAAGTGGTATCAGAGCAAACCAGGTTGCTCGGTGAGATTTCTTTACCCTACATTAGTAGATTGATTTCATCCCTATAGTCCAGAGAACGCCCCAAACAGATTGGATCTCCCCATACCAAAACAATTTGAGCCTCGCAATTTCCTTTCCAGTGCACTGTGTTATTGATTTTTTGGTTGCATCATCCGGATTCAAGTTGTGTTGTCTTTGATTTCGGATCAAGAAAAGAGAATCCGTGTCGGTTCCAGAGAAGCCTTCCCGAACTATTTTTTTTTAAAAAAAGGGTGTTCGAACCGAAGCTTCTTTTCATCCGCCTGATCGCCCACCTGGTCACCCACCTGGTCGCCCGACTGGTCAACCGATTGGTCGCCGACTGGTCACCCGATTGGTCGCCGACTGGTCACCCGATTGGTCGCCGACTGGTCGCCCAACTGATCGCCGACTGGTCACCCGACTGGTCGCCCACCTAACCGCCGCCTAGTCGCCCACCTGGTCACCGCCTGGTCACCCACCTGGTCGCCCGACTGGTCGACCGACTAATAGTCGCCTGAATTGTCAGGCCGCTCCTTGGACTGGTCTCCCGCCTGCAGCGCGCTTGAAAGAAAAACGAGTCGGATCGTTCCGGACCAAAAAAAGAGTTCCCTTCTTTCGTGAATTTTTCTGTGCCAAACCTGTTTTCACAAGGTCCCCTGTCTTTTGAGACAGTTCCCTTCTTTTGCGAATTTTTTCGCGTTGGATTTCCATCTGTTGTCAAATTGTATTATCGCCGACTGCACAGTTTTGAGCCACTAGTTCTTGCTAGCCTAGAGTCAACAACTAGTGACTAGACGCTGAACAATTCTTCAATTTTGCATTCACTGATTGGAATATTGCTAACCTTTGCTACTACATAAAGCCTGTCCAAGCTCCACTTTCTACCCGTATAGGCGTTCAATCCCTTGGCAATCGCTTTACGCAAACTTCGGAGAACCTTTGACAACGCCAACAGCCGACAACGCCTACCGCATTGTAAGAACTTGTAAGAGCTTGGGTCATAGGCTTGAGTGCTTGAGAGACTTGCCACCACTTCCTAGTAGTTGATAGGAACATTATACTTGTGGTTTTTGTTTCCTTATCGTCTACTAAACCATGTCAGGTGACGAGAGTTCACTGCATCATTCTCCACGAACCAAGGGCATCATTGCTCACTTTCAAAGGAAGACAAGAGAGACCACCGAGGGTCTTAGCGAGGATGTACGGCTCACTAATGAGCGTATGTCAATGCAAGAGGACCGTCTGAGATCCATCGAGGCCGCACAAGGGATTGCTAACACTACTCTTGCTACTATTTTGGCTAGACTTGATACTTTTGCAGCTGCTGCATCTGGGGCTTCCAATCCACCACCCCGTCGTCCAGGCAACACTTCATCTCCACGGGAGAAGCATCCAGTACATTTAGAAGAACAAAACAAAGAGAACCAATATGACGACACCACTGATGTGGAGGAGGACATAACCGTCAATTACGACAATGATCGTGACCATCATCGGCTACGCTTCAATCAGTAAGGTATGCGACGTGATCCTCCACGACCAAGGGAACGAGAACGAGATGATGTTTTCCCTAATGTAAATTTCAATATGCCACCCTTTGAAGGTAAATATGATCCTGATGGTTACCTTAGTTGGGAATTACATGTTGATCAAAAATTTGCATGCCATGATTTCCCTGAGAATAGAAGAGTTAGGGCTGCCACAAGTGAATTCACTGATTTTGCTTCTGTTTGGTGGAGAGAACATTGCCGTGCTCATCCAAATAATATACCCACCACATGGGAAGCATTAAAATTGCTAATTAGGCATAGATTTGTTCCTTTATACTACTCTAGAGACTTATTAAATAAATTGCAGCGCCTACACCAAGGTAAGAATTTGGTGGAATAATATTACCAAGAATTTCAAATTGGCATGTTGCGTTGTGGATTAATTGAGAATGAGGAAGCTTCTATGGCTCGTTTCTTAGGTGGTTTAAATCGAGAAATCCAAGAAATTCTAGATTATAAGGATTATAATTCGATGACTCGTTTATTTCATCTTGCTTGCAAAGCTGAACGTGAAGTGCAGGGTCGTCAATCGAGGGCAAAAGCTAACCTTGCTGCATGTCGAGCTACTTCATGGACGCCTCACACCCCTGCTGCTCCGTCCGATCGTACCACTACACCGACATCTTCAAGCAACAAAATGACATCCTCTACTCCCACTTCAGCACCACAATATGCTTGATGAATTAAGTGGCTCTACCATGTTCTCTAAAGTTGATTTGCATAGTGGGTACCACCAGATTCGCATGAAGTTAGGAGATGAATGGAAAACATCATTGAAAACTTAGTTCGGTTTATATGAGTGGTTAGTAATGCCTTTCGGGTTGACGAATTCTCCTAGCAATTTCATGAGACTGATGAACGAGGTTTTACGTGCTTTCATTGGAAAATTTGTGGTGGTTTACTTTGAAGATATCTTGATTTATAGCAGATCTTTAGAGGACCATCTTGAACATTTACGAGCTATCTTTAATGCTTTACGCGATGCACGCTTATTTGGTAACCTTGAGAAGTGCACCTTTTACACGGATCGAGTCTCATTTCTTGGCTATGTTGTTACTCCACAGGGAATTGAAGTTGACCAAGCCAAGGTTGAAGCAATACAGAGTTGGTCGACTCCTAACACGGTCACACAGGTGCGAAGTTTTCTAGGACTTGCTGGATTCTATCGCTGCTTTGTGAAGGACTTTAGCACAATCGCCGCACCGTTGAACGAGCTTACCAAGAAGGATGTGCCTTTTGTTTGGGGCAAGTCGCAGGAAGATGCCTTCAATGTTCTGAAAGCTAAGTTAACACATGCACCCTTACTCCAACTTCTAGACTTTTCTAAGACTTTTGAACTAGAATGTGATGCTAGTGGAGTTGGTTTGGGTGGTGTTCTGTTACAAGAAGGAAAACCTGTTGCTTATTTTAGTGAGAAGTTGGGTGAGCCTAGTTTGAACTATTCTACGTATGATAAGGAGTTATATGCGCTAGTTCAAACTTTAGAAACATGGCAACATTATTTATGGCCCAAGGAATTTGTTATACATTCTGATCACGAATCGTTAAAACATATTAGAAGTCAAGCTAAACTGAACCTTAGACATGCAAAGTGGGTTGAATTCATTGAGTCATTTCCCTATGTCATCAAACACAAAAAGGGAAATGATAATGTCATTGCTGATGCTTTGTCTAGGAGATATACCATGCTCTCACAACTTGACTTCAAAATTTTTGGTTTGGAAACGATTAAAGAGCAATATGGGCATGATGATGATTTTAAAGATGTGTTGCTCAATTGTAAAGGTGGAAAAACTTGGAATAAATTTGTCCTCAATAATGGTTTTGTGTTTAGAGCAAACAAACTATGCATTCCAGCTAGTTCTGTTCGTTTGTTATTGCACTGTGTTGTTGAATTTTTGGTTGCATCATCGTGTCGGATTGCTGAATTCTAGTTCTAGTTGGAATATAGATCAGAAGAGTTTTGTGCACCTAGCAAAAACGCCGGTTTCAAGTCGTGTTGTCTTCGTTTTCGGTTTAAGAAAAGGAATCCGAGTCGGCTCCAGAGAAGCCTTCCCGAACTGTTAAAAAAAGGGATAGTTCGGGCCGAAGCTTCTTTCTCGCCACCCCTGGTTGCCCAACTGGTCGCCGCCTTGTCGCCGCCTGGTCGCCCACCTGCTAGCCGACTGGTTGCCCACCTGATCATTGACTGGTCGCCGCCCGGTCGCCCGAATGGTCGCCCACCTGCTAGCCGACTGGTCGCCCACCTGATCACCGTCTGGTCGCCCGACTGGCCGTTCACTGATAGCCGTCTGATTGTCAGGACCCTCCTTGGACTGGTCTCCCGCCTGCAACACGCTTGAAAGAAAAACAAGTCGGATCGTTCCGGACCTAAAAAAGAGTCTGGAACCATTCCGAAATTTTTTCTGTGCTAAACCTGTTTTCACAAGGTCCCCAGTCTTTAGAGATAGTTCCCTTCTTTCGTGATTTTTTTCCCGCTGGTTTTCCATCTGCTGTCAATTGCACTATCGCTGACTGCACAGTTTTGAGCCTCTTGTTCTTGCTAGCCTAGAGTCAGCAACTAACAACAAAACGTTGAACAATTCTTCAATTTTGCATTCACTGATTGGAATATTGCTAACCATTGCTACTACATAAAGCCTGTCCAAGCTCCACTTTCTACCCGTACAGGCGTTCGATCCCTTGGCAATCGCTTTACGCAAACTTCGGAGAACCTTTGACAACGCCAACAGCCGACAACGCCAACAGCCGACAACGCCTACCGCATTGTAAGAACTTGTAAGAACTTTGGTCATAGGCTTGAGTGCTTGAGAGTCTTGCCACCACTTCATAGTAGTTGGTAGGAACATTATAAATGTGGTTTTTGTTTCCTTGTCATCTACTAACCATGTCAGGTGACGAAGGTGACGAAAGTTCGCTGCATCACTCTCCACGAACAAAGGGCATCATTGCCCACTTTCAGAGGATGACGAGGGAGACAACCGAGGGACTTAGTGAGGATGTACGACTCACTAATGAGCATAAGTCAATGCAGGAGGACCGTCTCAGATCCATCGAGGCCACACAAGGGATTGCTAACACTACTCTTGCTACTATTTTGGCTAGACTTATACTTTTGCAGTTGCTGCATCTTGTGCTTCCAATCCGCCACCCCGTCGTCCAAGCAACAATTCAGCTCCACGGGAGAGGCACCCAGCAGATTTAGAAGAACAGAACGAAGAGAACCAATATGATGACACCACTGATTTGGAGGAGGACAACACCGTCAACTACGACAATGACCGTGACCATCATCGGCTACGCTTCAACCAACAAGGTATGAGACATGATCCTCCAGGACCCAGGGAACGAGAACGAGAAGATATTTTCCCTAAGGTAAATTTCAATATGCCTCCTTTCGAAGGTAAATATGATCCTGATGCGTACCTTAGTTGGGAATTACTTGTTGATCAGAAATTTGCATGCCATGATTTTCCTGAGAATAGAAGAGTTAGGGCTGCCACTAGTGAATTCTCTGATTTTGCTTCTGTTTGGTGGAGAGAACATTGCTGTGTCCATCCAAATAATATACCCACCACTTGGGAAGCATTAAAGCTGCTCATGAGACATAGATTTGTTCCCTCATATTATGCTAGAGACTTAATAAATTGCAGCGCCTACACCAAGGTAAGAATTCAGTAGAGGAGTATTATCAAGAATTGCAAATTGGCATGCTGCGTTGTGGTTTAATTGGGAATGAGGAAGCCTCTATGGCTTGTTTCTTAGGTGGTTTAAATCGAGAAATCCAGGACATTCTAGATTATAAGGATTATAATTCGATGACTCGTTTATTCCATCTTGCTTGTAAAGCTTAACGTGAAGTGCAGGGTGGCTTGTTTCTTAGGTGGTTTAAATCGAGAAATCCAGGACATTCTAGATTATAAGGATTATAATTCGATGACTCGTTTATCCCATCTTGCTTGTAAAGCTTAACGTGAAGTGCAGGGTGGACAATCGAGGGCCAAAGCTAACTTTTCTGCAGATCGAGCTACTTCATGGACACCGGCCACCCCTGCTGCTCCTTCCGGCCGTACTACAACACCGACCTCTGCCATCAACAAAACGGCATCCGTTACTTCAAATTCGGCACCACAGCCAATGCCGACGAGGAGTGTCACACAATCTCCTACCAAAAACTCATTGGCATCCGTTGCCTCAATAGGACGCACAAGAGATATTCAGTGCCATCGCTGCAAAGGTTTTGGCCACATGATGAAGGAATGTCCAAACAAGCGTGTGCTAATAGCCCGCAAAGATGACGAGTACGATTCAGCAAGCGATCCTGAAGAAGAAACATATGCTTTGTTTGCTGAACATGAAGACGGTGATCCAAATGCTGAACATGAAGAGGTGCACGTGAGCTCTGGTGATGCTGACCAATATTTGAGTATTATTGCACAACATGTGCTTAGTGCTCAGATTGCCCGCGCCAATCCAAATCAACGCCACAACTTGTTTTACAAAAAAGGCGTCGTCAAGGAGCGATCCATTTGAATAATCATTGATGGTGGGAGTTGCAATAATCTAGCCAGCATGGACATGGTGGAGAAGCTAGCACTCTCCACTAGACCACACCCTCAGCCCTACCACATTCAATGGTTCACCAACAACGGCAAACTCATGGTAACTCGCATGGTAAGAGTACATTTCGCTTTAGGTTCCTATCATGATTTTGTTGATTACGATGTTGTACCTATGCAAGCATGTTCTATGTTATTAGGTAGACCGTGACAATATGATAAGGATTGTTGACATCATGGTAGAACAAATCAATACTCTTTTGTGCATAAAGAAAAGAAAATTGTGCTACAACCAATGTCGCCTGATGCCATTGTAAAAAATGAAATTGCTAGAGCTCGCAAAGAGAAAAATCGAGAGAATTCTAAGAGTGAAAATCATATTGTCGCCAAAGGACTTGAACAATATAAACAGAAAGAATCTAACCTTGATTGTGCCAAGCCAAATGAGATTAAATTGAAAGGCGCTTGTTTTCTTGCGACGAAATCTAATGTGAATGAGTTGGATGTTTGTAGATATACCTGCTATGCTTTTCTCTGCAAAGAAACTTTGTTTCCACTAGAGGAGATGTCTCTCTCTTTGCCTCCTGTCGTCGCTAACCTTTTGCAGGAATACGCTGACATCTTCCCGAAGGACATCCCCTCAAGGTTGCCACCAATTAGAGGGATTGAGCACTAAATTGATCTCATTCCAGGGGCATCCTTGCCCAACCGAGCGCCATACAGAACCAACCCTGAAGAGACTAAAGAAATACAACGCCAAGTTCAAGAATTGCTTGATAATGGGTACGTACGTGAATCTCTTAGTCCTTGTACTGTTCCAATTATTTTAGTGCCTAAGAAAGATGGGACATGGCACATGTGTGTGGATTGTAGAGCAATAAAGAATATCACCATTAGATATTGTCATCCTATTCCTAGGTTAGACGATATGCTTGATGAATTAAGTGGCTCTACTATGTTCTCTAAAGTTGATTTGCGTAGTGGGTACCACCAGATTCGCATGAAGTTAGGAGATGAATGGAAAACAGCCTTTAAAACTAAGTTCGGTTTATATGAGTGGTTAGTAATGCCTTTCGGGTTGACTAATGCTCCTAGCACTTTCATGAGACTGATGAACGAGGTTTTACGTGCTTTCATTGGAAAATTTGTGGTAGTTTACTTTGATGATATCTTGATTTATAGCAGATCTTTAGAGGACCATCTTGAACATTTACATGCTATCTTTAATGCTTTACACGATGCACGCTTATTTGGTAACCTTGAGAAGTGCACCTTTTGCATGGATCGAGTCTTTTTTCTTGGCTATGTTGTTACTCCACAGGGAATTGAAGTTGACCAAGCCAAGGTTGAAGCAATACAGAGTTGACCGACTCCTAACACGGTCATGCAGGTGCGAAGTTTTCTAGGACTCGCTGTGTTCTATCACCGCTTTGTGAAGGACTTTAGCACAATCGTCGCACCGTTGAACGAGCTTACAAGAAGGATGTGCCTTTTGTTTGGGGCAAGTCGCAGGAAGATGCCTTCAATGTTCTGAAAGCTAAGTTAACACATGCACCCTTACTCCAACTTCCAGACTTTCCTAAGACTTTTGAAATAGAATGTGATGCTAGTGGAATTAGTTTGGGTGGTGTTCTGTTACAAGAAGGAAAGCCTGTTGCTTATTTTAGTGAGAAGTTGAGTGGGCTTAGTTTGAACTATTCTACGTATGACAAGGAGTTATACGCGCTAGTTCGAACTTTAGAAACATGGCAACATTATTTATGGCCCAAGGAATTTGTTATACATTCTGATCACAAATCGTTAAAACATATTAGAAGTCAAGCTAAACTGAACCGTAGACATGCAAAGTGGGTTGAATTCATTGAGTCATTTCCCTATGTCATCAAACATAAAAAGGGAATGGATAATGTCATTGTTGATGCCTTGTCTAGGAGATATACCATGCTCTCACAACTTGACTTCAAAATTTTTGGTTTGGAAACGATTAAAGAGCAATATGTGCATGATGATGATTTTAAAGATGTGTTGCTCCATTGCTAGGGGGAAAAACATGGAACAAATTTGTCTTCCATAATGTGTTTGTCTTTAGAGCAAACAAACTATGCATTCCGGCTAGTTCTGTTCGTTTGTTATTGCTATAGGAAGCGCATGGAGGAGGGTTGATGGGACACTTTGGTGTTAAGAAGACGGAGGACATGCTCGCTAGCCATTTCTTTTGGTCCAAGATGAGACGGGACGTGGAACGTTTCATCACTCGCTGCACTACATGTCTAAAAGCTAAGTCACGACTTAATCCAAATGGTTTTTACATGCCTCTGCCTGTTCCTAGCGTGCCTTGGGAGGATATTTCTATGGACTTTGTTTTAGGACTTCATAGGACAAAGAAGGGGAGGGATCGTATCTTTGTTGTTGTGGATAGATTTTCTAAGATGGCACACTTCATACCTTGTCACAAAAGCGATGACGCTATCAACATTGCCGACTTATTCTTTCGTGAAATTGTTCGCTTACATGGTGTGCCAAACACAATAGTTTCTGATCGTGACACTAAATTCTTAAGCCACTTTTGGAAAACTTTATGGGCTAAATTGGGGACTAAGCTTTTATTTTCTACTACTTATCATCCCCAAACTGATGGACAAACTGAGGTCATTAATCGAACTTTATCTACCATGCTTAGGGCTGTTTTGAAAAGAACATTAAATTATGGAAAGAATGTTTGCCTCATATTGAGTTTGCTTATAACCGATCAATGCATTCTACTACTAAGATGTGCCCTTTTGAGATTGTTTATCGATTTGTACCACATGCTCCAATTGACTTGTTACCTCTTCCATCTTCGAAGAAATTGAATCTTGATGCTAAACAACGTGCTGATTTGATTACGAAAATGCATGAGACAACTAAAGACAACATAGAGGCATGAATGCTAAATATAAACTTCCTGGTAGTAAGGGAAGGAAGCATGTAACTTTTGAACCGGGAGATTTAGTTTGGTTGCATTTGCGAAAAGATCGATTCCCGGAATTGAGAAAATCTAAGTTGATGCCTCGAGCTGATGGTCCCTTCAAAGTATTGGCAAAGATTAATGATAATGCATATAAGCTTGAATTGCCTGCATATTTTGGGGTTAGTCCCACATTCAACATTGCCGATTTGAAACCATACTTGGGAGAAGATGATGAGCTTGAGTTGAGGACGACTCATATGCAAGAAGGGGAGGATGATAAGGACATCACTACCATGGATACGGCCATGCCTACAAACCCAATTGAAACCAACTATGTAATTCAAGGGCCAATTACTCGAGCTCGTGCACATCAATTCAATTACCAGGTGAATGCGTTCCTCGGGTTGCATACAAATAATTTAATGAATAGAATGCTATTTAATCCTTGTGGTGATTTTATTGTCCTTAGGAACCAAGGAGGACTCCCAAACGTCAAGCATGAAGCCAATTCTTCAAGTGCACAAGATCAACTCGGATTCGGCCTCCGGGACAGCACCAACTTAAAACGAACATAACTTTTGATCCACGTGGGTGTTTGGGGTCTATAAGTACTGGTTTGAAAGGTTTTGTCATCCTCTATCCAACGGATTCAGCCCCATCCCCAAATTCCATCCGAGTCGACAGGAATCTGCGAAACAAGTGGCGTCACTTTTCCAATCCAAGAAGACTTGGGCTTTGGGCCTTGTAATAGAGTTGTAGTTGGAGTCCTACTGTTTTGGACGTGTTTCCCACGTCCCTAACTCTCATAAATAGCCAGCCATCGGCTCTTTAGGGTTTTGGGTTTTATTTGATTAGTTTAGCCAAGTGCAAACTTGATTCTGCGAGTTGTGCTGGACAGCCACCTTGTCAAGATCGTCAATAAGACTCCATCTTTGTTTGCCTTCAACTTTTATCCGCAATTTTAGATTGCTTAACTATCGTTCTTGCTTGTTCTTCTATTGCTTGCAGGAATAGAACCTCGTGTTCAGGTTGATCGTGCCTGCGGCAAGATCAATAACCCTTCGGAGTTGGTTTAGCGATTGCTAAGGCGCATCATCATCGTGCGGTGTAGTCGGATCATTAAGTCGTCTCCACCCAAATCGATCGTGTGTTTCACCAAGCTTAAAGCCTCAACTAGGTAGCGTAGATAAGGCCCTAGTGCCATAGAGGTCCCGTTGCCACGAAGGAAATCGAATTTGGGCTCCTTTTGAGTCGAGATCTGATTTTTCGTCGTTTTCGTGTTTGTTAGGGTCAAAATGGTAAATTCGTGCAAATGAGCTCGAAACTCATCGTTGCCGACATGGATGGGTCTCTAGCATCGCTAGGAACCTAGCCACGCAATTGCCGCGAAATTCCGAACTCGATTGCGCAAAAAACCAATTTTAAGAAAACCTGGAAATTCTGAAGACGGCACTACCGACGCTATAAAGTTGGTACTACCGCCCGAGCGGCACTACCGTGGCTATAATGCCAGTAGCTATTTTCCAAAGAGCGTTGCATTTTGGCCTCTAGAACCTCGGCGCTACCGCCGTTGTAGGCCGGTACTACTGCCCGAGCGACACTACCGGGGTTACAATGTCGGCAGCTATTTTCCAGAGCGTGCTACCTTGTGGCCTTTGTAGGCCGACACTACCAGTGTTTGGGGCTGGTACTACTGCCCGAGCGGCAGTACCGTGGGAAACACTACGGTACGTTTTTTCCAGAGAACACCTATTTTGGTCATCGGTCGTCAGCACTACCGCCGGTGCAAGGTCGGTACATCTGGACTGGAGGTACTACCGGGCACTGTGCGCCGGTACTGCCGGTGTGAGCTGTTGCTTCCAAATCTTTTCGTTCTCTTTTAACTTCTACTTTCCGAATTCGAGTTGTTCTTATGGTTGGTTCAGATGTAACATTGGGTGTCCCGATCTTTCGATGAGAGTGATAATCTTCGATTTGAGTGGAATTGACTTTGACGATCCGACTACAACGTACAACGACGATGCGCCTTAGCAATCACTAAACCAACTCCAGAGGGTTATTGATCTTGCCGTGGGCACGATCAACCTGATCACGAAGATCAATTCCTGCAAGCAACCGAAGAACAAGCAAGAACAAGGCAAAAGCAATCTAAAATTGCAAATATAGATGAAGTATAGAAAAAGTTGGGGTTCCAATACAAGGAGCTTGTTAGGCGGCCGTTGAGCACGTCTAAAAGACTCAAATAGTAGCAAAAGGCTAAACTATCAAATAACCAAAACCCAAGTTATTTTGGGGGACTCCCTAGCTATATATAGGAGAAATAGGAGGCCAAAACCGTGCTAGGGGCGTCCAAAACACAACCATGGCCGAGTAGGACTCCTATTCCTAGGTTGACTCGGATTTGGAAAGATGACCGAACTTGTTTTGCAGATTCCCATTGACTCGTAAGGAATTTGTACATGAGGCCAGATCCGTTGGAAAGAGGACGACGAAAACTTTCAAACCAATACTCATAGACCCCAAACACCCTTGTGGATCGAAAGTTATGGTCATTTTAAGTTGGTGCTGTCCCGGAGGCCGAATCCGAGTTGATGTTGTGCACCGGAAGAATTGGCTTCATGCTTGACTTTTGGGAGTCCTTCTCCTTGTTTCCTAAGGACAATAAAATCATCACAAGGATTAAATAGCATTCCATTCATTAAATTATTTGTATGCAACCCGAGGAATGCATTCACCTGGCAATTGAATTAACGTGCACGAGCTCGAGTAATTGGCCCTTGTATTACATTATTGGTTTCAATTGGGTTTGTAGGCATGTCCATATCCATGGTAGTGATGTCCTCATCATCCTCCCCTTCTTGCATTTGAGTCGTCCTCGACTCAAGTTCATCATCTTCTCTCAAGTATGGCTTTAGATCTGATAATTGAGTTGAAGGGCTCGAGCTCGAGTCAATGGTCCTTGAACCGACGAAGATGTAGGATGGCCAAGGTGGGGGCCGATAAAGCCATGCAGATGGAGCCATCGTAGTAGACGTATACGAAGTAGAGGATGTCGTGAAGTGTCGCCAACTTAATGGTCCTGGCCAATGTGGGGGTCGATGAAACCATGCAGTTGATATAATTGCAGCAACACTTGGTGATGACCATATGTATGCAGTGTTAGTTCTGTCCATGATGAACATGGTCTCATCAGGTTCTCATTCACATTGTTTTGATTCATCGTTCTTCGTTCTTATCATTTTCGCCAAACGTTGACGGTTTCGTAGACGCCGATCCCGACTACGTTCGAGAGTCGGACTTTGTTGAAGATTAAACAGGCAAGCACCTCATTCGACCATTTTGATCCTATATTTGCAAAGTCCTATTTTCATTTGTCAAAACTATTATGCATGCGTGTATGTTTAGTAAAGATGCTATTTGTGGGAAAACCTGGTAGTTAGACCTGAATTGGTGGATTTCCTTAATCTTAATTGTTTTGTGAACCTTGTTGAACCCTAGGCTAAAACCTAGACATAAAAATAAATGTCAGATGGGTAATAACGAGAAGTAGCTGCATATGCTTAGTTATGCTGTAGAATGTATTGTATGACGTTACCACTCAATCAAGTTTTTCTCTTGGAATGGTTGGACGAATTTGGTTCAAGATTTGGTGTTGAGTGTTGGATTGAGGAATGGTTGTGTTGGTGTTTTTGGAAAATGGAAAAGGAGTATTTAGACACGGGCGAGATGCGTGGTGATTGGTGGTTCGGAATTTGGTTTAGTTTGGTTTGGAATGGTTGGAATTGGTGTGGTATGTAAGCAGGAGCTTGTATCCCAGTTTGGTTTTGGTTGTGGAGTACAAGCAGGAGCTTGTACGTTGGTTGGATTTGGTTATCTTGCCAGCAGGAGCTTGCTGTGGTTGGTTCCTTGCTATGGGGAGGTTGCGGGTTAGTGGGAGCTCCGAGGGGCCGCTAGCGCCGATCCTCTAGGGCCATAGCCAGTGATATGGAAGGTCTCGCCCGAGTCACCCTAAGGACTGAACTTGATGCTATTACTGGGTCAAACAGTGCAACCACATGTGCTAGTTACGGGATAGCTTTGACTTAGTAAATCGGGAGGGATTGGGTCTTGCATCATTAGGAGGCGGGAGAGTATGGACACACCTGCAGTGTCGGTGTGTTCTAGGGACTTCCTCGTCGAGGCATCGAGGGGGAGTTTGCCCAAAACAATGGTAATACCTTCTACGGGGAGGTTATGGGATAGTGGGAGCCCGTAGGGACCACTAGTGGCCATCCTCTGGCACCGTAGAAAGGGATGCACGTTACCGGGCTGGTGCAAGGTTTAAATCCTAACCTATCGAAAGGTCTCATCACAGTCTAGCAAAATAGATACGATGAGTATCACATGGCATGGATGACATGATTGCTAGAACGTGTCATGTGGGTAAAGTGTGCAATCTCTGCAGAGATATAAATAAACTAATCGATTAGCCGTGCTCACGGTCATGAGTAGCTTGGGAAGTACTATCAAATATAGAATTTTTTGTGTTGGTTCTGGTCTGGTCTTGGTTCGATTTCGGTAATGGTTTGGGTTGGAACTTGGTTGGGTGCTGAATTGGTTAATGAAAATGGTTGGAACTTGGTTCAGGCAAAAGGTCGATATGATTAATGGTTCTTGGAAATGGGATGGTCAGGTAATGGTTAATGGTTCAATAGTTACAAGTTTATTGCTTTCATTGAAATGTTCTCTTTTCCCCTGCTTTACAAATTGTGAATGTTATGAATCTATTATGTTATTGCAAATAAATTCGGCTTTGTGCTCAATTAGACTTAGTGTAGAAACCTGCATCCTTTGTCATAGCTTGCATCTATATTATTATTTCCATACACTAAAGTCTTGCGAGTACATACGTGTACTCACCGTTTGCTCGAACAAATTTTGGCTAGAAGAAGAAGGTAATGGAGAAGACCTCGAAGAATCGCAGTTCGCGTCCGAGTTCGACGAGCTAGTTTAGGGTTAACTGGGCTTCCGTCCCAGTCAGTTGCCTTTGGGTGCTTGAGGCATACTGCTCAGTTTATTTTGGACTTCCGCTGTAAACTGACATCTTTTGGAGTTGTACTTGGCCATCGGGCCTAAATTGTAATATTAATTAGCTGTAACAGCTTTACCTTTCAGATATAAAGTTATCTTCTATTGTATGATTGTGATGCGTCTCAAATGACAACGTGTGTGTGCTGGGCTACTGATCCAGGGAACCAGTACTGGACACACGGTTGCGGGAAGCCCGAATTGGCTTCAATTGGTTGGCACAAGCACTCAAGTCAAGTGGCTGCCGATCAATTGGTTCCAATCCGGGTACGGTTTTAGTTTAGCATTCAGAACTCTTGCAGGTTGTGTTAATTACAAGTCCTACGCAATAATAAGAACTCAGAATGCTAATCTAATTCCGGAGCCCCCACAAGTATGCCGCTCCCTAACCCATAGGCAACTGACTGGGGGAGTAGCCCAGATAGCCGTCTCAGAAGTCGTCAAGCCTTGCAGCGTCGAACTCATCGTCCTTACCTTCAGCGCCATATTCTATGCATGTTTATCAATTGGGAGCAAACGATGAGTACACGTATGTACTCGCAAGACTTTAGTGTTTGCAAGTAATACTAGATGCAGGTTATGACAAGGAGCAGGTTTCTAACAGAGTTCAGTTTGCATAAAGCTGACTTTAATTGCAATAGTGTAGTAAGTTCGAAACATTACGAAGTTAAAGAATGATTATAATAAAAGACAGCAACAACAGCTGTAGTAAAAGACATTAATAATGTAAACAAATAATCGTTTATAACCCATAACATTCCAACCATCCAGTGTCATCCACCAAACCACCATTACCTAATTTCCAATCCACAAGCCAGAACCTGGCCATGCTCGATTTTCGGTCCGATCAACCCAGTCTAACCCAAAAGACTATACTTGATAATATTTTCCAAGTTGCTCTTGACCGTGAGCACGACTAATCGATTAGATTTATTCTCTGCAGAGATTGTACACTTTACCCACATGACACATTCTAGCAATCATGTCCGCCATGCCACGCCATACTCACCGTACCCGTTTTGCTAAACTGTGACACAACCGTTCCATTCGTTGGAGTTAACCTTGCACTCGCCCAGTGATGTTTATCCTTGCTATGTGTGGGAGCACCCGGGATGGTTTACACCCCATCCCGCTCTCCCAGACCAGTTGGAAGTCTAGCGCGTACACGAGGTACTAACGATGGTTTACACCCCATCGCGCCCTTCCAACTCCAAACACTCAATACCAACTATGGTTTATGCCCCATCGTGTCTTTTACCCCATAGCAAGGCATACACTGTTGTATCAGCATGCTCCCAACCCGATATCCTCGGAGATGGGCCCGCCTCGAACAATATCTAACCTCGGTATCATTCGTACACTTTCAAGCCATTATAGCGCAAGCTCAGATCCCCAACTACTGTACTATATTAAGGCTATCCCATACTAGCTCATGTGGCTGTACTGATTGACTCAGTAAATAATATCAAGTTTGGTCCTTAAGTGATTCGGGTGAGATCCTCCAAAATCCACACCAAAACCGCACAAGTCCAACCCTTGCACCAATCACAATCCACGTGCAAGTCCATCCCTTACACTAACTATAACCCACGTGCAAGTCCATTCCTTGCACCGTACAAGTCCATCCCATGTATGCCAAATCCAAAATCCCAAACCAATCCATCCAATCCACACCATATATCCCACCCGTGCCAAAACACGGATTTTCCATTCCCATCAAAATATCCAATTCAGAGTTCCCAAACTCTGATTCCAAACCAAACCATTAATCCAATCCAAAAATAGAGCATTTGATTGAGGTTTTGAAAATTGATTCCTAATTCTAAGTTTAATTTTTCTACGGCTTGGCTAAGCATATGCAATTTATTAAGCAGTTATATCCCTTTAACATTTATTACAATGTTTAAGCTAGTCTAAGGTTATCAAGGTTCTCAATCCAATTGCAACTGAGGTAATCCATTAGAATCAGATATAACTACCACTTTCCCACAGTTTAACATTTTACAACTTAAGTGGCATGCATAATAATTTTAAACGATCAAAATTAGATTTTGCAACTATGGGATCAATATGGTCAAGGGGGTGCTTGCCTATTTACTCTTCTCCGACTGTGTCCTCAGTGTGAAATCATGTGCTGAAAAATTGGCTTAATGATGCATTTGGCATTGCAAAGCGTTTGTGCTCATGGCATGTGTGGTGATTGTGCATGTGCAGTCTCATATGATCTTTTGATATGCTTGTGATAGCATGGTCCAGAGACTTTTCTATTTGCACCGGACCAAATTGTTGAGTTACAGAAAGTTACCCTTTTACGCCGGACCATTTTTGTTTTGGTCCGCCGTGAACGTGTCTTTTGCGCCGGACTAAATTCTCAAGCAACAGAGAGTTTAGCATGTGATGTAACACTGGGTGTCCCGATCTTTCGATGAGAATGATAACCCTCGATTTGGGTGGAGACGACTTTGACGATCCGGCTACAATGTACAACGACGATGCGCCTTAGCAATCGCTAAACCAACCTGATCACGAAGATCAATTCCTGCAAGCAATCGAAGAACAAGTAAGAACAAGGCAAAAGCAATCTAAAATTGCAAATATAGATGAAGTATTGAAAAGTTGGGGTCCCGATACAAGGAGCTTGTTAGGCGACCGTTGAGCACGTCTAAAAGACTCTAAATAGTAGCAAAAGTCTAAACTATCAAATAACCAAAACCCAAGTTATTTTGGGGGACTCCTTAGCAATATCTAGGAGAAATAGGAGGCCAAAACCGTGCTAGGGGCGTCCAAAGCACAGCCATGGCCGAGTAGGACTCCTATTCCTAGTTTGACTCGGATTTGGAAAGATGACCAAACTAGTTTTGCAGATTCCCGTTGACTCGTAAGGAATTTGGACATGAGGCTAGATCCGTTAGAAAGAGGACGACAAAACCTTTCAAACCAGTACTCATAGACCCCAAACACCGTTGTGGATCAAAAGTTATGGTCGTTTTAAGTTGGTGCTGTCCCGGAGGCCGAATCCGAGTTGAAGTTGTGCACCAGAAGAATTGGCTTCATGCTTGACATTTGGGAGTCCTTCTCCTTGGTTCCTAAGGACAATAAAATCATCACAAGGATTAAATAGCATTCCATTCATTAAATTATTTGTATGCAACCCGAGGAACGTATTCACCTGGCAATTGAATTGACGTGCGCGAGCTCAAGTAATTGGCCCTTGTATTACATTGTTGGTTTCAATTGGGTTTGTAGGCATGGCCGTATCCATGGTAGTGATGTCCTCATCACCTTCTCCTTGGTTCCTAAGGATAATGAAATCATCACAAGGATTAAATAGCATTCCATTCATTAAATTATTTGTATGCAACCCGAAGAACGCATTCACCTGGCAATTGAATTGACGTGCGCGAGCTCGAGTAATTGGCCCTTGTATTACATTGTTGGTTTCAATTGGGTTTGTAGGCATAGCCGTATCCATGGTAGTGATATCCTCATCATCCTGCCCTTCTTGCATTTGAGTCGTCCTCGACTCAAGTTCATCATCTTCTCCCAAGTATGGCTTTAGATCTGATAGTTGACTTGACGGGCTTGAGCTCGAGTCAATGGTCCTTGAACCGACGAAGATGTAGAAGGATGGCCAAGGTGCGGGCCGATGAAGCCATGAAGATGGAGTAGAGGATGCCATAAAGTGTCGCCAACTTAATGGTCCTGGCCAAGGTGGGGGCCGATGAAGCCATGCAGTTGATATAATTGCGGCAACACTTGGTGATGACCATATGTATGCATTGTTAGTTCTGTCCATGATGAGCATGGTTTCATTATCCTCCCTTTCTTGAAGTGGAGTCGTCCTCGACTCCATCATATTGTCCTGCAAAATGTTAGTAATGACAGGAAATAAAGCAATATGCACATTTGCAATCAAATCAATGGATCGAGAATTTCTATCAACAATATCCTCCCTTTCTTGAAAACTATGATGTGACTTGTGAATGGAACCAAATGTACTTGGTATGACATGATTAGTGATATGGCAATTATTAAATTGATGAAATTGTTGCATTGCAAACGGAGGATTAAAATCTGAACAAATGTAAACTCGATGTGCTTTATACTCTTCTTTCTCACTATTTTTGCCAATAACATAAAAAATATTTCGTGATAACCATGACAAATCAGAATGTACAAAAAGTCTCTCCTCTAAATAATTCAGATCACACAGAACATCAAATTCAATATATCCTAATGTATATAAAGAAGACATCAATTTCAACTCATCATTTTCGCTTGAAATGTGAATGACATGTTTATTTTCAGCATAAGTGTTTAGTTTGTTAACAAAAGTAACATGTCGATTCGCTAATGGTGTCATGGATATAAGTCAAGTATTATCATACAACTCTTCTTTATCACAAGAAATAGCAAGCAAATCATCTTCTAACAAAGCAAAATCAGCAATTGGTTCCGCTAATAGTTTCTCTACGATAGCATGATTTGTGGACAGTTTTAGCTCTTCAAAATTATTCTCCATGTGTAAAGTCCATACCTGTTACATTACCTTGTAACTTCTCAAGAGCTGTTGTAGGCGTTTGCTCTCTTTTCAACAAATATGTTTCCACCATGTTAATGCATATTCATTTAGCACAATAGTAGCAATCCTAATCTTTTCATTTTCAGACAAATCACACTTGGCAAATTCTTTGTCTACTGCTATCTCTCAATTAATATAGGCATCAGGATCATATTGACCATTAAAAGGTGGAATGGCGAATTTAACCTTACCAAGGGAATCATCATCAACATGTACCTGAGCATGTAGTATGCCATTTTTGTTGCTTAGAAGATGAGGTGGAGGTTTGGAAGTTCCGTGGGCAGTACCTGCAAGCGTATCAAGTCTAGACAAAATAGTAGCAAGATTATTGTTAGCAACTCTCTGAGCGGTCTCAATAGACCGGAGGCAGTTTTCTTGCAGCGACATTCTAGCAATAATTCCCTTTGCGCATGGAGAGTGATGCAGCGAATCCTCATCACCTGACATGGTTAGTAGAAGACAAGAAAAAAATATAACCAGTATAATGTTCCTATAAAATACAAGGAGGTGGTGGCAATTCTCTCAACATTCAAGCTTATAACCAAAGCTCTTTCAAGTTCTTACATGCAGCAGGTGTTGACGGTCGTTGGCGTGGTTAAAAGTTCTCCGAAGCTTGGATAAAGCGATTGCCAAGGGACCGAACAAAAGTACAAGGTTGGATGTGGAGCTTGGATAGGCAATATTTATTTCCTATGCAATCTGATAATTCTAGTTATTGTAATGATAAGTAATGATCCAAACTAGAATTCACAAGCCCTAGTTGCCGATCTCAAAGATGTAAGTGAAAATTGAAGGCAACACACACGCAAAGATAATGGTACTTATGCAATCAAGGAATGAGCTATAAAATATAAGTGATGCACCAAAAGCACTACTGCACAAGTCGTAGAGAGACGCTAACTTATTGCTTTGAGAATGTAAAAAGGGCACAAGATTGCTCACTAATTAATAAATTGCACAATATAAAAAGTATCGAACACAAATTAGGGTTTTGCTCAATGTAGTGCGACCGGCCACAATTTTCTTTTTCTTTTCCTTTTTTTGTTTTTGGCCTTTTGGCTCTTTCTCTTTTCTTTCTTTTGGTGACTTTCGGCCAACACTAGTACAAACAAAGTTTTGGAATCCCTAACTCGGTGTCACAAAATAATATGATATCTTGTACGAACAAAGTAGAGCAGCCCTAAGCAATATCAACAAGATAGTCTCAAATAGGATGAAAGTGTTCACAAAGGATGAATTGGTTCCCAAAGGTAGGCGTACTGATGTTTTTCTAGGGCAGCAGACTTGTCGCCTAGATTAATGTTTGAAGATCACCAAATTTGATTGGTTGACTGTGGAAGGAATTGAAGCTTATATCCTCAGCTTTCAATAGAGTGCAATAACACAAAAATCCAAGTTCATATGTGAAAGTTATGCTCGAAATACCAAACTGTACATAATTGAAGGATTGAAGCTACGCGAAGGATAAGAAAGATCAGCAACTAAAACATGGACTCTAATGGATCAAAACCTAACCAAACTCACTAAAACAAAAGATTGAAAATAAGGGTTGAATTTTTGTGGAGTAGTTTTCAATTTAGATCAAAAACTAACCTAAGGCACTGATATTCTCACCGATCAACTGAAGCTCTGATACCACTTGATGTAACACTGGGTGTCCTGATCTTTTGATGAGAATGATAACCTTCGATTTGGGTGGATACTACTTTGACGATCCGACTACAACGTACAACAACGATGCCGCCTTTCGTAAAAGGTGAAATTGGAGAATGTGACACCACGGAGTGTCGTAACCTTATATAATGTGGATGTTAAGGTCAAAGACAATATAAAATGTGGAATTAAGGTTAAAACCATACGCTATGAGGTTTAATCGCGTTTCCGGGCCGTTTCCGGGGTTTTGGGCCGTTTCCGGGGGAGTTTGGGCCCAAGAGAAGGGGTTGTGGGCTTTGGTGGGAAGGAGTATGTAACACCCCAAAATTTTGCTTTCTTAAATTTCATGTGTGATTTGGCACTTTGGTGAATTTTTGGAATTTTCTGGGATTTATTTGGATTTATTTGGAATTTATTTGAATTTATTCCATTTTGAAATAATTAAAGAATTAAACTTTGCAAATAAAAATTTGTTGGAAATATTTTATTTGAGTCCAAAATGTTCCAAAATATTTTCCAGAATTTTTCTGGAATTTTTCTGAGTCTTTTGCTATTTTTAAAGATTTAATTGAATTTCTGAGAATTTAATTGGATTAATTAAATCAAGTCGGGTCGAGTACTGTTCATCCGACCGGACCCGAGTCCGAGTCGACTCGAGTCGACCGAGCCACGTGACTCGATCAACCCACTCGGCCGAAAGCCTTAACCGCGTGGACTGCTGGATTCGGATCCAACGGCCACGATTGAGCCACGCCACCGAGCCCGAAGTCCGACCGAGCGCCATACCGCCGAGCCGACCGAGTCCAACTCACGCGACCGTTGGATCGAGATCCAACGGCTCACGCTGGCGCCACGCCGCCTCTCCGTGCCGCCGTTTAATCCACCGCCGCAGCCTTGTCGACCTCGGTCTCGCGTGATTCACTGCCGAGGCCGCTATTTAATGCGCCGCCGCCGCCATCGAGTAGCCCATTTTCGTGCGCACCCGTAGCCCTAACCCACGCTGCCGGAGCCGCCGCCGTCACCCCGCTAGAGCTCGCCGTAGTTGATCTAAGGAGCCGTCGCGGTTTTTGCTTCGTTCCGCCGCTGTCCGCCGTCCCCCGCCGTCGTTGACCCCAGATCCGGACTCACCGCGACGAGAAGCACCCGAAGGGAGAACTCACCTTGCCGGAGAAGCCTCGGAGCGCCGTAGCCTGTGTCGCCGTCCCCAACTCCGGTGACCTCGAGCCGCCGCGCCGCCATCGACGTCCTCGAAGCTTCTCAGCCGTCCGATCAAGATCCAACGTCCCAGATCACGCCACGTCACCGCCGGTGAGATCCCAATCCAAAACCCCCAGATCCAATCTCGACCGTCCGATCTAGATCCAACGGTCCAGATCAAACGCGTTAACCCAAACGCGTGAGAGCCAGATCTAATCTGGGCCGTTGATTTTCAAATCAACGGCCGAGATTGCGCCACGCGTCCGGGAAGGCTGACCGCGATCGGCCGCGCCAGGCCGCACTCCAAGGCGTCGTCGACACGCCGCCCGCATGTCGCTGACGCACCAACCGCACCATGACGCCAAAGACGCCCACACATCGGCCGCCACTGCCGCGCCGCGGACGTCAGCAATGACGTCACCGGTCCCACCTGCCGACTGCGGTGAGCCTCGCCGACGCCAAGAATGACGTCACCCGAGGGGACCCACCTGTCAGCGACACATGGAACCGTGGACCGAGTTCACCGTGGACCGAGCCAAGCCGTGGGCTGAGCCCATGGACCGGCTGATGTCAGCCGCCCAATCAGAAGCTGCCACGTGTCCTCGCTGACGCAATAATTAATTTCCGAAAAAGAAAATGATTTATTAATTCGAAATAATGATTTCAGATTTTGATTCAAACTTCAAACGCTTATAACTTTTGCGTTTCAACTCCAATTTGAGTGATTCAAATTTCTAAATTTGTATAAAATTGAGATCTACCTAATTATGAATTTTATTTAATTTTTGGACTAAAGTTTTCCTCTGTAATATTATTTAATTGATTATTTAAACTTCGAAATGTTATAACTTTTGCATTTAAACTCCAAATTTGACGATTCCAGTTTCTAAAAATTCATAAAATTATGTTATCTCTGTTTATGGATTTTATTTGGATGTTTGGACACTTTTTGCCTATTGTTTATTCGTGTATTGCTATTTGCACGCGTTACGAGTAGACGTTGAAGTGCCGGAAGGATTCGAAGGAGAAGTATTGACTCAGGATCCAACTCAAGACCAAGAACAAGTACTTTTTGAAGGCAAGTTGTGCTTTGACCATGTTGATCCCATTTTGAAACCAATTTTGGTTCAAATTATTGCATGCTAGTTCAATTAGAAAATACTTTATTTAAATATGGGGAATTAGATAAATACCAATTTGCTGTATGACACCTTGATTACTTAAATATGTGCCATGACCCCTTGTCACCCTAGTTGTGGATTACTAGTTGGACATTACTAAAATTGCCAACATGGGTTTAGACCGTTGTAGTATATTGCTTAGACCTGCTACGTGCTCATGACATGATTTGGACAAACAAATGTTAATGTTGACTTAATGATATATTGAACCTGTTTTGGAAAGGTATCATGTGATGTTGATGGCACGTGGTGCATGGTAATCAACTGGGGTTTGATAAATAGTTTTTAACCGGGGCATGTGGCAAGAATGATCAGGTGGGCCATTTGTGGCACTGGGAATGTTGTTTTGGTTCTTCGGGTAGTCTTGCCCTGGTCACCTTAAGGACTTCACCTTGCAAGCCTTTGAACTGAGTCAATCTTGCAACCACATGTCTGTAATGGGACGGACCTAGTTGATTAAGGTGCTAATAACGTACCTGTGGGACCTCAGGAGGTCAACTACACCCTTTGTGTAAGTTGTATGCGGGGGGCGTCTGGCTGAGGCCAGGTACCCATCTAACGGTTGATTGGCCTAAACTTCGCCTTAGTTAAGGGAAGGGTTAGTGTGCAATAACCGGGGAGGACCACCTGTATTGTTAGAAGTTTCCGAAAGACTTTGTTACGGGAACTCGCCTTTGTGGTGTTTGACTGTATCTTATGGGTAAAGTGCATAACCTCTGCAGAGTGTACAATCTATTCGAATAGCCGTGTCCGCGGTATTGGACATCGCTCAGGAATTACAGTCAAGGGTTAGACTTTCATGAAAATATCTTGGACTTGAAAGGTTGGGTTTGGTTTAATAATGATGTTGATGGAAATGTGGATTAGGATGGGAAAGATGTTTATTAAACTCCTTGAAAAGTTAGTTATGCTTTACTTGCTTCTCCGCTTTCGAATCTACTTATGCTACTTGTCAAATGTCATTTCGCAAATATACCTTGAGCTATTCCTTTGTATCAAGCCATGCATATAGTATATTAGCTTGCATTCTCAGCATGACTTGCCGAGTACCAAGTACTCACCCTTGCCACAATACAACACCAGTTGAAGAGGAGACTACACCACTTTGGAGGAGGAGCTCCAAGAGGAACCGTCTACTTAGGGAGCGAGCCGGTCAGTTGCTGTGGTATCTTTGGATGGCGCCACGAAGTTATCTTATTTTCCGCTGCTACTATTTCTCTCTTAATAAGTTTCGCCCTGCGAGGCGTATATTTGTAACTTGACCATAAGGTCGAGCAACCAGTTTGACTATTTAGTTAAAGTACTTTATTAAGTATCGAGTGGTATGATTGTGATATTTACCGATGTTAAGACTGTGTGCACTAGCGCGTTCCTGGACTAGTGCTGAATACACAGAGGGTCCGGATTTGCAAATTCGGGTCCCGACAGAGTATGAGTCCATTTAGGACTAGGAAACCTGGTTGGGGCTGGTAAAAGGGGCTCCCCCTGCCCCTTATGCGCCCCACCTCTCCCCTTGGGCGCCCACAAGCACCCCCCCTTGCCCTAGCCGCCCCCCTCCCCCTTTGGCCGTGCGCCCCCTCCCCTTTGCCCCCTTGCCTCCCCACCTCTCCACCACCTCTCCTCCACCCCTTGCTGCCCTAGGGTAGCCTCCCCACCCTTGCACCTCGAAGATCCATCCGTTGGAGCGAGGAGCGAGGAGCGAGGAGATCTGTTGGGTTTTCGTGCGTCGGGCGAAGGTATTGCCATGGGACTCCTTGGGGTTGGGCTAGGTACTGTTCTAAGGATGATTATCAAGTTTTTAGATCAATTGGTGGTGCTGGATTTGATTAGAGTAGATGGATTCTTGAGTTGGTCACGTTCTCTGTTTCGGGCAGCATGAGCAGTCGACCTAGGGTTTGGTTTTTCGCCAATTTAGAGTCGGAATTTGGTCGTACGGCTGTTGAAGAAGTTGTAGGTAATTTCAATACCTTTCAGTGAGTATAAAGAACTTTAAATTCCGCCCAGCCATTTGAAAGTTATGGCTGTTTTACCGAGCGTGTTAAAATCTGTGACGTGATTGGAACAGATCATGGTACTCGTTTAATTGATTCGGAGTCCCAGAACTCAAGTTATGCCTTTTGGAAGGCTGCTGTCCCGACGGGACAGAACCTCTGTTTTTGGGTGTTGCGAGTAGTTGGCAATGTCGGGGTAGATGAGGATTTGCGTACTGTTTTGTGGTCATGATTGTGAGTGTGTGGTACCTATGTGCAGGTGGTGTGACCCCGGGAATGCCTTCTACTTCCCGCCAATCCGTTACCCGTGGTTGAGGCAAGTGCATTGTAATGGATAGCGGTTTGTAGGTTGCTAGTTGAGACTAGATGAACTTGATTATATGACATGATCACTTGCCATGCTTTGATGATTTCCTTTGATTATGCTATGATGCCATGTGTTAATGTACAAGTTTATTATGATGTTGGCATATTTGCATACATGGCATGTTACATGGCCCGGGCGGTGAGAAAGTCATAACTAATCCGGGGAAGGTCGGTGAGAAAGTTATGACTATTCCGGAGAGCCAAAGAGGAAGTCCTACATCGTGATTCCATTCACCACGGTGAACGGAAGCGAGGAGTAGGCACCCTCCATCTTCGGGATGGAAGGGGGGAGAGGGTGCATACCGACGGGTGTGCACTCAACCATACCGGTATGAGTTTCCAAGGAGACATGAGCATCGCATTGCACTGCATACATATTGATGATGATAATGATATGTGACCATGAATGAGATGGTTTACATGATGTGAGATATTATTGCTATGTAATTGTTCTTGTTGTACCATTGCAATATGCTTGCTGAGTTTTGAACTCACGCTTGTGTTTTCTTGTTGTTTTAGGTACCATGAGAACGACATGCGGGGAAGGGAAATAGTCACACGTTCGCACGTAGCTTCACCCATTTTGATTCCACAAGTCATTCAATTAGTTTTGATAATAAACTGCGTGTGATGATTATTGCTTTAAGGTAAGCTTTGCTATATGAGAGTTTTATTGTTCGTTTGACTCTTGGAGACATTAAGTGCTTGATAATAGACTTATATTGTCGTTAAGTCTTTAATTATTGCTGTTTTAGCTGTCTCTCATATTGCCTTATATTGCTATACTGTTGTTGCTCCTTCAATTCATGTTAAAACAAAGGAGATGCTGCCGAAATCTCGGTTTTTAGCATGTGCGCCTTTGCTGGAATTTATGTTTAATTGTGGTATTTAGATGTTGTTTAGCTTATGTTTGGTAGCATTCAGGCATATTAAATGCCGGGGTGTTACACACTGGGTGTCCCGATCTTTCGATGAGAATGATAACCTTCGATTTGGATGGAGACGACTTTGACGATCCGACTACAACGTACAACGACAATGCGCCTTAGCAATCGCTAAACCAACTCCAGAGGGTTATTGACCTTGCCGTGGGCACGATCAACCTGATCACGAAGATCAATTCCTGCAAGCAATCGAAGAACTAGCAAGAACAATGCAAAAGCAATCTAAAATTGCAAATATAGATGAAGTATTGAAAAGTTGGGATTCCGATACAAGGAGCTTGTTAGGCGGCTGTTGAGCACGTCTAAAAGACTCAAATAGTAGCAAAAGGCTAAACTATCAACTAACCAAAATCCAAGTTATTTTGGGGGACTCCCTAGCTATATATAGGAGAAATAGGAGGCCAAAACCAGGCTAGGGGCGTCCAAACCACATCCATGGCCGAGTTGGACTCCTATTCTTAGTTTGACTCGGATTTGGAAAGATGACCAAACTTGTTTTGTAGATTCCTGTTGACTCGTAAGGAATTTGGAGGTGGGGCCAGATCCGTTGGAAAGAGGACGTCGAAACCTTTCAAACCAGTACTCACAAACCTCAAACACCCTTGTGGATCAAAAGTTATCATCATTTTAATTTGGTGCTGTCACGGAGGCCAAATCCGAGTTGAATTTGTGCACCGAAAGAATTGGCTTCATGCTTGACTTTTGGGAATCCTTCTCCTTGGTTCCTAAGGACAATAAAATCATCACAAAGATTAAATAGCATTCCTTTCATTAAATTATTTGTATGCAACCCGAGGAACGCATTCACTTGGCAATTGAATTGACGTGCGCGAGCTCGAGTAATTGGCCCTTGTATTACATTGTTGGTTTCAATTGGGTTTGTAGACATTGCCGTATCCATGGTAGTGATTTCTCATCATCCTCCCCTTCTTGCATTTGAGTCGTCCTCGACTCAAGCTCATCATCTTCTCCCAAGTATGGTTTCAAATCGGCAATGTTGAATGTGGGACTAACCCCAAAATCTGCAGGCAATTCAAGCTTATATGCATTATCATTAATCTTTACCAATACTTTGAAAGGACCATCAGCTCGCGGCATCAACTTAGATTTTCTTAATTCTGGGAATTGATCTTTTCGCAAATGCTACCAAACTAAATCCCAAGGTTCAAAAGTTACATGCTTCCTTCCCTTACTACCAGCAAGTTTATATTTAGCATTCATGCGCTCTATGTTTTCTTTAGTTGTCTCATGCATTTTCATAATCAAATCAGCACGTTGTTTAGCATCAAGATTCAATTTCTCCGAAGATGGAAGAGTTAACAAATCAATTGGCGCATGAGGTACAAATCCATATACAATCTCAAAAGGACACATCTTAGTAGTAGAATGCATAGAACGATTATAAGCAAACTCAATATGAGGCAAGCATTCTTCCCACAATTTAATGTTCTTTTTCAAAACAGCCCTAAGCATGGTAGATAAAGTTCGATTAACGACCTCAGTTTTTCCATCAGTTTGGGGATGACAAGTAGTAGAAAATAAAAGTTTAGTCCCCAATTTAGCCCACAAAGTTCTCCAAAAGTGGCTTAAAAATTTTGTGTCTCGATCCGAAACTATTGTGTTTGGCACACCATGCAAGCGAACAATTTCACGAAAAAAATAAATCGGCAATGTTGGTAGCATCATCGCTTTTGTGACAAGGAATAAAGTGTGCCATCTTAGAAAATCTATACACAACAACAAAGATACTATCCCTCCCCTTCTTTGTTCTAGGAAGTCCTAAAACAATGTCCATAGAAATATCTTACCAAGGCACGCTAGAAACAGGCAGAGGCATGTATAAACCATGTGGATTAAGTCATGACTTAGCTTTTTGACATGTAGAGCGGCGAGCGACGAAACGTTCCACGTCTCGTCTCATCTTGGGCCAAAATAAATGGCTAGCGAGTATGTCCTCCGTCTTCTTCACACCAAAGTGTCCCATCAACCATCCTCCATGCGCTTCCTGTAGCAATAACAAACTAACAGAACTAGCTGGAATGCATAGTTTGTTTACTCTAAACACAAACCCATTATTGAGGACAAATTTGTTCCATGTTTTTCCCTCTTTACAATTGAGCAACACATCTTTAAAATCATTATCATGCACATATTGCTCTTTAATCGTTTCCAAACCAAAAATTTTGAAGTCAAGTTGTGAGAGCATGGTATATCTCCTAGATAAGGCATCAGCAATGACATTATCCTTTCCCTTTTTGTGTTTGATGACATAAGGAAATGACTCAATGAATTCAACCCACTTTGCATGTCTACGGTTCAGTTTAGCTTGACTTCTAATATGTTTTAACGATTCATGATCAGTATGTCTAACAAATTCCTTGGGCCATAAATAATGTTGCCATGTTTCTAAAGTTCGAACTAGCGCATATAACTTTTTATCATACGTAGAATAGTTCAAACTAGGCCCACTCAACTTCTCACTAAAATAAGCAACAGGTTTTCCTTCTTGTAACAGAACACCACCCAAACCAATTCCACTAGCATCACATTCTAGTTCAAAAGTCTTAGAAAAGTCTAGAAGTTGGAGTAAGGGTGCATGTGTTAACTTAGCTTTCAGAACATTGAAGGCATCTTCCTGTGACTTGCCTCAAACAAAAGGCACACCCTTCTTGGTGAGTTCATTCAAAGGTGCGGCGATTGTGCTGAAGTCTTCACAAAACGACGATAGAATCCAGCAAGTCCTAGGAAACTCCGCACCTGTGTGACCGTGTTAGGAGTCGGTCAACTCTTTATTGCTTCAACCTTGGCTTTATCAACTTCAATTCCCTGTGGAGTAACAACATAGCCAAGAAAAGAGACTCGATCCGTGCAAAAGGTGCACTTCTCAAGGTTACCAAATAAACGTGCATTGCGTAAAGCATTAAAAACAGCACGTAAATGTTCAAGATGGTCTTATAAAGATTTGTTGTAGATCAAGATATCATCAAAGTAAACCACCATAAATTTTCCAATGAAAGCACGTAAAACCTCGTTCATCAATCGCATAAAAGTGCTAGGTGCATTAGTTAATCCAAACGGCATAACTAACCACTCATATAAACTGAACTTAGTTTTAAATGCTGTTTTCCATTCATCTCCTAACTTCATGCGAATCTGGTGGTACCCACTACGCAAATCAACTTTAGAGAACATAGTAGAGCCACTTAACTCATCAAGCATATCGTCTAACCTAGGAATAAGATGGCGATATCTAATGGTGATATTATTAATTGATCTACAATCCACACACATGCGCCATGTTCCATCTTTCTTAGGTACTAAAATGACTGGAACAGCACAAGGACTAAGAGATTCACGTACGTACCCTTTATAAAGCAATTTTTGAACTTGGCGTTGTATCTTTTTAGTCTCTTTAGGGTTGGTTCTGTATGGCGCTCGGTTGGGCAAGGATGCCCCTGGAATGAGGTCAATTTGGTGCTCAATCCCTCTAATTGGCGGCAGCCCTGAGGGGATGTCCTTTGGAAAGATGTCAGCGTATTCCTGCAAAAGGTTAGCGACGAAAGGAGGCAAAGAAAGAGACATCTCCTCTAGTGAAAACAAAGTTTGTTTGCAAACCAGAGCATAGCAAGAATAACTACTTGTATCCAACTCATTCACATCAGATTTTGTTTCAAGAAAACATGCACCTTTCAACTTATCTCATTTTTCTTATCACCATCCGAGTTAGATTCTTTCTTTTGATGTTGTTCAATCTCCTTTGCGACAATCTGATTTTCACTCTTAGCTCCATCTTTTACAATGGCATCAGGCGACATTGGATGTAACACAATCTTCTTTTCTTTATGCATAAAAGAGTATTGATTGGTTCTACCATGATGTAAACAATTCTTATCATATTGCCAAGGTCTACCTAATAACATAGAGCATGCTTGCATAGGTACGACATCGTAGTCAACATAATCATGATAAGAACCTAAAGCGAAATGTACTCTCTTACCAGGCATGTTACCTTGAGCTTGCCGCTATTGTTGAACCATTGAATGTAGTAGGGCTGAGGGTGTGGTCTAGTGGATAGTGCTAGCTTCTTCACCATGTCCATGCTTGCTAGATTATTGCAACTCCCACCATCAATGATTATTCGAATGGATCTTTCTTTGACGACGCCTTTAGTGTAAAACAAATTGTGGCGTTGATTTGGCTCGGTACGGGCAATCTGAGCACTAAGCACACGGTGCGCAATAATACTAAAATATTGATCAGCATCAGAAGCGCTCACGTGCTCTTCTTCATGTTTTGAGTTTGGATCACCGTTTTCATGTTCCGCAAGCAAAGCATATGTTTCTTCATCAAGATCACTTGCAGAATCGTACTCGCCATCTTCGCGGGTTATTAGCACGCGCTTGTTTAGACACTCCTTCATCATGTGGCCAAAACCCTTGCAGCGATGGCACTGAATATCTTTTGTGCATCCCGTTGAGTTGACAGATGCTGACGAGCTTTTGGTAGGAGCTTGTGTGGCACTCCTCGTCGGCGTTGATCGGGGTGCTGAATTTGAAATGGAGTGCGTCATTTTGTTGTTGGAGGGGGTCGGTGTAGTGGTATGACTGGATGGGGCAGCAGGGGCGTGTGGTGCCCATGTAGTAGCTCGACTTGTAGAAAAGTTAGCTTTTGCCCTCGATTGTCGACCCTGCACTTCACGTTCAGCTTTACAAGCAAGATGGAATAAACGAGTCATCGAATTATAATCCTTATAATCTAGAATGTCCTGGATTTCTCAATTTAACCCACCTAGAAAACGAGCCATAGAAGCTTTCTCATTCTCAATTAAGCCACAACGCAACATGCCAATTTGCAATTCTTGGTAATATTCTTCCACTGAATTCTTACCTTGGTGTAGGCGCTGCAATTTATTCAATAAATCTCTTGCATAGTATGAAAGAACAAATCTGTGCCTCATTAGCAATTTTAATGCTTCCCAAGTGGTGGGTATATTATTTGGTTGAGCGCGACAATGTTCTCTCCACCAAATAGACGCAAAATCAGAGAATTCACTAGTGGCAGCCCTAACTCTTCTATTCTCAAGAAAATCATGGCATGCAAATTTTTGATCAACAAGTAATTCCCAACTAAGGTAACCATTTGGATCATATTTACCTTCGAAAGGTGGCATATTGAAATTTACCTTATGGAAAACATCATCTCGTTCTCGTTCCCTGGGTCGGGAGGATCACGTCGCATACCTTGCAAATTGAAGCGTAGCCAACGATGGTCACGGTTATTGTTGTAATTGACGGTGTTGTCTTCCTCCAAATCAGTGGTGTCGTCATATTTGTTGTCTTCATTTTGTTCTTCTAAGTCTGCTGGATGCCCCTCCCGTGGAGTTGAAGTGTTGTTTGGACGACGCGGTGGCGGATTGGAAGCCCCAGAGGCAGCAGCTGCAAAAGTATCAAGTCTAGCCAAAATCGTAGCAAGAGTAGTGTTAGCAATCCCTTGTGCGTCCTCGGATCTGAGACGGTCCTCTTGCATCGACATACGCTCGTTAGTGAGTCGTACATCCTCGCTAAGACCCTCGGTGGTCTCCCTCGTCATCCTCTCAAATTGAGCAATGATGCCCTTTGTTCGTGGAGAGTGGTGCAGCGATCTCTCGTCACCTGACATGGTTAGTAGAAGACAAGGAAACAAAAACCACAATTAAAATGTTCCTATCAACTACTAGGAGGTGGTGGCAAGTCTCTCAACACTCAAGCTTATGACCAAAGCTCTTACAAGTTCTTACCATGCAGTAGGTGTTGCCGGCCGTTTGGCATGGTCAAAAGTTCTCCGAAGCTTGGATAAAGCGATTGCCAAGGGACCGAACAAAAGTACGAGGTTGGATGTGGAGCTTGGATAGGCAATATTTATTTCCTATGCAATATGATAATTCTAGTTATTGTAATGATAAGTAATGATCCAAACTAGAATTCACAAGCCCTAGTTGCCGATCTCAAAGATATAAGTGAATTTGAAGGTGTAACACCCCAAAATTTTGCTTTTCTTGAATTCATGTGTGATTTGGCACTTTGGTGAATTTTTGGAATTTTCTGGAATTTATTTGGATTTATTTGGAATTTATTTGAATTTATCCCATTTTGAAATAATTAAAGAATTTAATTTTGCAAATAAAATTTTGTTGGAAATATTTTATTTGAGTCCAAAATGATCCAAAGTATTTTCGAATTTTTCGAATTGTTACGAGTCTTTTGCTATTTTTAATGAATTAAATGAATTACTGGGAATTATTATAAATATTAAATCATTTGGAAAATCCAACTCGGGTCAAGTACTGTTCATCCGACCGAGCCCGAGTCAGACTCGAGTTCGAGTCCGACCCGAGCCACGTGACTCGACCAAACCCACTCCTAAACCTAATCAATCCCAACCGTTGGATCAAGATCCAACGGTTGAGATCCGCCCGTACCGGTTGAGCCGTGTCCGACCCGAACCCGTTCGCGCCGGTCCGATCGGGGCCGTTGATCGCGCCACGTGGACGGTTCTCGTGCCGTCTTCCCCGCCGAGTCCGAGCCGGACTCCGCCGGTGAGAGCGCCGCCGTGACCGACTAGGGTTCCGCCCTGAGCACGCCTCCCGGGGCTATTTAATGCCCGGATCGCACCCCGAGGATCGCCATCCCACGCCGGTCCCGAAACCCTAGCTCGCGCCGCTAGGATCCCCACTGTCTCGCCGCTATTGCTCGCCGGAGTCAAGAACAGCCGCCGTGTGTTCTTCGTGCTCCGCCGCAACCCCGCGCCGCTCCGTCGAAACCGAAGACGGATTTGGACTCCCAGGAAGCGGGGCGCACTGGCGCACACTTCATCTCACCGGAATCGCGAAGAAAGCGCCCGTTCGCGGAGGTCGTCTCCTTCCTCTCCGGCCAAACCAGCGCCGCCGCCGTGCCATCGCCGTCCCGAGCTTCGTGCACCGTCGGATCCAGATCGGACGGCAACGGTGAGTTCACGTGTTTTACCAAACCCTAGAAACCCGATTAGATCTGGACCGTTGGATCAAGATCCAACGGTTCCACAATCGCCACGCGTCGTAGCGAGGGCTATTATAGGATTAGATCTGGACCGTCCGATCTAGATCGAGCGGCCCACGATCATCGAGTAGTTTAACGTGTTAACCACTGGATCTAATCCGCCGCTGATTTTCAAACCAACGCCGCGATTGCGCCACGTGTCGGGGAGATGGACCGACGCGGTCAGCCAGACGTCTGGCGTGTGGCGCGTGTCCACGACACGCTGGCCCCGCATGTCGAGGGCCCACACGTCGGCCGCGTTTTCGTGAGACCCGCCGTGGCAAGTGGGTCCCACATGTCGATCTCACGTGGAGTCGTGGACCGAGTCCACGGTGGACCCGAGCCGGCGTGGACCACGCCCATGGACCGGCGACGCCACCGCCCAATCGAAGGCTGCCACGTGTCCTGCTGACGCAATAATTAATTTCCGAAAGAAAATGATTTATTAATTCGAAATATTGATTCAAATTTAGATTCAAACTTCAAACGCTTATAACTTTTATGCGTTTCAACTCCGATTTGAGTGATTCAAATTTCTAAATTTGTATAAACTTGAGCTCTACCTCAATATGAATTTTATTTAAATTTTGGACTAAAGTTTTTCTCTGTAATATGATTTCATTGATTATTTAAACTTTAATAAATCATAACTTTTGCGTCCTAACTCCAAATTTGGCGATTCAGTTCCTAAAAATCCGAGAAAATTATGTTCTCTCTGTTTATGGATTTTATTTGGAGTTTTGGGATGTTTTTGCCTATGGTTTATTTGTGTATTGCTATTTGCACGCTTTACGAGTAGGCGTTGAAGTGCGGAAGGATTCGAAGGAGAAGTGTTGACTCGAGGATCCAACTCAAGACCAAGAGCAAGTACTTTTTGAAGGCAAGTTGTGCTTTGACCATGTTGATCCTATTTGAAATCTATTTTGATTTAAACTATTGCATGCTAGTTCAATTAGAAAAATACTTGGTTTAAACATGGGGTTAGATAAATACCAAATTCTTTGTATGACACCTTGATTATCTAAGTATGTGCCATGATCCCTTGTCACCTAGTTGTGGATTACTAGTTGGACATTATTAAATTGCCAACATGGGTTTAGATCGTTGTAGTATCTTTGCTTAGACACCTTACGTGCTCATGACATGATTTTGGACAATCAAATGTTAATATTGACTTAATGATATATTGAACCTGTTTTGGGAAAAGTATCATGTGATGTTGATGGCACGTGGTGCATGGTAATCAAGCTGGGGTTTGATAAACGGTTTCGGCCAAGGGCATGTGGCAAGATGTAATCAGTGGGCCGGTTGTGGCATTGGGGATGTTGATTTGGTTTTGGGTAGTCTTGCCTGGTCACTCTAAGGACTTAACCTTGCAAGCCTTTGAACTGGGTCATACTTGCAACCACATGGTCGGAATGGGACGGCCCTAGTTGACTAAGTTGCTAAGGACTCGCTTGTGGAGCCTCAGGGTGTCGATTACACCGTTTGTGTGATTATGCGGGGAGCGTATCGTGGTGTGGCCGATACCCATCTAACAGTGTGTTGGTCCCATACTTCGCCTTGGCTAAGGGAAGGGATGGTGTAGAGCACCTGACAGGAGAGGACCACTGTGTTGTTCGAGGCTTAGAAAGGCTTTATTCAGGAACTTCGCCTTTGTGGTGTTTGATTTGTATCTTGTGGGTAAAGTGCATAACCTCTGCAGAGTGTAGAATCTATTTGAATAAGCCGAGTCCACGATCTTGGACAATGCTCGGGAATTACAGTCAAAGGGTTAGACTTTCTCAAAAATTAACTTTGGTTTGAAAGGTTGAAATTTGGATTAATAATGAAGTTGATGGAAATGTGGTTTAGGATGGGAAAAATGTTTATTAAACTTCTTGAAAAGTTATTTATGCTTTACTTATTTCTCTTGCTTTGAATCTACTTTTATTACTTGTCAAAAGTCACATTTCTGCAAATATACCTTGAGCTATTCCTTTGTACCAAGCCATGCATATAGTATATTAGCTTGCATTACCATGACTTCTTTGAGTACCAAGTACTCACCCTTGCCTCAACACCCCACCGGTTGAAGAGGAGACTACGCCACCGGAGGAGGAACTCCAAGAGGACCCGTCTACTTAGGGATGCGAGCCCGATCGGTTGCTGTGGTATCTTTGGATGGCGCCACGAAGTTTATTTGATTTTCATTTGCTATTATTTTTCTCTGAATAAGTTTAGCCTTACGAGGCATACATTTGTAACTTGACCATAAGGTCAAGTAACGATTGGATATTTAAATAAAGTACTTATTTGGTATCGAGTGGTATGATTGTGATATTTACCAATGTTAAGGCTGTGTGCACTAAGCGCGTTCTGGACTAGTGCTGAATACACAGAAGGTCCGGATTTGCAAATTCGGGGTCCCGGCGAGAGGTAGTATCGAGCCAGGTTGGCCGTAGGCTCAACCCTAAGCTAGAATGGTCGTAGTGAGGATAAAACCTATTTTCTAAAGCTAAAAGTTTGTCAAGATAAGAAATGACATCTCGACTTATCCCTTCTCTCTTTTCTTGTCTCTTGCTGAAATTTTCTCTTACCTTGTCACAATTTAAAAATTCCGAGTTCTTACGTAAAGCACTCTTGTGACGAGATGGAGGAAGAGTTCAACCTACGTTGATCTGGGGGTTGGTCACGCCCGCGGAACTTTGGCATATGCTCTGAGACCCTCGGAGATTTTGAGAAGCCGCAATACCAAGTGGAAGTGATCGAGGCAAGCGAGGATTGATCAAGGCTTGTGGCGTGAAGATTGAGGTACCTGCTAGGAAAAAGGGCCAGGCAATCGCGCGATACCTTTGCCTTTGCCGGAGATCTACAATGCGGATGGGTATCCAAGAAGTATCCACGACGAGCAATGTGGCACATTACCGTATCACGCCAGAGAGTTGGAAACACGGTGTTCGTTACAATCAGCGCAGCGATAACCTTCTTGACCGAAGGAGATTCGGGATGAGGATGCCACGCGGTTTACACGGTTGGCACGATTTGTCGTCGCCAGGAGGATGTACTAGATAATACAAGCAAGGAGCTCTGAAGGCGCAAGGAGATCACGGCAGAGAAGAGCAGATGGCGGGAAGCTCAAGAGTATGTGGCACACCTTCTACGAAGGATTGACGAGTTGGAGATGACTTTATGCGGACGGACCAGAGCGGTACTCGAGCTACACGAGCCAGATCCGGAGGAGTCGAGATCTCGATGAGGACAACGCTTCTTCGACTACCATAGAGGACACGATTCTTTGGACATGGCAATCGTTTCGCGCCTATGCCACACGGCACCGTACCAGGCCGTGGAGGCTTTCGATGAGTGAGCATAGGTTCTATAGTGAGACTCCTTCGGCGAGTCAGTCGTAGAATAAAAGTCACCCTTTAGGCGTTAGACTCGAGGAGTTAGTTCGATTTGGATTTGCTTTGTTTCTTTGAGTGTGCAAGCGGTATGTGTTGCAAGGCCCTTAGGCATTGTAAGCAGCCATACCAAGTTATTAACTAATAAAGTTGGACCTTAAAGTTACACCTTTAAGCCCCGCATAAGTTCCATATTACTTGTCTATTCTTGTTTCCCTCTCATCTCTAAACCTAGAGCAAATCGACGGATGGTGAACACCAGTGGAAACTTTGGAGGCAATGGGAGTGGTTCTCGCCACAGAAAACCCCAATGATGGAGCAAGCACCGCGATTGATATGCAGAATTTGGAGCTTTTCTTGCTGCCCAGACTCGATTGATGCATGCTATGATGCAACAAATGCAGCACGTCCTTTGCTCGAGGCCACCGCTAATCAAGTTAATCGAGGGCCACGCTTGAGAATACAAAGGTCGCCGAGTTCATGAGGACTCACCCACCCACTTTTTCTCGGGAATGCCAATCCATTGAAGCCGATGATTGGTTAAGATCGATCGAGAGGAAGCTACACATAGCTCAATGCATAGGAAATGAGAAGGTACTCTACGCTTCTCATCAGTTGGAAGGAACAATGGCCAGAATGGTGGGAGAACTTCGTGCCCACGCAGAGAACCCTCAAGATATCCCTTGGGAAGAGTTCACAAACAGATTCGACAAGATCACGTGCCTGAAGGAATCATGGACCTTAAGAAGGAGGAGTTCAGAGCCATCAAGCAAGGTAATCGGCCGATGGCGACTACGAACAAGTTCACCACGGCTAGCACGCTACGCACTGAGGATGTAGCGACAGATAAATCGAGGCAGTCTCGTTTTATGAAGGGACTCAACTCAGATTGCAAGTAGGGTTGATCACCCACCTTTCCGGATTTCCAAGAGTTGGTGAATAAGGCGCTTATTCTTGAGGACAAGCGCAAGGAACTGGATGAGAACGAGAGCGCGAGGATGCAACGGCAAGGATCACGCCAGGAACGCAACAACGCTGAGAGTTGCACCAAATCAATTCTTGATTCCAACCACGAGTGCAACAAGGACACCATCCCGGCCAAGACACATCAATCGAACTACGAGACCCAGCCCCGCTAGAAATACTACTCGAGCGATCGGCGAGGCAATGAGACAATGCTACAAGCTGCAACGAGCCGAGACACTTTGCCATGATTGTCCAAAGAAGACAGCGAGGCGACCCGATTCGTTTCAACCTAGGAACCACCCAGCTAGGACGCCCGGACCAGGAGCCACACCAGGCCGTGGTGAGAGGCCGAGTCAACCATGTCACCGCAGATGCCTTTGCGAGAATGCTACGGACGTTATCTTGGGTAAGTTACTTGTTAACTCGATACACTGCAGATTTTGTTTGACTCTGGAGCTTCGCATTCGTTTGTTTCGCAAGGCTTTGCTACTAGAAATGATTTGAGGATTGCAAGACTTAAGTGCATGCTCTTAGTTCAAACCCTGGTTCCGAACTCGAGCGAAAGTAGGATGTTAAAGGTGAGAATACTAATAGATGGAATAGAGTTCCTAGCAAACCTTATAATTTTGGAGACCCAGGACCTTAGGCGTCATATTGGGAATGGATTGGTTATCCAAGCACAAGGCCGTATTGGATTGTGGACGAAGGACTATCTCGATTGAGAGCAGTGTGGGAAGAAAGTGGAATTTCAAGCCACTGCGATTAGAGATGGGCGATTGATGGTTAACGATACCAAGGCAATCGGCATAGAGGATGTCCCGGTAGTGGATGAGTACCCGATGTTTTTCCGAGGATCTACGGTATGCCGCTTGACGAGGACATAGAGTTTGTGATAGAGCTTGTAAGATGCGACCGATAGCAAAGAGACCCTATCGGATGTCTACAGGAGTTGGTAGAAATGAAGAAAGCAATTTGGAAGAGTTAATGGAGAAAGGATTTATCGAGACCAAGTTAATGCCCGTGGGGAGCACCGGTTTTGTTTGTCAAGAAGAAGGGCGGGAGTTTCAGGATGTGCATTGACTACCGTGCACTCAATGAGGTCACCGTGAAGAATAAGTATCCGCTACCAGGATCGATGATTTGTTTGATCGATTAAGAGGAGCCGGAGTTTTCTCCAAGATTGATCTGAGATCGGGATACCATCGATTGAAGATCCGATCGAGAAGATATTCAAGGCGCATTCTCGTCAAGATATTGACATTACGAGTTCTGATTATGTCTTTTTGGGGTGACGAATGCGCCGGCTTATTTCATGAATATGATGAATAAGGTGTTCATGGAGTATTTGGACAAGTTTGTCGTCGTGTTCATAGACGATAACCTAGTCTACTCCAAGGCGAGAGGATGAACATGCCGAACACTTAAGGCGAGTTTTGGAAAAGGCGAGGAGCGACAACTTTTAGCCAAGTTCAGCAAGTGTGATTTTGGAAGGACAAGGTGGAGTTTCTTGGACATGTAATGACCGCATGAGAGGAGTCGCCAGTAGATCCAAGCAAAGTAGAAGGCGTGTTACATTGGGAGGCGTAGAAGGCGTGACCAGTTCGGAGTTTCCTTGGAATGGCAGGATACTACCGCCGTTTCATCGAAGGCTTTTCAACAATTGCGAAACCTCTTACGCAACTCTTGAAGAAGGAAAAGAAGTTTGCATGGGCCTTGAGAATGTGAGAAAGGATTTCAGGAGTGAAGAAGCGATTGGCGTCGGCACGGTGTTAGTTCTCTGGGATGTTGCTCAAAGCTTCGATATTTATTGTGACGCATCGCGCCAAGGACTTGGATGTGTGCTTGTCACGAGAATGGAAAGGTCGTAAACTTATGCATCAAAGCGATTGAGGCCGCATGAGGAGAATTATCCGACACATGACACAGAGTTAGGCTGCCGTAGTGCATGCCTTGAAGATATGGCGTCACTATCGATTGGAAGCAGATGTGAAGTATATACGGATCATAAGAGCCTTAAGTACATATTCACCCAGTCGGATCTGAATATGAGGCAAAGGAGATGGCTAGAGTTGATCAAGGACTACAATGTCGGAATCCATTACCATCCGGGAAGGCCAGCGTGGTAGCCGATGCCCTGAGTCGGAAAAGCCATCACCGTGAGTAAGTTGCTAGCCACAAGTCGGGATGAGTTATGTGAGGATTTTCGAAAATGAAGATTGAGGTAGTACCTAGCGGATTCTTGGCGCATTAGAAGTAAAGCCTACCTAGAGGATCGGATCCGAGAAGGGACGAAGGATGATGACAAGATCCGCGAGGATTAAGTCCATCAAGGAGGAAGGCAAAGCGAGAGGACTTCAAGTTGGATGAGCAAGGCACGTTGTGGATGAAGGATCGCATTTGTGTGCCTAACAAAAGGAGTTAAAGCAACTGATTACGGAAGAAGCCCATGACTCTAAGTACTCAATTCATCCTGGAGCGCCAAGATGTATCAGATTTGAAGGAGAGATTACGGTGGCGAGTATGAAGCGTGAAGTTGCGAGCATGTTGCATTGTGCGGCGTATGCCGAGAGTCAAGGCAATGCATCGAGAGACCCAGCGAGGATTGCTGATACCGAAAATACGAGTGGAAGTGGGAGGAAATCGGAATGGATTTCATTACCGGTTCTTAGAAGACTCAAGGAGGTTATGACTCCATATGGGTTATAGTGGATCGCTTGACTAAAGTAGCCCATTTTATTCCCGTGAAGACCACTTACTCGGGAGATAAATTAGCGAATTATACATGATCGATTGTCTGTTTGCAAGTATAAAGAGGATTGTATCGGACGAGAGGTACCCAATTTACCTCAAGGTTACGGAATAAGTTGCATGAAGCCATGGGAACCCGTTTGAACTTCAAGATGCCTTATCATCCACAGGCGGATGGAGCCAGGCCAGAAAGAGTCAACCGGTCTGGAGGATATGCTAAGAGCGTGTGCATTGGCTTATGCTACCTCTTGGGATAAGAGTTTACCGTATGCTGAGTTCGATTACAACAATAGTTATCGAGGCTAGTTTACGATGTCACCTTTTGAGGCCTTTGTATGGTCGACCACTGTCGGACGCCATTGAATTGGAATGAGGCCGTGGCGCCGTGTCTTTGGCCTGATATTCTTCAAGAGGTGAAGAACGGTCGCCATGATTAGGGAAAGGTTGAAGATAGCCCAATCACGACAAAGAGTTATCTTGACAATCGTCGCCGAGACTTGAGTTTTGAACCGAGAAGACTTTGTATACCTCGAGTTACGCCTCTCGGGAGTTAAGAGGTTCCATGCCAAAGGGAAACTTGCACCCGTTATGTTGGACCATTTAAGATTTTGAGTCGCAGAGGTGAAGTTGCTTACCGGTGGAGTTGCCCACGATGCGTTGGCGAGGAGTGCATGATGTATTCCATGTATCCCGATTGAAGAAGTGTCTCAGAGTTCCCGAGGAGCAGACACGCTAGAATCAATTGAGTTGCAAGAGGATTTGACTTATAAGGAGCATCCCGTGAGGATTCTAGACACAATGGATCGAGAGACCGAAATAAGTCAACCCGTTTTGTAGAGTTCGATTGGAGCAACCATGAAGAAAGCGAAGCGACTTAGGGAGCGAAGAGGATTTGAGGAAAGAGTTTCCAAACCTATTCCTTTAGTAAGCCCTGAATCTCGGGGGCGAGATTCTATTAAGGGGAGGTTTGTAACACCCCAAAATTTTGCTTTTCTTGAATTCATGTGTGATTTGGCACTTTGGTGAATTTTGGAATTTTCTGGAATTTATTTGGATTTATTTGGAATTTATTTGAATTTATCCCATTTTGAAATAATTAAAGAATTTAATTTTGCAAATAAAATTTTGTTGAAATATTTTATTTGAGTCCAAAATGATCCAAAGTATTTTCCGAATTTTTAGGAATTGTTCGAGTCTTTTGCTATTTTTAATGAATTAAATGAATTCGGGAATTATTTTAAATATTAAATCGCTGGAAAATCCAACTCGGGTCAAATCTGTTCATCGAGCCAGAGTCAGACTCGAGTTCGAGTCAGGCCGAGCCACGTGACTCGACCAAACCCTCCTAAACCTAATCAATCCCAACCGTTGGATCAAGATCCAACGGTTGAGATCACCCGTCTGGGTTGGCCGTGTCCGACCGAACCCGTTCGCGCCCGGTCCGATCGGGGCCGTTGATCGCGCCACGTGGGCGGTTCGTCTTGTCTTCCCGCCGAAGTCGAGCCGGACTCCACGGTGAGCGCCGCCGTGGCCGACTAGGGTTCCGCTGAGCACGCCTCCGGGGCTATTTAATGCCGGATCGCACCGAGATCGCCATCCACGCCGGTCCCGAAACCCTAGCTCGCGCCGCTAGGATCCCCAACTGTCTCGCCGCTATTGCTCGCCGAGTCAGAAACGACAGCCGTGTGTTCTTCGTGCTCGCCAAACCAGCCAGCTCGTCGTCGAAACCGAAGACGGATTTGGACTCCCCAGGAAGCGGGGGCGCGCTGGCGCACACTTCATCTCACCGAATCGCGAAGAAACGCCGTTCGCGGAGGTCGTCTCCTTCCTCTCCGGCCAAACCGGCGCCGCCGCGCGTGCCATCGCCGTCCCGAAGCCGTGCACGTCGGATCGGATCGGGCGGCAGCGGTGAGTTCACGTGTTTTCCCAAACCCTAGAAACCCGATTAGATGCGGGACCGTTGGATCAAGATCCAGCGGTTCACAATCGCCACGTCGTAGTAGGGCTATTATAGGATTAGATCTGGACCGTCCGATCTAGATCGAACGGCCCACGATCATCGAGTAGTTTAACGTGTTAACCCTGGATCTAATCCGCGCCGTTGATTTTCAAACCAACGGTCGCGATTGCGCCACGTGTCGGTGAGATGGAACGACGCGGTCAGCGCCGGACGCTGCGTGTGGCGGCGTGTCCGACACGCGGGCCCCGCATGTCGAAGGGCCCACACGCGTCGGTGGCGTTTTGCGTGAGACCACTTAGCAGCGAGTGGGTCCCACATGTCGATCTCACGTGGAGTCGTGGACCGAGTCCACGGTGGACCCGGCGGCGTGGACCACGCCCATGGACCGGCTGACGTCAGCCGCCCAATCAGAGGCTGCCACGTGTCCTTGCTGACGCAATAATTAATTTCCGAAAAAGAAAATGATTTATTAATTCGAAATATTGATTCAAATTTAGATTCAAACTTCAAACGCTTATAACTTTTGCGTTTCAATTCCGATTTGAGTGATTCAAATTTCTAAATTTGTATAAAATTGAGATCTACCTAAATATGAATTTTATTTAATTTTTGGACTAAAGTTTTTCTCTGTAATATTATTTAATTGATTATTTAAACTTTAATAAATCATAACTTTTGCGTCTTAACTCCAAATTTGACGATTCCAGTTCCTAAAAATCCAGAAAATTATGTTCTCTCTGTTTATGGATTTTATTTGGAGTTTTGGGATGTTTTTGCCTATGGTTTATTTGTGTATTGCTATTTGCACGCTTTACGAGTAGGCGTTGAAGTCTGGGAAGGATTCGAAGGAGAAGTGTTGACTCGGGATCCAACTCAAGACCAAGAGCAAGTACTTTTGAAGGCAAGTTGTGCTTTGACCATGTTGATCCTATTTGAAATCTATTTTGATTTAAACTATTGCATGCTAGTTCAATTAGAAAAATACTTGGTTTAAACATGGGGTTAGATAAATACCAAATTGTTGTATGACACCTTGATTATCTAAGTATGTGCCATGATCCCTTGTCACCCTAGTTGTGGATTACTAGTTGGACATTATTAAATTGCCAACATGGGTTTAGATCGTTGTAGTATCTTTGCTTAGACACACTCGTGCTCATGACATGATTTTGGACAATCAAATGTTAATATTGACTTAATGATATATTGAACCTGTTTTGGGAAAAGTATCATGTGATGTTGATGGCACGTGGTGCATGGTAATCAAGCTGGGTTTGATAAACGGTTTTCGGCCAGGGCATGTGGCAAGAGTAATCAGGTGGGCGATTGTGGCATTGGGGATGTTGATTTGGTTTTTCGGGGAGTCGTGCCCTGGTCACTCGCAGGACGTCACCTCGCAAGCCAATGAACTGGGTCATACTTGCAACCACATGGCTGGAATGGGACGGCCCTAGTGGCCTACGTTGCTAAGGACTCGCTTGTGGAGCCTCAGGGTGTCAGTTACACCGTTTGTGTGATTGTGCGGGGAGCGTATCGTGGTCGTGGGCCGATACCCATCTAACGGTGTGTTGGTCCCATACTTCGCCTTGGCTAAGGGAAGGGATGGTGTAGAGCACGAACCTGAGAGGACCACTGTGTTGTTCGAGGCTTCCAAAGGCTTTGTTACTGAACTCGCCTTTGTGGTGTTTGACCTGTATCTTGTGGGTAAAGTGCATAACCTCTGCAGAGTGTAGAATCTATTTGAATAGCCGAGTCCACGATGATCGACAATGCTCGGGAATTACAGTCAAGGGTTAGACTTTCTCAAAAATTAACTTTGGTTTGAAAGGTTGAAATTTGGATTAATAATGAAGTTGATGGAAATGTGGTTTAGGATGGGAAAAATGTTTATTAAACTTCTTGAAAAGTTATTTATGCTTTACTTATTTCTCTTTGCTTTCGAATCTACTTTTATTACTTGTCAAAAGTCAAGCATCGCAAATATACCTTGAGCTATTCCTTTGTACCAAGCCATGCATATAGTATATTAGCTTGCATTCTGCATGACTTGTCGAGTACCAAGTACTCACCCTTGCCTCAACACCCCACCGGTTGAAGAGGAGACTACGCCACGGAGGAGGAACTCCAAGAGGACCCGTCTACTTAGGGATGCGAGCCCGATCGGTTGCCTGTGGTATCTTTGGATGGCGCCACGAAGTTTATTTGATTTTCCGCTGCTATTATTTTTCTCTGAATAAGTTTCGCCTTACGAGGCATACATTTGTAACTTGACCATAAGGTCAAGTAACCAGTTTGGATATTTAAATAAAGTACTTATTTGGTATCGAGTGGTATGATTGTGATATTTACCAATGTTAAGACTGTGTGCACTAGCGCGTTCCTGGACTAGTGCTGAATACACAGAGGGTCCGGATTTGCAAATTCGGGGTCCCGACAGAAGGCAACACACACGCAAAGATAATGGTACTTATGCAATCAAGGAATGAGCTATAAAATATAAGTGATGCACCAAAAGCACTACTGTACAAGTCGTAGAGAGACGCTAACTTATTGCTTTGAGAATGTAAAAAGGGCACAAGATTGCTCACTAATTAATAAATTGCACAATATAAAAAGTATCGAACACAAATTAGGGTTTTGCTCAATGTAGTGCAACCGGCCACAATTTTCTTTTTCTTTTCCTTTTTTTGTTTTTGGCCTTTTGGCTCTTTCTCTTTTCTTTCTTTTGGTGACTTTCGGCCAACACTAATATGAACAAAGTTTTGGAATCTCTAACTCGGTGTCACAAGATAATATGATATAAATAACTGAAGATTGTGCAATGTATCAAGTAGAGCAGCCCTAAGCAATATCAACAAGCTAGTCTCAAATAGGATCAAAGTGTTCACAAAGGATGAATTTGTTCCCAAAGGTAGGTGTACTTATGTTTTTCCAGGGCAGCAGACTTGTCGCCTAGATTATTGTTTGAAGATCACCGAATTTGATTGGTTGACTGTGGAGAGAATTGAAGCTTATATCCTCAGCTTTCAATAGAGTGCAATAACACAAAATCCGAGTTCATATGTGAAAGTTATGCTCGAAATACCAAACTGGACAGAATTGAAGGATTGAAGCTACGCGAAGGACAAGAAAGATCAGCAACTAAAACATGGACTCTAATGGATCAAAACATAACAAAACTCACTAAAATAACAGATTGAAACTAAAGGTTGAATTTTTGTGGAGTAGTTTTCAATTTAGGATAGAAATCAAAAACTAACCTAAGGCACGGATATTCTCACCGATCAACTGAAGCTCTGATACCACTTGATGTAACACTGGGTGTCCCGATCTTTCGATGAGAATGATAACCTTCGATTTGGGTGGAGACGACTTTGACGATTCGACTACAACGTACAACGACGATGCGCCTTAGCAATCGCTAAACCAACTCCAGAGGGTTATTGACCTTGCCGTGGGCACGATCAACCTGATCACGAAGATCAATTCCTGCAAGCAATCGAAGAACTAGCAAGAACAAGGCAAAAGCAATCTAAAATTGCAAATATAGATGAAGTATTGAAAAGTTGGGGTTCCGATACAAGGAGCTTATTAGGCGGCTGTTGAGCACGTCTAAAAGACTCAAATAGTAGCAAAAGGCTAAACTATCAAATAACCAAAACCCCAGTTATTTTGGGGGACTCTCTAGCTATATATAGGAGAAATAGGAGGCCAAAACCAGGCTAGGGGCATCCAAACCACATCCATGGCCGAGTAGGACTCCTATTCCTAGTTTAACACGGATTTGGAAAGATGACCGAACTTGTTTTGCAGATTCCCGTTGACTCGTAAGCAATTTGTAGGTGGGGCCAGATCCGTTGGAAAGAGGACGTCGAAACCTTTCAAACCAGTACTCATAAACCTCAAACACCCTTGTGGATCAAAAGTTATGGTCATTTTAATTTGGTGCTGTCTCGGAGGCCGAATCCGAGTTGAATTTGTGCACCGGAAGAATTGGCCTCATGCTTGACTTTTGGAAGTCCTTCTCCTAGGTTCCTAAGGACAATAAAATCATCAGAAAGACTAAATAGCATTCCATTCATTAAATTATTTGTATGCAACCCGAGGAACGCATTCACCTGGCAATTGAATTGACGTGCGCAAGCTCTAGTAATTGGTCCTTGTATTACATTGTTGGTTTCAATTGGGTTTGTAGACATTGCCGTATCCATGGTATGATGTCCTCATCACTTAGCAATCGCTAAACCAACTCAAGAGGGTTATTGACCTTGCTGTGGGCACGATCAACCTGATCACGAAGATCAATTCCTACAAGCAATCGAAGAACAAGCAAGAACAAGGCAAAAGCACTCTAAAATTGCAAATATAGATGAAGTATTGAAAAGTTGGGTTTCCGATACAAGGAGCTTGTTAGGCGGCCGTTGAGCACGTCTAAAAGACTCAAAATAGTAGCAAAAGGCTAAACTATGAAATAACCAAAACCCAAGTTATTTTGGGGGACTCCCTAGCTATATATAGGAGAAATAGGAGGCCAAAACCGTGCTAGGGGCGTCCAAAGCACAGCCATGGCTGAGTAGGACTCCTATTCCTAGTTTAACACGGATTTGGAAAGATGACCGAACTTGTTTTGCAGATTCCCGTTGACTCGTAAGGAATTTGGACATGAGGCTGGATTCGTTGGAAAGAGGACGACGAAACCTTTCAAACCAGTACTCATATACCCCAAACACCCTTGTGGATCAAAATTTATGGTTGTTTTAAGTTGGTGCTGTCCTAGAGGCCAAATCCGAGTTGAAGTTGTGCACCAGAAGAATTGGCCTCATGCTTGACATTTGGGAGTCCTCCTGGTTCCTAAGGACAATAAAATCATCACAAGGGTTAAATAGCATTCCATTCATTAAATTATTTGTATGCAACCCGAGGAACGCATTTACCTGGCAATTGAATTGACGTGCGCGAGCTCAAGTAATTGGCCCTTGTATTACATTGTTGGTTTCAATTGGATTTGTAGGCATGGCCGTAACCATGGTAGTGATGTCCTCATCACCTTCTCCTTGGTTCCTAAGGACAATCAAATCATCACAAGGATTAAATAGCATTCCATTTATTAAATTATTTGTATGCAACCCGAAGAACGCATTCACCTGGCAATTGAATTGACGTGCGCGAGCTCGAGTAATTGGCCCTTGTATTACATTGTTAGTTTCAATTGGGTTTGTAGGCATGGCCGTATCCATCGTAGTGATGTCCTCATCATCCTGCCCTTCTTGCATTTGAGTCGTCCTTGATTAAAGTTCATCATCTTCTCCCAAGTATGGCTTTAGATCTGATAATTGAGTTGACGGGCTAGAGCTCGAGTCAATGGTCCTTGAACCGATGAAGATGTAGGAGGATGGCCAAGGTGGGGGACGATGAAGCCATGCGATGGAGTGAAGGATGCCATAAAGTGTCGCCAACTTAATGGTCCTGGCCAAGGTGGGGGCCGATGAAGCCATGCAGTTGATATAATTGCGACAACACTTGGTGATGACCATATGTATGCATTGTTAGTTCTGTCCATGATGAGCATTGCAAATATGGGATCAATATGGTCAAGGGGATGCTTGCCTATTTACTCTTCTCCGACTGTGTCCTCGGTGTGAAATCGTGTGCTGAAAAATTAGCTTAATGATGCATTTGGCATTGCAAAGCGTTTGTGCTCATGGAATGTGTGGTGATTGTGCATGTGCAGTCTCATATGATCTTTTGATACGCTTGTGATAGCATGGTCCAGAGACTTTTCTATTTGCACCGGACCGAATTGTTGAGTTACAGAAAGTTGCCCTTTTACGCCGAATGATGTAACACTGGGTGTCCCGATCTTTCGATGAGAATGATAACCTTCGATTTGGGTGGAGACGACTTTGACGATTCGACCACAACATAGAACGACGATGCGCCTTAGCAATCGCTAAACCAACTCCAAATGGTTATTGACCTTGCCATGGGCACGATCAACCTGATCACGAAGATCAATTCCTGCAAGCAATCGAAGAACAAGCAAGAACAAGGCAAAAGCAACCTAAAATTGCAAATATAGATGAAGTATAGAAAAAGTTGGGGTTCCGATACAAGGAGCTTGTTAGGCGGCCGTTGAGCACGTCTAAAAGACTCAAAATAGTGGCAAAAGGCTAAACTATCAAATAACCAAAACCCCAGTTATTTTGGGGGACTACCTAGCTATATATAGGAGAAATAGGAGGCCAAAACAGTGCTAGGGGCATCCAAAACACATCCATGGCCGAGTAGGACTCCTATTCCTAGTTTGACTCGGATTTAGAAAGATGACTGAACTTGTTTTGTACATTCTTGTTGACTCGTAAGAAATTTGGACATGGGGCCGGATCCGTTTGAAAGAGGATGACAAAACCTTTCAAACCAGTACTCATAGATCCCAAACACACTTGTGGATCAAAAGTTATGGTCGTTTTAAGTTGGTGTTGTCCTGGAGGCCGAATCCGAGTTGAACTTGTGCACCGGAAGAATTGGCTTCATGCTTGATGTTTGGGAGTCCTTCTCCTTGGTTCCTAAGGACAATAAAATCATCACAAGTATTAAATAGCATTCCATTCATTAAATTGTTTGTATGCAACCCAAGGAACGCATTCACCTGGCAATTGAATTGACGTGCGCGAGCTCGAGTAATTGGCCCTTGTATTACATTGTTGGTTTCAATTGGGTTTGTAGGTATGGCCGTATCCATGGTAGTGATGTCCTCATCATCCTCCCCTTCTTGCATTTGTGTCGTCCTCGACTCAAGTTCATCATTTTCTCCCAAGTATGGCTTTAGATCTGATAATTGAGTTGACGGGCACGAGCTCGAGTCAATGGTCCTTGAACCGACGAAGATGTAGAAGGATGGCCAAGGTGGGGGTCGATAAAGCCATGCAGATGGAGCCATCGTAGTAGATGTATACGAAGTAGAGGATGCTGTCAAGTGTCACCAACTTAATGGTCCTGGCCAAGGTGGGGGTCAATGAAACCATGCAGTTGATATAATTGCAGCAACACTTGGTGACGACCATATGTATGCAGTGTTAGTTCTGTCCATATGTATTCATGGTCTCATCACCGAACCATTTTTGTTTTGGTCCGCCGTGAACGTGTCTTTTGCGCCGGACTAATTTCTCAAGCAACAGAGAGTTTAGCATGTGCGTCAGACCAACCTTTTGTTCCGTCGTGAACGACGACGGACCAACCTTTCAGTTCGTCGTGAACGTGAGAAAGCGTATTTGCGCCGGACCGTTTTTGTGAATGAGTTGTGTTTGCATCAGACCGATTTCTTTGGTCCTACGTGAACATGAAAATGAGGGTTCTGCGCCGGATCAATTTTCTAAAGAAACCAAGAGTGGGACGTTTGCGCCGGACTGACTTTCTTGTCTGGCGTGAACATGAAAACTAGGGTTTTTGCGTTGGACCATTTTTTGAAGTAACAGAGGAATGCTTGTTTGCGCCAGACCACTTTTGTTTCGGTCCGTCGTAAACGTGTTTTTTGTTGGACTGAGTTTTACAAAAACTGAAAGTTTTACATGTACGCTGGACTAAATTTTTTGGTCCGTCGTGAACGGTGTTTTGAGGTTTGATTTCGCATGTACGCCGTAATGATTATTTTTAGTCCGTCGTGAACATGTTTTTTGCTGGACCAAATTATTCATTTAACCGAGAGTTGGACGTGTACGCGGGACCAAGTTTTTGATCCGTCGTGGATTGCACTGGACCAAGGTTTCGGTCCCGCGTGAACGGTATTTTTTAGGGTTTTGATCCCTGTGTGCGCCAGACCGGAGTTTAGTCTGGCGTGAACATGATATGCTCAAGTTGAGTTAATTTGATGCAATGGGCTCGTGTGAGTGGTTGCATGGACTGATCTTGAGTGAAGTCATGGACTTGTGCTTGGAATCGTTTTGTGTTTGTTCATGTGCAGGTGTTGCTCGAGGGCGAACGTGGTCGATGATGAGACCGGAACTAGGTTCATGGAGGAACTGAGGTTCGAGACTTGGTTCAGGGAGGAATCGAGGTCTTCGTGGTCAAGGAAGTCATGCGGGACGTTCGGGATAGAGAACAATGCACATGAAGTCTAGTCAGTCACGTGAGTGTGGCAAGTGGGCCATACGCGTGCAAGAGTTGTAATCGTTTAGGGTAGCTTGCATGTATTGGGCCAGGTTGGACCAAGTGGACATGCATACGTACTCTTTAGGTTTACTTCTTATAAATAGGGGGAGGTGTCCCCTGTTTATAGATGCGTAATTGAGCAGAGCACAATAGAGCTGGGCGCAAAGGGCAGAGCTTTGTGTGCTTTGTGTTTTAGGGTTTGTACTCTTTTGATGGAAGTACTTTAGACAAAAAGAAATAAAGATCAATTCCTTCTAGATCCTCTGCGTGCTACAGTATTTTTGAAGCTACAGTGCATGTGTTGCTACAGTACTTTCTGTTTGGAGTGTTTGTTTGCTCATATGTTCTAGTTCTAGATTGGATCTTTGTCTACTTTGATTCTTTGAGTTTCTTCTTTATTTGATCCATCCAAAATCTTTCTAGGGTATCAATTTAGTTTTCCTCAAAGTTTTGTTGGTTAATCCTTTGTAGATTTTATTTAATCTTTAAATTAGGGTTTGATCAATTTTCATTCATATTCTATCACAGCAAGCTTGCGAGGTTCATAACTTTTGATCCGTAAGTCCGATCAAGCTGATTTTTTTTCTGTTACATTCGTACTGGAATCTACTTTCTTGTGTTCACATTTCAGATCAATTCGACAGATTGATCTCCAGGAATTCACGATTTACAGAATGCATCTAATCTATTTTTGTTGATTACAAAGCAGTTTTTTGAATCTGAATTGAGGTGAAGTTTTAGTAGATCGAAAATTTGGTTTTAGCTTTCGCACAATCATTCACCCCCCTCTGATTACTATATTCATATATATCGATCCTACAAGTGGTATCAGAGCAAGGTTTTTCTAATTGATCTTAACTGGTGATTAGAAACTATATCAATGGATAGGTATTCGATAAAACCTTGTGTTTTCGATGGTGTTGATTTTCAGTTTTGGAAAGCAAAGATGGAGGAGTTCATCCAGTTAACAAAGCTTTGTAGAATGTGAGAATGAGGAAAAGAGTTAGAGGTGGTCCTCCAAGATGCTATGAGTGTGGTGATCTCGACCATATTCGTCCAAATTGTCCTAAACTTGCAGGTAAAGCATCATGGGAGGAGAAGGACAACGACAGAAGAAAAGAGAAGAAGAAGTTCCCTTTAAAGTGTTAGAAAGAAGAAGAGCTTCATCAACCGCAAAGTGGACCACCGAATTCATTTCGCTCTTGAACAAGTCAATTTGAGCGATGTGGATTCAGAGAGCAACGAGGACAATGCAACTCCAAGCAAGCATGACATGATAGGGTTGTGTCTCATGGACAAAAGCAGCGACAGCTTCACCGAGGATGATCACGATAGCGACTTCAGTGAGGTAGATCCTTCTTACGATGAATTGGCTATTGTTGTTGCTCATCTTGGAAAATTGTTTGACAAACGTGGTAGAAAAATTAAGATACATGATATTCTTGTGGAATCATTGAATGCTGAAATTACTAGACTTATGACCTTGATTCCTGATGATGATGCTTGTAAATATGTGACTTAATTTATAATGAGCTCACTTGCTTAGGAAAGAACATGTTACCTTGTTAGAGCAAATTAATGCTGAAAATGAGAAAAATAAGAAACTTGTTAAACATGCTAGTTGTTCTACCATTGATTTGCATGATACAACTCCATGTTCTAAATGTTCCATACTAGAATTGAAGTTGCATGATGCAAATTCTAGGGTTTCACAAATGACAGATGACTTGCTCACACATGAGGTTCTTTCATGCTCAACTCGTCGCAAGCAAAAAGGAAAAGTGGGCGTTCCCTGTAATGATTGTTTAACTCTTTCTTGAAAAGTTGATTACTTGAAAAAGTCATTAAAACGTTTCACTAAAGGAAAGAAAAACCTAAACATGATATTGGATCAATCAAAAGTTAGCACTCATAACAAAGGTTTAGGTTTTGATTCTTATGCTCATCATAAATCACATGCTCCCACTGTTGTTAAAGCACTTGGAAGTGGAAAATTTGAAATTGTCAATGAGCCTAAGAAAACTGTTTTTAAGTCTGTTGGAGTTTTATCTTCTACTATGATGAATGCAAATGTTGCTTCTACTTCTAAAGCTAAACATCATGTTAAGTACAATTACACTCTTTGTGGTAGAGATAGACATCTAGTAGATTTTTGCTTTAGACTAACCAAACAGCAAAAGAAAGAAAGGATTAAGGCTAGGTCTAATTTCAGACAGGCACGCTTTGCTTCTCATTGTGTGCCTAGGGTGAAACAAGCACCTTTTGTTGCTAAGAACACAGGAAAAGACAAATCTGATTTTGTGCATAAGAATACTCGTGTTGTGCCTACTGTTGTGTGTCGTATGTCTCAGTACTGGATTCCTAAACATCTTCTTTCTAACCCCAGTACCGAGACCTCGACATTTTCTGCTTCTCTATAGTCTTCTCACATGAGGAAGGAGAACATATGGCTAGCAGATTCCGAATGCTCACGCCACATGTTCAGTGATAAGTGTTGGTTCTCCTTCACTCGTGCATCTCGTGCTGAAAGTGTTACTTCTGGAGATGCTTCTTCTACTTCTGTTGTGGCAAAAGGTACAATGAGATACAAGTGCATATGTTCAGGGCGAGAGTATCTTTGTTCATGAAGATGACGATGATGATAATGTTGAGAATGATCAAGGTTGGATAAACAATTTGCTGTGTGCTTATTTTCAAGCTTCTCCATGTGCCTCACATCGACAAGCTGTCAAGCGAATTTTCAGGTATCTCCATGGTACTCAAAATTTTGGCATTTGACTTTCTGCTTCCTCATGCATTAGTTTAAGAGCTTTCTCTGATGCTGATTTTGGAGGATGTAGAATTGATAGAAAAAGTACATCTGGTTCATGCCACTTCTTGGGTAATTCTCTTATTGCATGGTCATCTAGAAAACAATCTTCTGTTGCACAATCAACTGCTGAATATGATGAGGAGATCACTACCATGGATACGTCCATGCCAACAAACCCAATTGAAACCAACAATGTAATACAAGGGCCAATTACTCGAGCTCGTGCACGTCAATTCAATTGCCAGGTGAATGCGTTCCTCGGGTTGCATACAAATAATTTAATGAATGGAATGCTATTTAATCCTTGTGATGATTTTATTGTCCTTAGGAACCAAGGAGAAGGACTCCCAAATGTCAACCATGAAGCCAATTCTTCTGGTGCACAACTTCAACTCGGATTCGGCCTCCGGGACAGCACCAACTTAAAACGACCATAACTTTTGATCCACAAGGGTGTTTGGGGTCTATGAGTACTGGTTTGAAAGGTTTCGTCGTCCTCTTTCCAACGGATCCGGCCTCATGTCCAAATTCCTTACGACTCAACGGGAATCTGCAAAATAAGTTCGGTCATCTTTCCAAATCCGAGTCAAACTAGGAATAGGAGTCTTACTCGGCCATGGCTGTGCTTTGGACGCCCCTAGCATGGTTTTCGCCTCCTATTTCTCCTATATATAGCTAGGGAGTCCCCCAAAATAACTTGGGTTTTGGTTATTTGATAGTTTAGGCTTTTGCTACTACTTGAGTCTTTTAGACGTTCTCAACGGCCGCCTAACAAGCTCCTTGTATCGGAACCCCAACTTTTTCTATACTTCATCTATATTTGCAATTTTAGATTGCTTTTGCCTTGTTCTTGCTTGTTCTTCAATTGCTTGCAGGAATTGATCTTCGTGATCAGGTAGATTGTGCCCACGGCAAGGTCAATAACCATCTGGAGTTGGTTTAGCGATTGCTAAGGCGCATCGTCGTTGTACGTTGTAGTCGGATCGTCAAAGTCGACTCCACCCAAATCGAAGGTTATCATTCTCATCGAAAGATCGGGACACCCAATGTTACATCAGAATATTTGGCTGCTACTAGTTGTTGTTCTCAAATTCTTTAGATAGTAGTAGCTACACTTAAAGATTATGGGGTCAATCTGGATAGTGTGCCTCTTCTATGTGATAACACTATTGCAATCTGTATTGCTAAGAACCCTGTGCATCATTCTAGGACAAAACATATTGATATCAGAATTCACTTTCTCAGAGATCATGTAGAAAAAGGAAATATTGTGCTTCACCATGTGGATACTGAACATCAATTGGCAGACATTTTCACAAAACCCTTGTCTTCTTCTCGTTTTGCTTTTATTTGGGGAGAACTTGGGGTTGTTCATCCAATGGGCTTATTTTGAGGGGGAGTTTGTGAAAACTTTGTGATTCCTTGTTTACTTTTTTTTTCTCTTCTTTGTATTTCTTAAGTGAAAAACAAAAAAAAGGAAAAATATTGAAAAAGTATTGAGCATTATATTTGATACACATATGCTAAAAAAGCCATGTTTATGCTACAAGGTCTTCGCAACTTTATCTTTATGCATATGTGGTGTAGTTTATGGCATGATTATTTAAATGAAATGAAAACTTGAATTAAATCTTGTCATAGTTGAACTTTCTTGGCTATCTTGATCCTGCTCAAAAAGGTGCTCAATGTGAAAGTTTTCAAAGCTAAAGAGCTAAAAGCTCAAAAAGTTATATTTGATACGATGCAAGATCAAGGTTATGCACTGTCGCACTTCTTCTTTACGAGACTGCAAGGAAGAAGCTGTGTATGACCGAAACCATGAAACCTTAAGCTCATTGCTTGGCGTGGTTGAAAAGTAAGGTTGATGGTGCATATAATTCCTTGCATTTTTGTACTCTGTTTAAATCAATCAATAAGTCAGCTTTTCAAGCACCGAACAAGTGCACAAAAAATTCATTGTTTTCAGGTTTTGAGATAGTTGAGGAAGGGAGATCATGCCATGCAAAAATCGATAATAGAACTTGATTTCTAGTTGTGCTTACTCTACATTGTCTATGTGTAGATTTGAGGGTATAAGTATCTTGGATAGCATGACTTGGAGATGAATTTCATTTGTGAATGACATATAATGCTCAGTACATAAAAAAAAGATTTTTGTTTTCTCTTTTGTATTCTTGATGTCATTGTCAAAGGAGGAGAATTTTGGAGCATCTTGGGAGAATTTTGGAGAATGTTAGGCACATTGCACATTCATACACATTTTTCTTCTTAGGGGGAGAATTTTCTTATTTTCACCTAGGGGGAGTTTTCATCTTGCATATTTGTCAAAGGGGGAGATTTTGCCTTTTTTATTTTCAAACCTGTTGATCTCAAAACTTTTTCAAAAACTTTTCTTGTGAAGTGAATGCCAATGATCAGTTTTAAATGGGCCAATGTTTTCATCAAGGGGGAGATTGTGCAATCATGTGCTGAAAAATTGGCTTAATGATGCATTTGGCATTGCAAAGTGTTTGTGCTCATGGCATGTATGGTGATTGTGCATGTGCTGTCTCATATGATCTTTTGATACGCTTGTGATAGCATGGTCCAAAGACTTTTCTATTTGCGCCGGACCGAATTGTTGAGTTACAGAAAGTTGCCCTTTTACGCCGGACCATTTTTGTTTCGGTCCGCCGTGAATGTGTCTTTTGCGCCAGACTAAATTCTCAAGCAACAAAGAGTTTACCATGTACAGCGGACCAACCTTTTGGTCCGTCGTGAATGACGCCGGACCAGCATTTTGGTTTATCGTGAACGTGAGAAAGCGTATTTGCGCCGGACCGTTTTCGTGAATGAGTTGTGTTTGCGCCAGACCGATTTCTTTGATCCGATGTGAACATGAAAATGAGGGTTCTATGCCAGATCGATTTTCAAAAGAAACCAAGAGCTGGACGTTTGCGTCGGACCGACTTTTTAGTCCGGCGTGAACATGAAAACTAGGGTTTTTGCGTTGGCACATTTTTTGAAGTAACAGAGGAATGCTTGTTTGTGCCGGACCACTTTTGTTTCGGTCCATCGTGAACGTGTTTTTTGTTGGACTGAGTTTTACAAAAACAGAAAGTTTTACATGTACGCTGAACATAATTTTTTGGTCCGTCGTGAACGATGTTTTGAGGCTTGATTTTGCATGTACGCCGGACTAATTATTTTTAGTCCGTCAAGAACATGTTTTTTGCTGGACCAAATTCTTCATTTAACCGAGAGTTTGACGTGTACTGTAACACCCCGGCATTTAATATGCCCGAATGCTACCAATCATTAACTAAGCAACCTCTAAATACCACAATTACAAGTAAATTACAGCAAAGGCACTAATGCTAAAAACCGAAATTTCGGCAGCATCTCCTTTGTTTTAACATGAATTGAAGGAAACACAATAGCATAGCAAAATAAGGCAATATGAGAGACATCTAAAATAGCAATAATTAAAGGCATGACAACAAAATAAGTCTAATTCCAAGCATTGAATGTCTCCATGAGCCAAACGAACAATAAGACTCTCAAATCGCAAAGCTAAACCATAAAACAATAGGCATCACACTTAATTTATTATCAAGACCCAATTGAAAGACTGTAGGAACAAATGAGTGAAGCTACGTGTAGATGTGTGACTATTCCCTTTTCCCTCATGCCGGTCTCAAGGTACCTAAAAACAACAAGAAAGCACAAGCGTGAGTTCAACACTCAGCAAGTATATTGCAATGGTACAAAAGAACAATTACATGGCTACCACAACTCACATCATATCCATCATCTCATTCATGACCACATATCATTATCATCATCATTATGTATGCAATGCGATGCGATGCTTATGTCTCCTTGGAAACTCATACCGGTATGGTTGAGTACACACCCGTCGGTGTGCACCCTCTCCCCCCTTCCATCCCGAAGATGGAGGGTGCCTACTCCTCGCTTCCGTTCACCGCGGTGAATGGAATCACGATGTAGGACTTACTCATTGGCTCTCCGGAATAGTCATAACTTTCTCAACGACCTTCCCCGGACTAGTTATGACTTTCTCACCGCCCGAGCCATGTATCATGCCATGTATGCAAACATGCCAACATCATAAATAACTTGTACATTAACACATGGCATCATAGCATAATAAGCATATTCACCATGTCAATGGCAATCATTAAAATATGGCATGTGAACATATCATATATTCAAATTTAATCTCAACCAATCAAGCAAACATGAACTCGCTACCCATTCCAATACAGTTGCCTCAACCACAGGCGTCGGATTGGCGAGAAGTAGAAGGCACTCCCGGGGTCACACCACCTGCACATAGGTACCACACACTCACAATCATGTCCACAAAACAGTACGCAAACCCTCTTCTAACCCGACATTGCAAACTACTCGCAAAACCCAAAAACAGAGGTTCTGTCCCGTCGGGACAGCAGCCTTCCAAAAGGCATAACTCGGGTTCTAAAACTCCGAATCGAATAAACCAGTACATCGTCGCATAGCTTAGGAAATTTCATAACTTTTTCTAAGTATATGGAAAAGCTGATTCGGACTCTAAAGTTGTTTAATCTACAAAATACCGTGATCTGCTCCAATCACGTCACAGATTTTAATACGTTCGGTAAAACGAGCATAACTTTCAAACGGCTGGGCGGAATTGGACGTTCTTTATACCGACTGAACCTACAACTTCTTCAACAGCCGTACGACCAAATTCCGATTTTAAATTGGTGAAAACCCAAACCCTAGGTCGACTGCTCATGCTGCCCGAAACAGAGAACGTGGCAACTTCTAGATTTCATCTAATCTACTCAATTCCAGCACCACCAATTGATCTAAAAACATGATATTGACCCTTAGAACAGATCCTAGACCAACCCCAAGGATCCCCATGGCCATACCTTCGCCCGACGACCGAAAACCCAACGGATCTCCTCCCGGTTCGCGCGATCTCCTTTCTCGCTCCAAATCCACCGGATCTCCTCGTCGCAGAGCGCTCCAACGGATGGATCTTCGGGTTGGTGAGGTGGAGAACTCCCCTAGGGGCAGCAAGGGTGGTGGAGAGGAGAGGAGAGGGGTGGTGGTGCAATGGGGAGGAGGGAGGAGGAGGGTGGCGCACAAGGGGGAGGGTGGCGGCTATGGGAGGGAGAGGAGGAGGTGGGGCGCATGGGGGGAGGGTTTGGGGTGCCCTAGGGCTGGTTGGCTGCCCCCTCCTCCCCTCATGGGCCCAGAAGCCTCCACTTAAGGCCCGAAAAGACCCCCCCAAGGCCCAAGTTTCCCCGGAAAGGCCCAAAACACCCGAAAACGGCCCGAAAACGCGAATAAACCCCATACAGTATGGTTTCAACCTCTAATTCCATATTTCATAATGTGTTTGACCTCAACATTCACATTATATAAGGTTACGACACTCCGTGGTGTCACATGTACACCGGGCCAAGTTTTTGATCCATCGTGGATTGCGCTGGACCAAGGTTTCGGTCCGACGTGAACGGTATTTTCGAGGTTTTTGATCCCTGTGTGCGCCGGACCGGAGTTTGGTCCGGCGTGAACGTGATATGCTCGGGTTGAATTAATTTGATGCAATGCGCTCGTGTGAGTGGTTGCATGGACTAATCTTGAGTCAAGTCGCAGACTTGTGCTCAGAATCGTTTTGTGTTTGTTCATGTGCAGGTGTTGCCCGAGGGTGAACGTGGTCGATGACGGCATCAGAACTAGGTTCATGGAGGAACTGAGGTTCGATACTAGGTTCAGGGAGGAATCAAGGTCTTTGTGGTCAAGGATGTTATGTGGGACGTTCGGGCTAGAGAACAATTCACATGAAGTCTAGTCAGTCACGTGAGTATGGCAGGTGGGCCATACGCGTGCAAGAGTTGTAATCGTTTAGGGTAGCTTGCATGTATTAGGCCAGGTTGGACCAAGTGGACAGGCATACGTACTCTTTAGGTTTACTTCTTATAAATAGGGGGAGGTGTCCCCTGTTTATAGATGCATAATTGAGCAGAGCACAATAGAGCTGGGCGCAAAGGGCAGAGCTTTGTGTGCTTTGTGTTTTAGGGTTTGTACTCTTTTGATGGAAGTACTTTAGACAAAAAGAAATAAAGATTAATTCCATCCAGATCCTCTGCGTGCTACAGTATTTTTGAAGCTACAGTGCACATGTTGCTACAGTACTTTCTGTTTGGAGTGTTCGTTTGCTCATATGTTCTAGTTCTAGATTGGATCTTTGTCTAATTTGATTCTTTGAGTTTCTTCTTGATTTGATCCATCCAAAATCTTGCTAGGGCATCAATTTAGTGTTCCTCAAAGTTTCGTTGGTTAAACCTTTGTAGATTTTATTTAATCTTGAAATTAGGGTTTGATCAATTCTCGTCATATTCTATCACAGCAAGCTTACGAGTTTCATAACTTTTGATTCGTAAGTCCGATCGAGCTGATTCTTTGTCTATTACATTCGTATTGGAATCTGATTTCTTGTGTTCAAATTTCATATCAATCTGACAGTTTGATCTCCGGGAATTCACGATTTACAGAACGCATCTAATCTATTTTTGTTGATTACGAAGCAGTTTTTTGAATCTGAATTAGGGTGAAGTTTTAGTAGATCAAAATTTTGGTTTTAGCTACCGCACAATCATTCACCCCCCTCTGATTGTTATATTCATATATATCGGTCCTACAAGTGGTATCAAAGCAAGGTTTTTCTAATTGATCTTAACTGGTGATTAGAAACTATAGCAATGGATAGGTATTCGATAAAACCTTGTGTTATCGATGGTGTTGATTTTCAGTTTTGGAAAGCAAAGATGGAGGCGTTCATCCAGACGCAGGGCTTTGCAATTTGGGAGAAGGTGTACAAGCCATATCAAGTACCCAAGATTGATGAAGTCAACGAAACCAATCAAGCACATGTTGAGGCAAACAGCAGAGCATGAAATTTGATCATCCATGGATTGGGAAGAAGTGACTTCGACCGCGTGATTCATCTTAAGTCTGCATATGAGGTATGGAAATCTCTTTATGATTATCATGAGGGTTCTAACACTGTCAAGGAGGTTCATCAGGATATGTATAAGAAATGATACATTCGATTTGAGTTGAAGCGTGGTGAGTCGCTAGATGATTTCTTTGCATGTTTTAATAAAATTCTTAGCAATATGATGAGCATGTTTAACTCTTTCTCGAAAAGTTGATTACTTGGAAAAGTCATTAAAACGTTTCACTAAAGGAAAGAAAAACCTAAACATGATCTTGGATCAATCAAAAGTTAGCACTCATAACAAAGGTTTAGGTTTTGATTCTTATGCTCATCATAAATCACATGCTCCCACTGTTGTTAAAGCACTTGAAAGTGGAAAATTTGTAATTGTCAATGAGCGTAAGAAAACTATTTTTAAGTCTGCTGGAGTTTTATCTTCTACTATGATGAATGAAAATGTTGCTTCTACTTCTAAAATTAAACATCATGTTAAGTACAATTGCACTCACTGTGGTAGAGATGGACATCTAGTAGATTTTTGCTTTAGACTAGCCAAACAACAAAAAAAAGGACTAAGGCTAGGTCTAATTTTAGACAGGCACGCTTTGCTTCTCATTATGTGCCTAGGGTGAAACAAGCACCTTTTGTTGCAAATAACACGGGAAAAGACAAATCAGATTTTGTGCATAAGAATACTCGTGTTGTGCCTACTGTTGTGCATCGTGTGTCTCAGTACTGGTTTCCTAAACATCTTATTTTTAACCCCAGTACCGAGAACTCGACATTTTCTGCTTCTATGTAGGCTTCTCACATGAGGAAGGAGAACATATGGCTAGTGGATTCCGAATGCTCACGCCACATGTTCGGTGATAAGTGTTGGTTCTCCTTCACTCATGCATCTCGTGCTAAAAGTGTTACTTATGGATTCAATTCAAGAATTGATTTCTCCCACCTTGGAGCTTGCGTAGGGCTTGAAGGGGCTGCTCCACACCTTCACTTGCCTTCCCCTTTTGCTCCTAATAAATTGCCATGAATAAAAATTCATGTCTCATATGGTCATAGAGATTTTTTTCTCTTGTACTACTAGCTGTTGAGAGTCCACCAAAAAATAAATCAATTCAAAAGCACATTTAGAAAATGAGAGATAAATAAAACAAGATCTGCTGCTTCTGAAAAGCAAAAGTGAAATTTCAGTATAAAAGAAACTCAGTCAAAATGTGATCTCTCCAAATCTGTGACTCATTTCAATTTCAAATTTTTTATCTGATGAGATAATGGAGCAACGAAGCTAACCACCAAAAATTAGATCCAGACTAAGCATAGAAAAAATTTGTATGAAAATAACAAGCTCTACCACACAAAGAACTTAGACAGAATATTTAGGGCTCGGATAAATCCTCTGGAAAGACATCCGGATATTCTTGTACAATTGGCACTTGCTCTAAACTTAAGCTCTTGAGCTTATTGAGCCTGACTTGCTTCTCCCTACTGTTCTTGGACTCGAACTCGACCTTGATTCCATCTTCATTGGTGAGTTCAATAGTCCAGTTGAAGCAATTAATTCGGCCTTTATTCTTGGTTAGCCAATCCATACCAAGGATCACATCCAAGTCCTGGGACTGCAAAACTATTAAGTTTGCTAGGAATGTCACTCCCTCTATGATCAAAGGAATTTTTGGGCAAATAGAGCTGACTCTTACTTCTAATCCGGGGGAGCTAACTATCATGGGATTGGCAAGAGGAAAGGCGGCTATCGCATGCTTACCCACGAATCGACTAGTAACAAAAGAATGGGAAGCTCCAGAGTCAAATAAAACTGATGCTGGGACAGAATTTACGAGGAACGTACCGATGACCACATCCGGAGCATCCTGGGCTTCCTCTGCCGTGATATTGTTGACACGGCCTCTGACTGCTGGCATTGGCTTCGCTGCTGGAAGAGCTGAAGGGTTGGGTCTGGTCGGTGCTGGTGCTAGCATGGCTCTCTTCTTAGGGCACTGATTTGCAAAATGCCCCATCTCATGACAGTAGTAACACTGGACTCCTGCCGCAGTCTGCGTAGTCCTCTGGATCTGATTGCCTGCCGGGGCTGGAGGTGGCCTGAAGTTGGGGTTGGCAGGGCGCTGCGGTGCCACTAATGCCCTGGACGAAGAAGGAACATGAGGTCTGGCATGCTGCAGAGGCTGCGGCATCGCGGTGCGAGGCTTGGGGTGTCCTCCGAGGTTGCTCCTCTGGAAAGCCATTCTTCTCTTGCGGCTCTCCATCTCCTGATGTTTGCCTTCCTGGCGAATAGCCTTGTTGACTAACTGCTGAAAGTCAACATAGTCATGAGATATGAGTTGAACTGCCAACTCATCATTCAGTCCTTCAATGAAACGCTCCTGCTTCGCTTCATCAGTGGCCACGTCTTCAGGAGCATATCTGGCTCGGTGATTGAACCTGTACAGGTATTGAAGGGTTTCGAAGCATGGAAAACAAAAAAATTTTCCTACGATTGCAACCAAACACCAAGATCATATCTAGGAGATGCAAGTAAACGGTTTCAGAAGGACTCACCCTCGTAGACCGAAAGCGGGAATAACGTTCCCGCAAACAAACGTGGTTGATGTAGAGGTACACTCCCGACTTCAAAGTCGCGAAGATGAGCGCCACAAACGGCAGCGCCGCATTTGGTCACACGTGCGGATCAACAATGACCTCCAATCCCTCGTTCCAGCGGGGCACGTGAAGTAGTGGATCCTGAAAACTCCAACAACACTACAACTTAGTGGTGGTGGTGGTGGAGAAATAATTTCAGCGGCGCCGCATAAGCCACGGCTCGAAAAGCGGTCGGCGGAGGAGGGAGAATGGACCAACCAAAGGGTCAAATGGATGAACACACAAAGAGAGGAGCTCCTCCTCCCTTTTATAGGAGGAGGAGGAGGCATGCCAAGGGGTGGCCGGCGCATGGGGGTGCCCCTTGCCCTCCTCTCTTCATGTGAGTGATCTCTCCACTCACTTAAATCAACCCACTTTGGTTTCCATTAAAACCCCACTCAAGAAATGAAAGGGTTTTCTCCCATAAATAAATAAAACATTTTTATTTCAGATATTTTAATATTTGTTAATTCTTTTAATTAACAAACATTAACGCATACCCCTTTAACTATTCCGATATCCCGAAACTATTCCGCGATACTCAAATAGTCCCCTGTCTTATCCATACTTTTCTCCTGTTTCGTATCCACTCAAATGCATCGATGAACCTTAAGTGTGTCACCCTACGGTTCGTGAATAAAATGGACATGATTGAGACACCTCTCGAGATCAATAATCATCACGGATCTCGAGATCCATAATGACTCCCATTCACTCAACGATGAACTAGTGATCGCGTAAACCGTAAACGACATAACCAATTCCTTTTGTCTCACGATATTTTACTTGTCCGGATCCGATCATCAGTATCAACTATACCTAGTTCGATCCCGTTACCGACAAGTACTCTTTACTCGTTCCGTGATATAACATTCTTGTGACCTAGTCACATGCTTGCAAGCGATGTCAATGTGATATCACCGAGAGGGCCCAGAGTATATCTCTCCGTCATCTGGATGGACAAATCCCACTCTTGATGCATGAGCCTCAACTAATACTTTCATAGTACCCAAATCCATCTTTATAGTCACCGTGTTATGGAGTGACGTTTGATGTCATCAAAGTACTCTTCCGGAATTAGTGATTGACATCATCTCATGGTCTAAGGAAAAGAGCTATTTCGAATGTGTTTGATACAGCAACAAACTAAATGACTTGATCGTATTTGCTATACCAACTTGGGTGTGTGTTCATCACATCATTCTTCTAATGACATGACCCCGTTATTAACAACATCCAATGTTCATGATCAGGAAACCTTGATCATCAGTTAATCAACGAGCTAGTTTAAAAAGAGGCTTTACTAGGAACCCTTTTGTTTATTAAACACACATGTATTAACGTTTCCGATTAATACAATTTTAGCATGAGAAATAAACATCTATTATAAACATGGAATATGATAATAAACAATTTATTATTGCCTCTCGGGCATATTCCCTTCAGGTATTCCATCACAGTGCGTCCTCCCTGACGCAAGGAACGGAACTCCTTCTTCTTGAGTGCAATGACGCCTGAAGGAATGTGAGCTCGGCGAAAAGCTCGCACAAAGTCATCCCAAGTGATAGCCCGAGCGTCCCGGTGGGTAACCCGAAAGTTGTCCCACCACTCAGCAGCAGGTCCATTCAGCTGATGAGAAGCGAATAAGACTCGCTCTCGGTCACTACACTGAATGATATCCAATTTCTTCTCAATGGTCCTGAGCCAATCGTCCGCATCAAGAGGCTCAGCGCTGCTGGAGAACACCAGAGGCTGGGTTCTCATGAATTCTGGCAACTTGTTCTGCTGGTGATGCTGGGGAGCGGTGGCTTGAGCATTCTGATTATTGTTGATACTCTGTGCTAACAGTTGGATAAGCTGGTTCTGATTCTCCATCATCTGCTGCCAGGTGGGTCCATCTGCGGGAGGAGGGGGCAATCCTGGCGGAGGGGGACTATTGGCGTTGCTACGAGTGTTCACCATCTGGCGGTTGATGAAAAGATTTAGAAAAAGGGAGGAATAGAGTTCTACCCAAAAACCCCACACACAAGCGATAAAACTCCAATAAACTCCAAATATAAACGAACGAATGAATCAAATCTTTATTAAACTTCTAGCAAAAGATGGCGTCTGTTTACAAGAAGTAACGACAGCACGCACAACGAAAGAATCATCGTCTAAAGCTATCTAAAGAGGAAACTAATCCTGCTGAGGTCCACAGAACTGGCTTAAATAAGTCTTCTTGTCGCCGGTCTTTCTTTTCTTCGGGACATGAACAGGCTCTGAGTGCTCTGAAGTCTCTCCCTGGACGGACGAACCCTCATTGCCGGCCTTGTACATGGCCAGCTCCTCCTGCACTTCGCGAAGCTTCTGCTGGGTCGTCAACAGCTCGTCAAGGGTGTCCTGGTAGTTTTCGTCCATAGCCTCCGTGAGCACTATCTGTCGAAGCAAAATGGTGGAGCTGGTCGTCGTAGGCGGGCGAAAGGCACTATACGAGCTGCACTGATACTTGATGGGATAGTAGCGAAACTCAGAGGGCTTCAACCGCGCCTCATAGAGTCTCCCCATCGTCCGTACTGCCTCACGAGCTGTGTCCTGGATGCCAGTGGCGAAGGTGTCTCTCATTATTGGAGCTGAGCGTAGATGTGAACTTCGACTCTCCATTGATCTTGTGCGAACGTCCGTGTCCGGAAGCCGTGGTAGACGAGTCTCTCTGTGAATCCGAGGAATTTGGCCATATCCAGCAAGATCCTGGTCCAGCTCTCCGTGTACAGTCTGTATGACACCGCAGTCGGGATCTGAGCCATCTACAAATTTTGAGAAGGAGATGACTTAGAAATAAATTTTTATAAACCGAAGGGGGTGAGTGAAAAGGGAGTAAGCAGTAAAAGTTTTCAAAATTATTTATCTTTTTTTAAAATATAGTCCTTATGTTTGAACCATGGCTATGACCTACAGTCGATATGGCTCTGATACCATCTCTGTCGGACCCCGGAATAACATCTCCGAAATCCTCTGTGTATTCTGTACTAGTCCAGGAAATGCTAGTACACACAGTAGAAATGAAACCATAGCATATCCGTCGTTCTTTATTAATAATAAATATTCAAGTTTACATAGGAAATGACGCGCAGGCCAACGAACAAATAAACGAATAAATAAAACAACGGAAATGAAGATAAATAGATAGAGCCCAATTAATTTGCCACAGGCAATCGACTGGGGGCACAGCCTAGTCCAACTGGTCCTCACCATCGTGATACTCCTCCTCTGAAGTGGTAAATTAAGCAAGGGTAAGTACATACGTACTCAGCAAACCACACCGGAAATGCAATATACATGTACGGGTAATCAAAGGATGGCAATATGGTTTATTTAAGCATAAAGCAACAGTTTAATAACATTTTTAATAATTTTAAAAGGCATACTTTATTCCAAATTCAAATCTATACATTTTAACTCAGGAATCTCTCCTGGAATTGGCTAAGCTATACCCATGATGGATTCCCTCCATCCCACACCATTTTCCGGAAATCAAATTTTAATTTACCAAAGTCTAATCTGAGAATGGCTTGCTCGGCATGCCCATAACCGTGGGCGCGGCTAATCGATTAGTTTCACACTCTGCAGAGGTTGTACAACTTTACCCACAAGACATAATATTTCCCTTTTATGTCAACACACTTCCTTTGGTGAGTGACAGAGAAAAATATGACAAGGCCCCTATATTAAAATCATACACGTAGTCATGCCCGCTAAGGTTTCACCGCTGAAAGACTCCTCTGCTCGTAAGCCCTCTTGCGCCGGAGTGGCAGCATCTCGCTTTCACCACACCACTACCCCCATATGGCATGACTGTCCATGAAATGATTTAATAAGGATAGCCAGGTCTGTCCCATTCCAGACTCGTGGTAGTACGGTCAGGCTTTACATTCAGCGAGACTCAGACCGGTCCTTAATTGACTAGGCGAGACTGTCCACAAACCCGGAACCATGACCTCACCACTCTCCAACCAATTCTCGCCCAGTCTAAGTCATTTTCATTTTAACCATACTAATCTCCACATTGGTACTAACATTGATCACTATAAGTTTTCAAATGAACATGATATCATTTTGGCATAAAGTTCCCCAAAAATTCCTAAGTTAAGTTCTATGCATGGCTAAGCAATGTCTAACTATTACCATAGTCATAATTCATATTTTTACTAAGGTTACAAGGGTATCGGAATTCAAATGTCAAAGGTCGCATGTCGAAATTGGGTATAACTATCATTTAAAACTAGGTCGGAAATTAATGTCTATAATAAATAAGCATGCAATAACTTTAAATACAACATACAAGTTCATAAATTGGGAGCAACATGGTCAAGGGGGTGTGACTTGCCTGGTTCGACGAGTTGCTGCTCGAAATCGTCGTTCGGGAACTCCTCGGTCTCTCCGTAATCTACGCGCGAAAAACAACCAAATTCAAATAAAGTCCAAACGAATTCAAATAAATACAAATTGAATTTCAAACTAGCTCTAAACTAAAATTTAAGGTTTCTAATGAATTTAGGAAGAAGAACGGAGCCAATCGGAGTTCGAACGGGCGAAAACGGGCTCCCGGAAGTTTAAAAACAAATAAAACGGGTTTTCTGGAATTTTCGGAATTATTTTTAAAAAGAAAATCCGAATTTCCGCGTCATGCTGATGTCAGCGGTCTTTTTCGGATTTTTTTGGAAATCTTTTTTTTTATAAACTGACAGGTGGGGCCGGGCCGGCTGTGGACCAAGTCCACGCGCACGGTGGACCGGGTGCGTGCAAGGTGGACCAAGTCCAGGGCGCACATGGCAAGCGCGCATGGCGGCGCCGGAGGGGGCAGGGCGAAGGGCGGGCGGCGACCGGCGGCGGCCGGCAGCCAGGCGAGGCGGCGAGGCGACGCGGCCGGGCGCGAACCAGCAGGAGGCGAAGGAAGGCGGCGGGCGAGGCGACGAGGCGGGCTCGGCTCGGCCAGCGAGCCGGAGAAGCCGGGCGGTGGCGCGCTGGGGAGGAGGAGGAGCGAAGGGAGAGAGGCACGGGAGAGAGAGGGGTCCCGGGGGGGCTTTATAGGGGGCGGGAGGCGGCGCGGCTGGCCGAACGGCCGCGCGAAAAACGCGGAGGCGGGCGCGGGAGCTGGCGGCGGGGTGGCGGCGCCGGAAATGGCGGGGCGGCCGTTGGTGCAGGCGCGGGCGTGGGCTTGAGCGCGGGAAGGAGGAGGAGGAGGAGCCGGGCGTTACAGCAATCTTGTGCCCTTTTTACTTTCTCAAAGCAATAAGGTAGTGTCTCTCTACGACTTGTGCATTAGAGTTTTTGGTGCATCACTTATATTTTATAGCTCATTCCTTGATTGCATAAGTGCCATTATCTTTGCGTGTGTGCTGCCTTCAAATTCACTTATATCTTTGAGATCGGCAACTAGGGCTTGTGAATTCTAGTTTAGATCATTACTTATCATTACAATAACTAGAATTATCAGATTGCATAGGAAATAAATATTGCCTATCCAAGCTCCACATCCAACCCTGTACATTTGTTCGGTCCCTTGGCAATCGCTTTATCCAAGCTTCGGAGAACATTTGACCACGCCAACGGCCGTCAACACCTGTTGCATGTAAGAACTTGTAAGAGCTTTGGTTATAGGCTTGAATGTTGAGAGAATTGACACCACCTCCTTGTAGTTGATAGGAACATTATATTTGTTATATTGTTTTCTTGTCTTCTACTAACCATGTCAGGTGATGAGGATTCGCTGCATCACTCTCCACGCGCAAAGGGAATTGTTGCTAGAATGTCGCTGCAAAAAGACCGTCTCCGGTCAATCGAGACCGCGCAGGGAGTTGCTAACACTAATCTTGCTACTATTTTGTCTAGACTTGATACGCTTGCAGGTACTGCCCCAGGAACTTTCAATCCTCCACCTCATCTTCTAAGCAACAAAAATGGCATACTACATGCTCAAGTACATGTTGATGATGATTCCCTAGGTAAGGTTAAATTCGCCATTTCACCTTTTAATGGTCAATATGATCCTGATGCCTATATTAATTGGAAGATAGTAGTAGATAAAGAATTTGCCAAGTATGATTTGTCTGAAAATGAAAAGATTAGGATTGCTGCTAGTGTGCTAAATGAATATGCATTAACATGGTGGAAACATATTTGTAGAAAAGAGAGAAAACCTGAAAATTGGAAGGCCATGAAAAGACTTATGAGAATTGATTATGTTCCTGAATATCATACTGAATTTTTGTATACTAGACTACAATGCTTGAAACAGGGAAATAAGTGCGTTAAGGAATGTTATGAACTATTGCAAAATCATTTGTTGCGTTGTAGTTTAGTTGAAGGTGAAGAAGCAACAGAGCTTAGGTTCATACGTGGACTTAATCAAGAAATTCAGGATGCTCTTGTTGATGAAACATATAGTTCTCTTTCAGAATTGGTTGTATGTGCTTGTAGAGTTGAAAAAATACTTGCTGAATCCGTGAAATTAGCTTCATTTGAGGCGCCAATTGTTGCACCTTCTTTTGTAGCTAACATTTTACAGAAAAGTGAGCACCATCGAGAGAATGATGTAGAAGAGCATATGGAGAAAGAAACGATCAGTACTACCCCATGTGTAAGTGACGAGATAATAGTTGAAGAAACGCCTAAACAGCTGATGAGAACTTACAAGCTAATGTAACAGGTATGGACTTTACACATGCAGAAAATAATTTGGAAGAGCTAAAATTATCCACAAATCATGCTATCGTAGAGCAACTATTAGTGGAACAAATTGTTGATTTTGCTTTGTTACAAGATGATTTGCTTTCTATTTCTTGCGATAAAGAAGAGTTGTGTGATATTACTTCACTTATATCCATGACACAACTAGCGAATGGACATATCACTTTTGTTAACACACTAGACACTTATGCTGAAAATAAACATGTCATTCACCTCACAAGCGAAAATGATGAGTTGAAATTGATATCTTCTTTAGATACATTAGGTTACATTGAATTTGATGGTCCATGTGATCCGAATTATTTAGAGGAGAGACTTTTTGTACATTCTGATATGTCCCAGTTATCGCGAAATATTTTCCATGTTATTGGCAAAAAAATAGTGAGAAAGGAGAGTATAAAGCGCATCGAGTTTACATTTGATCAAATTTTAAACCTCCGCTTGTTATGCAACAATGTCATCAATTTGATAAGTGCCATATCACTAATCATGTCATATCAAGTACTTTTGGTTCAACCTACAAGTCACATGATAGTTTTCAAGAAAGGGAGTATATGATTGATAGAGATTCTCGATCCATTAATTTGATTGCAAATTTGCATGTTGATTTGTTTCCTTTCGCTCCTAACATTTTCCAGGACAATATGATGGAGTCGAGGACGACTCCACTTCAAGAAAGGGAGGATGATGAGACCATGCTCATCATGGACAGACCTAACACTGCATACATATGGTCATCACCAAGTGTTGCTGCAATTATATCAACTGCATGGTTTCATTGACCCCCACCTTGGCTAGGACCATTAAGTTGGCGACACTTCACGGCATCCTCTACTTCGTATGCATCTACTACGATGGCTCCATCTGCATGGCTTTATCGACCCCCAGCTTGGCCATCCTTCTACATCTTTATCGGTTTAAGGACCATTGACTCAAGCTCGAGCCCGTCAACTCAATTATCAGATCTAAAGCCAAAATTGGGAGAAGATGATGAACTTGAGTCGAGGATGACTCAAATGCAAGAAGGGGAGGATGATGAGGACGTCACTACCATGGATATGGCCATGCCTACAAACCCAATTGAAACCAACAATGTAATACAAGGGCCAATTACTCGAGCTCGCGCACGTCAATTCGATTGCCAGGTGAATGCGTTCCTCGGGTTGCATACAAATAATTTAATGAATGGAATACTATTTAATCCTTATAATGATTTTATTATCCTTAGGAACCAAGGAGAAGGACTCCCAAACGTCAAGCATGAAGCCAGTTCTTCCGGTGCACAAGTTCAACTCGGATTCGGTCTCCGGGATAGCACCAACTTAAAACGACCATAACTTTTGATCCACAAGGGTGTTTGGGGTCTATGAGTACTGGTTTGAAAGGTTTCGTCGTCCTATTTCCAACGGATCTGGCCTCATGTTCAAATTCCTTACGAATCAACGGGAATCTGCAAAAACAAGTTCGGTCATCTTTCCAAATCCGAGTCAAACTAGGAATAGGAGTCCTACTCGGCCATGGTTATGCTTTGGACGCCCCTAGCACGGTTTTGGCCTCCTATTTCTCCTATATATAGCTAGGGAGGCCCCCAAAATAACTTGGGTTTTGGTTATTTGATAGTTTAGCTCAATTTTACAACAAATAAATAAAAATAGAGAAAAACTCATGTCCAAAAATTAAATAAAATTCACCATTAAATAGAGCTCAATTTTACAAAAAATGTAGACACTGGAATCGCCTCAATCGGAGTTAAAACGCAAAAGTTATAGCCGTCTGAAGTTCGAATATCAAATAAAAAGAATAAACCAAATTATTTCATTTATTTTTTTATAAAAAAATCAGAATTATGACATCATCATTGCATCAGCACCAAAAATGAATTTCGGATGAATTATTTTTCTAAAGGAAAATCGATTTATTACGTCACGCTGACGTCATCCGGTCCATGGACTCGGTCCACGCCCGGTGTAGGTCCACAGTGGACCCGGTCCACGGGACCATTTGTCACTGACACATGGGTCCCACCCGTGATGACGTCACACTGACGTCAACACGGCACGGCCGACTCGCCTGACACGCGGGCCCCACCGATGACGTCACCATGACGTCACACGCGTGCGGGCGCAGCCACTGACATGTGGGCCCAACGCTGACGTCAGCGTCGACTGGCGCTGACCTGCGCCGCTTCGGCTCCCGCACACGTGGCGTGATCTCGGCCGCTGATTTGAAATCCGATGATCACGATTCATTCTAATCTCACGTATAAGGATCTACGTGGCCAAATCCGACCCGTTCAGATCGGATCGGACGGCAAAGATTCACTCGGGTTTGCCGCATCAAGGGGGGTGACGTGGCACGATCTAAGCCGTACACCGCAGATCGAACGGCTACGAACAGGTCTACACGATAACACCCGAATCAATCTAAGCCGTCCATCTAAGATCGGACGGTCACAACCGGATCTAATCGAAACCATACGAGCACATCCGAACCACACAATCTCGATCCAACGGTCAAGATCTAATCTAATATGCTGCACTGCAGATCTACGTGGCTCACTCTGTTGCATTGGATTTAGATCTAACGGCTGAAAACAGATCTAAACCGTAACACTTGATCTAACCTGAACCGTACGATCTAAATCCTACGGTTCAATTCTAATCTAATGAAATCACAGAGGTGGCTACGTGGACACACCTCGGCCGTGCAATCTGGATCCAACGACTGACGAAGTTCGCAGCGACGGCGATGTCACGGTGGCGCTCGCTTGCCAGAGCTGGGGACGATGACACGGGAGATGGCATTTTCGTGGCTTTCCGATGAAGTGAGTGGTATACATGAGTGCGCCTTAACACGGGGATTTCGGATGTGGTCTCCGGCGCGGCGAACGATGGCTGACGGCGGAGGAAACGAAGAAGAACCGATGCGGCACGACGCTCTACTACGGCGAGGAATCAGCAGCAATTGCAAGCGGTTTGACCTACAAAACCTAGGGCAACGTGTGTGGAATTGCAGGGCGCACGAACCGAGTGACGGCGCTTTAAATACCGGCCCCAACGTCGAGGTACGCGCGGATTTCGCGGCGCGACTCCGCATCGGCGGTGGAATCCGACGAGGGCACGGAGAGGGTGATGTGACAACCATCCATGCATCCACGCGGCTCGATCCAACGGCCACGCGCACACGTGGATAGATCTCAGCCATGAGATCCCAATCCAACGGTCAAACGTACGTGTGCACGTGGGCGAATCGCGATCGTTGGATCTGGATCCAATGGTCGGCGCGTTTAGGTGGCAGCAGCTAACGGGTTAACAGGCTAACAATAATGGGTCCAATCCGTTAGGCCCAACCCGTTAGGGTTTTTCAGAATTTACTTTTCATTTTTAATACTTTAAAACAATTCCAGTAATTCAATTAAATCGAGAAAAATAGTAAAAAGGTTAGAAAAATTCCAGAAAAATTCTAGAAAATATTTTGAGGCATTTTGGACTCAGATAAAATATTTTCAACAAAATTTTATTAGAAACTTTTGAATATTTAAATAATTCAAGAAAGGAATTAATTCAAATTAAATCCAAATAAATTCTAAAATATTTCCAAAAATTCAAATAACTCAATAAATTTAATAAAAGCAAAATTTTGGATGTTACAGAGAGCGTACTTTAATTTAGAGGCTAAGCACATACTATGATTAGTTGTACACATTTTCACATCATTATGTAGTCTTGACCTTATAGGGTCTATACCAACTGGTTTTGCATCTATTTTATTTAGTTGCGGAAGATGTGCATATGTTAATCTTTTGTACATGGAAGAAATTATTTTAGGAATAGGATTCATACTAAGCTATACATTAACTATTTTTGTTAGATTAACTGGCACTGACCTATGGGGTATTGTAACATCCCAGTTTCTGTAATTAAGCTTAATGAAGCTAATGAAGTGTTAATTAGTGCTCTGATTTGTTTTTTATCCTTAATTCGGAGTTATTCGCTTTCATTTTCCTTTTTGTTGTTTCATTCGGTCGATTTCCCCCGATCGGAACCTTTGACTTCGAGTTCGGACGAAACTCCAAATCGTTGTAGATAGAGCCGAGACGTAAGTTTCTAAACCTTCATAGGGTCTCCCCGAACACATTCCAAAATTCCCCAACGCTTTTGGTATAGCGTCGTTGCAAAAGCCGCAAAGGATCCAGAGTGGTCAGCTCTGGGGCGGTAGTATCTGCTTGAGCTAAGCCCCGTCTTTGCCGGCAACGCGCTCTGCGGCTGCCCAAGCGTCGAGCACGGGGGGATAGAGCCCTTGTTTTGCACGTCGCCGGCCACCTCTCCCCTGTCTCGATTTTCACGCCCCCAAGTCACCATTAAACCCCAGTGGAGGGCCTCCTCCTCCTCCCATCTCCCCTCATTTGCCCCTCCTCCCCCTCTCTCTTTGTCGGCGTTTTTTACGATAGGATCCTCCCGCGAGGGAGGTTTTAGTTCGGTTTGGGGGTGTGCTTAGCGGAGACGTAATCTGGTCACTCTCTCCTCGCCGTCCCGGAGAAGATAAACAGTGGACACACTTGATTTTCCCAGGTTCGGGCCCCCTAGGTGGTTAATAGCCCTACGTCCTGTCTGAGGTCTTTTTTAATCTTAGCCAAAGCTCTCGTTCGTGCCCTCTTTCTCCTCTCGTCGTCCTCTCCTCCCCCTCCCCACGTACACCCATCCGCCCTTATATACCTCCGGTCGGCCTGGGCAAGTGGGGGGGACAAAACTACGCCGCTACACGGCTCATTAATTACATTCTATTAATGCCATCCCATCTTGAGGCCTCCTTCTTTGTGCCGCAACATCACGGACCGTTAGGACTGCGCATTTCCCATGACAGACCAGTTGTGGCATGTCAGGAAAAGGGGCCTAGCGCCATGCCCCGCATTAAATGCCCTGACACCATGCCTCATGGGAGGCTTCCGGGCGAAGCCTTCTTCACCCTTGCGTCTTGTGACGCGGGCTTCCCCGCTCCGCGAGGAGGGCTCTTGGACACTGCTCACCACGTTGCCACGTGGGCCTCCTCGCCCCGCGAGGAGGGCTTAAGGACGCTGCTCGCCACATTGCCATGTGCGCATCCTCGCCCAGCGAGGAGGGCTTAGGGACGCTGCTCGCCACGTCACCACGTGGGCCTCCTCGCCCAGCGAGGAGGGCTTAGGGACACTGCTCGCCACGTCGCCACGTGGGCCTCCTCGCCCAGCGAGGAGGGCTTAGGGAGCACTGCTAGCCACGTTGCCACGTGGGCCTCCTCGCCCCGCGAGGATGGCTTAGGGAGCACTGCTCGCCACGTAGCCACGTGGGGCCCTCCATACCTTTTTTGAGGGCGGGAAGAGTACCCCGGTGTAGAATATGCCGACAGTAGCCCCCGGGCCCTTCGTGAGACGTGCCAGTCTTTCACTCGTTATAGTAAAAGACTGGCTGCCTCGGGAGGGGTCCACCATTATTATGTCAGGGTACCGAACCGCCTTCGACTCTTCCGCTTCGGCTAACTTTTCTGTGGTTTCCGAAGCGATGCTCATGATTAATCCTTTTCGCGAACTGCCGGGGGGAGCATATATATATGCCTCCCCACGCCCGGGATTCCACGCTTCCTCTTGAATCTTGACGCTTTTACTTGCAGTCTCCCCTTCCTTCTTTCTCGCAAATGGCAGTCCTTCCTCCATCCCAAGTTAGTGACGATAGGGTACGGTCCCTATCGCAGATGGCACCGGAGGGAACCCTTCGGCTACGCCGCGGGACACGATCTCCCAGGCCTGAGCCCGGGGAGATCGTGCTCTTTGGGTGGGCTCTTGCGGCGGGCCTAGTCCCGCCGTTCTCTGAGTTCTTCCTCATGGTCCTCCATTTCTATGGAGTACACCATCTCCACCTTTCCCCCAACTCCATTGTCATCCTCGCCGTCTTTGCACACCTGTGTGAGATGTTTGTGGGGGTGAAGCCCAGCCTCCCCCTTTTTCGATAATTCCACTCCCTCCGCATCACCAGCGATGGGGAGGTCACCGGGAGTTTCCACTTCCGGCTTCGCGACGGGATGGTCCCCCACTACATTGCCTTCCAGCAGAAGTCGAACTGGAGGGCATGGAGGGAGGACTGGCTGTACGTAGCCGACGACAGTGGTGCAGACGTCCTCGTCATTCCATCCACCGCGGCGGAGGGGAATGAGGACTGGAATGCGGCTGTCGAAGAGACAGCCGAGCTCCGGGCCATGGCGAACCGCATTCAACATCTGCGGGACGCCGGCCTAACTGGGATGCTAGTAGTTCGGGACTATGTGTCCTGAAGGATCAGCCCCCTACATCTCCGAGTTCGCCCGGCGTGGCACTACACGGGCGACGACGACCTGACCAGGACGTACCCGGGCAGTAAGTCTTTGTCTTCTTTGGCAGATACAGCTTCTTCTTTTAATCTTTGCCTTTTGACCTCTCTCTACTTATTTATTAGGCGATGGGAATCTGACCAACTCCCTCCTCATGAAATGGGTGATGGAGTTGCTCCCAGTCCCCGCTGGTGATCTGGTGTTCTTCGATGTGGTCCGGCCTCTAGCCGACATGGACCCCTTGGAGCGGAACCAGATTACCAGGGGGTTTTTACCAATGGACCCCACCGGTCTTGCGGTTGTACCACCTAGGGGTCCTTTGGTGATGAGGGACCCAGCGGCCTCTGACGATCGCGTCGCCGGGAAACGCCCAATGACCGACGATTCCCCAGCCACAGATCCGAAGAGGCTCCACACTTCGGGCGACGCTTCCAGCAGCGCCATGCCTGCTACTCCTCCTGCGACACTAGGGGTGTAGGCTTCACCTCCGGGGTGCCGACGAGTGTCCACCCGGATAGATGGCTTCCGCACACGCCCGCGTGGATCTCGGAGAGTAGAGAACTCCCCGCTTCCCGAGTGATGCACATCACAGAAGCTCATTTCGACTCCGGCGGTACAAGTCCTCGCCTACCAGAGTGTAGCACTTAGCCCTTCGTGCGATCTTCTCGGCTACAGCATCATCGTTGGGGAGCACTTGGTCTTGTAGGAAGGTCAGGATAGGGGCCATCCATGCTTCTTCCCTGCTAAGTGTGGCGACTAGATGGTCACACAGGTACTCCGCTTGGGCGACCATTTCCCCTGGCGCCGCCGTAGCGGGGCCGGTGCTCCCTGTCCCGGAAAGGCAGGCCCCGGGCCACTCGCCACCGTCGGGAACAGAACGCCACTCGCCGATGTCGGGTGCAGCCTGCCGCACTTCGACATCGGGGGCTAAGACACTAGCACCATTGTCCCCATCAAACCCGGGGGCGACAATGGACGATCGAGGTGGACACCCTTTGCAGCCCTCGATCGGAAGAACACCTTCGTCGCGGCCCCCGGGGGCAGGGGCGGCGTCGGACAGTCGTATGGGTCCTCCTCCAAGGGCACCGACCGGAAAAGCACTATCGTTCCTACCTTGTTTAGGGGCTACGACAGGCGGTCAACAAGGTCCTCTCACGAGGTCCTGAGTCAGAGCTGTACCACCGCGCGTGCCTTGTTCAGGTGCAACGGTGGCAGCTTGTAGAAACTCTCCTTTGAAGGCCCCTACCGAACACGCCCCACTGCTCCTACCTTGTTCAGGGGCTGCAGTGGACGGTGGAGGGGACTTCCCCAGGGGTTCTTCAACCGGGCTCTCAGTGTCGTTTCCACCCTCGCCGGGGATCACAACGGACAGCTGAGATAACCTTTCTTCAAAGACTCCGGTTGGAATAACCGATCTGGACGAAGCGAGCTGAGACAGTTCATCCGCCAGATGGTTGTCTCACCGAGGAATGTGGGTGAAACCCAGTCCATCGAAGCAGCGCTCCAATCTCCGTACTTTCGATAGGTAGGCAGCCATAACCGGGTCGGAGCATTGGAATTCCTTGCGCACCTGGTTGATCACCAGCAAAGAGTCTCCCTTGACTTGAAGGCACTGAATTCCCAAAGCTGCAGCGGCGCGCAGACCTGCTAGCAGCCCTTCGTACTCTGCAATGTTATTAGTGGCCTTGAAGTCAAAGATGACTACGTACCGGAGGACGTCCCCGGTTGGGGAGTTCAAGACCACCCCAGCCCCCGTGCCTTCCAGCCTGAAAGAGTCGTCGAAGAATAGCATCCAGGGGGAGGCACGGGGTCTTCTTCATTCTCCAAGGCGGCGGGAGTCCATTCTGCAATGAACTCCGCCAGCTTTTGACTCTTGATGGCGGTGCGGGGGACAAACTTTAGGCAGAACTCCCCAAGCTCCACCGACCACTTGGCGATACGGCCTTCTGCTTCCCGGTTGTGGAGAATCTCCCTCAACGGGTAGGCCCTAACGACCACCACCTCTCGCCCCCGAAAGTAATGGCACAGCTTCCTGGATGCCACCAGGACTGCGTACAGCATCTTCTGGGCCTGCGGATATCGAGTTTCCGCATCGTGCAGCACCTTACTGACAAAGTAGACCGACCTCTGAACATTACTCCTCTCCGCCACCAGCACAACGCTTACCATCGCAGGGGTGGCAGCTATGTACAAAAGCAACTGCTCGCCAGGCTGTGGGGCGACCAGTACTGGTGGAGAGGAGAGGAAACGCTTTAAGTCTTCAAAGGCTAGTTGAGCTTCCACTGTCCATTCAAAACGGTTGGTCTTCTTGAGTAGCTTGAACAGAGGCAAACTTCTTTCTCCCAGCCGGGCGATGAAACGCCCGAGGGAGGCCAATCGACCCACCAAGCACTGGGCTTGCTTGAGTCGAGTGGGCGGCTTCATATGCTCTATTGCTGCTATCGTGTCGGGGTTAACCTCGATCCCACGACTGGATACGAGGAACCCTAACAATTCACCAGAAGGCACCCCGAACACGCATTTCTCGGGGTTAAGCTTCAGTCCGCCCTTCCGGAGGTTGGTGAAGGTTTCCTCCAAGTCTTCAATGATCCCTTCGCCTTTCTTGGTCTTCACTACCAGGTCGTCCACATACACCTCCAGGTTGCGCCCAACTTGGGAACGGAACATGGTGTGCATGGCGCGCTGGTAGGTTGAACCCGCGTTCTTCAGCCCGAATGGCATTTTGACGTAACAATACACGCCCATAGGGGTGACGAACATGGTCTTCTCTTCATCTCCAGGGCCATGCTATTCTGATGGTACCCGGAGTACGTGTCTAGAAAGCATAGCAATTCGCAGCCTACGGTCGAGTCGACGATGAGATCAACTCGAGGTGGTGGGTAAGGGTCCTTCGGGCAGGCCTTGTTGAGGTCAGTGAAGTCGACACACATCCGCCACTTCCCGTTGGATTTCCTTACGAGTACAGGGTTGACCAGCCACTCAGGGTGAGAGACCTCACGAACAATCCCTGCGCTCAAAAGTTTTTCTACCTCCTGCTTGATGGCATCTTGCCGCTCGGGGGCCTGTCTCCGGATTTTCTGCCGGATTAAATGCCCTGACACCATGCCTCATGGGAGGCTTCCGGGCGAAGCCTTCTTCACCCTTGCGTCTTGTGACGCGGGCCTCCCCGCTCCGCGAGGAGGGCTCTTGGACACTGCTCGCCACGTTGCCACGTGGGCCTCCTCGCCCCGCGAGGAGGGCTTAAGGACGCTGCTCACCATGTTGCCACGTGGGCCTCCTCGCCCAGCGAGGAGGGCTTAGGGACGCTGCTCGCCACGTTGCCACGTGGGCCTCCTCGCCCCGCGAGGAGGGCTTAGGGAGCACTGCTCGCCACGTAGCCACGTGGGGCCCTCCATACCTTTTTTGAGGGCGGGAAGAGTACCCTGGTGTAGAATATGCTGACACTCTTGTTCTTCCTCTTCCTCTCCTCTTCTTTCCCGAGCTCCACCTCTCCTCCTCGAATCCGGCCGGTTGGAGGTTGTTTGGAGCAAGAGTAAGCAAGGTCAAGGTGTGGTGAAGCATCCTCAAGCCCCCAAGAACCTTCTTGCTTGGTGGATTCAAGGTTTGAGCTCATTCCCTAGGTTTAATCTCAAACCCTAGCTTCATCCCTTTTGTTTTTGTTCTTTTCCCTTGTGTTAGACCCTAGAAAACCTAATCCTATTGGTGGATCGTTGACTCCTTGAGTTGCTAGACCTAGGTTAGGGTTAGAAGCATCTTATTGCGCGATCAATTGGTTCTAGAAACCCCGATTTACCTCTCGTTGGGTTCATTCGCCTCAAAGTATCGTTTCTTGAATTTTCAGAGACTTCTCTTTTGAAGCCTTAGTTCCGAAGAGTCAAGAAAATGACTTGCGAATATATCCCACGCCTCGAAGGTCGATTCTCGTGGAAGAATCAAGTTTGAACTCGATTCGGGTCCGGAATCGAATTCGGGACTTATTAGGATTTTTAAGTTTTAGAAGTTCGATCGTGGCATACTGTAACATCCCAAAATTTGCTTAAAATGTATTTATGGCATTTTATATCAATTAGAATTTTCTGGAATTTTGTTGGGAATTTTGGAATTTATTTGAACTTAAGCCTCATTGAATTAATTGTATAAAATAAAGATCACGCATTTTTGCACAAGCATAAATTTTAAAATTTTGTTTAAAATAAAGATATTTGGAAGACGAGAGTGTTTCTTTCAAATATTTTCGAAAAACATGTTTTATAACGTAAGTCGTTGCTTTTACAAAAATCTGTACAGGTGTCTGATTCACTAAAAGAATTTTTACGAAAAATCTACACGTTGAAAAATCGCGAAACCAACTTTGTTAAGTTCCAAATAGTTCCTAGTATTTTAGAGGAATTTTCCATATTTTTAGAACCCCTCTGCTATTTTTTTTCCCTAAACATCTTGGAACGTATATGTATATATACAGAAAAAACGTCATGCATGGAGACGGGAAAAATTGGTATTCTAGACAACTGTTGATCCGTATTTACAATTGTACACAACTTTTTGGAATATTTACAGAAATCTCAACCATACCCGAAATTAGGAATTTCGTTTTCCCATACCCGAAATTACAAATTTCGTTTTTGCTGTATTTGAAAACGCGAATTTCGGGAAACGCATAAACGAAAATACCATTTTCGGGTATAGCCATACCCGAAATTGCCAATTTCGGGTATGAGGTGGCACCCCCATACCCGAAAATGGGGATTTCGAGTATGAGGTGGCACCCCCCATACCCGAAAAGCCAGCCAACCGAATCCCAAGAAATTGCCCAAGAAATGGCCATGCATGCATGCCTTACCCGAAAATTGCAATTTCGGGTATGAGGGTGCCACCTCATACCCGAAAATGGGTATTTCGTGTATGGCTATACCCGAAAATGGGTATTTCGTTTATGCGTTTCCCGAAATTTGTAATTTCGGGTATGGGAAAACGAAATTCCTAATTTCGGGTATGGTTGAGATTTCTGTAAATATTCAAAAAAGTTGTGTAGAATTATAAATACGGGTCAACAGTTGTCTAAAATACCAATTTTTCCCATGGAGACGACTTACGTGAGTGTAGGGACGATTGTTTCTTCCAGCCATATTATTGATCTTTTATTACTAGTAACGCATGATGCTTTCCCATTTCTCCAACCGGTTGCTTGCAAGGGAGAGTTACTCTATGCACGTTTCCATTTCTCATCCTTTCCTCCATGTGCATGTAGCCACATGAATGCAAGAATCATGGATACGTTTGGTTTCCAGCTGTTTGCACATGAATGGCTTCGACATTTCTCCTCTCCAACCTTTTCTATTCCCCATGTATGAAGCTTCCATATTCAAGCCGTTCCTAGTTAACCCCATTATTCTCTCCATACATTGCTTCATTCCATTTTTTCCTTTCTCCAGCCACTACTAGCCATCACGTCTGTCCATTCTTCCTTGTATTCTCTAGCCACACCATTTCCATTGCCTTGCCGCCACTGCCATCTCGTCGCCGTCGTCGCCGCCGTTGACGTAGTCGCCGCTGTCGTCTACGTTGTTGCCGCCATGTTCACGCCGTCGCCGCCGTCGTCTACGTCGTTGCCGCCGTCGTCTACGTCGTTGACGCCGCTATCGTCTCGTCGTCGCCGTTGCCGTCGTCGTCTCCACCGTCGCCGTCGTTGCCGTCTCGTCGCCGCCGTCGCCGCCGCTGCCGTCTCATCGTCGACGGTCTGCGCTACTGCCTGCGCCAAACGGTATACCTGTTTTTCTTTTCCTTTGTGTGCGCTCTATCTCGACCGAGCGGCTGATCTCGTTGCATGTATATGTAGTACGTACGCACGTTTATCTGTTGCTACTAGGGTCGTATGCATGTATATGAGTATATAATAGGTTGCATGCATTTATAAATTTCTATACGCATGTATATGCATATATACATTAGGCTGCGCGTGCATACGTATATATATACGTCTTAGACTAAATCTTGAACCCATACATATATATAATGCACGTAGTCTTGTGTACATTAGGAAGTATACGTGTATGTGTGTATATAAATATATTAGTGTGTATCTAACGGAACTAGTATGCATATACTTTAGTACCTAGCCAAAAACGCAAGAAGCATATGCATACACAGTGTTAACAGTGCCATGCATGGTAGAATTTTTAATTCGGTTCTTCTTCTCACGGCCTAGCCGAATTAAGCATACACGTATACGCCATGAATAATGCTAGGCAAAAAGACTAAAAGCTAGTTGTACGTGTTAGTTTCCAAGAATTGCGAATTTTGTCTTTTTCGCTACAAATTCGTTCAAGCTCCAAACTGCATGCAACAAATTTTGTTAATTAGTAAAAATTAATACATTTTTGCAGTAATTTTTATGAAATTTTATACAAGAATTTATACTGTTAAATAATTCGTGGAATGTCCAAACTTACGAATTTTGTATCTCTTAAACTATACGTCCAAAAATTCCAAAATAAATTTTCTAAATCTTAGAAAATGCTAAACTAATTAACTAGAAATTTGCATGGGGATTATAAGCAAGTTTGATTTGTAGCCTTGTTTTTGAATGTGTGTTTATACGTTGCTCCGAGTGTTTATTTGGTTCTTTATTTGCTATGCGTAGACGTCGAGTTGTGTGACGCTGTCGGAAGCGAAGATCAGGACCAAGATCAAGATCTAGACCAAAGCCAGCTGATCTTTGAAGGCAAGTTGTGCTTTGACCATGTTGCTCCTAAATTTTGAAATGTATTTTTATTTAAATTATGCATGCTATGTTGATTAAAACGTATTTAAATTAATTTGGGTAAAATAGTTAATAAACCTAATTGTTAATTCCACCCTTGAAGATTAATATTTGTATGCCATGTATTCTATTGTCACTTTAAGTTGGTTTATTTAGTTGGATGCTATCATTGTGGCAAAACGGGAGGCTAGACCGTGAATAGTTGCTTAGCCATGCTTACGTTAAATGTGTTTCAAATGGCAAAATAATATTGACTAATGATATACGAAATGAATTTTGGAATCAGTGTAATCTTGCCATGTGATGATGTGAAGTGTAGGTACCTTTGTGGTTCTACATGGTAATTGATATTATTGTTGGCATGTGTTGCATAATAATCAACTGGGGTGGGAAAAGATTTAGTCTGGGGCAAGTGGTAAGAGGCTTCATGCCAGGTGGGCCTTCATGGCAACAGTCTTTGGGATAACAGCCTTCGTGGCGACAGCCTTCATGGCAATGGGATGAGTGATGTGAGGGGTCTTGTGCTAGGGTTCTGAGAGAAGGATGTCTTGCCCTGGACAGTTAAGGACTTCACCTTGCAGGCCTTTGAACTGGGCCTTCCGTACAACCACATGTCTGGAGTGGGACGGTCTTAGTTTAGTAGGATTCTGAAATCTTACCTTTGATACCTTAGGGTGACAGTTACGTCGGGGTAACTGTGTGGGGGAGCGTACCAGAGCTACGGCTTGGTACCCTATCCAATGGTGATTGTCGGTCCTACACTTCGATCCTTCATGGGGGAAGTGATAAGTGAAGGCAGTACCGGAGAGGGTCATAGGTGGAGATCGAGGTTTCCGAAAAGCTTTGTTATGATCACTCATTCGCATACTCTTGTATGGCGATTCACGACTGACGTGGTGAGTTGATTATATCTTGTGAGAAAAGTGCACAACCTCTGCAGAGTGTGTCAAAACTATTCGAATAGCCGAGTCCACGGTACTGGACAACGCTCGGGGATTATAGTTAAGGGTTAGATTTTCGAAAATAAAATGAGGAATGGGTGGTTTAGTGCCAGAGATAATTGCTAAAGTGATCTAGGGCTTTGTGCCAAACTATATGGAAAGAGATTGATAACTTATTATCTAATATGGTTTCACTGCTTTTGAATCTATTAAGACTATTTGGTAAAAGTGATAAGCTGCTTGATGCAAAATAACAACTTAAGCCATTCCTTTGGAAGAAGCCATGCATATAGTAATAGAACAACACCTCTGTGCATGACTTGCTGAGTATGTTGTATACTCACCCTTGCTTTCAACACAATCCTCAGTTGAGGAGAAGACTACAACTTCAAAGGAGGAGAAGTTCCGCGAGGAGGCAAATATCTAGGAGTTAAACCTTGTCAGTTGCCTGTGGCATATTGATGGGAGTCACCGACGTTCTTCATTCCGCTGCTGATTATTTACTTTTATTATCGTAAGCCCTGCGTGGCACACTATTTGTAAGGTGACCTTAAGGTCTTGTAACTAGTTTATTTAATGTTTGAAGTACTTTATTATTATTTCCGCTGTGTATGGACGTGATATTTAACCCTGTTTGACTGTGTGTACTAGCGTGATCCTGGACTAGTAAAGAATACACGGAGGGTCCGGATTTCCATATTCGGGTCCCAACAGAGGTGGTATCAGAGCCATATTGACTGTAGGTCTGAACCCTAGATAGATTGGCCGTCTTTAGGAGCTTCAAAATTATTTTCTAAAGAGAAAATTTAACTTGAAAGAATAATATGCTCTTGACTTATCTTATTCTTCTATTCTCTCCTCTTTGCTGAAACTTCTATCCTTCCCTTCGGTTTAAATGGAAGTCTTACCTGAGTCGTTCCGAATAGTTAACGATGTTTCACACTTAAGAAGAAAGTATTGGATGCCGCTGTCAACCCTGAAGATCATGGAGCGAGGGATCATCAAGCTCGAAGAAAAGTAGATCGGTGAAGTCTTCCCTAAGCTTGAAGAACCAGTGCTTTGGTAGTCAGTGAGACTCATGTGTGAGAGTCGCGTCTCTAAAGATAGGAGAGTTACCCTTTTAGACGCTAGATCATGGTGGGCTTAGGTTAATTTGGTTCTTCATTGATTGCTGGGTGTGCAGTATGCGTTGCAAAGCTTTTAGGCTTTTGTAAGCAACCATACCAAGTTATTAATAATATGTGTTTGAGTTTTTGGGTTAAATCTGCTTCCCTGCACTAGGATTCTTGAACCTTACCTCTGCTCTTCCCTCTCAACTAAACCTTAGTGTGTCAACACATGGAAGGGATCGACCACACCAGTGTTTCTGAAGCAATTTCTGAAGTCATGATCTTTCCAAAAATTGGATAAGTTAAGTTTATAGCACCAAGAGTGAGTGGTAATGCAATGGAAGCAACTCGCTCAAAGGAGTCAGAAGGTTTTACGCAAAAGGGAGGCTCGCACCAAGATATGTTGGACGTTTCAAGATCCTGAGACGAAGAGGTGAAGTAGCTTTATTTAATGTTTGAAGTACTTTATTATTACTTCCGCTGTGTATGGATGTGATATTTAACCCTGTTTGACTGTGTGTACTAGCGTGATCCTGGACTAGTACAGAATACATAGAGGGTCTGGATTTGCATATTTGGGTCCCGACACATACCGAGATCGTAATCGAGCTCTCGGTCACGTAGGACCTCAGTGCGCTAACGGAATCATTACGCGTGTTGCAAATCATGTGTTTCGGCCGAATTGCAAAAAGTTGCATTTTGGGCATTCGGGCAATTTCGCGTCCCGAAGTCCCAAAATCCTCGAATCCGATGCGTATGAGTCCCTAGCACTGTAGATATCCCATCGCCGTGACAAAAATCGAATTTGGACTCCTTTCGAGTTAGAATCCGATTTTTCGTCGTTTCCGCCCTCCGTTAGGCCAAAAAGGGAAAATTCGGGCAATCGAACTCGAAACTTATCATGGTCGATGTGAATAAGTCCCTAACGTTGCTAGGAACCTATCCACGCTTGTGCCGCAAAGTTCCGACTCCAATTGTGCAATTCCCCTTTTTGCAATTTTGGAACTCTCCGTAGGCCGGCACTACCGACATGTGAGGCCAGTATTGCCGCCCTCGCCGGCAGTACCGCTCACATAACGTCGGCGATTATTTTCCAGAGAGCTCCCTTTTGCAATTCTGGTGATCGGCACTACCGGGCCGTGAGGCCGGTACTACCGCCCTCACGGTAGTACCGGAGATAACCCCGGTAGCTTTTTTCCAGAGAGCATCCATTTCGGTTCCCGGCCAGCGACACTACTGGGCCTACTGGGCTTGCTGGACGGTACTGCCGGCCTCAGAGCGGCACCACCGCCCAACAGTAGCTAGTACTGCCGGGCTCAGGGTGAAGTTCTGATTTCTCTCATTAAGTTGGGTTCTAGTTGTTCGTTTTGATTCTTATTGAAGTTTAATTTCCTCTTTACCTGCTTTGATCGATGTTGTTGGCTTTATTGCTTTTCGCGTAGACGTTGACGTGTCGAATGCCGCAGATGACCCTGACTACGTTCTGGAGTCCGATTTCGTTGAAGAGCAAACAGGCAAGCACCTCCTTTGACCATTTTGATCCTATAATTGCAAATTCTATTTTCAATTGTCAAAACTATTATGCATGCGTGTATGTTCAGTAAAGATGCTAGTTGTGGGAAAACTTGGTAGATAGACCCGAATTGAGGGATTTCCTTAATCTTAATTGAACTGTGAACCTTGTTGAACCTTAGGCTAAAAACCTAGACATAAAGATAAATGTCAAATGGGTAATAACGAGAAATATCTGCGTATGCTTAGTTATGTTGTAGAATGTACTGTATGATGTTACGACACAATCAATTGCAGTTCTTCTTGGAATTGATCGGTTTGGTTTGGATTGGGTTTTGGATTGGAAGGTTGGATAATGGCTTTGGAGATTTGGATTTGGTTTATATCGGTTTGAGAAATGGTTGGATCGGTGTTGTTGGAAAATGGAAAAGGAGTATTTAGACCGGGCGAGATGTTTGGTGATTGGTGGTTCGGAATTCGGTTTGGTTTGGTCGTTTCGGATGTATGGTTGGTATGGTGTTTGGAATGGATCACAAGCCAGGGGCTTGTTTGGAATGGTATTTGGATTAGATGGTAAGCCTGAGGCTTGGTTTTGGTTTGGTTCCTAGCTATGGGGAGGTATGGGCCAGTAAATCTAGTGGGAGCCTGTAGGGACCACTAGTGGACATCCTCTATGGCCATAGTAAGTGGGTTTGGAAGATCTCGCCTGAGTCACCCTAAGGACTGAACTTGATGCTATTACTGGGTCAAACAGTACAGCCACATGTGTCAGTATGGGATGGCCTTGACCTAGTAAATTGGAAAAGATTTGGGTCTTGCATCATCTGGAGGCAGGAGAGTTGGACACACCTGCCATGTCAGTGTGCTCTAGGGACTCCCTCATCGAGGCATTGAGGGGGAGTTTGCCCAATACAACGGTAATGCCTACTATGGGGAGGTATGGGCCAGTAAAGCTAGTGGGAGCCTGTAGGGACCACTAGTGGACATCCTCTGTGGCCGTAGGTAGGGATGCACATTACCGGGCTGGTGCAAGGTTTAAATTCCAACCTATCGAAAGGTCTCATCACAGTCTAGCAAAACGGGTACGTTGATATCGCGTGGCATGGTTGACATGATTGCTAGAATGTGTCATGTGGGTAAAGTGTACAATCTCTGCAGAGATATAAATAAACTGATCGATTAGCTGTGCTCACGGTCATGAGCAGCTTGGGAAGTACTGTTAAGTATAGAATTTCTGGTGTTGGTTCTGGTCTGGTCTTGGTTCGGTCTCGGAAATGGTTTTGGTTAGAACTTGGTTGGGAGTTCGATTGGTTAATGGGTTTGGACGGAAGTTGGTTTTTGGGAAACGGTTTTTAGTGTGGTGGGTTAGTTTGGTTGTCGGTTTGTAGGAAGGGAATGGTTGGAAATTTGGTTTATGAATCAATTGCTTATTGTTTGATTAAAACAATCTCTTTGCAATCGCTTTACAAATGGCGAATGTTTAGAATCTATTATGTTATTGCAAATAAATCTTGCTTTGTGATCAAAACAGACTTAGTGTAGAAACTTGTATCCCTTGCTATAACCTGCATCTATATTAACATTTCCATACACTAAAGTCTTGTGAGTACATATGTGTACTCACCGTTTGCTCTAACGGATTTTGGTCAGAGGAAGAAGAAGGTAATGACGGCAACCTTGACGAGTCATAGTACGCTGTGGAGACCGACGATTTCGCTGAGGACTAACTGGATTCCCTCCAGTCAGTTGCCTGAGGGGAATGGCACACTGCGCCTTTCTTTTGGATTTTTCGCTGTGTTTTATTCTGTCTTTTGGACTTGTGCAGGCCATGTTGCCTTAACCGGTAATATTAACTAGTTGTAACAACTTTACCTTTTGGATGTAATATATTTACTCTTGCAAAGTTGTGACCTGTCTTGTATGATAACGTGTGGAGTCTTTGGGCTCTTGATCCAGGAACGATTAGACACACGGTTGTGGGAAGCTCGGGTCGTGTTCAATCGGTTGGCACGTGCACTCATGTCAAGTGTCGCCGATCAATTGACCTCAATCTGAGTACGGATTTGGCTTAGCGGTCAGAAGTCGTTACGGGTTGCATTAATTACCAGTCCGATGCAACAGTAATGACCCGGTTCGCTAAATCGATTCCGGAGCCCCCATAGGTATTTAAATATAGGTTTCACATGTGTTAATACTTATTTGTATACCTTAACTTATATTTTAATTATAAGTGCATTAAAAGCAAGGTTTTATGTAAATTTAGTCCAAATCTAACTAAAGTTTAATTTAATTTTGGTGTGATATTTTACATCGGAACTTTCTTTCGGTGCTATAAATGATCCATGCATATATTATTCCTATTTTAAATTATTTTTTTCTTTTAAAGTTCATGTGGAGATTTTATATGGCAGACAGGTATATAAATAATGGTTATTTGAGCTTATTCTACTTAACTTAAGATCATGATATTTAAATTTGAAGATTAACCAAAGCAATTAAGTTTATTAAGTTATCTCCTGATTATAGATTCCAAGCAAACTAGCAAGCTATGAATTTTTAATTGAGACTCGATTCACATGTACATCGGACACATTACTATGTACCATTACACATCTTAATCAGATATTCGCACCATCTACAAGCTATTTAAAGGAATGGATATACATATTAGCTTAAGGTAAGATCTAGTATGTGGATATATTTGCCTGATCTCTTTTTATAGTTCTAATAATTGAGAGCAAAAACTTAATGATACTTGTACATGTACATATGTGTATTTAGGACAAGGATCCTTTGAGCTTATTCAAATTCCTACTTTGCTTTAGGTCTTATCATTTGGATTAGTGGTCAATTTTCTAATCCAAATTAGAGATCAGACCACTTAATGAAAAGGTCCTTTCTAAGATTTAGCTAGCTAACTATTTGTGTTTGACTAATGAAACTAAAGTGCTACTCCTTTGCTATCTTTACCTTTGGATGGTTGAATGACCCACTAATCAGTTGGAGGATTAGAGCCAAGGGAAGAATCGAACAGAGCACTGTACCGCAACTACAGTACCACACTACAGTAGTCACACAATGGTTGTATCTGTGAGCTTTGCTCAACGCCCACGCAAGTGGAGGGAGGAAGAAGTGAAGACAAAAATGGAAACCCGGGGTCTCACTGACTCCACAGGGGCGCGGCGGTTTGAGCTAGGATGACCCATGGCTGTGGTGCAATGGTGGCAACCGGAAGCGACATGAGGCGCATGGTGGCAGGACATCACGGCAAATGAGAGGTAGAATTAAGTGGGGGGGACTTATTTAGGGACAGCCGAAGGTGCTCCATACGGGCCTAATTGAAGAATAGTGCAGCGAACAGGGAGTTAGGTTGTGCTTGGTTGATTTGGGAAAAATGGACGAGCCAACCAAGAAAGCAAATTTGCCCAAATTGAAACTTGGTTTGGGTAGGGATGGATGGTATGAGGGTGTAGGGAGCTCGAGGGTCTTAAATATCTAAAGAATGGTGGTGCTTGGTTGTAACGTCCTCAGTTTTCGCCTTCTAGAGAAAATCTAATTTAAATTAATTAAATGCAAAATTTGGTTTTTTATTGGTGTTTAATTTAACCTGGCATCTTTTCCCATCCAAAATCGGAATTCATTTCCCCTCCATTCGAAAAATCGAATTTTTCGGTTCGCACCGGTACCCGAAATTTCACCCGAGTCCAAAAATGCTCCAAAAATCCCGAAATCACTTCAATTAGGTCCCAAATATTCCAAAATGATTTTTGGAATGATTCCCAAGATTTTTGAAAGCTATATGGTATTTTATCAATTTCATCCAAATTCCACGAAACCAATTTTATTGGGTTCCAAATATTCCAAAATGGTTCTAGGAATTTTTTCGAAATTTTTAGACCATTTTTGCTAATTTTTTTCTAGGGCGTCACTTTCGCGTAATCATCGGCCAATCGCGGAGTGTCACGTGGCGGGACTATTCACCTTCTTCAACCTTGAGCTAGAACTACATAACCATGAACTCTCAAGCTTCCATACTAGGTTCATGCATGCAAATCACCATAACTTCTTCCACACACCTCCAAATCACGAACGGTCGAGCCCATTGAATCCGTAGCGACGAATCCCTTCCATTCCCCACCATCAATAGCCCGGGATCTCGCCAGAATTTGAACAATCTTGCCAAAACCGAAATGCACATTAATGATCATTACTCGGCCGTTTCAACTCCGTTCCGCACGATTCCACCTCTCAAATCTCCGTGTTGAAGTCCTCTTCCCGGTGGTAGCACCCTCTTGTTGTCTCCAACTCATTTGCCCTCTAGATCAAGAAAACCGGCGTCGGGTCACGTTGTTTTTGCATGTTCTTCGTGTTCATCATCATATCTTCCTCTCCGGTGAGTCAAACTCAATTCCGTTTGTTCCCTTGTGATGCATCCCTCCCGGGTGCGCACCGTGCCCTTCGCGGCCCAGCCGTATGGCGCACGTGCCTCGCCCGGTGAGCGGACTGCCCAATTGGCCCAGGGGCGTGGGCCTTAGCCCAACGAGGGAAATACACACCCTGGCTACCATAGTCAGGCCATAAGAGTCCCATGTGGCCCCCAAAAGACTAGCTTGATGGGGGAAGGGTTGCTCTCCCTTTTAAGGTGGTATTCTCTCCCCTCCACAAGCAAGGTGGTACTATTATTCTCACTCTCTTATTTCGGGACCTAGCTCTGATACCAACTGATGCATCCCTCCCGGGTGCGCACCGTGCCCTTCGCAGCCCAGCCGTATGGCGCACGTGCCTCGCCCGGTGAGCGGACTGCCCAACTGGCCCAAGGGCGTGGGCATTGGCCCAACGAGGGAAATACACACCCTGGCTACCATAGCCAGGCCATAAGAGTCCCGTGTGGCCCCCAAAAGACTAGCCTGATGGGGGAAGGGTTGCTCTCCCTTTTAAGGTGGTATTCTCTCCCCTCCATAAGCAAGGTGGTATTATCACCTTGCGTGCGTATGGATGTCTAGATCATAATCCCTCAATCCATTTTAGGTTTCATTAAGATTTGAAGTCGAATTTTGAGTTTTGGTCGCCTCGGCCGAACCGTCGTTCATCACGAAATTCATCATCTCCGGTAACCCTCTTCAAAATCCGACACCACCATTGGATTCGCGTCGTCGAGACCTTTCCATGGCTTACCTTCTTCCATCCCGCCACCCCTTCTATTGCAATTTCCCCTTGAGCAAATCCTAAGTCCAGTGGCTCTGTTCCCAGGCAAAATTCGCGACAGTTACTGTAGCTACAGTAACTTTTCTCATTTTCCTTGATTTTCCAGCATTTTCCAACTTCGGAAGCTTATAACTTTTGCGTTCGAACTCCGATTGACTCCGTTCAAGTTCCTAAATTCATCTAAAATCAAGACCTTCCTGCCAGTATAACTTTTATAATTTTTAGATTTTATTTTATTTTATTGTTATTTATTTGTTGCTCCGTTTTGCGCGTAGCCGACGATCCCGTCGAGTCCGCCGACCCCGTCGTCGGACTTCAAGACCTCGAGACCCTCGCTGCGATCGAAGGCAAGTCTCCTTGACGCATGTTGATCCTACAATTTATAAATGTTTTACCATGTGTTTACAAATTGCATTGCTATTTATATAAATGGATGATGTTAACGTTAGGTTTTTAGTTACCTGTTGTTCCTACCTCCTTGACATTGTTATACATGATCCTTTGTCGCCCTAGTACCTATCCACCAATGTAACTGTTTTTGGAAAAATATTCTTTAATTAGGGGAAAAGACTATTGGGAAGACATGTTCGATGGAACAAATGGTGTGAAATGCAAATTGGAGTTAGATGAACAATAGAGTTGATGTGGGGCTTGTTATCATGAAACTGATCTATGAATGGTGATAGTTGAAATATTCTGAGGAGTCAGATTATGATAGCAGTTCGCAATATGATTAGTAAGGGTCGACGGAGTAGTGGAAGAGGTATGACATTACGGATAATAGTCGGTACCGTTAAATAAATAATATTGAGAGTCATACTTGTGGATCAAATAGGATAAATGGTGAATCATATTTCGGTGGATCTTAACAAGCATACGATGAGATTTAGAGATGACAATGTGAAGGGTTACAATAGGTAGTATTGGGAATGACACTCGATGATTTAGTCAATAATATTATCAAATATACTCGACGGAGTAAGTGGATAATATTGAGGATCATACTCGGGGGTTTGGTGGATGATTTTCTGAAATATGGTGTCGCGATAACCGCTTATGTGGAATTATGGATAATGCAGAATATGTGTAGCTTATTTAGTTAACTGGGTATCGGTGTTAATGGAAACTACTATTGACGATGAATTAGTAAAATCCTAGTTTTATGGAATAATATTTGGGGGTTTAGTAAATGATGATAGTACGTATTCTTGGAGGATTAAAGTGGATGATCTAGAGGTGATAATGTGAATGATTAAATATATGATATTATGAAGTATTATCGGTGGATTGTATTCTAGACGATTAGAGATAATATTGTGAAGTATTCTCGGTGGTTTAGTAGGTAATTTGATGAAATATTCTTAGCAGATGATAAGATTGATCACCGTATAAATGCTGGATAAGCCAGTAATACAAATTATGGTTCAAGGGAAATATTTCATATACGAATATGATTGTAGTTTAATATGATTTTGGGAGTTATGATGGTACCATGATATACTTCTTACTTGTTGGATACTATATTGAATTGGATTATTCGTATGATTGTAAAATTATGGCAATAGAAGGATTATTGGAGAATACACAATTGATTATAAGGATTGTAATCAAACCCGGGGATTTGTATCTTATAAAATAAACTATTGGTGGAATAGAATAGTTCGGTAGAAATGCTTAGACTCATAAGCAGTCGATGTGCACCTATGGGTGGGAATTACATTTAACTCTTGAAAACTTGTGTTGGAAATGATAGGCAAAGAGTATTGCCGTTGGTTTACAAAATAAAAATAAAATGAAAAACGATTTGGACTTGGGCGGAATGGTTTATCTGGCGGGTGCGGATAGAGCACTAGTTTTCCTGGTGCAAGTACCGCCCCAAGTCAATTAAGGACCGACGCTTATGACTGTCTCCATTCTAAGTATAACCGTATAACTACATGTCTATAATGGTACGACCTGGCTAAATAATTTGTAGAAACCTAACTTAGACTCACCAATTGGTGGAATGTGAGTGCCGGATAGAGGCAAGACTGTTTTTCTCACATGGCGCAAGAGGGGGCTTCTGTACTGGGCGGATGGAACCCTAACAGCGGTGAAACCTCAGCGGGTGGGTCAGGTTAGGCGTATACATTGTAAAGGCCTTGTCATGATATCCCTGCCGGCACACCCAAGGAAGTGTGTTAATTGCATGGCATTAAGGGAATATCCTGTCTTGTGGGTAAAGCTGTACACCTCTGCAGAGTTAAAACTATTCGAATAGATGTGCCTACGGTCAAGGGCAAAGCTTGCTGAATGCTTTCATATTGGTAGACTTTTGTTTTAGTTTTCAAAACTGATCTTTTGGGATCCGGGAGTGGTTAGAACTCTCGGGTGTGCTTCTGGCGGCTAGAGCCAGGTAGGTGGATTGAACCTGTTTTTGCGAACCATGGCAGACAGAGCCATGCGAATGGATTGAACCCTAATCTTGTTGAGATGTGGCGGATAGAGCCTGTATACTAGTGAATGGTGGCTAGAACCTTCACTGAAATATTAAATAATTCAATTATTAAAAAGAATTACTTAAATATGCTTTGTGAAACTTATTAACAAGTATGGTTTGATGAAACTTGGCTTTATGCAAAAGAACCATATTAAGCCATCTTTGGATAGTCTACATTGTGCATAATTTCCCAAACTTGCTGAGTACTTTATGTACTCACGTGCTACATTCTAATCATATCTCAGAAGTGAAAGAAGCTGTCAAAGGAATTCCAACGACTAGGACGCGCTCTCCACTCGATTGCCTGTGGGCATTTGGATGGGTCGCTTTGGTGTTTTCGTCTTCCGCTGCGGTTGTTCAAGTTGTTCTGCCTGTTCAGGCCGTAATGGTAAACCTTGACCATAAGGTCTTTGCTTTTATTTGGCGTTATTCTTATTTAGTTCTATGTATTCGTGATATGGTTGATGATTCATCACTGTTTGACTGTGTGTACTAGCTACTGATTTGGGACTAGTACAGAAATACACAGGGGATTCCGGATAGTCGATCCGGGGTCCTACATTGGTGTGAAATTATCTATGTGAATGGCGGCACCAACAGTGGTGGAAAATGGCGGCATAATGCGTGGCAAAAGCCGGCCATGGTAGGGAATGGGTGATTGGGACATCCTCTCTTGGCAGTATACGACATTCCCAAGTTGGTTTGGGGCTTTATTTTTTTGCTTGCTTCGCTTTGGTAGAGAGAGAAAACAGAGAGAAGCACACACATGGCTGGAGGAAGAAGATGACCTCATTTGGGAGGCTTCCAGGTGGGTCCCACAGGAAAGAGACTGCTAGGGTAGCTTAAGAACAACTCTTCCATATAGCACATTAAATGAACAATTAATTGAGAGGTCAAATCACAATAATATTTTTTGAAAATTTTTAATTAAGTTCATGGGTATGTTTCCGACACTAAAAAAAAAATAGGGTAAATATTACTTATAGATTAATTATTAAAATTCTAAGAATGGGGATTGTTCCAAAATTTACTTTATGTAAATGATTTATTTATGGGTCTAAATTAAGTTAATACTTTTTTAAACTTTTTGGAAAGGTTTGGAATGACCTAAGTAATCTTTCATAAAAATTTCAAATTTAAAAATTAAGTAATTATTTTCAAATAAATCTTTAAAGCAAATTTTTAGATTTTAATTTGGAAAAGGCAATAAATTTATTTATTATTTTTGTTATTTTTACCAGAGTTAAATATTGATCTAAGGACTCTGCGATAAAAATTTGAGCTGGATGTAATTTTGGTAAAAGTTTCTAAAAATCTTTCTTCTAACTATTTTGTAGTCAACTCATATTGATTTAATAATCTTTCCTTTATTTAATGAGTTCATACTGATTTTTGACTGTCATTAAATGCTTCTGGTAGTTTACATTATTTTTAATATTATTTTTTAGATTTTTATTGCAAAGTTTACTTTTACCTTTTTACTAAATCAATATAATTGGTTCTCTTAAGACCAAAATTCAAGAAAAGTGGAAGAGATATTATTTTGAATAAAAAAATTTGATCCTCATGAAAATTTTTATTCAATTCTATTTTTAAATTTTAAATTTTTATTTTTCCTATTTTTGAAATGTTTAGGATGTTACAATAATGTATCAAACTTTCTTTGCTGGTTCTGGTCGCACAGCCTCTTAAAAATCTTCATAAACTCCTTGTTCCTACACTACTTGTAGAAGTTGGCACCCATGTACTTCTTGCACCACATACTTCACAAATCAGGTCATGGATGTGTCTCATCTGAACCTTGCTGCAACTGCACAATCGCCTTCAATAGCCCAGGATGCCTTTCGTGTATGACACACTCCAGACCGCTGATCCATGATGCCAGCATTCACGTTCCTTAGAAACCAGAGCTAGCTATTTGTGTTCTTACCCTCCACGAATGCGAGCGCTACGAGAATAACCCGATTATTAACATCTACTCACATGGCAGTCAATATCTAGCATTTGTACTTCCTAGTCAGAAATATCCTGTCCACGCATAACAACAGATGTCAATGTCTGAACGCGTTGATACGTGCACCGAAAGTAAAGAATGCCCGTTTGAGTGCCATTTTTCTAGGGAAGTATTACGAAGGCTGCTCACAAATATCGACATAAGTCTAAGCATTCGTTTCCTTGATCACCTCAAGCATACTTGGTAAGTTTTGATATGAGTCTTCGTACGTACCAAACCTTGCTTCCAATGCCTTCTGCTTTGCCGTCCATAACTTGGCATAGCTTATGGTGTACTAACATCTGCTCTATTGCAAGTATGATGGTACATGGCTCTAAATCCAGGTTGCCCACAATCTCCCTATACATTGCATTTGCAACAAAGCCTGAAAATATGTTTCTATGCGATTGTGTAGACTCCGTTAGCACGTATGTATGTGGGACGACTATATAACACTTTCAAATGGTGTCCCACTTAGGCTGGTAAACATGAACACACCATAGGCAAGCTTCCATCTGGCATTTGACATCATACACCCACTGATTTGACTTCGTAATCTTAAAGGTTCTACGTAGCGACACTGCCCATGCTGTCACTGCTTCCTATAACTCATACTTATTTTTTTAAATCACTCCTTGCCGCACCTCATTCGGATCGTACCCCCATGCTACTTCTTCACCCTCGTTGACCACCAGCCTATCAAACTGACACTCATCCCACTCCACTGGGAAAGTCTCTTCATCGTCTTTGTCATTACTTAAAGCCTTATTATAGTCCTAGCTCTCTGCCTCTATCGCTTGCACCAACGATTCAATATGTTCTCCCTCGTTTACCATACCCATTGGTTTCTACACCTAGGGTTTCACTTATCATTTTATCAAAAATCGTGCGAATTGATTTTTGAAAATTGGAAGAATTGGGCCAAAAATCTCTCAAAAATCGTATAGAAATAAAATCAAAATCGTTGATTTTTATGGAAAATCGACTAACTAGTTGAACTTTTTGACGGTCGATTTTTGGAGCGATTTTCGTCGATTTTTAATGAAAATCGTGTGATTTTAAAGATTTCCGACTAGTTTATGTCACGTAATTTTTTTTGAATATTTTTGAATTGGACCGGTTTATCGAGCGGTTTTAGAAGCCGGACCGCGTCAATATGGGCAAAAATAACGAAAATTGAGTGATTTTAGTTGATTTTTTGAACCCTGCCTGCACCTCTAGCATTGGAACATCAAATTCCTAACCTTTCTCTCCCTCTTGACCCGAACTAACATTCTGTCTCACTAAGCATTCTCTAGTTTGGCTGCTCTCCTCAACTTCCTCTAGTTTATCACCAACAACATCCTCTTACATCACATGGCTTGCATGGACTTTCTGAAATGCTTGCGCCGACAACACTTATGGCCATCCTTTCTCATTTGCTATTCTTAAATACGAGCTCTACGACTTCGGCCCCTTCAGTTCCACTAACTCCTAGTATGTGCAATCCTATCTCCGAGAACTACCCCGTGCAACTTGAGATCATGCAATTTATGATCCAACGAGAACATGTGGTATAACCATCTGGTAACTATGCCCCATGAATGCTCCCTGCATGTTACAGGCTAGCCACGACACTTGAAAAATAACTTAGTTCCACCCCTTGTGCACCTATGTGCGCAATCCCTTCTCGGCGGTGCATTTTAAATTGCACTCGTTCGTCCATACCTGTCAAGCATTTCAGAAAATTCTTAATACGACGTGCACAACGTAATGCTATCAATTTTTAAATTCTCAATCTACCCATACCGTTGCACTTATGTACCACGACAACCTACTCTACATTATTTGAAACAACTACTATATGCATACATAAATTTATTTTTTTTCAATTACATACTATCCTATCCCGCATACTTTTTCACAGTTTTGTATGTCCATAACTATTGCTATTCTATACGGCTAATTACTTACGAACCTAATTAATCTATCACTAAGTCATGTATGTAAAAAATTATTGCTACTCTACACAGTACATACATAACTAATTAATCCGATCGGCAAATCGTGTATCTAAAAAACTATTGGTATTCTATATAGCTAATTACATATGAACCTAATTAATCTGATCGATAAATCGTATATCAAAAAAACTATTACTATTCTAAATAGCTAATTACTTATGAACCTAATTAATCTGATAGCTAAATCATGTGTATAAAAACTATTATCATTTTATACAGTTAATTACTTACAAACCTAATTAATCTGGTCACTAAGTCCTGTATCTAAATAACCATTTGTACTTTTATACAGCTAATTACTTACAAACTTAATTAATCTATTTGCTAAGTCATCTATCTAAATAACCATTGCTACTCTACATAGCTAGTTACTTACAACCTGATTAATCTGATCACTAAATCGTATTTTCAAATTTTAGTTCAAATAAACACAAAAATTACCAACAAACCGTTACACTTCTTCCTCCTCCCCGTGTTCTTCTTTCTTTTCCTCCTCTTCTTTTCCTCTTTTTGTTTCCCTCCTCTTCTCTTTATTTCACTTTGTGTGCTTAGTGGAAGTGGAAAATGAACTGGCGCGGTCAAAGGTAAAAGCCTTTCTGTCTAAGTCTCTCTGTCATTATTTTAAATACAGATAGAGAGGTCTGTTACTTTTTAAAATAATATATTATTTTATAATTTTTTATTCTTTAAATATTATTTTAAAAAAATTCCGCGATAAGCCCTGCTCCTCCCTCGCTGCCGACTTGCCGTTTGTCCTAATCAAACTGATCTTACACAGTACACTTTCGTCGGCAACAAGTTGACGAGTACCTTTCATCTGCCTTAATCACTGTCCCAGCAAGCGCACAGCGCATCCTTCCTCTTCCGTCCTCATTAATTGCATACTAACCCCACACTCTCACGCAATTAATCTCCTTCCCAAACCCCATTAGATTTCGATCTCGATATCCCCAGGCACAAACACAGACGCAAGCGAGACCCCTTCCCCCGCCGCGCGCTCAGATCTCGAGTCACCTTTACTTCATGAGGTAGGGGATCGGAGCGGAGCTGGGCTGTAAGCGAAGCGGCGAGTTGGCCGGCGGAGGGGGCCTGATCCTCTCGGCGGGCGTGAGGATGGGACTGATCTCGGGGATGGTGATGGGGGTGGTGGTCGGCGTCGCGCTCATGGCTGGGTGGAGCCGCGTGATGCGTGGCCGCAGCAGGAAGCGCATCGCCAAGGTTAGGCCCACGCGAATCTGCTGTGATGCTTGCAGTTGAATTGCTCACGGTCACTGTGATTCTCTTTTTTCTTTCGGGCTCCCCAACAGGCTGCGGATATCAAGGTCCTGGGATCGCTTGGCAGGGACGACCTCAAGAAGCTGTGCGGCGACAATTTCCCCGAATGGATATCCTTCCCGCAGTTCGAACAGGTTAGCGGCACTTCTACCGAAATGCCCTTGCTGTGATCTCAGTATCGTGTGTATAAACTGGAATCTTTGACCTGACCCCTGGATTCACAAGCGGTAAATCGTATTAGTTAGCATGAATGGCTTTAAAAAAGTTGGTTGGTTGCCAGTTCTGTATGGGCATCTGTAGAAGCGAAGTGTAGGTGGTGCAATTTTCTTAAGAAACAACAAAGCTTTCTAGAATCAAGGGATGTGGAAGGGCAAAAAGGAAAAAAAAAACACCACTACAGGATTTAGAAGTAAGAGGCATGTTGAATTTGTACATTCAGAAATTATCATTTCCTCACATGGGTAAAATGTTTGATCTCATTGTCTGATATTTGATGGCATGGGAATCTTTGGTTTGTATTTGCCTAAGATGAGGAAGATATCTTGGAGGAGGCACATAACTTGTGTTAACATTTTCTTTTCTGCAAAATATTCTGAACATGCAATGGATTGAAAATGATGCAGACTTTGGACATTGTCCTGTCAGTTCATGAGAAGCCGTTCATGCTTATTTGGTTATATTTGACCTGCGATTTTGTTCTCTACAGGTGAAATGGCTAAACAAGCATCTCAGCAAACTTTGGCCTTTTGTTGCTGAAGTAAGATAATAATTCTTCTCTTTAACCAACTTATAGTACTGTAAATCACTATGCTGATTGGAAAGTTCTACTTGCTAATAATGAACAGGAATTGGTATTCCCTTGTAGCAATTTCCATCCTTCGGTGTATGCTGTTTCATCTAGCTGTTGAATTGCAAATTGGTGGTCGTTTAATTTTCTATGCATCCCAATACTAGCGTTGGGTTCATTCCATGTTTTTTTGGGTTTTGTTGATTATGTTGCTATTGCTAAAAACTTGAGCTTTTGAATCAATTTTGTTGCTATTACTAACAGCTTGAGCTTTTGAATCAAACTTTGTTGCTGTAGTGTGAAAATTTTCTGAGCATAACAAAATGGTTTTGATATTTGGATTATCCATTGTTTTTTTAATTAATTTCTGCATCTTAGACTTGCTAGCCCTGATACTTGAGTATAGACATCAGGACAAGTCAATGACTACGAACATAACACTTTCTAGGCTATTTTTAACATAACCTGTTAAAGGTTGGAAATCAACTTAGATGCTGACCGATGATCCTGGTTTGCACATTCACTTGAAACAATTAGGTTATTTGTTTGGTACAGTGTGACATTTATTTTATAGATATATGTAGAGACTATCCTGCATTCATGTAGCATTGAAGTTGATGAATAGTGTCCTAAGTCCTAAGGCATTTGCTTGTGGCAAATATTCATGGCTTTGTTAATCAAGACATGGCTATTTTCTTTGCTTTGCTACAATCTCATCTCATATTCCCATGCCCCAAGGCTTTTTATCTTATACACTATATACTAATGTTTCTGTATGCTAACTATACTTTTCATTTGATTTAGGCCGCAACTGCAGTTGTCAAGGAATCTGTTGAACCACTGCTAGATGATTATCGACCTCCAGGAATAAAATCTCTGAAGTTCAGCAAATTCTCTCTTGGAAATGTGTCACCAAAGATAGAAGGTTTCCTTTTTATATTTTTTTCCTGTTCTCCAGCATAAGTATTTATCTCATGTTTATTATGCATGGGTGCCTACTATCTGAGTTTGAGTTAGAGAGTTCTTAAACAAAAATTGCAATCCTTGCATTCGATATACATAGACCAAGAACTAGGTCCAGTGGTAGTGTGTAGTGACAGGTCTTAAATCATGCCATAATTTATTGAGATTAGAAGTTACATGATCTTAATTAAGCCGGTGTTTATTACCTACAATTTCATTAGGTGGTTAGTATGTATATATTAAATCCACGAATCGACCATTGATGACTAGTGTACACGATATTGACCTTTTGCTTTGTGCATATTTTTTTGTTATGGTCTTTGTGGTATTTCCTAGTGTTTTAGGGTTTAGTCTTGTGTGTATCTCATGTACTCTACAACTAACAATTCACATTTGCATTCCTCTTTATCTAACATGGTATCAGAGCCTAGGTTCAAACGTTAGCCTCCATGCCCCTTCTCCCCCACCTGTGGTGACCCACGCAATTAGCCCAGGGAACGACAATAACCACTGCCATTACACTGAGATAATTACACACATCACAACATACTAACTAATCAAAATATTGAGCGCACCCGATATTTTATCAATTAGTGCACCGTGTTCAGAGTGTTGTAGCAGAACAATAATTAGAGACTAAAATGGAAACTTTATTACATTCCAAGGTTCGTAGGGCTGCATGGTAAGTACCATAATTATACATAAGATCCAAGTACAACAAAAATATAACGCATAGATGCTAATTACACAAAAGATTGATGAAGTCGATGCTTGGCTACCCATCCCTTTATCCCTCTTGCTAGTACTCAGCTGCCTTGTCAAACCAGCCGGGCGCTTGAACACCGGAGCCTTTTTCTAGCAAAGGGGGATTTAGCAAGAGTGGGTACAAAGTACTCAGCAAGCATTAATAGCAAAATGCGATAGATGAATTTCCTCTAATTTAAATCAAAGGCCATCTAATGATCACCTTCTCTCAAAATCCAGTTTTACAGAAATTGGGTTTTTGGTTTTCTTAAGGGTTGTCTATTTTAATTCTGAAAATGGCTACTAGCACTCATATGAATTCATGATTTTAACCCTGCGCAGGTTTGTACCACTTTACCCATAGTGATCCCATCCTGTGAGGCCCCATAATGTTTATCACTAGTTCAGTATTAGATCTCCAACTCTGGTAGCCAACGAGTAGTGGTGTCCTCTGTTAGACAGTATCCTATTATATAGTCTGTTAGCCTTGTATAGATATTGCCTAATATAGGCTTTCCCTTTATACCCTCATGTACATGTATATATATTGGCCCATTGGCCTCATGTTGAATACAAGTGCTATTCATAACATGGTATTAGAGCAAAGGGTTTAGGGTTAGGTTCCTCACCGGCGTTGCACTTGCGCCCTTTTTTTTCAGTGGCTCTTCCTGTTGCCTTTTCTCTGGCCGACGTTCGTCCATTGTTGGCCGTCTCTAGCAAGGATCGGGCCTTGGCTCCCGCGATCCCGTCTCGATCGGCCGACTGTGCGCCTGCCGGATCGTCGCGCCGCTCGTCGCCGTGCAGCAGGGTTAGACTTACCGATTGCAGCCTGATTACCGAGAGTGCGTCGATATCGATAATCGACGATTATCGAACGGTTTTCGTCAAATATCGAACAAATGCCGAAATCAAATTTATTTGAATTCTCAGTGAAGAAATCTGGTGCTTGCTCGATTTTCGGTCGATAATCAGCGATTATCGAGATATTCCGCAAGAAAATCGGCAAAGTTAAGAAAATGTGAGAAATTGCAGGAAATTGGGGAAAAAATTGTAAATTTTTTTGGCATGATCTTTACTGTATTTTAGACAATATCAAGTTATCAATTAAGCATGTAGTAATGATATATCAACAAACAACATTTTATGTCAATACCATTCAAAACTAATTGAAACATAACAAAAGCAATGTAGCAGTACCTCGTACCAATTGAAACATGATAAAACTTAATAGCAGTATAATCCTAACGATCTATACCTTATCTTGCAAAAAATATATGACCTCAACAAATGACATCAACAGACTGATCAACCTATCAACATGATGAATCAACATATCATGCTCTCATTTGTCTTTTTTTACTGTAGCCAACCTAGGTCACTGAAATGGCAAGATAGATACCATATTCGCTACAAATGGAATAAATTCATCATTTTACTACTAGAAACATAACACTAAATTACTAACAGTAGCCCAACACTATTTTGTGAATTTTTTTTCCATTTTCAATTATATATATTCGGTTTTGGCTCAAAAACATCTCATAAATTCGTTTTTTTGAATTTTTTTTTGCTGTAATATATCATAAAGCTATTAATTCTAATTTTAGAGATTTTTTTGGACAAATTTTACTAAATTTTTTAAATTTGAACTTCATTTTGAACGGTTTCGGCGCGATTTTCAATTTCGTTGCGTCTTGATAATCTTGATTTTCGCGATAATCGACGATTATCGATCGGCATTTGGAACCCTGCCGTGCAGTCTCTGGCTCGCCTCGTCTGTGGAGAAGACCGAGCCGATGGCTTCACACGTGCCGTCCGCTGTAGCCGGCAGATCCGAAGCCCCAAGTCGACTTCGCTCGCCACGCTTGCCCACTAAGGCCGGCCGCCACCTCGGGATTCCTCTCCCGCCTCGGCCTCCTCACAGATCCGCGCCGGCGCCCCGACTCAGGCGACCTTGACTATTCCGCGCCGTCGCGTGGCCTCCTGGAGCCCGCCCGCCTCCGGTCTCCCGCCGACTCGCAGGCGCCCTGCTTCCGGTCTCTCGCCGACTCGCGGCTTCAATCCCCGCGCCGGCGCCGTCCTCGTCTTCCTCCGGCCGCCCGTGAGGACCCTCTCGCTCGGATTTCACGCTTGTGGAGGTCACACAGGCCGGGTTCACGTCCGGGATTGAAGAGGACTTCAAGTCCGATCAGTCTCTCCAGTGAAGGGATAAGAAGGCCGGTTCACATCCGTAAAAAAAATGTCATCATTCTCAGGCTCGTCTTCGGGCACAGTCTTTGTTCCTCGCTGCCCAGTCATTTTTGATGGTCTCAATTATCGAGACTGGGTTCTCCGTATGCGCCTTCACATGCACGGTCAGCGTCTCGGGGAGTTTCTATCTGGCGAGCTATCTTTTCCGCCTCGTCCTGCTCCCCCTGCCACACCTGTTATTCCTAAGGAGGCAAATGATGCTTCTCGACAGAAGCGTCTGATTTTTATGCTGATGTTGTTGAGTCTTTTCAGACTCAGTTCACTGCTTACAAGACTAATGCTGTCAGTTTGATTCTATGGGTCCAGAGGTTTGCCGCACTTGCTAGTGCTGTCAGCGTCAGCACTCTCATTTGGAGCTTCGCCACATCTACGACTTCTTGACACGTCTTCGGGTTGAATTTGAGCAGATTCGTGCCTAGCTGCTTGCTCATCATCCTCATGTGACCCTGTTGGAGGCCCTTACAGCTATTTGTACTGAGGAGACTCCCCTTTGTGGTGCAAGTCTGCTAGTGTCTACTTCAGTCTTGGCGGCGCCTTGTTCTACTTCTCTGTCAGTGGCGCCTACTCCAGTTTCGGTTACTGGGGGTGGAGGTCTTCACTACACCTACTGCGATAAGAACGGACATGTGGAGCAGTTCTGCTATCGGAAGAAGGAGGATCTTGCTCGTCTAGGTGGCCGTCCTCCTAAGGGCACTGGAGGCTCAAGCATCTCCTCTCAGTGGACTCCTCCTCAGTGGTCTTCTGCTGATTCTGACTCTACTCAGGAGATTCTTAAGCTACTGCGTCGCATGACTGCCACTACACCGACAGGTTCAGCTGGTTTTGCTACTCAGTCTTCTAGTGAGAAACCACCCTCCTCATTAGGTATCACACCAGGGATTCTTGACTCTGGAGCTTCTTTTCATATGATATCTGATCCCACGAGTCTACATTCCATTAGTCCTCGTGTTGCTCCTATCACTGTGCAGACCGCAGATGGTATCTCTCTTTCTGTTGCAGGACGATGCACTCTTTCGTCTTCCTCTTTTCATGCTCCTATTGTTTCTTATGTTCCCAAATTGACCATGCAGCTCATATTCGCTGGCCAGCTTACTAATCACGGATGTCGTGTTATCCTTGATTCTAATTCTTGTTGTGTTAGGATCGCCGCACGGGGGCTCTGGTTGGGACTGGCCCTCGCCACCATAACTCTTAGCGTCTTTGGGAGCTTGACTGGCTTCATCTTCCTTCCGCTGCCTCTGCCGGTCTCTCTGTTTCCTCCATCGCTTTAGCATCTGTTGCTTCTTCTACCGGGTCTTTTGCTCAATGGCATCACCGTTTGGGACATCTTTGTGGTTCCCTTCTGTCTTCTTTAGTTCGTTGTGGTTTTTTAGGCTCTGTGTTTGGTGATGTTTATTTTCATTGTACGGGTTGTAAGCTTGGCAAACGGCTACAACTCCCCTATCATTCTAGCGAGTCTGTATCCTAGCGTCCTTTTGACCTTGTTCATTCTGATGTTTGGGGTCCGGCTCCTTTTGTTTCAAAAGAGGGTCACAAATATTATATTATTTTTATGGATGATTTCTCTCTGTTAGAGTAAATTCCTCTACCATAAATGGCGCCTCTAGACTACCATATCTAGCGCCTCAATCAGCATTGATTGTATATATCCTCAGTACCATATTCAGGAGATACTTTCCTAAGATAGCTATTTGCCTTGTATAGGTTTAGCCTTCCTTATATAGAGATATCTATATTTAGGATATATATCTCCTGATTGGATTGTACCTTGTATAGAGATAGATGTCTATATCTAGAGATAACTTGCTATAGATAGATCAAGCTCTGTACTATATATTTGAACCTGCTCTATCAATGAGATTCACTCAATTCTCCCAAAACTACTTCTCCTTCATGGTATCAGACGCCTAGGTCTGTTCCTGCGCCACCCCAGCCCCCTTCTCCCCCATGGTTGATCTTCCCCCTGCCGCCAATGGCGCCCCTGCTACTGCCACTACTTTCCTCCCTACCGGTGTCCAGCAAGGCCCTGTCCCACCCGGTGGCGCCCCTCCAGCTCACCTTGCTTCCGCACTCTCCACTGTCAACGTCAAAACTCTTATTCCTTTTACCCTGCAGCTTAACCCCCCCAACTACTCCCTCTGGCGAGAGCTCTTCGAGATTCTCGTCGGAAAATTTGGTGCCACTGGCACTGCCCATCTTCTCGTAGATGCACCCGCCGTTCCAAACCCCTCCTGGGAGATGACGAACTTCGCCGTCAAATCCCTCCTCTACGCCTCGGTGTCCGAGGAGATCCTCGGCATTGCCCTGCAGCGGGGCGTCTCCGCTCGCGTTATCTGGGAGTGTGGAGGCGCTCTTCCATGACAACCGCACCCCGCGGGCTCTGGCTTTGGAAGCCGAGTTTCGCAACCTGGCGCAGCGAGACCTCTCCGTTCTGACATACTCCCAGCGCCTGAAGACCCTCGCTGACTCTCTCGCCGACATGGGTCACCCCGTCAGCGACTCGACGCTCGTCCTCACCCTTCTGCGAGGGCTCAGCGAGACCTATCGCCACATCGCTGCCCTCCTTCCTGAAGGTTCGCTCCATGCTCCTCGAGAAAGCTGAACTCAAGCCGGTCCAGACTTAGGTCTTTCGCCGCTCTACTCTAGCAACAAAGACTTGGCCGCTTCACCAAAGAAGATTCCTCCCGCCCTTCCTACGGGAATGGCAAGGAAAGGGAAAGAACAAGGGTCGCACCTCTGGCAATGGCGGCCAAGGTGGCAACGGCGGCCAGGGTAGCCGCCCTCCACCACCGTTCAGGGGTCGCCCTATGTACAACCCTTGGACCGGCACGTTCTAGATATGGCCGACCTCCTCTGCACCCAGGGTCCTCGGACCCCGACCCCAGGCGTTCTTCGCACCCTCCTTCGCTCCACCAGGCTTCGCTCCGCCAAGCATGGCACCTCCTCAGGCGCCAACTCCAGGGACACCCCCTCCTCCCTCTACATCTAGCATGGGGGGTCTCTTCGGTCCCAGCTGGGATCAGGCCTCTCTCCTCCAGGCCATGAACGCCATGTCTTTACAACAGCCAGACCCGTCCTCCTGGTACATGGACTCGGGTGCCTCCCGACACCTCACGTCCGACTCTGGTAATCTCTCTACTGTCCACTCCCATTCCCCGTCCACCGCTAGTATCGTCGTTGGCAATGGCTCATCCTTTCCCGTTGTTGCCTCCGGCGACCAGTACCTTCCCACCACCACTCGCCCACTCACCCTTTCCAATGTTCTAGTGTCCCCCAACATCATCGCCAACCTCATCTCCGTCCGTAAATTTACTCGAGATCATGGATTCAAATTTCGGACCGAAATCCGAAATCTCGGCCGAGATTTCGGATTTCGAACCCCTCCGAGATTCAAAATACCGGTTATTTAAAAAAATTCAAAATGCTACAGTGCACATTCAAATTTCGCCGAGATCTCGGCCGAGATTTGTATATTTTTTGCCGGATTTTTATTTTTTTTCACCGGATATGATTGGATTTAGGTTGAAGATCATCCACAAAAAATTTCAGATTTTTTTGATGTTTTTTTGACCATTTTTTGGTCGGCTCAAATCGGACCGAAATCTCGGAAATTTCGGTCGAAATCTCGGTGATTTCGGCTGAAATTTCGGATTTCCCGGTAGAAAAAAAACCGGATTTCAAATTTGAATTTTAGATTTCGTCCGGATTTGATTTGAATTTCCGAAATCTCACCGAGATTTCGGATTTTGGGCACCTCCGAAATTTGGTTAAAAACGAGATTTGTAACCCTGCTCGAGATAATAACTGCTCTATTGAATTTGACCCGTATGGTTTTTCTGTGAAGGATTTCCATACCAAGGCGGTGATTCGGAGGTGCAATAGTCACGGGGACCTCTATCCTCTCCATCTCCCGTCCAACCCACACGTCCTCCCCGTCGCTACCTCCGACCAGACCTTGTGGCATCGCCGGTTGGGGCACCCTTTAGCAAAGTTTCCCCCCATGTTTGTCATGCCTGCCAGTTGGGCAAAAACGTTCGTCTACCTTTTCACCCGTCTTCATCTAAAACTTCCGCACCGTTTGAAATAATTCATTGCGATTTGTGGACATCACCTGTTTCTAGTCTCTCGGGTTTTAAGTATTACCTTGTCTGTCTCAATGACTACACACATTTCCTATGGACATTTCCTCTCCGACTTAAGTCATACACTTTTTCCACACTACGCCATTTTCACACCTTCGTTTCAACCCATTTTTCCACCAAAATCAAAAACATTCAGTGTGATAATGGTCGTGAATTCGACAACACCACAGCTCGCCCCTTCTTTCTAGAACACGGTATCCACCTTCGCCTCTCCTGCCCATACACATCCCAGCAAAATGGTAAGGCCGAACGCATCATACGTTCCGTCAACAACACTATTCGCACAATCCTCCTCCAGGCATCCATGCCTCCGCCCTATTGGGCAGAAGCTCTCGCCACGGCCACCTACCTCCTAAATCGACAACCCACCAAACTCCTCAAATTCAGCACACCGTTCCAGGCACTATACCACAGTCCCCCCACCTACGATCACCTCCGTGTCTTCGGTTGTCGCTGTTATCCCAACCTTTCCGCCACAACCTCCCACAAACTAGCCCCTAGATCCACTGAATGTGTTTTCCTCGGCTACCCTGACCACCATAAAGGGTACCGGTGCCTCGACCTCACCACAAACCGCATCCTCACCTCTCGCCATGTCATCTTCGATGAAAACACATTTCCCTTCGCCAACCACACCCCCATCACCCCTTCCGATTACATGTTTTTGGATGTAGATGCAGACGACACGCCAGGAGCGCTCCTACCCGCTGAGGTGGCGCCCAGGGCTGAGGAGGCGACTAGGGTTGGTGGCCCTGCTACACCTCAGCCGCCCCTCCCTCTTTTGGAAAGAGGGAGCCGCCTGCCGCCCTCGCCTGCGCCTCCTCTGGCACGAGGCAGTACTACGGAAGGTGGCAGTCCCCTGCCATCTACAGGCATGGACGGTGGGGAACCCCTGCCTCATTTGGCCGCGTCTCCTTTGGCAAGAAGGGCCGACCCCTCATCAGCACCGATGCCCCCCCTGGTCCCCGCCTCCTCTGCCCAGGGGAATGCCGAGCCCAGGCTCTTTCCTCATCCTATGACAGGTGTACGCCAGGCGCCCGCAGCCCAGTGCTCCTTCGCCGTCCCCGACACCTCCCTCCACGACTTCATCACACCCCATGACCACACGCGGAAGGACTGAGACGCTACCGCCGCCTGCACTCGATTGCATGTGACTTCTCCAGGACCTCTCTCCCCCGAGCCGAAGACGTACCGCGGTGCTCTCAACGATCCCAACTGGCGGGCGGCCATGATCGATGAGTACACCGCACTAATGAGCAACAACACCTGGGATCTTGTGCCTCCTCCCCCACGCGCCAACATCATCACCGGCAAATGGATTTTCAAGCACAAGTTCCACTCCGACGGATCCCTCGCCTGCATAAGGCTCATTGGTTCTTCGCGGCTTCTCCCAACAGCCCAGTATCGACTACGACGAGACCTTCAGTCCGGTGGTGAAGCCGGCCACCATCCGGACTATCCTCTCCATCGCCGTCGTCAACACTTGGCCCATCCATCAACTCGACGTCAAGAACGCCTTCCTCAACGGCATCCTTTCTGAGACGGTCTACGCTCAGCAGCCCTCCGGTTTCGTCGACTCGGATCGTCCACAGCATGTTTGCCGCCTCCACAAGTCCCTTTACGGCCTCAAGCAGGCCCCTCGGGCTTGGTACAGCCGCTTCCACACCTTCATCACCACCGTCGGATTCCTCAACTCCAAGTCCGACTCTTCCTTGTTCATCTACCACCGCGGCTCGGACATCGCCTACTTGTTGTTGTACGTCGACGATATCGTGCTCACCGCATCCTCCCCAGGCCTGCTCCACCGCTTCATCGACCTACTCAAGCAAGAGTTCGCCATGAGCGACCTCGGCGACCTGCACCACTTCCTCGGGATTGTCGTCTCCCGCTCCGAGCACGGTCTTCTGTCGCAGGGCAAGTACGCTGCAGAGATTCTCGCAGTCGTCGGGCATGTCCGTGTCACTCCGCACCACCCTCGAGGCGCCAGACGGCTTTCGGCCAATGGAGGGCCGGCCGTTGCCAATCCCACCCTCTACAGAAGTCTCGCCGGCACACTCCGGTATCTCACCTTCACCAGGCCGGACATCACTCACGCAGTCTAGCAGGCGTGCCTTCACATGCATGATCCGCGCGAACAACAGCTTCAGCTGGTCAAGCGGATTCTTCGCTACGTCAAGGGCACCCTCCATTACGGCCTTCAGATCTCCCGCGGCGAGTCCCATGATCTCACCGTCTACACGGATGCTGACTGGGCCGGCTGTCCCGACACCCGGCGCTCAACATCCGGTTACTGTGTCTTCCTCGGTCCTAACCTCCTCGCCTGGTCCTCCAAGCGGCAACACACAGTGTCCCGCTCGAGCGCCGAGGCTGAGTATCGAGGGGTCGCGAACGGCGTGGCCGAGGCTTGCTGGCTTTGTCAACTCCTCCTTGAACTTCGCCAGCCCCTTCGTCGCGCCACCATTGTCTACTGTGACAACGTCAGTGCCGTGTACCTCTCCACCAACCCCTCGGCAAAGATCGGCGCCAAGACGAAGCACGTGGAGATCGATCTCCACTTCGTCCGCTGAAGGCCGCCTTCTCGGCGATGTTCGTGTTCTCCACATCCCTACGTCCCACCAATATGCCGATATCTTCACCAAGGGGCTCCCGACGGCAGTTTTCCAAGAGTTTCGTGCCAATCTCAACGTACGAGCTCCTCCCGGCTGAGATTGCCGGGGGGGGGGGGGTGTTAGAGTAAATTCCTATACCATAAATGGCGCCTCTAGACTACCATATCTAGCGCCTCAATCAGCATTGATTGTATATATCCTCAATACCATATTCAGGAGATACTTTCCTAAGATAGCTATTTGCATTGTATAGGTTTAGCCTTCCTTATATAGAGATCTATATTTAGGATATATATCTCCTGATTGGATTGTACCTTGTATAGAGATAGATGTCTATATCTAGAGATAACCTGCTATAGATAGATCAAGCTCTGTACTATATATTTGAACCGGCTCTATCAATGAGATTCACTCAATTCTCCCAAAACTACTTATCCTTCACTCTCGACACACTTGGATATATTTTATCTCCTCTCGTAGTGAGGTTTTATCCATCTATAGGGCTTTTGCCACTATGATTCGTACTCAGTTTGATTCACATTCGTGTTCTTCGTGCTGACTCGGCAGGGGAGTATCTGTCAGGAGCTCTTTGAACTTTTCTTGCTACGCAGGGCACTTTCTCAGTTTTCATGTCTTGGTGCTCATGCTCAGAATGGTGTGGCTGAGCACAAGCATCGTTATCTTCTTGAGACAGGTCGTGCTCTTATGCTTGCTTCCTCTGTTCCACCTCACTTCTGGGCTGAGGCTGTTTCCACTTCCACCCACTTGATCAATATCTAGCGTTCTTCTGCTCTTAAGGGTGGGATTCCTGTGGAGCGTTTTTGTGGCATGCCTCCTGATTATTCTGGACTTCGTCTTTTTGGGTGTGTGCGCTATGTTCTTCTTGCACCTCGTGAACGCACCAAGCTGACTGCTCAGTCTGTTGAGTGTGTTTTACTGGGATACAGTGCTGAGCATAAGGGATATCGTTGTTGGGATCTTAATGGCCGACGGATGCGGATCTCACATGTTGTTACTTTTGATGACTCTCGTCTCTTCTATCCTCGTTCTTCTTTCTCTCCAACATCTCTTGTTGAGCCACTTTCTTTCCTGACTTTTCCAGATACTCCAGTTGTCACTTTTCCTCTTTTACAATCGGCGTCTCCTTTACCGCTGGTTTCCTCGCCACCGACCTCTCCTCTAGAGGTTTCTTTAGATATTGCTCCTTCCTATCCTCTATACTATTCTCGTCGTCCGCGAGCTGAGGAATCTTCTGATGTGCCATTTTCTTCTCCTGATGAGTCACCTTCAATGTCTCCTCGTTATGCTCTTCGCGATCGACAGTCTATTCGGCCTCCTGAGCGCCTTAGCTTTGTTGGTGCAGCTCTGGCCGAGTCGACTTCTTACTGTGATGCTGTTATTAATCAGGAATGGCAGCATGCGATGGCGGAGGAGCTTGCTGCCCTTGAGCGCGCTGGCACGTGAGACCTTGTACCTCTTCCTCCACGTGTTCGTTCCATTACATCATTACATGCAAGTGGGTTTATAAGATTAAGACTCGCTCTGATGGTTCTCTTGAGCGCTACAAGGCTCGTCTTGTGGCGCGTGGTTTTCAGCAAGAGCACGGTCGTGATTATGATGAGACTTTTGCGCCTGTGGCTTATATGACCACTATTCGCACTCTACTTGTTGTGGCCTCTATCTGTGAGTGGTCCATCTCTCAGTTTGATGTCAAGAATGCCTTTCTTAATGGTGAGCTGCATGAGGTCTATATGCAGCCACCACCAGGGTATTCTGTTCCTGAGAGCATGGTTTGTCGGCTTTGTCGCTCTCTTTATGGGCTTAAGCAAGCTTCTCGTACTTGGTTTGAGTGTTTTTCTTCTGTGATCACTGCAGCTGGTTTTTCTGCTAGTGCTCATGATCCTGCGCTCTTTGTTCACACTTCTTCGCATGGTCGAACTCTTTTCCTTCTATATGTTGATGACATGATCATTACTGGAGATGATTCTCAACCTTTGTAAAGGCTCGTCTCAGTGAGCAGTTTCTCATGTCCAATCTAGGTCCTCTTCGCTACTTTCTTGGGATTGAGGTTTCTTCTACATCTAAGGGCTTCTTTCTCTCCCAAGAAAAGTATATCCATGATCTTCTTGATCATGCTTCTCTCACTGATCAGCGTACAGCTGAGAATCCCATGGAGCTCAATGTTCACCTTCGATCTACTGATGGTGAACCTTTTCAGGATCCTACTCGCTATCGCCGTCTTGTTGGGAGTCTTGTTTACCTTGGTGTCACTCGTCCTGACATTTTGTATCCAGTGCATATCTTGAGTTAGTTCGTTTATGCTCCCACTCAGCTCCACTATAGTCTTCTTCTTCGTGTTCTACGATATCTTCGTGGAACTATCTCTCGCTGTCTTTTCTTTGCACGCTCCTGTTCTTTACAGCTCCAGGCATATTCTGATGCTACCTAGGCTAGTGATCACTCTGATTGTCGGTCTCTTTCTGCTTATTGTGTTTTTCTTGGTGGTTCTCTCATTGCTTGGAAGACAAGCAGACAACAGTTTCTCGTTCGATTGCTGAGGCTGAGTTGCGAGCTATGGCTCTTTTGATAGCAAAGGTTACTTGGCTACGGTGGTTACTTGAGGATTTTGGTGTTTCTGTTTCTATACGACTTCTCTTTTTTCTGATAGTACAGGTACTATCAGCATTGCTCGAGATCCAGTGAAGCATGAGCTCACTAAGCATATTGGTGTTGATGCTTCTTATATGCTCTCACAGGTACAGGATCAGGTTGTGGCTCTTCAGTATGTGCGTTCAAAGCTCCAATTGGTAGATTTCTTTACGAAGATACAAACTAGAGCTAATCGTAACTTTTATCTCTCCAAACTCAGTGTTGTCGATCCACCACGATTTTGAAACCTCGGGGGGGGGGGGGGTTGGGTGGGGTGTTAGACAGTATCCTGTTATATAGTCTGTTAGCCTTGTATAGATATTGCCTAATATAGGCTTTCCCTTTATACCCTCATGTAAATGTATTTATATTGGCCCATTGGCCTCATGTTGAATACAAGTGCTATTCATAACATCCTGGACTATTCCCACCTACCCTTAGCATACCAGTTGTACCATATTACCACAGCAGCACTCATACTTACCCTCAGGTTGTAAATATAGCGCTTGATCAACCGCAGTTGATTTGTGTCCTTCACTGGGACTCCCGGCATACCCAGATTCACACTTCTAGTTTTCTACCTATTCTCCAATGCGTGAACTCGAGTGCACGGATCTCTCCGTGAACTCGACGGGTTTATGAAATCTAGCACTTTTTAGATCGATCCATCTTGTTCGTCTCATCAAAATCAATCTAGTGACCAAATTTCGTATTTTTTTGAATTTTTTAGTATTTGTTTTGTATTTTTGAAAACAAATACAAAACAAATACTGTGGCCTTGTCATAAACCCGTTTGGATCGATCTAAAAAGTGCTAGATTTCATAAACTCGTTGAGTTCACGGGAGTGATCCGTGCACTGGAGTTCACGCTAGCCATTCTTATATATATATATATATATATATATATATATATATATATATATATATATATATATATATATGTAGGGGGCATATTCGGTGCAAACCTCCCTTACAGTGAAAACTCCGTGAAAACCACGTGTAAGGTTTACAAATTTGGTCTTCAAATTTTACAGGGTTGTAGAACCTCACCTCCTCTACTTATGATAATTTTTTTAGAATTTTTCAAAACTTTTACACGTGGTTTTCACGGAGTTTTCACGGTAAGGGAGGTTTGCACCGAATATGCCCCCATATATGTATGTATATATATATGTATGTATATATGTATGTATGTATGTATGTATATGTATGTATGTATGTATATATCTATGTATATATATATATATATTGAGTTGCATGCACCAGCCAGTTCACCCAAAAGCTTAAGCTGATGAGGAAGACGGGCAATTCACTTATACTATACTTCAACACTCCCCCTCACGTGTAGGCTCCCTCAGGCCTAAGACGTGGAATAGAAGTGGGCTGCAATTATTATTTTTTAATTATACCAACCGGTTCTTGAACTCGAGACCTCTTGGCTCTGATACCATATTGAGTTGCATGCACCAGCCAGTTTACCCAAAAGCTTAAGCTGATGAGGAAAGATAGGCAATTCACTTATACTATACTTCAACAATATATAAACAGAATTTCACAATTATGATCAAGAAAAGCTTGCCTAAATTATGGTAAATATAATCGTCCTCGCCCGGCTTCGAAAAATGGCCTTATGCTGGATTCAGTTTAGTTCCTGAAATCATTAAATATTAAATTTACGGCAATTAATTTGAAGGTGATTTATGGCGTCCAACCATTTCCAACAGTTGCAATCTTATTTAGAAGGGTGTTAATTCTAATTTTTAGCTGTCCATGCATTTGCAAGTTTTATATAATCGTTTAGTTAATTAATCGCTGTCATTTAGTATCCTTTTGATTTTTAGACTACAGCTAGATGATTGGCTAAACTAATCATGGTTCGCGACACCCATAAACATTATCCTGCTTTTCACTCTTTCTTTTCTCTTCTTTTCTTTTCTCTCCTCTCCTCTCTTCTCTTCTCTCCTCTCTTTTCTTTCACTGGTTCGGCCGAACCCTGGCTTCTTTCGGTTTCTCATTTTTTCCTCTCCTCTCTTTGGAGGTGAGCTCCGTTGCCAGATCTCAGCCCTCCTCTGCTTCTCCAATTTGGCCTAAGCTCTGCTTTCTCTTCTTCCTCTCTTGGCCTCTCTCTCTCTCTCTCGGGTTCTCCTCTACTTCCACTTATTCTCTCCTACTGGGCGACTTGGCTCAGCTCTCCCCCTCGGGCGATTTGGCTTGGCGCCGGCCAATTGCTACCTGACCCTGCACCAACCGCACCCCTACCTTGCTAGCCTCGAACCCGCCGGCCGCCAGCTCTCCCCCTTGGCTCAGCCGCCTACAGCCGAGCTTTGCACTGGTCGAGCCCTCTCTTCCCCTCCTGGCTTTACTTGGTTTGGTTTCTAGGGTTCCTACTGCCTTTTTCCATTTTGATTTGGGGCTTGGCTTATAGAGGTACCTTAAGGTTGTCTATTGAGTTCATCAGCTCACTAAAAGAGGTAAGTTTGTGGTCTGTGATGATTGGTGCATATGAACACTTGTGGGATGGAGGTATTGCAGCGATATCGGCGCTCTACCGTACTCCGGGGAATGCGGGATGAAACTAGGCACGCGCAAGGCAGCCCCCCTCTAGTGCAATATTCTGAGGCCACTAGGGTTTTCCCCAATCTACTTGCTACTCTACCCGATCTACTCATATCTGCATACTATATTCTAGTACTGCTACTCTACTTGTGCACCTGGTGGCTTGTTTGGATGGAACTGGAGATTGATGATGGTGTTGATGCGGTTTTGCTGGTGAGGCGATCAGGAGTTGGTTGAGGTCCCAATCTGGCTCTGGCCTCTCCTTCGATTCTCCTCCTTGCTTCGGCTGGAGCTCCTCCTTGCCCCTGGTTCTTGCTCTGGTTTGCTTGGCTCCTCTTGGCTCTCGGTGTGGCTCTGGGATGGGGAGAGGAGCTCTCGGCTGGGGACTGAGGAAAAGGGGAATGCACTGCTTTGGTTTCTGTCGGCTGAAGTGGAAGAAATGAGATGCGCTGCTTGTTGTCCTCGGTTGGAGTGAAGGAGTGGGCTCTCTGTGCTTGCCTTGAACGAAGAGAGGCCAAGGGGGGTGCACTTTGACCGGCTAGCTGGGGCTGGTCTTGCTTGGGTCTTGGTGGTCAAAACTACCATTTACTCTTTTATTCTTTTACTATTTAACTGAGAGGGTAATATGCTTGTGATGGAATTTTGTTTTTCACACCTTGTGATTATGCAATTTTATTGCTTAATGGAACCTTGGGTTGTTTCACCCCCCCCCCCAAAGGAGGAACAATCTCCACTCCTGGGGGTGGCCTCCTCCTAGTTTTAGCTCAGCGTGGTCCAGCAACATCTCATCGTCGTCCTCGACTTCAGTCATGCTGCTAGTGTCTGCAGCCGCAGTTGCCGCCTTTGCTCCTTCACTTGAAGCGTTGCTACGCTCAGAGCTCGCTCTCGCTTGATGGCGGGGCTCTCGGTGCTGGAGGCCTCATGGGCCATGGTTTGCCTCATTGGGCAGAACATATGGGCTAAGGTGCTGCTGTCTTGGCTTGGTTGGTGCTTGCTGCTGTTTGGCTATCGTCCTCGCTGCTTGCTGCTGATTGTATTCCTGTATTATTCCTTTTGAGTCGTCCGTTGCGTCTATCCAAGTTTTTAGCATCAATCTCTGAGTCCGTCCCTGCCGTGCGAGTCCACAAATTCATTGTCAGTCAGCTGATTGCCTTGCTAACTGTGGTCCGTCCTTTTGGATCGGGTGTCTTTCTCCTTCCCTTCCACATGGCAGCCGCCGCCACTCTTCTCTTTGAGCCACTGCTAATCGTAGAAGACTTTACGATGCTATCACTTTTCTTTGAGCCACTGCCCCCAAGCTTCTTTCGCCCTGTGCCTTACCCGCGCTTCTATTGCACCGCGCCGCCGTCGTCTTGGGTTTCAATTTGCCCCCGCCATGCTCCTATCCATCCCTCTTTGGCTTGATTTGATGTATCTCTATTTGTGACAGTTTCATCATTTCCTTTATCGTGTTGTTGTAGTTGACTTTTTTTTTGCTTACCTTTGCTTTCTCAGCCCCCTGCACTTTGTGCTTTATGGGCTACCGCACGACCCCGGATGGGAGATCATTTGATACTCGACACATTTTCCAAGAGCTGCGCACTGCGATGACAACTTTAAGACTAGGACTTTGGTATTTCCTAGTCTTCTAGGGTTTAGTCTTTTGTGTGTCACATGTACTCTATTTATTTGCCCCTTGGGCTATTGCAGTACAACTAGCAATCCAAATTTGCATTCCTCCTCTTCATCAAACATTTATAACCTCCATGGCAAGGCATGATTTGTGATGATAAGCAATTCTTGCTGTCAATAACTGACACCAAGTTGATAAAAACCACTACCTGGCAAATCGCTGAATTGTGATCTGTAGAATAGTTGGCACACAATCACCACGCAGCCAAAGGCAGGGGTGGAGTTCTATATATAGCCCAGAGGGAGAGATTATAGGCCTCAATTAGAGGAACTAAACTAGGTAGGTAATAACAATATAAGGAAAGCCTAATATACCTAATATATATACAATCAAATCTCTAATGCCCGCCCGCAGTCGCAGCAGGAGGAGTCCGGGCGCAAAGACTGGACCGAAACTCCTGAAAAAGTTGGGTTGGTAGACCCTTAGTCATGATATCTGCGAACTGATGGGAGGATGGCACGTGCAAGACGCGGACCTCGCCGAGTGAGAACTCGCGGACAAAATGAATATCGATTTCGATGTGCTTGGTCCGTCGATGTTGAATTGGATTGGTAGACATGTAGATGGTGTTGACGTTGTCGCAGTATACCACAGTGGCCGAAGGAAGGTGAACATGAAGTTCCTGAAGGAGTTGTCGAAGCCAGCAGCATTCGGCGACGGCATGGGCAACGGCTTGGTACTCAGGCTCAGCACTCGAGCGGGACACCGTAGTCTGGCGCTTGGAGGACCAAGACAAGATTTTCGTCGAGGAAGATGCAGTAGCTGGACGTAGAACGGCGAGAGTCTGGGCAGCCAACCCAGTCGGCGTTGGAGTAGGCGATGAGCGAGGTCACTGGCGAACGGCCAATGTGAGGGTGCCCTAGACATATCGCAGGATGCGCTTTATGAGCGCGAGATGGGGCTCCCGTGGGTCATGCATGAAGAGGCACACCTGCTGAACGTCAAGTACTGCAATGCTCTTGCAAGGCTTCGGTACTCCGATGGATCAGCAACAGGGGCACCGTTGAGGCCGGAGATCTTAGCATGAGTGTCCACAGGTGTAGTGGTGGGGTGACATTCAGCCATCCCTGCTTGTCGTAGAAGATCGACAGCATAGTCGCTGGGACAGGAACAGGCCGTCGGAAGATGTCGTGACGGAGATCGGAAGATGTCGTGACGGAGATGCCGAGGAAGAAGTGCAGGGTGCCGAGGTCCGTCATGGCGAACTCTGAGTGAAGCTGGCTGATGATGCGCTCAAGGAGTCGTCGAGAGGAGGCGGCGGTGAGGACGATATCGTTGACGTACAGCAGTAGGTAAGCCATGTCGATCCCCTGTTGGAGTACAAACAGGGACGTGTCGGAGGAGGATGCGACGAAGCCGAGCTGGCGGATGTACATGGCGAAACGGTGGTACCATGCTCGAGGTGCCTGTTTTAAACCATAAAGGGATTTCTGAAGGAGACACATGGTCAGGGTGAGTTGGGTCCACAAAGCCTGAGGGCTGTTGGCAGTAAACCGTCTCGTCAAGGGTGCCGTGGAGGAAGGCATTCTTGACGTCAAGCTGGTGAATCGCCAGGAGCGTGACATTGCGATGGCGAGGACGGTGCGGATAGTCGCCGGTTTGACCACCGGGCTGAAGGTCTCGTCGTAGTAGACGCCATGTTGCTGGGAGAAGTCGCGAACAACCCATCGTGCTTTGTATCGAGCTAAACGTCCATCAGAGTGAAACTTGTGTTTGAAGATCCACTTTCCAGTGACGACGTTGGCGCCTGGTGGACGGGGGACGAGACGCCAAGTCTGGTTGTCCATGAGGGCCGTGTACTCGTCGGCCATTGCAGTGCGCCAATTGGCATCGGTGAGCGCGCTGCGGTAGTTGGCCGGGACGACAGACAGGATCATGCTGGGCCGTCAGGGAGAGGAACTCAACAGAGGGGTCAACGGCAGCCGGGGACCGCGTTAGCATTGGGTGAGATGCCGGGGCTGCTACATGACTGGAGACGTCTTGTGTGGCAGTCGTCGGGATAGCCGGGTCGACTGGGCATGTAGCCATAGTAGCGGCCGGGATAGGTGCCGCACGTGTGCGTCGGTTGTAAACCAGACGCACGGGCTGTCAGGTTGAGGCGAGGAGGTTTGACGCCGGTGTGGCCTGATGTTGCAGCAATCGCTCAACACCCGAAGGTGGAGCTGTCGCCAGGAAGACTTGCAATGGATCATCGACTAGGAAATCCAAGTCGGCATTAGTGGCAAAAGAAGACACAGGCGCATCATTACTGCTGGCAAACGGAAATGTGCTCTCATTGAAGATGATGTGGCGAGATATGATGACTTTGTTTGTGGCGAGGTTAAGGCAGCAATATCCTTTGTGCTGAGGAGGGTAACCGAGGAAGACACAGACCGTAGAGCGAGGGGCAAGTTTGTGAGCAGCTGTGGCAGATATGTTGGGGAAACAAAGGCAACCAAAAACCCGAAGGTGTGTGTACTGTGGAGGCTTTTGGTGAAGAAGGGTGTATGGAATAGCACCGGCGATGGAGGAGGAAGGACATCGGTTTAAGAGATAGGTGGCAGTAGCTAAGGCCTCGGCCCAAAATTAGGGCGGCATGTGGGCATGAAGGATGGTGCGAACCATATTGTTAAGTGTGCGAAGCATCCGCTCTGCTTTGCCGTTCTGCGAGGAGGTGTAAGGGCAAGAGAGGCGCAGGGCGATGCCGCGGGAGGCAAAGAAGGATGTGTTGGCGTGGTTAACAAATTCGCGTCCGTTGTCAGCCTGAACGGATTTGAGAGGGAGGCCGAACTGTGTGCTGGCAAGGGCGGCAAGGTCTGTTATGTGTTGGTGAATGACAGACTTATTTTTAAGTGGAAAGGTCCAGGAGAAATGAGAGAAATAGTCAACAACAACCAAATAGTATAGCGATCCAGATATGCTAGCCACAGGAGAGGTCCATACATCACAGTGAATGAGTTCAAAAGGTGCAACAGTGCGTGAAGTTGATGTAGCAAAAGGTAGGCGCGCATGTTTACTGAGTTGACAAGACTGGCAAAGTGAGCGGTCTACATTATTACATGAAATATGTGAATTTTTGGTCAAAATGGTGAGAGGAGCAACGCCGGGGTGACCAAGACGCTGGTGCCAAAAATGGGAGGAGACGGTGAGGTGGGCGCTGGAAGTGGAGGGAGGCTCGGCAGGAGGGATGGTGTAGAGGTCGCCCTCACTATTGCAGCGAAGCATCACTCGGTTCGTCTGGAGTTCCTTGATAGAAAAGCCAAAAGCGTCAAACTCAAGAGAGCAGTGATTGTCACGAGTGAACTTGCGAACAGAAAGAAGGTTACGAACTAAATGAGGAACAACAAGAACATCGCGAAGAGAACAATTTGTGGTTGGTGTATGGAGAAGGGAGTGGCCACTGGAGATGATGGGTAAACGAGAGCCATTGCCAACAGTGGCTGCCTTGTTTGGGGAAGGGTGGTAGGAGAGTAGCGTACCGCTATTGGACGTCATGTGGGAGGTGGCGCCGCTGTCCACCACCCAGCCACCGTGTCCCTGGACGGCGAGTTGGTTCAGGGCGGTGATGAGCCCCTGCTGATCCCATGCCGAAGCAGGAGATGGCTAAGGTGAGGCACACGTAGTATGCGCCTGTGGCGGAGCGCTGAGCAGGCCTGGAGCAGGCGATGGGCGCCAGGAGGAGACCATGGATTGAAGCAAAACCAGGGGTCGCCGGCGAAGGCGCACGATTGCCCTGGGAACTACCATGACCGGTCTCGTACTTGCCGCGTCGATTGCGCCCACCGCGACGACCATCGCGATTGGCGGTGTTGGAGGTGGTGGAGCCGGCCGGGGTGGAGCGGCAGCCGGATGGGATGCATGAGGAACTAGTGGTAAGCAGGGCCGTCTCGGCGGCGATCTTCGTCTTGTTGGCGAGGCGCGTCTCCTTGAGAGTAAGCATGGAGCTAGCCCTCGAGAAGGAGGGGAATGGCGTCGAGTTGGCAATGTCGGCGTCGGTGTTGGAGTAGCGAGGGTTGAGACCGCGCAGCATATTGAGGACGAGTTGCGAGTCGGAGACGGGGTGACAGACGTCGCGGAGGGCATCTGCTAAGGTCTTGACGCGTTGGCTGTAGTCGGTGATGGACTGATCGCCCTGCAGAAGAGTGAAACTGGCTGTTGAAGAAGATGGCGCGTGATTCCTTGTTGTCGCGGAAGAGGCCCTCGATGGCGACCCAGAGATCGCGCCAATGCTTCGCCGCTTGGCCATCGCGAGTCCAGATGCTGTCGGCCGACGAGCCGCATGTACCGGGCCGAGGACGGCGGAGTCGGCAAGGATCCAGGCGGGGTCGTCCGGATGCGCGATGTCGGAGCCGTCGATGTGGGAGAGGAGGCCAAACTTGATGCACATGGTCCGGAAGAACTTGGACCATCGAGAGTAGTTGGCCGCCTTCTGGTTTAGAGTGGTCGGCACATGGGACTTGACGGCGATTGTGTAGTAGGGGTTGAGGACAATTGGTGGAGCGGCGAGCGCCCCGGTGTTGGAGATAGCACCAGCAGCTGCTGAGGCCGAATCTTCACCAGGAGCCGACATGATGGAAGTGGTGCGGCTCAGAAGGAGTGGAAGAAGAATTTTGGGAGGAGGCAGCGGAGGAGGCTCAGGAGATAGAATCTAATACCCCATGTAGAATAGTTGGCACACAATCACCACGCAGCCAAATGCAGGGGTGGAATTCTATATATAGCCCAGAGGGAGAGATTACAGGCCTCAATTAGAGGAACTAAACTAGACAGGTAATAACAATACAAGGAAAGCCTAATATACCTAATATATATACAATCAAATCTCTAATATGATCAATTATGTTGAAAAATTTCATCTGGTCCATCTGCAGCATTTATGGGGAGAATTTTTCAAAATGACACAAGCACCCTTGTCAATTTGAAGTGAAATAAGTTGGGAAAGTTTGTAGAAGAACAGTACGAGAAGAACTCTTCACATAGGTGATGTAAGGAAATTTTGGCACTTACCTAGATCCTTGGGTTGGTGCTGGGCCCAAAGCAAATAAATGTCGTATTACCCCTGTAACTTATCATCAACTAACACCGATGATATTGCATAATAATCCATGTTTGTGGTGTCATTTGGTACTTATGCTCATTTGCAATATTATTTCTCTAATTTTGCTGCTTTGATGGTAATGACCTAATGTTACCTTGATGTTTATATGAGTTCGTGTTCTCCATCTTATTAATGCCAAGCTAAGCTAAATTCTGTTAAGCATTTTGCTCATGTGGTTCCAGTGCCAAATAAATGACCGAGACATCATGTTTCGTTGTTTTTCTATGAAGGCATTCGTATTCAAAATCTTCAGCCAGGCCAAATCATTATGGATATAGATTTCCGTTGGGGTGGTGATCCAAGCATAATCCTTGCTGTTGACGCTTTAGTTGCATCACTGCCTATTCAGGTTTTTACTGTTTCTTTGTTCTTTGCAATGAGTAATTTTGCAGTAAACCTTTCTTAATAAGGCTGTGCAATTTTTTTTGCCAATCATCTTGCAGCTCAAGGATCTTCAGGTCTTCACCATTGTCCGTGTTGTATTTCAACTATCAGAAGAGATTCCCTGCATCTCTGCTGTTGTTGTTGCTCTCCTTGCAGAGGCACGTATCTACTAAACAACTGTTAATTTTTTCAGTGGAGATTTTTTTTTCGATATCACGCAGGAGAATCGCAAATCTTTATATTATAGGTAGGGAGAAAATAGGACAACTTTTCTACTAACAAGCTGTGATTGATTCTGTAATTAAGATGATGTAGAGTGAAATCTTCCTTGAGAAAAATTATTCGTGAAACCTTCTTTATTTGATTTGATTCCTTGCATTTATTGACTGCATAATGTCTTCCACACAACATCTGTCCCAAATTTTACCTGGGAGTGGACTGACAAAGGAGGACATTGTGTGAAGGTTGACCTAATGTGACAAAAAATGCCAGTTCCATCTGGGATGGTCTTAACATTGAGAATCAAACAATTTCTTGTTTGCAAATTGAGGCTGGTTCTGGTAGCATTAATAGTATGATGCTAGTTTTAATACTGCCAGTCTTTTTTATGGGAACTGTGAAACCACCAGTCTTATATGCTAATGCTGGTGGCAACTGTGTTTAGGTACAAAATGTGTTGTAGACTTGTGCAACTTGAGTGCCATTAGTTTTTAACTTAATGCAGGTTTCATGCTGCAAATTTCCTATTAGATCATTTTGGTGAAACTTAGGATAATTAGGAAATATTGTATGAACTACATTTCTGAGGCTTGTAACCTTTTGCACTATCAAGATGAGCATTTCCTGTGTATTTCTTTCAATGGGTTTCTGTGCTTCAGCCAGAGCCAAAAATACAGTACACATTGAAGGCTATTGGAGGAAGCCTGACTGCTATTCCAGGACTTTCTGACATGATTGATGTAAGATGACTTTATAATATTTTAAACATTGAATTCCTACTAACAAACTATGTGGAAAAGTGACATGATTATTCTGCGTTCGATTAGGATACTGTCAATTCAATTGTTTCCGACATGCTCCAGTGGCCACACAGGCTTGTTGTTCCACTTGGTGTTAACGTTGATACAAGGTGAGTTTTTTCGTTACGATGGTTGACATATATACAATTTTCTTGAAAGAAACTCGATGTTTTATTGAAATAGTTCTACACTCGTTTAAAACATCCAATCAGTCAACCACATTCAGAAACATTTGATTATTAAATTCCAATTATTTGCAAAAGTTGAAGACTTCATCAAAAAAGGAGATCAAACAATACCACAGTAGTAAGAATTTGTTATTGCCTGGTGATGCAGTATGCATCCAGATTTTAGCATGCTTGCATCTGAAAATTTTGATCGGACAACACTGTTATGGAGCTCTTCAAAATTCTCGTTTTGGAGTATCATTTTCATGTAGGACTCCCATCCCAGTCCAACCCACTCAACTAGACTCTAAATCCTGCACTTCCATCTAGAGAGCCTTTGGGCAACCAGTGATATATTCCACATGGTATACCTTTCACAGTTTCAGTAGCTTATAAGGACTTCAATATTGATACCTTCCACAGTTTCACTAGCTTATAAGGACTTCTGATTATTCTTATTTCTGTACTTTTGTCTAAACATTGTCTTTACTGAATTGCCAGATCCTATTGGCATTCACTGACTTCAACTTTAGTTTTTTACCTATACTTACTTTCTATGCAGTGAGCTGGAGCTTAAACCTCAGGGAAGACTTTCTGTTACTGTAGTAAAAGCAACTTCTTTGAAGAACAAGGAGCTGATTGGTAAATCAGATCCATATGTGATTCTGTATGTGCGTCCGATGTTCAAGGTCAAAACAAAAGTCATAGATGACAACCTAAATCCTGAATGGAATGAAACATTTCATCTGATTGTTGAAGACAAGGAAACCCAATCTGTCATTTTTGAGGTAAATTGGCTAAATTCTATATTTTTTTCGCCCTGTTCCCTTTTGAATATGCAACTACACCGAGGCAAAATGACATCAGTTAAACAAGAAAATATGCAAGGATAAAAAATATATTTATTTACAAGAATTGAGAGTTTGAAACAATTAAATCAAGGAAAGCTTATGTGCCCGCAAAAAGGCAACCTGTAGTAGATTATAAAGCAAATAGATGGATGTAATCATTTGCTACGCCATGCTGGCAATTGGTTTAGTTGAATTGGGCCCATCCTTGCTGGGTCCTATATGTTAGACAATATCCTAATTACTTATATAAGAGATTGCTAGTTACCTTGTATAGAGATTGTTACCCTTGTATAGATATTGCTTTATATAGGCTTTCCTTCTATACCTCATGTACATGTATATACCAGTCCATTGGCCTCATGTTGAATACAAGTACTAATCATAATATGGTACCAGAGCATAGATTCTAGGGTTAGGGTTACCGGTGTTGCACTTGCGTCCTTTTTTTCGACGACTCTTCCCGTTGCTTTTGTTCATTGTGCGTCAGTTGACGCCATTGATGTTAAGGCGTCGCCTAGGCTTCCAGGCACTGGAGCCAGCACGCCATGGCTTGATGGCTGCTCGCCCTGCCCGGGGGGAAGGAGGCGCGTCGTGAGAGGACAGGGGGGGTAGAGGGGTGGTGGCGCTCGCGAGAGAACTGGGTGGCGATGCGGTGCGGAAGGAGAGGCAGGCGGCGGCGTGGTGCGGGAGGAGCGGCGGGGCGGCGCGGGAGTAACAGCAGTGGCGCAACATGAGAGGAGGCCAGCCGGCGGGGGAGAGGGAGTGAGGAAGGAGGCCACTTAGCTAGGTCACCGGCGTCGAGAGCGTCGGATCCGGGGAAGAATCGCCAGATCCGATCAGGGCAAGCCAGTCGGGGGCCAGGGAACCGGATCTGACCAGAGGCGCGGTGGTACCGTTGTTAGACTTAATCCCGACGCACTTACGCATGGTTTAGCATTTCTGTTTTGTCACGTTGCATGGTAGTTATCGGCCTGAGGCGTGCAGAGTTCGCGGCAAGGCCAGGTCTTGCATGCTACATCGCGCATGGTGGGCACGACGCAGCAAAGGCGTGGTGTGGCGAGAGTCGGGCATCCAGTTAGCCCATCATTCTGTAATCATGCATAGCATATATAGCTTCGAAAAAAACAGAAAAGATGCTACGTTTAGCAGCGCAAAACTCCTGGTGTTCTGAGTGTAATCCTCTTTGAAATCCAGGTGTTCGCGTGTGTGCGTTGAGTGTTCTTTCTCGTGCGTAGTTCATCGGCAGCACTGCAATTCAGCAGCAGGTTGCAACACGTGGTATCAGAGCCGCCTTGAAGAACTCGAGAGCCTTTGATGGCGGAGGACGAAAACGGCTCGCGTTCTCCATCCAGGTCCCCGTCTCGGTCCCTATCGCATTCACCGATCCAGCCGTGCATCTGCGGACCCAGCGACAGCAGTGCTGCGCGCGAGGTGGTGGTGGAACACGTCGTGAAGGAGATGGGCTCGTCAATTGTCTACCCGGAGTTGACGCGCACAAACTACCACGAGTGGGAGCTGGTCATGAAGGTGAATCTCGAAGCTCAAGGGCTATGGGAGGCAATCGAATGCACCCAGGTTGAGCGCCGCGAGGATTGGCTAGCCCTAGCCGCTCTTCTTCGCGCGGTACCGCCTGAGATGCAGTCGATTTGCAGTAAAAAATTCGGTGAAGGACGCGTGGGAGGCCGTGAGGACGATGCGTGTTGGCGTTGCTCGCGTCCAGGAAGCCAACGCCCAGAAACTGCTGAAAGAGTTCGAGAACATCTATTTCAGGGATGGGGAGTTCGTAGATGACTTCGCCAAGCGCATCTGCGGGCTCGCTAGCAACCTGTGGTCGCTGGGCGAACATATCGAGGTCTGTGTCGTCAAGAAGATCCTACGCATTGTGCCACCCCAGTACTCCCAGATCGCCCTTGCAATTGAGACCTTACTCGATCTTAAGGGACTCACGGTCGAGGAGCTTGTTGGCGGCTGCGGGCGGCGGAGGATCACTTCGATTTCGGGGCTGCCGTCGACAAAGCTGGGCATCTAATGCTCGCCGAGGAAGATTGGCTGACGAAGTACAAGCACCGGCTCATGCCAGAATCTTCGTCAAGCGGGGACAAGGCGAGCGGGCACACCCAAGGCAAGGCGAAGGGTGGAGCGCGGTTTGAGGGCCGTTACACTGTTGTGAAGTTGACATCCGAGGGAACGCCGCGACAGAGGAAAGTGCCGCAATTGCGGCATCTACGGCCACTGGGCCAAAGAATGCTCAGCCACAGTGAGAGCGCTAGGAATAGGCACACCTGGTGAAGGCGGAGGTGGATCAACCTGCGTTACTCCTAGTTGCGACCAGCGCAGTGACGCGGACAACGCTGCAGGAGTTGCACCTCAATGAGTGGGTGCACCTGGCCGACTGCGGCGACGACGACGCCTGGATCCTCGACACGGGCGCAAGCAACCACATGACTCGGTGCAGATCCGCGCTCGCGTCTCTCGATGAGAACGTGTGCGGTTCTGTGCGTTTCGGCGACGGCTCCGTTGTCGAAATTAGCAGCCTCGACTTGGTGCTGATGCAGTCCAGGAACCACGGGCACAAGGTGCTCACTAAGGTATATTTCATACCAAAGTTGAAGAGTAACATTATCAGTTTGGGACAGCTAGGAGGAGGATGCAGGATTGAGATTTGGGATGGAGTCTGCAGCGTGTTCGACAGCGCGCTGTTGGCTCGGGCTCCACGCACCCAAAATCGACTGTACATGCTAAAGTTGCAGATCGCGACGCTGGTATGCCTGGTGGCGAAGACTGATGATCGGGCGTGGCCGTGGCATGCCCGCTACGGTCACATGAACTTCCAGGCTCTCCGGGAGCTGGGGGTGAAGAACATGGTGGAGGGACTGCCGTTGATCGAGCGGGTCGAGGAGTTCTGCGAGGGCTATGCGCTAGGCAAGCAGCACCGCGTCTCGTTCCCGCAGGTTGCAGCACGTCGTGGTGAGCACGGATTGGATTTGTTCCATGCCGATCTGTGCTGGCAAATCCGGCCGAGTACCCTGGGTGGTAAGAACTACTTGTCGTGGATGACTACAGTCGGTTCATGTGGCTGGAGTTGCTCGCGACGAAGGATGAGGTGTTCAGGTGCTTCAAGCGGGTGAAAGCGCTGGCTGAGAACGAGCTTGGTGGGCGGCTCAAGGCGTTCCGCTCCGACCGGGGTTGCGAGTTCAACTTGATAGAATGCGAAGCCTACTGCGGCGAGCACGGCATCAAGCACTTCATCACCACCCCGTATTCGCCACAGCAGAGCGGCGTCGTCGAGCGATGCAACCGAACGGTGGTGGAAATGGCGCGATGCCTCCTCAAGAGTAAAAACATCCTGGCTGAGTTCTGGGGCGAGGCAGTGCGCACGGTCGTATACATTCTCAACTGTGCGCCGACGAGAAGCCTGGAGGGGAGGATGCCATACGAGGCGTTGTATAATCGGTTCACCATTTGCGCACGTTCGGGTGCGTAGCTCATGTTAAACTCCTCGTCCCCAGCGTGAACATGTTGGTGGACAGATCTGCGCCCATGGTCTTTCTTGGTTATGAACTGGGGACAACGGGCTATAGGGTTTAGAATCGAGCTTGATCACTTGGACATCACAGAAGTAAAGAGTTGTCGCGCTCTCATCCTGTGAACCAGAGTATATTGCAAGCGCAGTGGCAGCGTGCCAGGGAGTGTGGCTCAGTCGTCTTCTCGGTGAGCTGACAGGGCGAGGCACGCCCAAGGTAAAGATGTTGGTCGACAACAAGTCTGCGATTGCACTTAGCAGGAATCTGGTGCACCATGAGAGGAGTAAGCATATTGATACTCACTTTCATTACATTCGGGAGTGCATTGACGATGGCAGGGTGGACATCGATCTGGCACAGACGGGCAACTGGTGGATATTCTGACAAAGGCGCTGGGACGGGTCAGGTTCGTCGAGCTACGACAGCAGCTAGGTTTAGTTGAGGTGCAACGGGATTAGGGGGTGACTTGTTAGACTTAATCCCGACGCACGTACGAATGTTTAGCATTTCTATTTTGTCACGTTGCATGGTAGTTATCGGCCTGAGGCACGCAGAGTTCGTGGCAAGGCCAGGTCTTGCATGCCACATCACGCATGGCGGGCACGACGTAGCAAAGGCGTGGTGTGGCAAGAGAGTCAGGCATCCAATTAGCCCATCATTCTGTAATCATGCATAGCATATATAGCTTTGAAAAAAACAGAAAAGCTGCAACGTTTAGCAGCGCAGAACTCCTGGTGTTCTCTTTGGAATCCAGGTGTTCGCGTGTGCGCGTTGAGTGTTCTTTCTCGTGCGTAGTTCATCGGCAGCACTGCAATTCAGCAGCAGGTTGCAACAGCCGTGAGGAGAGCTGGAGGCACAGCGAGGGCCGAAGGCCAAGAATGGCGCAAGAGGAGAGTCGGGGGCTTGGGCTGAAAAAGAGGATCCAGATTCTATTCTTTTTCCTCTTGTTTTTTCTCTTTTCTAACCTTTGCCTAATCCTCGCCTAGGCGCTTAGGCGTCCAGGCGGTGGGCTGGCGCCTCGCCTCGCTTTGTCGCCTTGACAACCATGGCCGACGCCTTGGCTTACGCATGGCCGCCGCTTCGTCTTCTGCGGCTGACTCTACTTTGCGCCAGCGATGTCGTCTTTCATTCCGCATGGGTCGTCGCTTCGTCTTCTGCGGCCAGGCTCGATGCGGCTGACGTCGCCCGTGACTTCGATTGCTCTGACCGGGTCTACTTTGCATCGTGACGTTGTCTTCCACTCCGGTCATCTCCGCTGGCGCGACTCCTAGTCGAACGCTTCTTTGTCCGGCTAATCGCTTTGGCTGCTTGTTGAACGCTGAGCTCACCCTGACCGACGCTGTCGCCTGGTCGTCTGCTCGCCCGAGGTCTCCGTCAGCCGTTTCTCGTCGCCCACGCCTCTATGAGCGCTTTGGCCAGTGACACCACACGGCAGCCCGAGCCTAGCGATTCTCCGCCGCCAGACGCCGGCCTACCTGACGCCTACCCCCTCGCCCCAACTCCGACTCAACACTGCGCCCAGTGGAAGTCGCTTCGATCGTGAGGTGTCGACTGATTGGATTTCAATTTGGTCGGTCTTCACTTAAATCCAGCTCCAATTCTGGCTCCGGTTTCTGGTGCTCTCTCAGTCCGGCTTTTGGTGCTCTCGCAATAGTAAAAAATGTCGCCGCCTACATGTGCTCTTCTTCGTGGATCGCTTTATTCCTTGATGCTCAGTTATCTTCGATGTCTCAATTATCGAGACTGGATTCTCTATATGCGCCTTCATATGCGTGGCCAACGTCTTTGGGAGTTTCTTTCCGGTGAGCTATCTTGTCCGTCTTGCCCTTCTCCCCTTGCCACGCCTGTTATTCCCGAGGAGGCCGATGATGCTGCACGACAGACGACGTCTGATGATTATGCTGATACTGTGGAGTCTTTTCAGACTTAGTTTACTGCTTACAAGACATGGATTGATGAAGATGCTCGTGCGTCAGCTATTTTGGTTGCTGGTATGGAAGTACATCTCATTGGTGATATTGTCGTTGTCTTCAGCACAGTTGATGTGGGCTCATCTTCGCGGTCGCTATGAGCTTGTTAGTGACTCTTTGTACCTTGCTATTGTGCGACAGGAGCAGTCGTTGCAACAGGATGATTTTACTGTGGATGAGTTCTATGCGCAGTTGTCTGCGGTGTGGCGTCAGCTTGATTCTCTGGGACCGGAGGTTTGCTGCACTTGCTAGTGCTATCAGCGTCAGCACTCTCATTTGGAGCTTTGCCGCATCAACTTCCTGACACGCCTTCGGGCTTAATTTGAGCAGATTCGTGCCCAACTACTTGCTCGTTATCCCCGTGTGACACTGTTGGAGGCCCTTGCAGCTATTCTTACTAAGGAGACCCGTCTTCGTGGTGCGGGTCTGCTAGTGTCTCCTTCAGTCTTGGCGGTGTCTCGTTCTACTCTGTTAGTGGCGCCTACTCCATTTTTGGCTACTGGGGGTGGAGGCCTTCAATGCACGTACTGCGATAAGAACATACATGTTGAGCAGTTTTGCTACAAGAAGGATCTTGCTCGTCGAAGTGGACCTCCTCCTAAGGGCTTGGAGGCTTGGGTGTCTCTCCTCAGCGGACTTCTGCCGACTTCGACTCCACTCGGGAGATTCTCACACTGCTAGTCGCATGGCTACCTTTACACTGATATGTTCTGCTGGTTCTGCTACTTAGTCTTCCAGTGAGAGACCACCTTCCTCATTAGGTATCGCCCCATGGATTTTTGATTCTGGAGCTTCTTTTCATATGACATCTGATCCCACGAATCTCCATTCCATTAGTCCTCTTGCAGCGCCTATCACTGTGCAAACTACGGATGGTACTTCTCTTTCTGGTGCAGAACTGGGTGTTAGAGATAGAGTCCTATTCCTTGTATAGATACTTGGTTAGAGATAGAGTCCTATTCTTTTCCCTCTTGTACATGTATATATACTGGCCCATTGGCCTCATGATGAATACACGTGCTATTCATAACATGGTATTAGAGCAATAGGATTTAGGGTTAGGGCTCACCGGTGTTTGCACTAGCGCTGTCGCTACCTCTCCTCCTCTCCTCTGTTTTCTTTGCCGATTCGATCTCCTCGCCATGAGTGTTTCGGCTTGCCTCCCTAGACGGCTTGGCTTCTCGCTGGCCGACGTCGCCGCTGACCGATCACTGCCCCCGGCCTCGTCGGCCTTCGCCGGCCATTGCCGACCGCCCGGCTTCATCTCTTCGCCACTACCTATCACCTCGCTGGTTCCAGTCGGCCGACGCTTATCGGTTGCTAGCGGCCGCTTTCGATCTCGACGACGACGCTGGTCGGCCAGATCTCTCCGGCCGCCGCCAGATCTTCCGTTTGCTGGATCAAGCCGGCCATCGAGTCGCCGCCCCTGGTTGACGAGTTTGCCGCCGCCGAGCAGAGCTACCGCCGCCGCTCGTCCGAGATTGGGGAAGACGATCGATCGGGGTTCGGGGTTCTATCTGACTCCGGTTCGGTTGTGTTCGGTCTGTTATAGTTGGTTTGGCTCGGTCGTAAAAAAAAAGTCGTCGTCTTCGGGCTCTTCTTCGGGGACTGTTTTTGTTCCTCGCTGCCCAGTTATCTTCGATGGTCTCAATTATCGAGACTGGGTTTTTTATATGCGCCTTCACATGCGTGGTCAGCGTCTTTGGAAGTTTCTTACCGGCGAACTATCTTGTCCACCTCGTCCTGCTCCCCCCGCCACGCCTGTCATTCCCAAAGGGGCTGATGCCGCCGCCGCTGTAAGGTCTCGATGATTATGTCGATGTCGTAGTCTTTTCGCACTCGCTTGTCGCTCACAAGACAAGGATTGGTGAAGATGCTCGCGCCTCTACTATCTTGGTTGCCAACATGGAGGTGCATCTTACTGGTGACATTGTTGCTTTGTCTTCGGCACAGTTGATGTGGGCACATCTTCGCGACCGCTATGAGCCTGCTGGTGACTCTCTTTACCTTGCTGTTGTGCGACAGGAGCAGTCGCTACAGCTGGGTAATTCTACTGTGGATGAGTTCTATGCGCAGCTTTCTTCGGTGTGGCATTAGATTGATTCCTTGGGACCGGAGGTCTGCTGCACTTGCCAATGTTGTCAGCGTCAGCACTCATTTGGAGCTTCGCCGCATCTACGACTTCCTGACACGTCGTCGGGCTGAGTTTGAGGAGATTCATGCACAGCTGCTTGCTCGTCATCCTCGTGTGACTCTGTTAGAGGCCCTTGCGACGATTCAGACGAGGAGACTCGTCTTCGTGGTGCGGGCCTGCTGGTGTCTCCCTCAGTTTTGGCGGTGCATCGTTCTACTCCTTCGTCAATGGCGCCTACTCCTGCTTTGGCCATCGTACGGAGGTCTTCACCGCACTCATCGCGACAAAAATGGTCATGTTGAATAGCTTCACTACAAGAAGGACATTGCTCGTCGAGGTGGACGCCCTTCTAAGGGCACCGAGGCTCAGAGGTTCAGCGCTCTCTCGGCGGACTCCACCTCGGCCCACTTACATTGGTTCGACTGACTCGGAGATTCTTATGCTCATCAAGGTCGCATGACTCGCCTCCACACAGACGAGTTCTACTGGTTCTACTACTCGCCTTCCAAAGGAGAGGCCACCTTCCTCATCAGGTATCACACCATGGATTCTTGACCCTGGAGCTGCTTTTCATATGACATCTGATCCCACGAGTCTGCATTCCATTAGTCCTCTTGTTACTCCTACCACTGTGCAGACCGCAGATGGAACCTCTCTTTCTGTTGCAGGACGAGGCAATCTTTTGTCATCCTCTTTTCATGTTCCTACTGTTTCTTATGTTCCCAAACAGACCATGCAATTTTATTTCCGCCGCCGCCATCGATCATGGTTGTCGCGTTATTCTTGATTCTCGACTCTTGTTGTGTTCAGATCGCCGCGACGGGGCTCTAGTTGGGATCGGTCCTCGCCACCATGACTCTCGCAGTTTTGGGAACTTGACTGGCTTCATCTACCTTCCGTTGCCTCTGCCAGTCTCTCTGTTTCCTCTACCGCTTGAGCATCCGTTGCTTCTTCTACCGAGACTTTTGCTCAGTGGCATCACCGTTTGGGCCATCTTCGTGATTCGCGTCTGTCTTCTTTAGTTAGTCGTGGTCTTTAGGCTCGTGGTTCCGTGTTGCTTCTTTACACCGCACGGGTTGTAAGCTTGGCAAACAAATACAACTCCCTACCATTCTAGTGAGACTATATCACAAATGCCCTTTTGATCTTGTTCATTCCGATGTTTGGGGTCGTGCTCCTTTTGTTTCTAAATGGTCATCAGTATTATATTCTTTTATAGATGATTTCTCTCGTCACACTTGGATTTATTTTATGTCCTCTCGTGAATGAGGTTTTATCCATCTATAAGACTTTTGCCACCATGATTCGCACTTAGTTTGATTCTCCCATTCGTGTTCTTCGTGGCCGACTCTACAGAGAGTATCTGTCAGAGCTCTTCGAGCTTTTCTTGCTACACAGGCACTCTTACTCGCTTTTCTTGTCCTGGTGCTCATGCTCAGAATGGTGTGGCTGAGCGTAAGCATCGTCATCTTCTTGAGACAGCTCGCGCTCTTATGCTTGCTTCCGCTGTTCCACCTCACTTCTGGGCTGAGGCTGTTTCCACTGCCACCTACTTGACCAATATCCAACCTTCGTCTGCTCTGAAGGGTGGAATTCCAGTTGAGCGTCTTTGTGGAATACCTCCTGATTATTCTGGACTTCGCCTTTTTGGGTGTGTGTGCTATGTTCTTCTTGCACCTCATGAACGCACCAAGTTGACTGCTCAGTCTGTCGAGTGTGTTTTTCTAGGATACAGTGCTGAGCATAAGGGATATCGTTGTTGGGATCCTGTTGGCCGACGGATGCGGATCTCACGGGATATCACTTTTGATGAGACTCGTCCTTTCTACCCTCGTTCTTCTTCCTCTCCTACATCCCTTGTTGAGCCACTATCTTTTCTGACTTTTCCAGATACTCCAGTTGTCACTTTTCCTCCTTCACAATCGCGTCTCCTTTATCGCCGATTTCTTCACCACCGTCCTCTCCTACACAAGTCTCTTCAGATATTGTTTCTCCCTATCATCTCCACTACACTCGTCGTCCGCCAGCTGTGGACTCTTCTGATGTGCCATCTTCTTCTTCCTCTGATGAGCCATCTTCTTCAGTGTCTCCTGGTTATGCTCTTAGCGATCGTCAGTCTATTCGGCCTCCTGAGCGGTTTGCTTTTGTTGGTGCAGCTCTGGCCGAGCCGACTTCTTACCGTGATGCTGTTATTCATCAAGAATGGCAGCATGCGATGGCAGAGGAGATTGCTGCCCTTGAATGCACTGGCACGTGGGATCTTGTTCCACTTCCTCCACGTGTCCGTCCCATTACTTGCAAGTGGGTCTATAAGATTAAGACTCGCTCTGATGGTTCTCTTGAGCGCTACAAGGCTCGTCTTGTGGCGCGTGGTTTTCAGCAGGAGCATGGTCGTGATTATGATGAGACCTTTGCCCCTGTGGCTCATATGACCACTGTTCGCGCACTACTTGATGTGGCCTCTGTTCGAGAGTGGTCCATCTCCCAGCTTGATGTAAAGAATGCCTTTCTTAATGGCGAGCTGCATGAGGAGGTCTATATGCAGCCACAACAACGGTATTCTGTTCCTGAGGGCATGGTTTGTTGGCTTCGTCGCTCTCTTTATGGGCTCAAGCAAGCCCCTCGTGCTTGGTTTGAGCGTTTTTCTTCTGTGATCTCTGCAGCTGGTTTTTCTGCTAATGCTCATGATCCTGCGCTCTTTGTTCACACTTCTTCTCGTGGTCGGACTCTTCTTCTATTTGTTGATGACATGATCATTACTAGCGATGATTCTCAGTATATTGCCTTTGTAAAAGCTCGCCTCAATGAGCAGTTTCTCATGTCCGATCTTGGTCCTCTTCGATACTTTCTTGGGATTGAGGTTTCTTGTACATCTGATGGTTTCTTTCTTTCCCAAGAGAAGTATGTCCAGGATCTTCTTGATCGTGCTTCTCTCACTGATGAGCGTACAGACGAAACTCCCATGGAGCTCAATGTTCACCTTCGACCTACTGATGGTGAACCTCTTGAGGATCTTACTCGCTATCGCCATCTTGTTGGGAGTCTTGTTTACCTTGGTGTCACTCGTCCTGACATTTCATATCCCGTCCATATCTTGAGTCAGTTCGTTTCTGCTCCCACTCAGCTTCACTATAGTCATCTTCTTCGTGTTCTACTATATCTTCGTGGAACTATCTCTCGCCGTCTTTTCTTTCCACGCTCCAGCTCTTTACAGCTCCAGGCATACTCTGATGCTACATGGGCTAGTGATCACTCTGATCGTCGGTCCCTTTTTGTTTACTGTGTTTTTCTTGGTGGTTCTCTCATTGCTTGAAAGACTAAAAAGCAGACAGCCGTTTCTCATTCGAGTGCTGAGGCTGAGTTGCGGGCTATGGCTCTTTTGACAGCAGAGGTTACTTGGCTACGGTGGTTACTTGAGGATTTTGGTGTTTCTGTTTCTACACCGACTCCTCTTTTATCTGACAGTACAGGGGCTATCAGCATTGCTCGAGATCTAGTGAAGCATGAATTCACCAAGCATATTGGTGTTGATGCTTCTTATTTAAGGTCACAGGTACAGGATCAGGTTGTGGCTCTTCAGTATGTGCCTTCCGAGCTCCAGTTAGCAGATTTCTTCACGAAGACACAGACTAGAGCTTATCATCACTTTTTCCTCTCCAAACTCAGTGTTGTAGATCCACCATGAGTTTGAAGGGGGATGTTAGAGATAGAGTCCTGTTATACCTGTATAGATACTCTGTTAGAGATAGAGTCCTATTCTCCTCTCCCTCATGTACATGTATATATACTGGCCCATTGATCTCATGATGAATACAAGTGCTATTCATAACAGAGCTCACTAAGCATATTTGTGTTGATGCTTCTTATATGCGGTCACAGGTACAGGATCATGTTGTGGCTTTTCAGTATGTGCCTTTAGAGCTTCAGTTGGCAGATTTCTTCACAGAGACAAACTAGAGCTCATCATAACTTTTAGCCAAACTCATTGTTATAGATCCACCATGAGTTTGAGGGGGGTTGTTAGACAGTATCCTAGTTACCTTATATACGATATTGCTAGTTGCCTTGTATAGGGATTGTTAGTCTTGTATAGATATTGCCTTATATAGGCTTTCGTTTATACCCTTATGTACATGTATATATATGGGTCCATTGGCCTCATGTTGATCACAAGTGCTATTCATAACACTATAATGATGGTCAGATTGTCTGGGCTAGTTCAAGACTTCAGGCTAACCAAGCCTAAGTTAAAATGGTCATGCTGGGCTTAAGGATGTTAGAGATAGAGTCCTATTCCTTGTATACTTGGTTAGAGATAGAGTCCTATTGCTTTTCCCTCATGTACATGTATATATATACTGGCCCATTGGCCTCATGATGAATACAAGTGCTATTCATAACATGGTATCGTGAGCCGATCTAGGGTTCCTTGGGCGCTGCACTTGGCGCCACTGCTTTTCCTCTCTGCTCGCTTCCCGGCTCTCTCGCTGCTTTAGGGTTTGGTTTGTTTTTCTGGCGACTCGCTTTTGTCGCTCGTTGTTCAACTCACGCCGCCGCCGCTTTGCTCGGGTCTCCGCCAGAGGTCCCGCTGAAGTCCACGCCGCTCGAAAGCCGACGGCCGCTGCTTGTTCGCCGAGCTACTGGCCAAGACGCTCGACGCTGGCTGGCTACCGACTTCGCCGCCGTTTTCGGTTGCTTTGGCCGCGATTCATATTGGCTGATTCGCTGGCTTTGTCCGCTGGCCGACGTCCGACGTTTCACTGCGCCTCGGACGACGAGATGCCGAAGCTCGTTCACGCTTTGCGCCTGGGCTGTGCGGTTCGAAGCCGGCCGCTTCCAAATTGTCGCTGAGGCCGACGCCTTCGCGTCAGTTTTGTTGGTCGAAGAGTTGTGCCGCTCGCCGGACCACTTCGTGCCTCGCTTCGCTTGGGTCCTGGCCAGACTTAGTCTCAAGGCAGAGAAGAGCTTAACGTGGCTTTGACTTGCTCAAGTCACGCTGCGTGAAGATTAGAAACTTACGGGTTTCAAGTCCATAGTTCCTTCCAAAGGCTTCACGCCTGCGGGCCTCCGCTTGTCTCAGCAGGAGTTCATGTCCGTGGCACTTGGATCTTTCACGCCCTCTCGATTCAACCTTAGAGATTAAAAAAATGTCGCCGCTGCCTTCTCGTGTTCTTCTTCTGGGATTGTTTCGTCACGATGCCCGATTATCTTCAATGGAGACTCGCCTTTATGACACGAATCCGCTTTGTGTCTCCTCGCCTTGGCGGCCTCGCTCTACTCCGCCGATGGCGCCTACTCTAGTTTTGGTCATTGGGGGGAGGTCTTTGTTAGAATGGTTGCTTGTATCTCCAAAATGGGCCAATGGGCCAAAACAAAGGTACATGTACAAAGAGGGTAAAATAGCAAATAACACCCTATACAAGTCTAGTTTAACACCCCCTCAAACTCAAGGTGGATCTACAACATTGAGTTTGGAGAGATGAAGATCATGATACGCTTTCGCTTGTGCCTTCGTGAAGAAATCGCGATCCGAACTCTAAGGCACGAATCAAGAGCAACCACCGCCGCCGCACTTGCGCCGAACATAGGGAAGCATCAACGCCAATGTGCTTAGCGAGCTCGTGCTTCACCGGATCTCGAGCAATGTTGATAGCGCCAGATCGCTTTAACACACCGTCGTAGGGGTAGAGACAAAGGACACCAAAATCGCCAGAGCCATCAGAATTCAAGTCACCTCAAACCACACAGAGGCTGCTCGCGAATCTCGCCTTCGCGGCCGAGCGAGAAATCGGCAGCTCGCTTCTTGGTCTTCCAGGCAATCAAAGAGGAACCAAGAAAGACACAATAAGCAGAGAGGGACTTGCGATCGAGGGGAATCGCTAGCCCAGAAGCATCCGAATAGGCCTCGAGCCGCAAGGGGCCGGAGCAAGAGAAAAGAGACGGCGATCAATGGTACCACTAAGATACCGCAGACCCAAGGAGATGACTATAGTGTATCCGAGTAGGAGTCTCCATAAATTGACTCAGATGTGAACAAAGATGGGAGATGTCAGACGAGTAATACCAAGGTAAACAAGACTCCTAACTAGGTGGCGGTGAGCTTAGTAGGATCCTCAAGAGGTGTACCGCCGTGAGGGATTTAAGTCAAGGTGAAGCTCCATAGAGTGGAAGCAAAGATTACTGATCGCTGAGACATGCCCGATCAAGGAGATCCCGAATGTACTACCGGGAGAGATAGTAGCCCTCCGCCGTGGAAGTGACCTCAATCCCAAGGAAATACCGAAGAGGACCCAAATCGTATATCCGAATCGCCATCGAGACGCGCCTTCACAAAGGCAATATATCGAGGATCATCACCAAGTGATGAGCATGTCGCCCACGAGAGAAGAAGAAGAGTACGCACCACGCAGGAGAGGTGTGAACGAAGAGAGCGGTGGTCGTGCTCACTTCAAAGCAACAAAACCAGCCGTGACAACAGAGGTGAAGCGCCAACCAAGCACGAGGGGCTTGTTTGAGCCCATAGAGAGAACGGCGAAGGCGACACACGCGGGCCATCCGGGCACACAGCCAGGAGGGGCGGGTGCATGTAGACCCTCTCACGGAGCTCACCGTGAAGAAAAGCGCTCTTCACATCAAGTCGAGATGGTCCACCGACTAACAGTAGCAATGGCTACAAGTGTGTGCACAAAGTGGTCCTGAGCAACAGAGCGTAAGGTCTCTCATAGTCACGCCCATACTCCCGCCGAAACCACGTGCAACGAGACGCGCCTTATAACGCTTCAATAGAACCATCGAGCGAGTCTTGATCTTATAGACCCACTTGCACGTGATAGGAGTGATGTAAGGTGAAGAGGGGCAAGGTCCCAAGTACCAAGGCGCCTAGAGCAAAGAAGCTCTCACCATAGCGAATTGCCACTCAGATGAGTAACAAAGATCGCGATAGGAAGTAGGCTCAGAGGAAACTGTGAGTAGGAGCAACAAAGCCGTAGCGATCGACGAGGAATCGTGACCGATCACGTAAGAGCGCATCATGCGAGGGAGCAGGAGAGGTAGACTCAAGTAGGAGTAGAGGGAGAGGATGAAGGAGTAGGAGCCTGACCTAAAAGAGAGGAGGAGCCGGGAGGAGGTGGACGACGAGTGTAGTGGAAACGGATAGGAGGTGGCGGAAAGGGAGGTCACTGAGGTGATGAATGGCGGGAATGGAAGATGAGGTTGATGGTGGCGAGGATGGAGATAAAGATAAGGACTGAGGAGAGGGTGGTGGTGGATAGGAGGAAGCATCGTGTAGAGTGAGAAAGGAGAGCGAATCGTAAGTAGAGTGCGGGCTAGAGGAAGGATCACGAGTGAAAAAGGATCGAGACTCATCAAAGGCGAGGTCTCGAGACCCGAATCCCGCGAGCCAGTGGTCCCAACAACGATAACCCTTATGCTCAAAGATCGTGAGCCAAGAAAGACGCACTCAACAGATCGAGCGCCGCCTTCGCCCGCCACGAGGTCAAGAAGCACAAAGACAACACACCCGAACGCATCGAAGGTGATCAGATCGAGGAGTCTCCGCTAAAGAGATTTATCAACAGGTGGCACCTCAAGAGCAAAGTGGGAAGGTCAAGGTTCACAAGATAGACAAAGAAGAGACAAATTTCACTTCTGGCTGGGCGAACAGAGGAAGCCAAAGATCATCGCCGAAAGGGGGCCTCAAGAAGGTGATTTATGCTTGCGCCAGAGACACCATTCTCGAAGGTGAGCACCAAAGACAAGAGTACTGAGGAAGAGTACCGCCGAGGAGATAATGACGAAGAGAGGTGGATAGGTACTTGCCAAACAGAGTCACTTCTAAGACACTAATAGGCAAGTCAAACTGCAGGCGCGACCATGGCAATAAAGCCTGGTAGGCAGACAACACCGATGCCTAGAAGTCGTAAAGTAGATCCAAGTGTAACGAGAAAAATCATCAATAAAGATCACATAGTAGCGATGACCCTTTCAAACGAAGGAGCCGCCCCAAACATCGTAATGAACCAAGTCAAACTACCAAGAGACATCAATCATCGTGGGATAGGGTAGTCAGAGTCGCTTCCCAAGCTTACAAATTTCATACAGATAGGAGGTATCACCTAAACCTTCCCAAGAACACCACGACTCACTAACAAAGAAAGACGAGACCCACACATGTGACCTAAACGATGATGCCATCGAGCAAATCAAGGAAGCTAGGTGGCGAGGACAAGGACATCGTGAGACGGCAATGATCGGGTCGGAGGTGGACGTGATTTTGAGGAAGGCGGCCACCAAGCTCCCAAAGACGCCGAGAGTCACTGACCCGACGGCCAAGATCAACCAGGGTCCTTGAGACGATCCTCGAATGTAACAAGAGTTAGCCTCAAGAATGATACGACAATCAAGGTCGCTAAGCCGCCAGCCAGAATCGCCATGGCAGATCGAGGCGAGGAACATGTGAAACAGAAGGAACATGAAAAACAAGAAGGAGAATGCCCCACCAAAGAATCGAAAGGGAAGTACCATCACCGCCTTGACAGACATGGGATGGCCGAGGAACTCAGCCGGGGCCAAGGTAAGTAGAATCGTGTCATATGAAAGGAAGCCCCGCAGTCAAGAATCCAAGGCAATCAGATAATTGGAAGACCGGGCAATGCACGGTCCTCGAGAAGAAGTCGCCTCAGACGGCGCCTTCCATGCGCCAAGGCGATGAGTCACATCCTCGTATGGTCGCCGAGGGCGCCAAAGCGGGCGAGAGGTACCAGCCTCCACTACCTCCACCCTTGCGGTTCGAGGTCGCCTCCTCGTGATCGCCAATGGTGTGCTCCTGCCTTCTTGCAAGAGTTACAACGAACCATCGCAGACTAACAAGGTTTCGCCACAAAGAACCGAGCCTCCTCGCCGATGTTGGGAGAGGAGTTAGCCAAGGTGAGCCGCCGCAGGAGGAGGTACTAAGTAAGCAGATGTGACGAGGAAGACGAGAGAACGCCACGAAGACGAAGTCTCCTCTCAGACGGACGATCAGGCGAGTGCCTCAACCAGTGGACTGCCGCAAGGAAGTGCTAGCAATGAGCACGGAAGCCGCCAAACTCCTGGCCGGCCGACGAGGAACTCAAAGAGGCGAACAAAGCACTCTTGTGGTCCCGATGAAGGCCACAACAGGGGCCGCAGGTCGAATCGGGCGAGGCTCCAAGGAGTCAAGCCGACGCCACACGCTTGCAGAATTCAGCCGGGTAGAAGGCATCAATCGGTGGAATCCAATCGACGTAAGAGAGCTCGCCAAATTTCCAGTGTAGAGGTGTAGAGAGCATCGCTGCTTGGCTGAAACTGAGCCTACGCACGCTCCCATTTCAGCTGAGAAGAAGGAAGAGTGGCCAGATCCATGGCAAGCTCAACCTTCATGCTGCCTAAGATGACAGCAACAGCACGAGCCTCATCCATCTGCCATCCCTCGAGAGTCTGCAAATCAGCGACAAACTGATCGGGCCTCGCTCATATGTTGCTAGAACATCCGCAGGACCGAGCACCATCTCGCCCGACCACAGCCGAATCAAGTGACCGAATCGCGGGCGAGGACGAAGCTCCAGCCGAGGTGACCCCATAGACGCCGATCGCTGGCGACCAAGCATTGTAGACCACTCCTAAGTTGGTTCCATCAAACATGACGGCGAGAGGCATTGGTCCGTAAGAACGAGATGCGCCGCCATTTGGTGCTAGGAAGGATGGATAAGAGCCTTCGCTGAGTCTCTGTCACCACGGAGATTTCCACGCTACGCCGCACGGCCGCCATGGACGGAAGCCGGGCGACGGCTCACGGAGGGAGGCGACGCGGACGGAGTCGAGGCGACGCAGACGCTGTGGCGGCGTGCTCACGCGTGACGGAGAGGCGGCGCAGGCGAAGTGACGGAGGGAGCGGCGCCGAGACGACGCGGACGACGACGGCTCACGGGAGGGAGGCGACGCGGACGGAGGGCGCGTGGAGGCGACGCAGACGGAGCGAGGCGCTGCTCGAGGAGCGGCACTGGGAAGCAGAGTCGCCACGGAAAGCAGAGAGGAGAGAGAGGGAGGATCATGCGGCTGGCCACATAAGACTGCATGGCATGGCTACACATAAAGGTTGTGGGAAACTCCTAGCTGTGGTCACAGCCTGATACCATGTTAGAATGGTTGCTTGTATTCCAAAATGGGCCAATGGGCCAAAACAAAGGTACATGTACAAAGAGGGTAAAATAGCAAATAACACCCTATACAAGTCTAGTTTAATACCTTCACTGCACCCATCAGGACAAAATGGCCATGGAGCACTTCGCTACGGAAGAAGAAGAATCTTGCTCGTCAGTGGCCATCCTCCTAAGAGCAATGGAGGTTCAGCGCTTCCTCTCAATGACTCCTCCACAAACAGACTTCGCTGGTTCCGACCACTCAGAGATCCTTATGCTACTACGCCGCATGGCTTCCTCTACACGCATTGTGTCTCTACTGTTCTCGCTTACTCGCCTTCCCGTGAGAGACCACTGCATCACACCATGAATTCTTGATTCGAGCTTCTTTTCATATGACATTAGATCCCACTTAGTCTACATTCCATTAGTCCTCTTGTTGTTCCTACCAATCGTGCGCAATCGCAGATGGTACTTTTCTTTCGCTGCGTGATCGCAGGCAATCTTTTGTCATCCTCTTTCATGTTCCTCGCCGTTTATGTTCCCAAATTGACCATGCAAATTTCATATTCACGCCAACTTACCGATCATGGTCGCCGGGTTATTCTTGATTCTCGACTTTGTTGTGTTCGTGGATCGCCGCACGGGGCTATAGTTGGGATTGGCCTCGCCGCCATGATTCTCGGGCCGCTTTTGGGAGCTTGACTGGCTTCATCTATCTTCCGCTGCCTCTACCAGTATTTCTGTTTCCTCTACCGCTTCAGCATCTGTTGCTTCTTCTACTGGGACTTTTGCTCAGTGACATCATCGTTTGGGCCATCTTCTTTGTGGTTCGCGTCTTTCTTCTTTAGTTCGTCGTGGGCTTTTAGGCTCTCTGTCTGGTGATGCCTCTTTACATTGTATGGGTTGTAAGCTTGGCAAATAGCTTCAACTCCCCTACCATTCCAGTGATTCTATATCACAAATATTCTTTGATCTTGTTCATTCTCGATGTTTGGGGTCCTGGCCCTTTTGTTTATAAATGTGGGTCATCGATATTATATTCTTTTATAGATGATTTCTCTCGCCACACTTGGATATATTTTATGTCCTCTCAGAGCGCAGGTTTTATCCATCTATAAAACTTTTGCCACCATGATTCGTGACTCGCTTGATTCTCCCATTCGTGTTCTTCGTGGCCGACTCTACAGGAGAGTATCCTGTCAGAGCTCGAGCTCTTCGAGCTTTTCTTGCTACACAGGGCACTCTTTCTCGCTTTCTTGTCCTCGGTGCTCATGCTCGTAATGGTGTGGCCGAGCCGTGAAGCATCGCCATCTTCTTGAGACACCTCGCGCCTTATGCTTGCTTCCGCTGCTCCACCTCACTGGCCGAGGCCGCTTTCCATCGCTACCTACTTGACCAACATCCAACCTTCTTCTCGCCTCGGCGCGGATTCCAGCTGAGCGCCTTTGTGGCATGCCTCCCGATTATTCCGACTTCATCTTTTGGGTGTGTGTGCTATGTTCTTCTTGCACCTCGTGAACGCACCAAGCCGACGCCACCGTTGAGTGTGTTTTTCCGGGATACAAGGTCGAGCATAAGGGATATCGTTGTTGGGATCTCATGGCCGACGGATACGATCTCACGAGATGTCACTTTGATGAGTCTCGCCCCTTCTACTCCTCGCTCTTCTTCCTCTCCTACTTCCCTTGTTGAGCCACCGTTTTTCTCGACTTTTCTCCCGACACTCCGCTTGTCACTTTTCTCTTCACGACGGCTGCCTCCTTTATCGCCGATTTCTTCACCACCGCCCTCTCCTACATGTGTCTCTTCAGATGTTGTTTCTCCCTATCCTCTCCACTACACTCGCCGTCCGCCACCCGAGGACTCTTCTCTCGATGTGCCATCTTTCTTCTTCTCGATGAGCCATCTTCTTCAATGTCTCCTCCTCGTTATGCTCTTCGCGATCGATACCTATTCGGCCTCCCGAGCGCTTTTGCTTTTGTTGGTGCAGCCCGCCGAGCCGACTTCTTACCGTGATGTCGTTATTCATCGTGAATGGCAAGCATGCGATGGCGGAGGAGATTGTCGCTCTTGAGCGCACCGGCATGTGGGATCTTGTTCCACTTCCTCCACGTGTCCGCCCCATTACTTGCAAGTGGGTCTATAAGATTAAGACTCGCCTCGATGAGTTCTCTTGAGCGCTACAAGGCCTGCCTTGTGGCGCTGCGGGTTTTCAAAGCAGAGCATGGTCGTGATTATGATGAGACCTTTGCCCTCGTGGGCTCACATGACCACTGCTCGCGACTCTTCTTGTCGTTGCCTCTGCTCGAGAGTGGTCCATCTCTCAACTTTGATGTCAAGAATGCTTTTCTTAATGGTAGCCGCACGAGGTCTATATGCAGCCACCACCGGGTATTCTGCTCTCGAGGGCATGGTTTGCTCCGCTTCGCCGCTTTCTTTATGGGCTCAAGCAAGCCCTCGTGCTTGGTTTGAGCGCTTTTCTTCTCGTGATTATCGCCACTGGTTTTTCCGCCAAAGGTTTATGATCCTCGCGCCTTGTTCACATCTCTTCTCGTGGTCGGACTCTTCTCCTTCTCGTATGTTGATGACATGATCATTACCGGCGATGATTCTCGTGATATTGCCTTTGTAAAGGCCCGCCTCGCTGGAGCGCTTCTCATGTCCGATCTTGGTCCTCTTCGATACTTTCTTGGGATTGAGGTTTCTTCCACCTCCGAGGGCTTCTTTCTATCTCAAGAGAAGTATATCCAGATCTTCTTGATCGTGCCTCTCTCACCGATGAGCGATGACAACCGAGACTCCTATGGAGCTCAATGTTCACCTTCGACCCATCGATGGTGAACCTCTTGAGGATCCTACTTCGCTATCGCCATCTTGTTGGGAGTCTTGTTTACCTTGGTGTCACTCGTCTCCGACATTTCTTATCCGCCTCATATCCTCGAGTCGGCTTCTGCTGGGCCTCCCACTCACCTCCACTATAGTCATCTTCTTCGTGTTCTACGATATCTTCGTGGAACCATCTCTCATTGCCTTTGTTTCCACTACCCACTCTTTTACACCCAGTGCATACTGATGCTACATGGGCTAGTGATCACTCCGATCGCCGGTCCCTTTCGCTTACTATGTTTTTCTTGGTGGTTCTCTCATTGCTTGGAAGACTAAGAAGGCATGTGAGTTTCCTCGCTCGAAAGCCGAGGGTCGAAGTTGCGTAGCCATGGCTCTTTTGACAACAGAGGTTACGCCGCTATTTGGTTGCTTGAGGATTTCGGTGTTTCGCTTTCTACACCGACTCTCTCTTTATCCTGACAAGACAGGCTATCAAGATTGCTCGAGATCCAGCTGGAAGCATGAACTCACCAAGCATATTGGTGTTGATGCTTCTTATATGAGGTCACAGCACAGATGAGGTTGTGGCTCTTCAAGATGTGCCTTCAGAGTCTGGCCAGCGTGCGATTTCCTTCACTAAGACACGACTAGAGCTTATCATGGCTTTTTTTCCTCTCCAAACTCATAAGGTTGTTGATCCACCATGAGTTTGAGGGGGGGTGTTAGAGATAGAGTCCTATTCCTTGTATACTTGGTTAGATATAGAGTCCTATTGCTTTTCCCTCATGTACGTGTATGTTAGCGTGATGAATAGGGCAATGGGCCCAGGTAGTTGGTTATGTTTGGCAAGGATCTCCTAGATTAGATCTTTCCTATTCTTAGGGATATCCTTGCCTATAGTTGGTTATGTTTGGCAAGGATCTCCTAGATTAGATCTTTCCTATTCTTAGGGATATCCTTGCCTATATGTACTTGAGCCTTGGGCTCCTCTCATAATCAATCTACTATTTTCCCAACCATACTCTTTCATGGTATCAAGAGACCGGGATCTTCCCTCTCGCCTTCTTCACGCTCCCTCTGGGCCTAGGCTACCAGCAAGATGGCCCGGACTCCCTCGCCGCTTCCATCGCCGACCGCTGAAAGGTGCTCGGGCCGACGCCGACGCTGCATGGCGAAGATGGCCTGAGACTCGCTGCGACCGCTTCGGCTGGCTTCAGCGCCGAGCAAGAGGCCGCTATCAGATCATGAACGCGACGCAGCTCGCCGAGCTGGCTGGCACACAGATCGCTAAGGCGGCTAAAGCTCGGCCGACGCTGCCGGCGTCGATCTCACTGACCTAGCCGCGACGACCATTTAGAATGACACGATTTGATATCTCCGCGCCATGATCTCTCCACGAGGCCGCCGGCCGCTGCTTCAACCTCCACGCTTCAGGCCGCTCTGCGTAACGCCCGCACTCGTCCTCTCGCCTCGACACCTCCGGAATTCACCCACGCTTGGCGCGAATACCTCCTCGCCACGGGCATTCGGCCGCAGACCACGCCCGCCGCCTTCGCCACTCCTCGCACTTCCCGATTGGGCTCTGATGAACGCTGCTGCCAAATCATGGTCAGACAAAGATGGTCACCGCCGACCTTGCCGACGCTGCGGATCGACCACCGCTGCCACCGCTTACGACGCTGGATCGCCATCGAAGATCACTTCTGGCAATCAGAGACCCGCGGTTTCCACCTTGACGCTTGAAGTTTCGGGCTGCTTGCCCAAGGTGACCTCTCCGCCACCGAATATTGCAACGCTTCAAGAAGATGGCCGACGACTCGCCGACTCGATTTAACACGCGGATCGACCGCGACTCGTCCTCAACGTGATTCGCGGCTCAACGAGCTGCAGATAAGGACATCGGTACATCTCGCCGCGCCGCTTCTTCCTTCCTTCGCTGTCTGGCCCGAATGAACTCCTCCTTGAGGAGATCAACATGGTGCAAACTCCTTGCTCCTCCGACGCTTCTCATCGCCATCGTTTCTTCCTCGCCGCGGGCCAAGACCACCGCCAGCCGTCCTTCCTGCCCAAATTGGCCCAAGCGTAAGAAGAAGAAGAAGCCGATGGACCACCGAATTCCTCAGCAGATCGCATCACTACCGTCATGCAGATTTCCTCCGGCCTCCTCCACGCCTCAGACGGCCTGGCCAGTACAAGGCGGGCACAAGGTTCGTTTCAACCTGCGGACCGGATTCATCCAAATGTGGCCTTGCCTCCTGCGGCGCCTCCTCCGCTCCAATCTCCCTGTAGGGGCGTTACTGCTCAAAGAAGAAGAAGCCCAAAGAAGAGGCATCAGCTGGTCCAAAGAAATTGCACTCCGGGCCTCCAACAAAGAATCCTTCCCCGCCGCAAGACAAGATTTACAAAGAAGAAGAAATGGCCAAGCAAGATCGCAAATCTCATGGAGGGGTCTCCGCCTGGGACTGCACTCTCTGCCTCCACGCTCAAAGACCATCACCTCACTCCGCCGGCAAACAACGATTGGTACCTTGATACAGTGCCTCTTCCCACATGACCTCTCATGATGGTACCTCTCTCACTCATCAACCCCCAGATCCTCTCCCACCTCCATTGTTGTTTCCGTGAATGGTTCGCTTCCTCGCTTGTCACCGCCAACGGCCGACGCACCTTGGCTCTTTGTTAGCCTCAATAATGTTCTTGCTTTCACCTCGCCTTATCAAGAACCTTATTTCTGCTCGCTCGCTAATTCACTACTGAGCAACAATTGTTCTGTGGAGTTTGACCTGTGATGGTTGTTCTGCGTGAAGGATCTTCTCTCGCTTTAACGTGATCATCAAAAAGTGCAATAGCTCCGGCCCGCTTCTACCCGCCGCAACGCCTGTGGCTCACTCCCTTGTTGCCGCCTCCACATCATCCTCCCTGCGGGCACCGCTGCCTCTCGCCACCTCCGGGTCGCGAGGCCCTCTCCCAAACTCACTTCGCCTATTCCTCGGGTTGTAATAAAAGTTTGGAGCCTTGTGCCATGCGTGTCAACTAGACGACATGTTCGCCTTCCTTTTAGCTCCTTCAAGATCTCGGAACGCCAAACAACTTTGATCTTATTCATTGTGACTTATGGACATCTCCCATTGTTAGTGTCTCTCGGTTACAAATATTACTTAGTTGTTCTTGATGACTCGCCACATCACCTCGTGGACGCTTTCCTTTACGGCTTAAATCGACACGCTTTCCACCCTATCTAACTTTTTTCGCCTATGTGTCTACTCTTCCGCTCAAAGACTGGCCAAGGTCCGCCCAGAGTGACAACCACGTGAGTTCGACAACTCCAATACAAGGCACCTTCTTTCCTCACACATGGCGCTCGGGTTTCAGATGTCGTGGTCCCTACACGCCCTCGCAGAATCTGGCCGAGCCGAATGAGCTGGATTATTCGTAATCACTAACGACATGTCATTCGGCTTCCCTTCTCGCTTTCGTGCAAGCATGCCTCCTTCAGATTAATGAGGCGTTGCACACCGCAACCCTCCTCCTCAACATCTTGCCGACCAAGACACTAGATTTCTCGACCCTCGCACTTTGCTCTCTTCTAAGAAGCACCGTCAGACGATAATCATCGCGTGTCTTTGGTCGCAAGTGTTACCCCAATCTTTCGCCTAATCGCCCCTACAAACTCGCCCTCGCGCTCGCCTTCTTCAGATCTTCCTCTTTGCTATTCTCGCTTTCACCACAAGGGATACCGAATGTCTTGATCCTACCACCAATAGAATCATAATCTCCCCGTCATGTTCTCTTTGACGACCGCTTCTTCCTTTGCCGAGCATACTCACTTCCCATCAGCCGCGACTTCACCTTTCCTAGATGAATTTCTAACCCGGCCCTTCTTCCCATAGGGTCGCTTAATCAGAACGTTCCCTCGCAGTCCTCCCCGACGCCACCATCGCTGCCGTGACGCCCCATGACGACGTGGGTACCTACTTCCTCGCGCCGCCTGCAGTACCACCAGGATTTCGCGACTCCCACGCAAGGGCGGTGCACCGTCCATGCACCGACGGATTCTCTCAAGACTCCCCACGCAAGGGTCTCGCGCCACGCGCTGCAGACCGGCTTCTTCCACTGTGCCTTCCGACGCAGCCTCCACGCATTTCTCCTACCTTTATGCGTGTTCTACCCAGGCGCCTGGCAGTTACTTGGCCCCTCCGACAAGACCGCTTCTGGGCCAAATGGGCGGTTCTCGGGTGCTATTGCTGCCTCTACAAGCTGAACTACCACCGCGATGACGATTTCTGCCAAGGACGGTTTTCGTGATACCGGCCCTTAGTACCATGCCGCACCACTCGCCCCTTGCTCGACGATTTTCCGTGGCGCCTTGCCGACCTTAATCAAGGGTCAGAACGGAGGAAGAACATGTCGCCTTTCCGTAACTGCACTTGGGAGTTATCCTCGCCCGCGACATGCCAACATTGTCACGCAAGTGGATCTTTCAAACACAAGTTCCACGCCGACGGATCTCTCGAGCGCCATAAGGCACGTTGGTCCTTTCATGCTTCACCTGGGCCATCGGCATCGACTTTGCCGAGACCTTTCAATGGCTGCATTAAGCTCCGCTTACTTGCCAAGACAAGGTTTCTCTCGCTCTCTCGCTAAAGGGCTGGCTAGCTTCACCTTGATGTCAAGAACGCTTTTCTCCATGGCACCTCGACAGAGACAAGAGTTTGCACCACCCTGATTCGAGGATCCCCGCCAGCCCGACTTTGTTCATTATCCGAACAAGTCGCTTACTTGCCTCTGCTGTGCTCTCGTGCTTGGTACAGCCGCTTCGCCACACGATCCTGGTATCTCTTGGTTTTGTGGAAGCTAAGCCTGACACTTCATTGCTTGTTCTACCGCCGGGCACGATATACCAAGATACCGCTTCCTCTACGTTGATGACATCGTTTCACCGCCTCGACACACCTCCTCGCGCAGTCATCTCAGCTCCTACAGAGTTTGCCATGAAGGATTTGGGAGAACTCATCACTTTTGGGATGCAAGTTCGGGCCAAGTAGTTGCTACGACTTGTATGATACTCTCTTCCAAGCAAGACATGACTCGACATCTTGATCGTGGCTGGATGGCCGAGTGCAAACCATGCACAACGCTCGTGGATACCAAATTTCTGTCTCGCCGACCGGGAGCTCCAGCTTGTCGACTCCGTCCGACTACCTGAGTCTTGCCGCCGCTTTGCAAGATCTCGATCTTCACGCTCCTACCTACATCCCGGCTCGCCGATGTCTTCACGGCGGGACCGCCTCTTCGTTGTTCTCTCGAGTTTCGGGCCATCAATGTCCGTGGGCTAACCACCGACGCCCGATCATGGGCGCGTTAGCGTGATGAATATGGGCAATGGGCCTGTGTAGTTGAAAAGTTATGTTTGGCAAGTGATCTCCTAGATTAGATCTTTCCTATTCTTAGGATATCCTTGCCTATAGTTGGTTATGTTTGGCAAGGATCTCCTAGATTAGATCTTTCCTATTCTTAGGGATATCCTTGCCTATATGTACTTGAGCCTTGGGCCTCTCATAATCAATCTACTATTTTCCCAACCATACTCTTTTCACTTGTATATATATATCGACTCCATTGGCCTCATGATGAATACAAGGCTATTCATAACAAAGGACATGCTTGTGTATGTAATATTTTTATGGTATATATTTATCATGGATGCTCTTTTGTATGGTAATCAAGTTGTCTTGTTCTCCTTCGAGGTGACTTTCGCTTTGTTCAAGGCATGTTGGAGCCATGTCGAGAATTTAAATTGTTTTTTTGTTGAGTGGATACAACGCAACATGCCTCTGACATGTGTTTGAGGTGTGTTAGTGTTTGACATGATATCCAGCACATGTACAAATATTTGGAAGTGGTAGACTACCGTTGCCTGTGTGCTATCATACATTGTCATCTCATGCCAACTTCTAATTTAATATATTTCGTTTAGTTCTCAGTTTGGCAGTGGTAGAATGACAACCAATTATTTGTGTTGCCTGACTTGCAATAGTGTTATTATGGTTGACTTGGAGAATTTGTAGGAGCAACGCAATAGAATATCATAAGGATATATTGTTACAATAAATTTTTACTCTAGTAATTTTGACTGGCAGTTTCAAAATCATGTAAGATCTATCTAATTAATTCTAGCTTCCTGGGCGTAATGGTCAAGATTTTAAGTGGGTCAAAAAGGATCGGGTATGGTTCATATCGTGGTTTTTAGTGTAAGCTTAAGCCGGGCATGTGTACAAACAAATGATATTTGGAATTTATATAACCAAATTTCTCATAAAAGATGCAAGACTAAGGCCAATGTCTAATTCATTGAATTCAATCAATGTAGGTTCTACTAAACTCCTCAAAGGTACCCATCGCAAAATAAAATAAATACTAATTTGGCCCAAACTTTTACCACAATTGCTACAATGCACAAATTTGATAAAAAGTTAATGCACAAAAATAATTTTTCTCGTTGTGTTAAATCGGATGTAAAGTTGGGTTTGACTCTCAGATTTTGGGTTGAATCAATGCCTCCAATGTATTGAATCAACACTTTCTTCAGCCAGATGCATACGCATTGAATTGGCTTAATAATGTAACATCCCAAATGTTTAGCTTTTGGAAAGTTTTAAAATTAAAAAGAACCATTTGGATTTTCCCAAATTAATTAAAGCTTGATTTGGAATTTCCATTAATTAAAAGATTTGAATTAATCAATTTATGCATTGAATAAAGGATTTGGGCTTGTGTTCCCTTATGCTCTAAGGGATTTTTTGAATTTATTTGCTATTTATTTGTTTAGTTGAATTCTCTGAATTTTCATAATTCAAAAATATTTTAATTCCAAAATGCTTCGTCGAATCTTTCTTTGGCCCATCTCCTTGGCTCGCTTGCCTCCGCAGATGTCGTTTCAGCCCACGCTCATCGCTTCTTCGCTACCTATTATCCTCGTCATTGCTGCGCCAGGCCCACGCAGCCTACCCGGCCATCATCGCAAAACTCCTAGCCACTGAGTCCGGCGCGCACGCCCTGTTGCTCCTCGCTGTGATTCCGGGCTTTAAAGTCGCCGTGATTCACCCTCGAACCAAGTCACAAGAAGCATCGTAAGGCGTCGCGACTCCGCCACCTTTCGTTCGCCATCGCTTCGACACAATCGTCATCCACCGCCGATTTCGCCGAAGATTCGTGAGGCCTTCACGCGCCATTGCCATGTTTGAAGCTTCGAAGTTGTCGTTTCTCCGCGCCTCTGCCAGAGCTCTCCGCCACTCAAATGATCCCATCCCGGGCCGACTTCGGCTCTAATTATGCTCACGGCCGACCGCCGTTGCCTTCCTTTCCGATCACTTTGCAAATCATTTGAAGCCGAATGGCCGCTCGCCGGCCGCTTAAGCGCTGCTGGGCCATGCTTGTCAAGACGGCGCGACGCTACGGGCGCTTCAGGTCGATCAGGCGGCGTTAGCCTCGTGCACCGGGTGCACTGCGTGAGGCGCGGCATTGCCATGGACACAATCCATCGATCCTCGATCCCGCTTGTCGTACCGGTATAAGTGTCATTATCGATGTCATCCACTCCAAACGCTGATAACATGAGCTCCTAGGTCCTATTCCGTAGACCCTGCTCATCAGAACCTTCCTAGTTCTCATGTGGACTCCGGGCTCTATGCACCAAGGGTCCTACAATATGTCGGATGACGTGAATTAGACTGATTTTGCTTTAGAAAAAATAATTCTAGGAAATAATCTTTTCTATTTTCTCTCTCAATTTAAACTTTTCAAGGCCTGCTTCACTCATACATTTAACTTCCGATTGAGCTTCTATTCCAGCTTAAAATTTGTAAAATCAAGCTGCTCTACATTCCAGCATTTATTTTTACTTTTTGACTGTTTGTCCCGGAGCCTGCTGCTTGGTATTTATTTGTATTTATCAGCTTTCTTTTCCCTGGTAGTCGTTGATCCGTAGGAGAGGAGCGCAAGGTCAGGTTGAAGACCAAGACTCAAGAATGCTATTAGCTGGATCAACAAGGGCAAGTTGTAGTCCTGACCATTGGCGTTGAACCTATATGTGCAAAAAGTACTTGCAAGTTTCATACAAATTGCTTGCTAGTTCTCTTACCAATGTTATTTCTATCGGAAATAGCTGCTAAATAGCTAATTGTCATTATGCCATCTTGGATTAATCGAAATGCCATAAATTTCTTGTTAACACTAGGTTGGGTCATTAATAGTTGGACATAATTGTAATAGTAACATTTGAAAGTTATCGCAGAAATTAATGCTTAAACATGCTTAGTTGCCAATGTAATCTATGTTACATGATGAATTAATAATCTTGAATTAATGAGATATGGGAATTGTACAAGAGCTTCACTGCTGTAAAAATTTATTGTACCATGACAGAGCGTACATCGGTCTTAGTTATACAAAATTATTTTCACTTTCGGGCAAGTGATCATGCAAGAAAGAGAGTGTTGCGAAGTATTATTTGGGATGTGATGTGGTCTTGTGCCTGGAGGCTAATTAAGGACTTAAATCTTATGCGCCATTGAACTCGGGCCTAATCAGAGCAACTATTACGTCCTCGTATGGGATGCATTTTAGTTAATTAATTCCATATGTCTAAATTTGAGTATTGCTTCTTGGTGGTGTGGGTTCAGATATAGATGGGTAGGGACACATGGCGCAAAGAGAGGTGCCTCTGCGAGGGTGAAACCTGAAAAGGTAAGTAATGACCCGTAAAAGCATACTGGAAAGCCTTGTTATGATCTCTCTCTGACACCCAAGTGTGTTAACTACTTATGGCAACAAGAGACGATCATGTCTTGTGGATAAAGTCAGCATTAATAATTTCAGTAGTTCAAACCAACTCACTGAATGTTTATGCAGTCAGTGGACGTGTTTGGGAATTTCCACATGGGGTATAGAGTTCTTCGTGAAATGTTGGAAGATGGAATTGTTGGAAGTGGAACAGTGAGTTCATTGTTGTGTTTATTGTTCAAAGTTAATACCATCGAAGTTCAGAAGTCGATGATGGTTTAAGAGAATTTCACATGGGGGTATGTAGAGTTCCGCGAAATGTTGGAAGGTGGGAATTGTTAGAAGTGAACGGGGAGTTCATCAGTTGTTTTTATTGTCTAAAGTTAATACTATTGTTAGTGGCTGATGATGGTTTCGTGATGGTGATGGGTGATGTCTCACTAACTCCCTGTTATATCTACCATTAGTTTAATACCAATATTTATTGTCTTTTGTCAAATATGCTTTGAAGGTATTTATTGTATTTACAAATAAGTTATTAAGTTCCTCAGAGAAGAACAATATGATCAGCCTTTGTTAAGCCCGGCATTATTTGCAGTCATTCCTTACTGGCTTGTCGAAGAAAGTACTTTTTGTACTCACTGGCCATACGCCTTTGTTGATCATTAAGTTAAGGAAGATCAGGGAACATCAGATAAGGAAGTAGTGAGCATCTGCGATGACCACGCGTGAACTAGGATTGTGTTTCAGCGATTGCCTCGTGGCATGCTGAATGGCTCTGGCTATTTTTATTTTGGTCAGTAAGAGTTTATTTATTTCTTAACACCTTGGCAGTACGCTTATGTAAACTTTGACCATAAGGTCCGTGCTGTTACCATTTGCCACTTTCTAAGTTAATTTGTTGAATGGAATGGTATTTCATCTTTGTTGCCACTGTGCAGGCACTCAGCGTGCATCACAAAGCATAGGTGGTATAAGCACAGGGGGTTTCCATTCAGAATTCTGCTTCCTACAAACAAACACATTGTTGAGTGCTCTAATGAACTCCTCTACTGATAATCAAGTATGAATAGTACTTGTATTCAATATGAGGCCAATGGGGCCATGTATATGAGGGTACAAAAGGAAAGCCTATATAAGGTAACAAGAGTAAACACTAAAATACTAGGAACAATACTCAAAATACCCTTAACACCCCCTCTCAAATGCAAATGTATGC